>CAJNDT010001446.1:722616-1322616 GCA_905221615.1 Symbiodinium sp. CCMP2592
CAAACCCTAAACCCTAAACCCCAACCCCTAAACCCTACAAACCCTACACCCTAAAACCCACACCCCTAAACCCAACAAACCCTGCAAACCCTACAAACCCTAAACCCCAAACCCTTAAACCCTACAAAGCCTACACCCTAAACCCCAAACCCTTAAACCCTACAAAGCCTACACCCTAAACCCCAAACCCTTAAACCCTACAAAGCCTACACCCTAAACCCCAAACCCCTAAACCCTACAAACCCTACAAACCCTACACCCTGCACCCCGCAAACCCTCCTGAACTCCGGGACTCCTCGACTGTCGCTCCCCAAAAACCGTAAAGCAAGGGCCTTAACGTTTAGGGTTCCTTTAAAGGGAGGGTTTAGGGTTAAAGGGAGGGTTTAGGGTTTAGGCTTCCTTTAACTTAGTTGCTGAGATCATAAGCCCCAAAATGTTGTACAGTTTCGGTCTTATAGTGGGTAGTCTTATCCCAAAAAGTGTACAGTGTATCCACTCAGCTACTAAGTTAATAGCTATGGGCTTCCTTCAAAGGGTCGATATAAGGGTTGCCGTAAGGCATCTAGAAGGGTATCATAATACACGGGACTTCACAAGGGGTTTCGGGGCCCATTATACTGTACTTATAATAATAAGGAACCCCCACGACAATATTGGTAATTGGTAATTAAACCCTAAACCCTAAACCCTCTCCCCCCAAAGGCCTGTGGTAGCAATGCCTCGAAGCTCAGGGTCTTCTCCGTGAAGACCCAGAGGATGTTTACCTTTTTACCAGCCTGCCGCGGAAGTGAGAAACGAGGCAGCGTGAGATCTCGGGGTTAGGGTTCAGGGTTTATAGGGTTTAGGGTTTAGGGTTTAGGGTTTAGGGTTTAGGGTTTAGGGCTTAGGGTTTAGGGTTTAGGGTTTAGGGTTTAGAGTTTAGGGTTTAGGGATTGGTATGTAAGGTATAGAATCAGTATGTAACCTCACAGTTATTGGGTTTGGAGTTGAGGAGTTTTGGTTTTACCGCCCCTAGGCTTCAGAGATTTAAGCCTGAAGCCAGAATAGTGGAGATAGTTGGCGGGTGCAAAGTTATACATCAAAACTCAGCCCCTGGCCCTTACCGGCAAAGGTTGAACTTCTACCAAGGGTCCAAGTACCTAATAATCATATACTCTCCCTAATGTAGAGCTACATAACTACTATCCTAAACCCAAGTACCTTATTATTGGGTCCTTTGGACCCTTGAACTTCTACCGGCATGCTAGCACAAGCTGGAGGATCGGATGCCGCAAACCTTCCCAGGCTCCTTCTTCGTTCCTTGCGGCTGATGATATAAATCCTGCATTACATTAAGGACCCTAAACTATGGAAGCTGTGGAATATTCCTTCTTTGGGGCAGTGCAGGATCTACATCATCAACAGTTGTGGGTCCTGAATCCTACCCAGACAGCGCCACGATCAAAACATTAGATCCGAAGGCACTTGGGTTTGGGGCACTCGTAGTTGTCTGCGCGTCCCTCAATATGTCCCCACGCCATACAAACCCCAAACCCTAAACCAAAAAAAACAAGCAGAAAAGACGTCTGCACCCATCCGGCCTTGATCCCCCAGTACTTGTTCCTCAGGCTCGAGGGTAACAGTAGTACTGATGGTAATACGAGCAATAGTATCTAGAAGCGATGGTCACTGTGGTGTAAGGTTCCGGGTTTCGGGTTCAGGGAACTGGGCTTTGGGGTTGCGGGTGCCAGAATTAGGGACATCACGACACTGAACCTAGCCCCAACCCCCCCGACCCCACCCCCCTTAAAAACGAAAGGCCTGCAGCGCTGAGCTTGTATCTTGGAGCTCCTTGTAACTAGTTCTGAAGGTTTAGTGTTCAGAACTTGAGAGAGCCCTGAAATCCTAAACCCTAAACAGTATCTAAAACCTCCCTTAGACGGTGAGCTCTGATTTTGAGCAGCCCCGTTGAGTGTCCAGTAGCGCCCCGAAAGCAGCCCAGAAGCCTCCAGACAAACCTCCAGAAACTCCTCACCCTGACGGTGCGGATATATATATAGATATATATGTATGAATGTACATATATTATACATATATACATATACATATATATATATATATATATATATATACATATATATATATATACACATATATATATATATATATATACCTATATACATATGTATGTATATAATATATATATATATATATATATATGTAATTTCTATACGACGGCCTCTGAATTCAGCCACCCCCACCACCCAATTAAAACCATAAGCACAACACCCGAAAGCCACCCATTGCTTCTTGCTCCCAGCCCAGATAGCTGGTAGCCCGACAACGGAAGCGGTTTTTTTTTTTTTTGAGCACCTTTTTCCGTCTAGCAGTTAAGGTCGACAGAATCCGCACTAGCGGAAGGCTTTTACCCGTCCGACGGCTCCCTCACAGTGTGGACGACATTCACGGGCCCTTTGTTTCACTGCCATCTGATAAGTCTTCTCCTTGGCTATCGACTTGTGTGTGAAGCTGCCTTCCCCAAGGAATTGTCGTTGCATTTGTGCCATCCCCACCTTCCTCACCGCCGCCATTTCCCATTTCGGACTGCACCCCATTGTCCTCCTGCATGCTCTGCACTGCCGCCACCTCCACCCTGGCTGCCCTCATAGCCTCAAGAGTGTCTGCTGTGTCCTCCGAGACAATCTGGTGCGTGACGATGAGTTCAGCCATCTCAGTGCCGTATTGTACAGCCACTGTTTCCGTGGTGAGCTCCCCTGACTTCCACTGTTTCTACACACCTTGAAACTGTCGAAAGTCAAGCCCTGGTAGTTCTCCCTGATCACCCTCCGGTCCTTCATGTTTGCCACCACTTTTACGACCTTGCTGCCTGTCAGGGCTGGGCACCTCTTCGGTCGTGACGTCCTCCGGCTCTTCAACCATGCGCGCTCCCAGACGAATATGGACCGTGTCCCCGTTGTCCGGCACGTACATGCTGAACGTGTGGGTCACTCGAGGCCTGTCTCCACTGCTGCTGGCCATCTCCACCTCGAAAAGGCAACATCGGCGAGGTCTTTTCGTGCCCCGACTGAGTTCGTTCTCCATGATGCTTCGCTCGTATGCCTGGAACTCTGCAGCCTGCTGTTGCACCACCCTCTCCTCTTGCTCCACGTAGGCTTGTACTTCCGGTCGAGGGAGTGCCAAGGGAGCTTCATGCGAAGGTGCCCCCACAGCTTCATTTGCCAGTGCAGCAGGGGGAGGTTCCACACTGGATTGGCTGTTCAATGTGAGGTCAATGGAGCCAGGGAGCACGGCCAGGTTAAACATCGTGCCTGGTAAAAAGTACTCCAACTCATTGCACCAGGACGATAGCCATTGCTCGTCCGCGATCAACTCGCCCTCGACCTCCTCGTCCATCATGGCTATGAGGAGGGCCCGAAGCATCTCCCGGCGGCTCTCGGCATTGCTCCAGGGCTCGCAAGCAGGGAGGCTCCGTCTAATCCTCATAATATTTGCCGTCCTGGTCCCCTTTGCCTGTAGTGCGAGGTCCTTCTGCATGCGAGCCATGGCTCGGCTCCATCTGTTTTCCTCCGTGTCCTTCCCGCCCGTCATGGCATACTTCTGCATCAAGCCCGTGCTGTCATGCTCGGATTCTTCCTCTTCCGACGGGTCCAAGGCCACCCGCCCCATGACGGTGCCTTGATGCATGAGGTTTGCCACCTCTGCCATCAAAAACCTCAACACATCCACAAACACCGTTGTAAGTATCAGCCGATTCGCTTCTGACATTCTGCGGAAGTGTTCACAGGCGCTTTGCTGGGCTTCAGAAGGAAGAAAGCTGCCTCCTTCACCAACCACCGGCCTTCCTTGTACCCAGTTGACCCTGTCCAGTCCCAGCATATACCTCCATAAGTCCGCGGCCTGGTCACGGGTCAGCGGCGAGGTAATAGACGGCGTCCGAGGTCTGTCTGTGGAGCTGCCGGCACCCGATGCCGACACGCAGTCTGGGAGAGGTCCGCGCGGAGGTCGTCTGTCTTCCCATGAAGTGTCGTTGTTTCCTTCCCTTCGCGGTTTTCTGGCTTGCTCATGCCCGTCCCACCTTCCTTGCTTCGGGCGATCACTATCAACTCGCATGGTGTCTCTGTCGACATGGCGTGGAGCCCAGCAGTCACGAGGGTCCCCCAAGTATCGGAAGGACTCGGTCACCACCTGATTTCGCCGGGACCCCGAACCCCTTGGAGTCCTACTGTGGCTTCTTCGTCTCCTGTGAAGAGTTTCTGGATGCCCTCTACCTCGGTCCATCAACTGCAACTCATCATTGTCGTGTTGGGCCTCGTGGACCTCTTGCTCATGTCGCCGGAAGGAGTTCCACATGTGTCCCTCGACCTCCTCTGCCCACATTGAAGCTGTCTCGCTGAGAGTCGAGGTGCTGGGCAAGTGAGCACCCTGGCCAATGTGCTCGGAGCTTAAGAGCAAGGTCGCCAGTGGGGTACGGGCCCAACACGTGTAAGCTGGATGATCACGCCGTTGGACTCGTCCTCTGACCAGGTCCACCATTCTGGTCGTGTCCACTCCCTGGGTGGCCCATGTGTTATATTGCTCCATGAGGTACTCCCATGTAGTGGTGGATGTTCTCATACTCCCCTGCATCAAGGAAGACACTTCATCATCCCCCTCTCCTTCGTCAGCTGGTGGAGCAAGGGCCTCTCCAGAGTTTTCTGGCTGCACCTCCTGAACCAGGTCCAACCTGCCTAGTCGGATGAGCTCGGCCCTCGTGTTCCAAGTTCCATCTGGCCACACGTGGGCTGCATGGAAAATACCATAGGGGAGCAACTCCGGCGGGTCGAGCACAAACGGGCTCCCATCGCTCGCCAGGGTTGCACTTGCAGCCATTCCAAACATTCGTGTAGCGGCGGTGGTCGGTGTGATAGAGCTCGGCTGAGACTGGGTCCACCTAGCGGTGATGGTGGTTGCAGCATTTGCAACCCATGCATCCACCGTCATTGGGTCTCGTGTGGCCCCACCCTGTTGTGACGGAGTCATGGCCGAGATCATGTCCATGGACTCCTCGGCGAAGGGCAGGATGTCCCCCCCGTGTTGCCTACATAAGTGCCCCAGAAGGTTCCTGCGCGCTCTCGCTCTTGCTCTGGCATCGCTGAGTTCGTGGTATCCCTGCGTCATTTCAGCATGCCATTGAACCCGCCTTCGTGTGGATCCTCGTGCCCGGACGGCGCCTTCATCCCTGGTGGCAGCCGGCTTCCTCTTTTGCACGAGGGAGGCGGCATCAGTCTCCACTCTGGGGCTTCGGCGAGGTTCAGGGGGCAGGGAGTTCATCACTAAGCCCAGGTCGTCAAGTTGCCGTTCTTGAGCTCTATGTCTCATCGCGACCGGGCACCTTCGCCAGTGCCACCAGTCACGAATAGTCCTCACAGCCCACCTCCCATATTCTTCCAGGTCGACTTGTGTCGGGTCTCCCAGCCTTGGTGTGACAGCATCATTTTCCCATAAGGTGGCGTCCATGTTCTCCTGGAGTGCCCGAAGTATTCCGTTGATCAGGTTGGCAGTCTCAACTTGGAAGGTCTCGTCCTCGAAGCCCCGCACCGCTTCTTGGACGGAGGCCCAAATGTTTTCGACAGAGGCTCCTCGTTCCTGAAGGAAGCGACCCCCATCTAGAACGTTTTCGTACCATGCCGGGATAGCACCTGCCACGAAGGGTCCGTCCACGGCCTCGACGAGGGTCACCGTGAAGGGAACCATCCATAGCCCAAGCAAGCTGGACTCGTCTTCTCCTTCGGTGCATGAGTCAAGGGTAACGAAGGTCTCGTGGGTAATCGGGTAATGGAGAGGCACTAGGGGCATGGGCTCCCGCCGAGCTTGCTCAGGTACTTCACGGGCGAGCTTGTTGGGGTTCTCCACGGTCGTGGTGGTACGGCACATAGTAGGGGAGGTAGGCCCAAAGTAGAGATCACCGTCATCGAGTGTAAATTCACATGCAGAGCGAACATCCCCGTTCTCAAAGGAGAGGCACAACATGCCGTCGGTGGTGTTCATCTCGTAGTTCACGATCATCATGAATTGGTGTTCCAAAGGCGGGCACATCATTGTTGTCGTGCCAACCAACCATGACAAACAACATGGATGAGGACTCCCTTGAGGAAATCCCATGCACCGAGCTGCAAGGAGCCCAGCGAAAACATGGAGGAAATGGATCATGGCCACGATCGAGTTCGTGTCACAGCAGCTACCGACTAGGTGTCAGGTGCTGAAGCCATCAAGCAGTAGAAGCCTTCATCCGAACAGCACGAGTGTGTGGTGACTGCCTCTGTACACATGATCCCATCTCGTCCGAAACCCCTGTGTCTAAACCCTGTTTCACGGCCCTTCTTTGATGGAGAGTTGTCGCCCTGAAGCCCAAGGGAGGTCCATGTTGGCGACCCAAGTAGCCTCAAGTTGTTTCCAAACCCTTCTGTCGTGTGTTCGTGCCCTCCACGGTCCTGCTGCTGCAAGATTCATATGCTTCTCCAAGTTTGACAATCGAGGGTAGTGACGACAATGAGTGTATCCATCTTTACGACCCTTCTCAACATCCCACCAGGCTCCAGTTCTAAAGTCCTCGTAGAGCGAGCTTATGACTGGACTGTGAGCCAACATCCCTCTGACCCTGTGGCCTGCGTATGTCCACCATCTTCGCAACCACAAAGTCGACCAGCGTTCGATGCCTGCGCTGTGCAATGCACTTCGTGCCCCTCGAAAAGCCCTCTGTCGGTATTCGGTCCATGTTTCGTCCTGGCGTTTGGCAAACCTCAGTAGCCATACCATGAGTTGTAGTTGGGTGGAGTTCATGAAGGACATAGCTGCTTTGTCAGGTGGAAAGGCGGCAAGGCACCACAGTGCCGTGTTGCCTACAACCCTTTGCATGACCCTGACACGAGCCTTCATACTGGACCTACATCTGAAGACATGTTTGAGTTCCCAGAACTTCGCTCTTGCGCGGGTGGCCAAAGGAGAAACCAATTCGTAGATGGAGATGCCCACAAACATTTTTATCCCCATCACTTCGATCGACTCAGAGGCTGGAACCCTGACCCCTTGTACCATAATGTGGTCACCATCGTCGACAAGTTTGCTCAGGTAGAGCTGGCACTTAGAGGGATTGATGCGAAGACCGAAACGCAGAAGTTCACTTGCCAAGGCTTCAACTCTGGCGCGGATGGCAGTACAACCCCGGCTCCAGAGGATGCCATCGTCAACAAAAAGCATTTCCTCTGCCTGCATCCCTTCTAAGACCCTTGGCTGCGAACTCCAGGCCTGAGAGTCAATCGCCATGGCGAGGGCCACCTCAGCAATGTGCCCAAAGAAGCAGGGGCTCTCAACTGAGCCCTGCTTTATCCCTCTGTTCATCTCTACAATGCTGTTGCCCCACGGGGTCTGAAGATGGCCGTGGGTGGTGGCAAGTAGCCCTTTCCAGCATTGTAGTTCTGCTCCTGGACCAAGCCTGGCCTCCAACTGAGTGATCAAAGCTGCACGATCTAACATATCGAAAGCTTTTTCAAGATCGAGTTTGAAGAGGGCCAATGGATGGCCCCATTCACGTGCCAATTCGAAGGTACGGAAAGCTGTGAACAGATAGTCGGAGCTCTGACGATGTTTGCCTGCACATTGCGCATAGGTAGATGGTGCAACAGAAGGGAGAGTCCTGTTCAAAAGAAGCCGGCTAAAAAGTTTCCCCACTGCGCTCGACATCGCAATTGGTCGTAAATCTTTGGGTACTTGAGGTGCATGCACCTTGGGCAGGAGTACAAGCAATGGCTCGTTCCACTGTTGAGGAATGACCTGGGTAACAGAGATTCGATTGTAATATTCCAAGAGGTGTGATTCGCCACCCGGCACCTCTGCGATGCCAAGGAGTAGTTCCGCGGATGTCCCGTCGACCCCTACGGACTTCTTTTTCTTCAGCTGACTGAGACCGACCCTGAGTTCCTCAAGGGAAAAGGCGCGGATGTCACCTAGCCAAGGGGGTTCAGGGGGAACAGGGGAGCCACAGTAAACACCAGCCAAGTGGTTGTGAACGACAACATGTGGATCTTCCGTCTGCCCCTCGGCGAAGGCAATGTCCCACCCCATTTGCTTAGGCTTCTTCAAGGCCTTGAAGGTGCCCCAGTCGCCCTCACTCGCTCTCTTCACCCTCTCATGCTCCCAGGCCTGCCTAGCACTCTTCCTGAGTTTGAGCGCGGTCTTCCACATCTCGGCCGTACCTCTCTTCTTGGCTTCCCTGAAAGCTTTCTTAACTTCGTCAGGATCTTTATTCGCCATCCCAGGTGCTGGTTTGGTGTGTTTCTTGGCAAGGTCTTCAAGGATCTGCTGGTCCAAGTAGTTTACCTGAGCAAGTTGGCCACACCACACCCTAGGTTGGCTCACATGACGCGATCGCACCTTAGCCACGGGAAAAGCAAAGAAAGCCTCGATCAACTCATGGTCAGTTCCCAAGCACATGTAGGAGCCCTCGTGAATCTTCACGCACCTGTTAAGGCAAAGCTTACCGGCGAACACGTCAATGCACTGTCCCTCCCTATCAGCCTGGCGAGGTCGACTCGTAGGCACTCTGTGTTGGCACGGTGGCGGTGGCAAAAGATCAAGACACTTCTCCAGACAGTTCTGATGCAAAATGCCCCCTTTACCCTCTTTCGCGACTGGTTGAACGCCGTCATCCTCAATTTGCCACGAAAACCCTGTGTTGACATCTCCCTGGAAGATAACCCTGTGAGCGCCATGTGGGAGGGCCCCAAAGTGGTTGGACACCTCTTCCTCGTAGGACTCAGCAGTGCATCCCGGTGAGAAATGCGCAGTCCCAAGCCACACCTCGAGATCTCGAGAAAGATGTCGCAGCTTGAACCAGGTCCCCCTCGTAGTGGATTTCTTCCTGAGGACACACCACGCGCGTTCGTCATACCACACCCCTGTGCGTCTCCACTGCGAGGCCTCCCTGTGGGCCACAAGTCGCCGCCCTTGAAGGTGCATGTAACTCCAACCCTCCCTTTCCCGAGGCAACTCCTGCAACAGCACAACGTCATTTTCCTGCAGCAGACTACCTGACCCATCTCTAACTGCCTTAGACAGCTGATGTAGGTCGGATCCTCCGATGTTCCACCCAAGAACCTTGTACCCTGCAACGGTGCTCTTGCTGGCACCATCGGGACACTGCACGATGTCATCACGACTGGTAGGTGAAGCCGAGGTTGAGTCGGCTGCAAAGAAAGGCAAATTCGGAGAATTTCCATCAAGCCCGGAACTGTCGGCAGCGATCGGCCCCTCACGGATCTCAGAGTATCAGAACTTGTGAGAGTCAGCGAGTTCGTTGATAGCATCCCTGGAGGTCTCCAACCACTTAGCTAGGGTCGACACATCAAGCCACCCCGGTCCTGCTTTGGTCTCCAGAGTCCTGAACCTGGCCACTTCCTTAGGAGGCGAGCCCATCCCTGCGACTTGATCATCTCTCACCCAGGCCGCCCCTGCTCCATATTCCAGGTCGAGGTCAGCGATGCGGTGAGGTGCCCACTTTAAGACGGCCTTCTTGACCAAGGCCGAGACTGCAGCACGCCCCCGCTCAGCCGGTGTGCGGGAAAAACTGCACCACATTGGCCGGTCACCTCCCTGAAGCTCGACTTTGGCATTGTTGATGGTCTGCAAGGTTTTCATCATACGCTCCCGTACTGCCCCATCCGGCTCTCCTGATCGCCTGGTGAAGTTAGTCATAGCCACGCTCCTTCGAGGCCCTGTGGTGAAAGGGGCCTGGTCCAAGCAGTCTTGAAGAGAGAGAGCCTTCAAAGCCTCCTCTAGCTGCCCCAAGATGACTGCTCTGCGTGTCTGTGTAGCCCAACCGCCAAATATGAGGGTGTGCCGTCTGTCAGGGCCATGGATCTGCGGAGTCTCCCTAGCTTCGAGCTGTCGAACCCGATCCCCAATGTCACGAAGTTGCTGGACAACATCCTGATGTTGGGACTGTTGCTGGTCAACCTTGTACTCAAGAGCCTCCATCTTCTGTGCCTGGCGATTCTCCAGCTCGATGAGAGAGGCGTCGAGCTGTTCCTTTTGAGCAACCAGGAGTGAGCGGGACTGCTCTTGAAGGAGCAAGCGAAAAGCATCCATTGTCAGGCCTTCAACCGAGCCTGCGGCACCCCCGGGCAGCTTGTTTGCACGACTCCTCTTCTGTGGGCTGCCCCCTTCTCCCCGCACGTCATCAAGGTCAGCATCATCTTCTGGCAAGGGAGGCAAAGGTTGTCCTGGCAGGCCAATCCGGAGCGGCGTGACACCTCCAGCCCCACTCATTTGGTGAACCGTCCAAGAAGACAAAGTCCCGAATCGCCACGTGGCCCCGGTAGAACTGGCCGCACGACCCCCTTCTTGGACCGGAGAATCGAACCCCTGAGCCCCTCGTAGACCAGCGCAGAGCGACACCCCGGCCCCCCTCAGAACTGGCAAGTCTACCCCTCCGGGCCTTGAGCCAAAATGGCTTGAGCCGGTTTAAGGTTTTGGCTTTGGGCATGAGGTTTACCCTTGTACACGCCACCACTAGCAACAACAACACCACTACTACCGTTATTTCTGCCCAATCCTAAAACCTAACAGTCGGGTGTAAAGCCTGTGGGTTGGGAGCCGAAGGGTTGAAGGCTATAGAGTTGAGGACATGAATTATGGAGCTGCTACGAGCAGGTGCTGAATGAGGCTATTGTCGAAGTGTTACCTGACTTGACGGTTTATGCGGTGTCAGGTTTTGTTTCGTGTCAAGATAAGAGAATTCACGAGGCGTTGTGTATGCAAACGGGGGCCTTCAATGATTCGGCTGATGGACAAAATCCTGCATGACCCTAAGGACTCTGAACTATGGGAACTATGGTATATTCCTTGTAATGGGTAATGCAGGGTTTTGTCCATCAGCAGTTCAAGGTGTGCGTCTTGGCAGCATGCGGTCTGGCATACGGGGTTGCGTTGCTGGCGACGCTATTGTCAAAGGGGAAAAGGAGGGACCCTTAATGGGGACCCCTACCCTATAATGGGCTATATGATGGGTATATAATAGCTATATTAAGGGTATATACCTAGGGGTCCTTATTAAGGGTCCCTCCTTTTAACCTTGGATATTGAGATCATTGTTGCAGTCCTGATGCTGCACACCCACTGCTGGTTGACATCAACTTGCTGCCAGGACACCCTAAGCATTCAAACACCCGACGCCCAGCATAAACCATCACAGGAGAGCTCAACCATAAAACGTCATACATTGTCGTGAGCAGTCGAAACAAAGTACCACTACCGAAACCTTAACCCCTAAATCGTGTCTGTGCTCACAAAACCCTGAACCCTACTTGAAGGAACCCTATAGATCCCTATTAGGAGCCCTTTAAGAACCCTAAACCTGAGACCCTGGAACACCGTCGAAGGTAGAGCCAGGCATCTCCAGTGTCACGAGATCCGTGGAATAAACTGTTGCAGGAAGTCCTTGCCAGAAGTAGCTTTCCTACAGGGTCCTAAGTACCAAGTAGTAGAGAGTAGGGTTTCTATAGTAGGAACTGCTATCATGGTTTGGGCAAGTATCCTCCCATAGTTCCAAGATTCGACGGTAGGAATTACTATCACGGTTTGGGTTTGTGTCCCCCAAATGATATGGAACCCCGAGATTCTACGAGGAATTGTTATCACGGTTTGGGTAAGTGTCCCCCATCTGATATAGGGTCCTAGATTCTGCGGTAGGAAGTACTATCATGGCTTGTGTCTTAAGTATCCCCCCTCTCAGTACTTACCCTAGGAATCTAAGGACTCATACATTAGGGCTTTTGGGCCCAAAGACCATACTGTATAAGGCTTTTGTGCTACTTCGATGCCCAGGGTTTAGGACCCTTTGGGTTTACCCTAAGGCTCCAAAGAGGGTCTTGGGCTTTCTGGGGGAGGGTTTCGGCTTTGGGGGCTAGGGTCCGGGATCTCACTAGGGCCCTAAACCCTAAACCCTAAACCCTTTGGGTGTAGGAATTTGGAATACTGGAGTTCGGGATCCGGACCTTGAGTTCACCAAGAAGCTAAAGCCCTGAGGTCCTCAAGGCATAGTACTGCTGATGGACAAAATCCTGCATGACCCTAAGGACTCTAAACTATGGGAACTATATGGTATATTCCTTAAAATGGGTAATGCAGGATTTTGTCCATCAGCAGTAGAGATCATGAGTTACAGAATCTAAGGTTAAACAAAGTTTCGGGGTTCTTAGAGCTTGGGATGAACTCTGCTCCTTCTCCATTGTTCTTTGCGTGCATCCCCGTTGATGGGCCCTAAGACCCCAAACTCTTACTGTAACTGCGACGGGTTTGAGGCTGAGGGCACTTACAGTTCTTTGAGGCTGCGGGCACTTACAGCTCAAGATTGGGTTGTTGCGGAATGTGCGGCTGTAAGGCCTTAGGGTTTAGGGTTTAGGTGGGTTTAGGATTTAGGGTGTAGGTGGGCTTGGGGTTTAGGGGTTATAGCGGGGCTTGAGACCATTTTAGGCCAGGTTAGGACTTAGTGCTCCTGACATGGCCCGGGGGTTTAGGGTTTAGGATTTAGGGTTTAGGGGTTCAGGGGTTAAGGGTTTAGGGGTTTAGGGAGCTTGGGGAGCGTCCCCAACGCTGCAAGGTGAAAGCTTTTTAGCAACCAGTGCCCTACTATCCTACCATTTGGTTATTTCTAGCTGGCCCAAAACCCAAAGAAATAACAGTTTAAACTTTCAGAGTTGACTACCGTATAAGAACCCCAACAGTTGAAAAGTTGAGTTTACAGCCAGTAAGATTTGTAGCCCACACGATGCCGCCCCCTCACATACTGATCCATCTTAGAACACCAGAAAACGCATGCAACAGCCATGCGAAGCCCGTACAAAAGCAGCTAAGAGCCTTTCTAAACCATAGGACACCCGTGCAACACCTTATAAGGAAGACCCCATTATAGACCCCTACAACTCCCTATAGGGATCAGCCTGCTATAGAACCCTACACTAGCCTTTCAGCGGGACCCTATTAAGGAACCCTATGAACCATCCCACAAGGCCCCACTACCATCAAGGAACCCAAAGGCTCCATGTACCCATATAGTAGGTACTTAGGCCTTAAAGTAGCCATATAGGGATGTCTTTAAGGCGTAAGTACCTACTATATGGGTACATGGAGCCTTAGGGGAATTAGGTCCGAAAAGACCATCCTGGACTCTGGGAATTATGGAATATTCCTGATTATGGGTAAGGCTCAAAGGGGAAAAGGAAAAAGGAGGGACCCTTAATGGGGACCCCTATAATGGGCTATATAATGGGTATATAACCGCTATGTTAATGGTATACCTATAGGGGTCCTTATTAAGGGTCCCTCCTTTTACCCTTGGAAAGGCAGGATTTATAACATCAGCCGTATTATGGTTTTGGGGACCGAATTAAGCCGGAGGATCCCAGGTCTCGCTTGGTCGCGGCTTCGCAGATGATAGGGAACAACGCTGCTGTCGCCTTGTACTTATAAAGTTATAAGTTAGTTGCAAGTAAGGGTATAAATTGCTAACATCATGGGTAAGTAGGTCAACTGTCGGATAAGCGTTGCTAACTTATGTTTTCAAAACGCACAGTCATTCACAGCCTAAGCAAGTTAGCAAGCAGTTAAGGTAGAGCAATCAAACAGTTTGCGAGACGTTAGCATACTTGGCGTTTTTGTTAAATTCTACAATGGTTGATGCGCGGCTTTGGATTTTTCTGATTGTTTTGACCCGAAAGGCCTGAGAGACACCTCGGCTCTACTGCAACAGTTGAAATGAAGTCCGAGGCAACCTGCAGTCTTGACTCCAGCGTGTAGCCTGTGTTATGCAGCTACCGGAAAAGAACTGCCCTAAACCCCTAAATCCTAAACCCCTAAACCCTAAACCCCTAAACCCTAAACCCCTAAACCCTAAACGCTAGAACCCTGCGTCTGCTGTCCGCCTGTGCCGCGTGTGTCCGCCGGCAACCGAGACTCCCACGAAGGGATGTCCGCCACAACCCCGCCCTAGTCGCGTGTGAGTACTTGGAGGGGCAGGGGACTTCGTAAGTATGCTTATAAGTAGAGTTAAAAGTACCCCAAATGGAGTTACCCTAATTATAACCCTACCGATATAACCCTACTCACTAAGTCCCCTGCCCCTCCAAGTATGTCCGTGGCCGTCCATGTCCGCCCGCATAAAACCATGGTCGGGTCATACTTAAAGGATCATGGGACTTAGTAACTAGGGCTATTATTGCAATTGGGGTAACTATACTTATAATTACTTATAGCCCCAATCAAGGGACTCATAACCATAGCTACTAAGTCCCATGATCCTCCAAGTAGTGACCGCCTGTCCGCCGCTCCACCGGACCCTCCCTCTCCCTCGCTCAGCCAGGTCATGTGTCCGCACCCTTTGCGGATTCCCTACTGTTCTCTGCATGACGACTGTCGGTCAGTACTAACATCCTGCATAAAAAAAGCCGGATGTCCTCAGTTGCAGAAACAAACTATCAACAACAAAGCGACAAGTTAACCAAGTGACAACAAATTATAGCTTCATCTCTAACTTTAAAATTTGGCTTAGCTTGCTGCTGACATCTTACGTCGCCTGCGTCGACAAAGAATTCTTCTGTACCCTGATTCTGGTCATTTTTCAAAGGGCTACAGGGTTTCAGGGTTTAGGGTTCTGAGGTTTAGGGTTTGGGAAACAGAAGCCGGCAAGCTGGAACATCATTCATATCTTCATGCCTCTACGGTAAAGTATAGGAAATCCCAGCACTCATGATCCTAAATCCATATTCAAACTGTCCAACTTCTTTGTAGGTTTCAGAGAGGTAGGGGCTCAGGGTTTTGGGAGTGTGAGAACATTGCTTGGTCCTGACGGTTGGGGTTTTGAAGCATTAGGCCTCCAAGGCTTTAAGATCTAAATTAAAACAGTATTAGAGTTTAGGTGCGGTTGGAAATGAGCATTGGAGAAGTTCCGGATATGAAAGTTGATGGGTTTTCAAGTTGAACGGGGCTTACGGCGCCGGGTTGCGAGCCTGAGATGAGAGAGGATCGGGTTGTTACAAGGAGTCCCCCAAACCCTAAACCATAAAACCATTAATAAACCGAAAGCCTTACGACCTAAACCCAAACCTGTCTCCTATACCGCCCCTTAGAACCACAATAAAGATAAAGTGTATAACTCTCTTGGGTTTTAGATGAAAAAAGAATAAAGAATGATTCCTGTGGAGGCTATCGTCTCTGTAGGCTTCAAGCGGGAGGGCTGAGGGTATCAAATGGCGCTATCGGATTTCTGGCTTCCCAGAGAGCCCAATACCCCTTAATTAAGGAATATAGCTTAAATCATAATATGAAGCCCTATATAATTTAAGCCATATTCCTTAATTAAGGGGTATTGGGCTTTCTGGGTTCAGGGTTTAGAGGGGTTACCTGAGCCGCAAAGAAGTTTTAAGGACTCGTCTAAGGCAAATAAACTAGGGAATACTACAGGTGTAGGTTTCTTGGGAAAGACTTGTCTAAGGATAAAATAGACCCTACAGGTGCAAGCTTCTTGGGATCCAGGTAGGGGTTGAGGTATTGTATTGGTTTGAGATTGGGGTTCGCGGGTCTAGGTTTGAACCCTACGCTATACTGCACACACCCAAATGGACGTACACGGCCAGAAGTCGCCAGATTCCACTGCCCAGATTTTTTCCAGATATGCCCCCCCCTAAACTTTAAAACCCCTTAAATTCTGGACTTTTTAACCTAAGCCCCTGAAGAAGACCACAAAACTAGATTTGCAGGGCGCCAGGTTCAAGATTTGCGGAGATTTGGAAACTCAGACTCCGAAAGTCTGACCATTAAATCCTAAACTTTCCCAAAGCCTTAAACATACGAACCCCTAACCCGGAACCCTCAAGCACGGAACGGGGGAAGGTTACTTTGATGATCCTTGTACCTACGTAGTACAACATACGGCTACATGGATCAATCCTTGGGGTGCAATGCAACAAATCTCTGGGGAGTCCTTACCTGTACGTGTTCAATCCGTCATATCATACACGAGGCAACAAACAATCAGTCCTATTAGTCCCAAACCTTTTCCTGTAAATCTTGAGGTTCAAGGTTTTGGTTTGCTGATGCACAGAGGTCTGGGAATTGGCATTCAAATTGTAGTGTCCCTGCAAACCCCAGCGCCCAAACCCAACACACGGGATCTGCAAGCCGCAAACAAGCAAGAATACCATCAACAACACGGGTTAGGAGGTCAGGGTTGTGCAACCAATGCCGAGTTAACATAAAATACAAATGTAGACCCTGATAACAAATCACAGTTCCGCTATCACGCGCTTCGCAGCCCACAAGCAGCTAGCACAATCCAGTTCTTCTTACCCTAATCCCCAAACCCAAAACCGCCAACAAATACAAATCACGAAACATTGCAGCCACAACACGAAGACCTGGTTGTTCGAGTAGTCGAAACCTGCGAAGCCGAGCAACTGCGGATTGTTGATGGCGAGTCCTGATGAGAAGCTTCTTCCGGGTTGATATAGAACCTCGAATCACTACTATAGATATTGATCTTCTGTCAGACTTCCTTAACATTAGGCCACAGACTCATAAATGCTGGACATAGTATATCCGAAAACCCTATTCCAACTATTGCCTAAGCGCATGCCACATCCTGCGCATCTGGACTAGGTTCCTGAGTAACCTTTTAATAATAAGGCTACCCTTTTTCCTAATATCTAGGTTTAAGAAGGGAACCCAAAAAGAAAACGGGCAAAAGGGTACTACTCAGGAACCTAGTGGATATTGAGACTGCAGGTTGAGGCTTCGAGTTTTGGGCGTTGGGCTTACAGTGATAGCGACTGACGATTTGGAACTACTGTTGACGATACAAATCCTGCACTACCTTCAGGACCCGAAACTAAGGGAATTATGGTATATTCCTCATTAATTACGGGTAATGCAGGGTTTATATCATCAACAGTATGGGGTCCTGGGAAACGATCCGAAACAATGGAATGCTCTGTAGTTGCGGTTGCCCGCGTCATGCTCGTCGACGTCGTCATCGCAGGAGTACACGAAGCAGCAGTTGTAGCAAGACTAGTAGGATAAGGAACTTCGATTTTAGAGGTCGAGGGGTTTACGTAGAGCAAGCAAGCAGTGCAGGGACGACCATGGAGGTCTTTGTGTTCGCACGCTATGCAACACTCAAGAAGAAGGGTTTAGGGTTGAGGGTTGCGCATGCCGGTATTGCACCTTGGCCAGTTGGGATGGCCGTTAATTATGCAATGCGAAGACAGCTGAAGAACAACAATGCAAGCGCTCATCCAGCTATGCTGACTGGGCTCTTCCGAACCATGCGCTTGATACAGACAGTTCCTTGTGTACATGTTTCAAGGGCTCTCAACATACAGGGTCTGGCTCTTAATAATTAGAAGAGGGTTCTGGCGCACATTGTAATACAAATATAATAAGGTACCCCCAAAATAATATTGGAAATCATCTAGGCCTCGATATTATTCCTCCTTCTCCTGGTCCGAGCGTCAGGGATGCAACATGTTTACAGACTTCCCACTTCCCTATCGAAGTTGCCACGTTTTGCTGACGATTTCCGGTATTTCTTCGCTGACAATGGGCATATCGCCGTTGCCAGCGAAGAACTACCGCTTTTCCGCCGGAAAAAACCAGTAACCCTTCGCCGGCAATGGCGAAAAGCGATGCAAAATTCGCCATTGCCAGCGAAGGTATTAAGGTTCAAATACCATATGGGTGGTTGTCAAAATTATGGTCCCTTTTTGGGTTCCGCATATAGTACCGCACCTAATATTTAGGGCACCCCAAAAAGGACCATAATTTTGACAACCACCCATATGAAAGAGAGGTTTAGGGTTTAGGGTTGAGGGTTTAGGATCCAGAGGGTTCAGGGTTTCAGGGTTCAGAGGTGCGGTTTAGGGGTTGAAGCTTTTGGGTTTAGGCTTGACAAAGTGCAAAGCCTAAACAACAAAGCCTGAGAGTGCCCGAAAATAGGAGACCCTGATAAAATACCCTAAATAGTAGGATCCAAATAATGACCCCAGAGTAAGGTACCCCTAATTTCGGGAAACTCCCGCCTGAGGAAGCCCAAACTCTAAGCCCTTTAGCACAACACAGCCTCATGGCATACTAAAAACTCTAAGCCCTACCCCGACCCGTAATCTGCAAACGTCAAGTCCACAGACCCTGAGCACTGAATCTTTAGGGTCAGGGTTTTAGGGGTTTAGGGGTTTAGGGTTTACGGCTTTATGGGTTTAGGTTTTGGGGGCTTAGGGTATAAAGTGTGTGCCGGTAGTCTGTCTCCATTGTAGTTCCTGTTTCGGTCAGCCTGATTAATGCTTGGAATTGGCTATCTCGTAAGCACTACAAGGAAGATCCAAGGAAACCTCTAAGTACCCATGCCAAATCTCAAAGCTCAACTCTCCACCCTACAACCCATACCCATAATCCTGAACCAGAAGCCCCATTATACGAGCCTTCATAGTTAGAACAGGGTTTTGGGGCCCATGATAGCATAACAATAATCAGGAACCACCAAAATAGTGTTGGTAATTCCTTAGGCCCCTAAAATAGCCCTTATAGTAGCCCTTGTAGATCCCTTTAAAGGAACCAAATCGTAACAAAGCCATGTCGCCAAAGAGGTCATACAAGGGAGGAGATGTGGCAACCACCCTGACGGATCAAAAAAGGAAGTGCAGGAACGCTTTGGCTTTAAGGATACTGAAGGGATCATTGGACTTGTAACTACGGTCATTATTGGTGTAACTATATGCTTACTAACTTATAACCCAAATTAAGGTACTTATAACCATAGTTACTTTTCCCATGGTCCTCCAAGTACGGGTGTATGGTTGAGGGGTTTAGGGCTTAGGATTTGGAGGCTTCAGGGCGAACTTACTGTATGTGATTTAGGGCTTGACTTGACTGTTTCAGGGCTTAGCGGTTGAGGTTACCAAGAGATTTTTTTTGTTGAGGCTGGGGTGCGCTTTTTCTCTCCCCCGCAGATGCCACTTTGGGAACTAGCCAAGTGAAACTAAACCACCAAAAACGAAGACAACCCGAAGCACGGCAAGGACACATCATATTCTTGCGCACCCTCATTTGATTTACAGGTTAAGGTTCGGGATATCAGTTTTGGCTACATCAGACGTCGAGCTTACTGTGTTCTCTTTCTAAAGATTCAGAGTGAGGGCCTGAGCATAGTAAGAGTCACTTACTTGTCCGGTATCCTAGGGCAGCTAAAGGTTGACCTGTGGGAATACCTGCGGTTGATGATACAATTCTCCATTACCTTGAGGACCCTAAACTATGGGAATTATGGTATATTCCTTATTCTGGGTAATGCAAGATTTGTATCATCAACCGTAAAAAGTATGGTACCCGGACAAGTCAAAGGATACCTACTTTACCACTATGGTCACGATCACAGAAGAGCAGCAGCTGCACGGTGTTGAGAATTTCGGGGCTTTAGGACCGTAGGGCTCAGGCTCCAAGGGGGTGGCTGAGATTAACTAACTGTTTCCGCTTGGCTTAGGGCTGAAGAGGTTCAGGCAGTAACCTGCTATATCCTGAATATCCATGATCTTTTGTTACTTTGCTCCGCTGGACCTTTAGGGTCTTTTACGGCTTTGAGATTGAAATTGCTGTCGACAGGCAACATCCGCACTGCAATCAAAGCAACGTCCTGATGAAGATCGAAACGTACACGAAAGCAGTCAATTGAAGGTTAATGAAGATGTTGGTTGGTAGGGGCCTTGGGCTTTGTAAGCAGCATGTTCCCATATGGATCTATCCAGACGTTGAAGGGACTGTTTTACGATTTCATCCGACCGTATTGCGTTTCCACGGAGACGTAGTCCTCAAACATGGGCATGCCTCATGCATGGTCGCATGCGGAGTTCGAACGACAAAACTACTGTGCAGAAACACCACTTGTATCATGATCGACGTTATATCAAAGGAGTGTTTTGACATGCAGCAAGCTCTCAATGACAAGAAACATCGACAGCAGCCTAAAATGGACACCCTACACCTTACACTGAAATCATATATCCCTTCGCCCAACAATCATAATCCCAATACCTAAACCCTTAATTACTTTCCTCGCCCCTGTAATCAAGACATCATAACACCAGACCCAAATCCTTGAACACTGACATGAGAAACCAAGCCGCTCTGCCAGTCTCGTCTGGTTGATCTCGAAACTAGTGCAGTTGATTACGCTGGCATCGAGCTCCTGATTACCTGGGCACTTGAGGTTGAGGCAAAACTCTAAGATCGGCTTTGGGCTAAGGGGCTAGGGCTTTGGCGCTTAGAATTCGGGATTTAAACTTTGAACTGGGCTGTAGGCGTAAACAGGCATACATATGTGTTTCAAAGGTGAAACAGCTAAAGGTAAGAACGCGAAACGGCAACGTTAGTAGCACAAAGCCGGCATTCGTTTCGTTCAATTCAGACTCACTACAAAACTCGCCAGCATGTCGGAATTAAAACGATGAGAAGCCAGCTACCCTGTTGTACTACACGTAGGATTAGAGTAGCAGGAGTAGTAGTGGTAGTAGTAGCAGTACTGTAGTAGTCGTCGTCGTCGTCGTAGTCGTAGTCGTCGTAATAGCGAAGCGCGCCCCCAGGCCCCTGGTGTTTCCTGGTTGTTCAGTGGGTTTTCGTGATTCTTCAGTGGTTCTGGTGGCTATTGGGGGTGGGTGGGGGGATGTTAACCTTCAAGCAGACGCAAGCCATTCAGAGCCTCAGCCCTGCAAAGCCATTGGCAGGCACTGTGATGTTGAGGTTCGGTTCAGACAAATGCAAGCCATTCAGAGCTTCAGTCCTGCAAAGCCATTGACAGGCCCTAAACCCCCGTCGGGTGCTCCGCTTTGCCATGGACTCCTGGACTGCTTTTGAACAAGGTCGTCTCGACTTCCCTGTCCTCGTGGCTACTCTTCTAGCTCTTCGCTCTGAGCTGGCAGACCTGCCTCCCAAGCTGGGTGGCTTTTTGACCTCTCCCTTCCAGGACATCCTCAGGTTTTTCCTAGTTACTTGGTATTTGGAAATGCTTCTACGTAATCTCAGAAACCTCGTCGTAGACTATCGAATAAGTATGCTATGGCTATGGTCGTGAGTGCGCATCTTCCGGATGGCTCTGCAGAAGCTCTGGCTTTCCAAGTGTTGCTGGAAGAGTTTCGTGCAAAGAGGAAAGGTTGCTTGCCGTAGGACGAGCTGCTGCAGTGCTGAAAGCACTGAAGCAGTGACACGCACAGCGGCGAGGAAGAAACAACGGCCACTCTGAATGGGCTTTGCAGTCGTGGTCCTATTATCAACAGAGCAAACACTACCATTAGACACTAAGATGCTAAGAACGAAAAGTTTAACAGTTTAAACAGTTTAAGCCTCGCGAGTAGTTGCCGGAATTCCTGCTATTTTCGCGCAATCCCCTAGGTGGCGCGACATGTGTGTCATAAAACGCCCAGGGGCCTTAAGCCGCGCAAGCCTAGGAGTAGTAGTAGCAGTAGTAGTAGAAGTAGTAGTAGAAGTAGCAGTAGAAGTAGCAGTAGCAGTAGCAGTAGAAGTAGTAGTAGTAGTAGCAGTAGTAGTAGTAGTAGTAGTAGTAGTAGTAGTAGTAGTAGTAGTGGTAGTAGTAGTAGTAGTAGTAGTAGTAGTAGTAGTAGTAGTAGTAGTAGTAGTAGTACTAGTAGTACTAGTAGTACTAGTACTAGTACTAGTTAGTAGTAGTAGTAGTAGTAGTAGTAGTAGTAGTAGTAGTAGTAGTAGTAGTAGTAGTAGTAGTAGTAGTAGTAGTAGTAGTAGTAGTAGTAGCAGCAGCAGTAGCAGTAGCAGTAGCAGTAGCAGTAGGAGCAGCAGTAGGGGTAGTAGTAGTAGTGGTAGTAGCAGCAGTAGTAGTAGTAGTAGTAGTGGTAGTAGCTGTAGTAGTACTAGTCGCAGTAGTAGTAGTAGTAGTGGTAGTAGTAGTAGTAGTAGTAGTAGTCGTCGTAGTAGTAGTCGAAGTTGCAATCGTAGTAGGAGTAGGAGTAGGAGCAGGAGCAGGAGCAGGGGTAGGGTAGGAGTAGGACTAGGACTAGGGCTCGGACTCGAACTGGGAGTAGGAGTAGGGAGTAGGGCATAGGAGTAGGAGTATAGGAGTAGGGACTGTAGTTACTAAGTCCCATGATCCTCCAAGTACCTGGGCCCCAAATAACCTACCTTGCTAGGGTTCCCTAATATGATTTCCTTTAGACGGTCCTGAAAAAACCTAAATCCTATTAAGCCCTATGCATTGCTCTTACTGCAACCTACGTATGCGGAGGTTTGAGCACTGCCTTATCACAGTCGCGATTGCCAAGACCTAAATTCAACAGTGGTGCATTTTTGAAAGCAAGCTTGGACACACGAAGGTCAATTCCTGTCTGTCTCATAAACTAGCAAAATCTCCAGACCCCAGCTAAACCAGGAAGTACACCCTACGTCACCAACCTCAAGTCCTAACGGCTTACAGTCCCTTCGAAGAACTCGCACACTCCGGTACTCGAATTGACGGTTCTTGCAGGTCGCAGCCTGCTTGGTTTAGGGTCCGGGGGGTACGTAGTTAAGGTTTAGGGTTTAGGCTTGCCACAAGGCTGAGGGGGGGTTAGGGAGCCTCTGTGTTTAGGACGTGGATTTGGGCCAGTCGTTCATTGGCTCAGGCTGGGCTGCCCACAACCCACCCCGGAAGCTCAGTGAGGGGTATAGAAACGTACTTAAACATAGGAAATTATATTGTATACATATGTAAAAAAATATGCACCATATAGACAGAAGAGGCAATGACAGAAGAGAGAGACAGAGCCAACAACCAACCAGTTGATGTCACCTCTCTACTTTGAGCTCCTTGGGCCAAACTTGCAAAACCGTGGATGCCGGCCCAGGTGCTGTTCAGGAGAGAGATGATACAAGTAGCGCCGCTCCTGGTCCAGTGCTCCATGTTTAGAAGGTACACTGGTTGCTCCCTTTAAAGGGTCCTGGGTACTTGTATAGGAGAATGTAGTTTCTGTGTTTGGAATTACTACGTCTTATGCTTTGGGGAAGTATCCCCCGTAACAGTACCCAGGAAGCTCTGAGCCCTTTTTGACCCCTGAAAGGGCCCTTCTAGATCCCTGAAAAGAGGAACCATAAAAGCACCATAGCCCTCTTCGCCAGAAGAGAGACCAAACGCTAAACCCTAAACCCTAAACCGCATGGGTGGTTGTCAAAATTATGGTCCCTTTTTTTGGGTCCCTAATATTGTACGGCACCTAATATTTAGGGTACCCCAAAAAGGAACCCTAATTTTGACAACTAACCGCATGGGATCCGCGCCTGATAGCCTCCAGGACGCCATGATTCTCGAGAGCGCCTTGGTCCCCCAAGTAGTAGTCCTCTTGCTGAGGGGCTGAGGGTTTAGGGTGTGTGCGTGTGTGTTTAGGGTTTAGGGTTTAGGGTTTGGGGTTTAGGGTTTAGGGTTTGGGGTTTAGGGTTTAGGGCTTAGATCATGGGACTAAGTAAGTATGGTTGTAAGTACCTTAATTGGGATTACAAGTATTTATAGATCGTTAGCCAAATGACAAACCCTCCATGATGGGCAAAAGCCCAGGGTTGAGATTTGAGGCATTTGGGTTTGGGGTTGAGGCCTAGACCTAGACCCTAAACCCCAATCGCTAAACCAAAGATTCGGGTTTTCTTGCTAGCTTAAGCACCATGAACTTCAGAAACACAATAGGGTCTAGGCCTTAGGGTTTGGGTTCTTGGCTCTTTGCTGATGATTGTACTGAAGCAGTCCCGCGGAGCGCGTGACCATCTATGGGACTTTCCGGAAATGAGGGACCCCGAAATAGTACCCTAAAAAGTAGGATCCTGATTATAAGGTCCCCAAAATAACCCCTAAATTTCGGAAACTTCCATATAAAAACCCAGGAACTTCCACTTCGCAGGTCAAGCTTCATGGCTTTAGGATCCTTGAGGCCGAAGTCTAGGTTCGGGTTTAGGGCTTCCACCCTATAAACATCTAGGGTTTATAGGGTTTAGCTCCCCAAACCCGAAGCCCTAAACGTCTAAATAGGTGTAAGCTTAGTAGGAGTTTCGGGTCTGGCGCCGCCAAGTTACTATCCTCCACAAGAGCCCAACCCAGCAACCGGAACCCTTCATTCAACTCCAAACTTCGGAGTCTTAAGCTTCTAGACTTTAGGGGGTTAAATAAACCCTAAACCCCTAAACCCCGAAACCCCCAAATCCCTAGATCGCTAAACCCTACATCCTAAACCCTAATATGATACCCTTATAAAGGCTGTCTTATCCCCTAGCCCGAGACCCTGAAAATCTCTGGAGCGTATGGCATTGCCTGGCTGTGTTGCCCATCAGCTGCTTGAGCCCAAGGCCCTGTCCACATTAAACGCCGGTACAACACAGCTTATGCCTGAAGCCCTAAACCCTAAGCCCAAAGACCGTAACTTGAAACCCTAAACCCTAAACCGAGTAACGCCCTACACACCCGAAGCTGCAGCCTCAAACCTCAACATCACCCATGATGTCCTATATTGAATCCTAGAATAAAAGATCCCCAATCCCAAATAGAATAAAAGCCACCCCTAACTGCTTAGAGCATCATGGGACTTAGTAAGTATGGTTTTGAGTATCTTAATTGGGGATATAAGTAAATACAGGTATAGTCGGTACAGAAACCCCAATAAGAACCCTCATTACTACGTCCATGATCAAACAATCAGACTCTGAAACCCGCCTTATCGAACCTTCACTGATCCCTTTAAAGGAGCCCTTTTAAAGGGGAAGGCTGTAAGGAGGCCTAGTTATTAAATCCCATGATCCTTTAAGTAATATAGGGGCCTTACTGGTTAGAATAGGGTTGTGGTGCCATACTACAATTATAATGAGGAACCAACAAAATAGTATGGGAAATTATTTCAGCGCCAAAACTAAATCCTTATAGTAGCCCTTAGAGTAGCCCTTATAGACCCTGTTGAAGGAACCCTATAACTAGTAGATATTTAGGCCCCTATAGTAGGCGTCCTGGAGGGCGGTATCACCAAATTTCTTCGTACCCACCGGCCAATACCTGGATTTAGGGATTCGGATATGGGTTTGTGTATTTATAGGGCTTATAGGGTTTTTGGATTCGGCTTGGGGTTTAATTAGGGTTTATAAGGTTTGATGTTTAGGGGGGGAAGGTTAAGGGTTTAGGGCTTGGGGCTTCGAGGGTTTCGGGTTCAGAGTTTCCTTTTTTGCTTTGAGGGGCTGTTGCTCACCACTCCAAACCCCAAACCCAACACCACCCGCATAGCTGGAAGCCCTAAACCCAAAGTCCCGCTGTAACCCAAAACCCAATACCTCGGTTAGCCATAAAGGTTGACCAACGCCTCTGTGGGATTCCCTGAGTGTCCATGTGCCTAAATGGGTGGTTGTCAAAATTAGGGTCCCTTTTTGGATCCCTATTATAATACGGCACCTAATATTCAGGGTACCCAAAAAAGGACCCTAATTTTGACAACCACCCAAATAGTATATACATTGGGCCTTAAAGAACTCCCTATACAGGTATATTGGGGGCCAAAGTATATACTGGGTACATGGGCCCTTACATACACTGAGCCCTAAACCCTAATGGTACCCTGTAGAACCCTTATAGGAACCCCTTAAAGGAACCCTATATTGGGCACATGGACCCTTAGGGATGTTGAAGGGTTCATACAGCCATCTTGTCCGTTTAGGACTCCCCGCCCGGACTCATGCATTCGCTACGGTTTAGGGTTTAGGTTTTAGGGTCGGTTTAGGGTTTAGGGCTCAGGGAGTCAAAATGAATTACTATAGGGGAAGCTTATTCCATTCGTCATGTACCAGAGATGCCTTAATAATTAGACTAGGGTTCCTTTCAAGGGGCTTACACGGGTTACTATAAGGGATCTATAGCGGTTCCAGCATATAGGGGCCTTAATAATTAGAATAGGGTTTTGGGTCCCATTATGCTATGATTATAACTAGGTGCCCCCCAAAAAACATACTGGTAAAAATTTATGCCCTTACATTACTATAGTGCCCTTGTAGATCCCTTGTAGTACCGTAGCCGTTATAGACCCTTTTAAAGGAACCCTAGGAACCATACTGGTAATTATCTACGGCCCTAGGTTAATTAAGTGTTTGTGGCGAACGGTCTGGGACATGGGTTCAGCGTACCGGCGACCTGTCTTCTGGTGAGCAACAGGCTTTAGGGTTTCGGGTTTAGGCTTAGGATTCAGGGTTTGGGGCTTCGAGTTTGCTGCAGGCCTTGCAAATTAGAAGAGGGTTTGGGGCCCCTTTGAACTATAGTTATGATAAGGAACCCCGCCAAAAATAGTAGTGGTAAGGCATTAAACGTTTCAGGTCTCGGGGCTGAATTTGACTGACGATCGAAGGTAGGACTCCTTGTAAAAGAAATTCGGCGAAGCGGGTCCCTTGCTTGCCTTTAGTATTCAGGTTTAGGGATTAAGCTTAGCGCTGTAGGGTTTAGCGGTTTCGGGATTAGGGGCGAAACTGACCGTATTTTGACTGGCAGCTTGTTCAGGACTTGCTTACGGCCACCTGAAAAAACGAACAAGGTTTAAGGTTCACGGCTTAGGGTTCAGGGTTCAGCTTGATCATAAGATGTCAAGGTAACCGCACCGGAGAGTGGCGCTAGCCCTCTATATTGGTCAGTTTTGTATGGTGCCTGCTCGCTCGCATACTAACGTCTTCCCTGCTGCCCTGCGCAACAGTTTCAGGTCCAAAGTGCAGGGCGGGTAGGCAAAACCGTCGTTTAGTTCTGAAGAGGTTCTGTTGGATTCGAGTGTTGAACGCGGCTTGGACGCTACGACTTCCGTAAAACCCTAAACCCCCCTCCTGAAACTCAAACCACAGTCCCTGCATGATAGACTACTTTAGAGTGTCCCTAAACCCTAAACCCTAAGCAGTAACCAAGATGCGGCCGTCGTGCAGTGAATGCCAACGGATCATCGGTCAGAACGCTTACATCCCTGCGACTTTGCAGTTTCGGGTTCTCAAATGGGGGTTTCCGAAAATTAGGGTGCCCTTTAGTGGGGTCCTTATCTTAAGGATCCTACTATTTAGGGTACTATATTAGGGTCCCTATTTAATTTCGGAAACTCCCAAATACGTAGGACAGAGTCTCCAGGCTCTTAGATTTCTTTTTGGGGGGGAGGCACGGGGTTTGGCAGCTACTCGAAGGATGAAAGGACCTAACTGGGATAAAAATATGCTTCTCTTACACAGAGGCCTTGCTCGTTAACCTTAAGCATTTGCAAGTTTGTGTGTAAGAGATTACCAGTCATTTGTTCTCTGATCCGTAAGCAGCTGACAATTCCGGGATTGCTAAGCCTTCAGAGAGTAGGGCCGAGGTTTGGGGCCTCTTGCTAACAATCGCGGCGTCGCGCAGTTGAACTGTTGGGTTTCCCCACTTCAATCATTGTTGAACCCCTTTGCTCCATTTACCGAAATATTGGGTTACTGGCTTAATATATGGGAAGTAACCTGCTATTTAGGTAATGTAGGACCTGATTTAAAAAGCCTGGCCCTATAACCCCAAAATAGTAGGGTTCATATTAGGAACCCTACTAAAGGCCCAAGGTTTCTTAATCAGGTTCCGACAGTGATGGCATTATGAGAAGTGAAAGTATGTACACTGATGCGGAGGCTCCTAGCAAACCTATAGAAGTTCGTAGCAGTTCATAGGTTTCATGTTTTGAAGGGTGCCGACAAACGGCTTACGATCAAGAATCGTCCTAAGCCATATAACATTCGGACCTTAGAGGTTGGTAACCTGCACACAGATGTTGCCCAGACCTCAGAATCAGTCGGTGCAATACCGATTCGTAGGGATCGGGTATCCGGTGACCGGTCTTGCTGATATGTACTTTCCACCGCAGCGGTCCAGTTTTCTTTGGCGCCCTTTCGCAAGCAAGCTGTACACTTCTTCTCGAAGTCCTCGATGACATTTGTCAGGGAGCTCATCTCCGTCTTCTTGTCGCTCAAGAGATTCATCATAGCAAGCACCTTGGAGTTGGGGTAGCCAGTCAAGAAAACCTTCGACTGGTAGGTCGAGCTGAACCTCTCAATCAGCTCCTTCGTGAGGTCCGCAGGGGTGTAGTTGTTGATGTAGTCATCCTTCATCGCGGTCTTGAACCTCTCCATCAGACTGGAGTCGAGGTTGAAGTCGGAGTTGATTGAGAAGCTGGTTTTCTTCTCCGTCCCGATCACTGATCTTCTTTCAGACAAAAAAACATATCGAAATGCCATATAATATACCTGCCTACCTAGTGATTAGCTGGCTAGGCCGACGGCGAACCCTGCGCCACCCTGGACCCTGAAGTGACCTAAACCACAAACCTAAACGCAAAACCCTAGACTCTAAACCCTAAACCTAAACCCAAAACTCTAGACTCTAAACCCTAAACCTAAACCCAATACTCTAGACTCTAAACCCTAAACCTAAACCCCAAACCCTAGACCTTAGACCTTAGACCGAAACCCCGAATCTCCAAAATTGCATGGTGCTGTCGCAACAAGGTTAGAGTTGAAGGGTTTAGGGTTTAGGGAAAGGGGCTTAAGGTTGAGAGTTACTGTGTGGATTGCTTTGTGAGCTTTGCAGTTCAATGTTTGCATGGAGTAGGGTTTTAGGGTTCACTTTGGTGCTTACCTGCTTTTGGTTGTAGGTGTGTGCTTCTCTGAAGCCGAAGTCAAAGGATTCGAAAACCCTTCGGAAAGGCCTTTGAAAGTAGTTGCCGAGAAGGAACTCAGATAAGGATGGATGCTGGATTTAGGGCCACTGAACGGGATTTAGGGCTTTTGTCGCGTGAAGGGTTGAGCGGGGCTTTGGGCTTTAGGGCTTTGGGGGTTTTATAGGGCTTTGGGGCTTTCGGGTGTTGGGGCTTTGATTTAAACGGGGCTTTGGGACGCTAGGGCTTTGAGGGCTTTTGGTTTTCGTAAAGTGCAATGACGCCCCTTTCTCCAAAGGCTTTCGGGCTTTAGGGCTTTGATGCTTTTAAAGGCTTTAGGGCTCAAGGGTCTTTGATGCTTTTAAGGTGGCAAGATGCTAGTGGTTAGGGTCGTTCGTGAGTTTTGGAGATGTCAAACTGAGAGGGTTCAGCGTTTAGGGTACGACTTACCAGCAAGATGTTTAGTTTCCTGGATGTGGGATTCGGGGCTTGCCAGGATGCTCATGTCATGCCATCTGATAAACACGCAAACCTCGCCTACAATAGTCAAGTCAGGGTTGAGTCGTGAAGGCAGGCAAATGCTTGTTAATTTGGTGCTTTTGATATATGGTCTCCGAGCTTGGGAGTTAAGAGTTCGCGATGTTCGAACTCAGTGACAACTTTCTTTTCTGGATTCAAGCTTGATGGCTTTGCTACATGAACCCTGATAAGCATTGAACTGAAGCTTTCGACAGGCCAAAGCAACAAACAGTTTGGTGGGTCTGTGTCCGGGAATTTTGGAATGAGGGCTTCGCCAAGCAAAGTTGCGGCTTGAAGTTTTGAGAGCCAACGACTAACCCTAAACCCTGAACCTAAGCCCTAAATCCCTACACCCTACTAGGGATGGGCCACCAAAGGTCTGAGCCAAAAGGGCACCTGGAAACCATACACCCCCCCAAATGAAAAAGAAGCGCCCTGGTTTCCAGGCCTTCGTAGGCTTTAGGATTTTAGGGTTTGTCAACCCGACACTCCTGTAACCCCAGACCGAGCTGGCATAGGAAAGCACTACCTGCCCCTGCTGCAACCCTTAACCCTTAAACGCTTGTCATAGGCCGAAACCCTTAGCCCTAAATCCCCGAAGCGCCGCCTGAACCCTAAACCGCCTAGAAGCCGTAAACCTTGAGGAACCCTTCTGAAAGCCCTAAACCCTAAAGCCTAAACCCTAAACCCTAAGCCCTAAACCCTAAACCCTAAACCCTAAACCTTAAAGCCTAAACCCCAAACCCTAAACCCTAAACCCTAAACCCAGCCCGCAGCCCTTCCTTTCGGGCGGGAGGCTGAAATCAGACTCTGGCCCTCGGTTGCCCAGCCGGACAACCTGGTGAGACGCTTTAAGGTTTTAGGGTTTAGAGGTTTAGGGCTTCAGGGTTTTAGGGTTAACGTTTTAGGGTTTAGAGGTTTAGGGTTTAGGGTTAAGGTTTTATAGGGTTTAGAGGTTTCGGGTTTAGGGTGTCAGGGCTTATGGGTATATGGCTTGGGGTTGAAGGTCTAAGCCTTTAGAAAACTTTAGAGGTTATACACAGCATCGTTCTAAGGCTCCTTCTGTAAAGCTTAAGGCTTTCGGGTTGAGGGTTTAGGCCTGTGCCCTGCAATAATAAGAAGCGCCATCATAGTTAGCAGCAATATAGTAAGGCATAAAGCTTTAGGGCCGGGGTTCATGAGGGTTTAGGGCTTAGAGCTTTCGGGTTTCAGGGTGCAACCTGTCAGACGAAGCACCGCTGACAGTTGAGAGTATATCTCGGCAGTCAGTCGGACCTGCGCAAGGTAGCATGCCACCACCAATGTACAAGCTACCGATGGTGATGCCGACAGCTCTCAAAGCTTGGCTAACCATGAGCTGACACAACTTTGAAGACCAAAGAATAGCACCAGCCCATTCCATCCAAGAATTAGGAGTAGGTCGCAGGTAGTCAACCAAAATGGCCATCAGCGCTTTCGCCCGAGCTCTAGGTTCATCTAGGTTCCAAACTTCCTTCAAGCATGTGACAACATGCCCTCCGCTGCCCAAGTATATCTCACCTTGTTGTCCCAGTGCATTAACACCATATAGCCCCTCCATTTCATCAACAGAATTGCCGGTGTCCAAAGCACTCTTCCAACTTTTGCAACCGAATCTTGAAGCAGCGACCGGTTTCAGGGGTTCAAGATTTACGTGCTCGGAGTCTAGAGGTTCTGCACAAGCAGAAGGTCGCTGTGTCCTGCTGCGTGTGGCATGCCGCCATGCCACGGTAGGTTACGGGACCCTAAACCCCAAAGCCCAAACCCTAAACCGCAAAACCCTGAACCCAAAGACAACACCCTAAACCGACAACCGAAAACACTTTTTTTGCATCAGGACTTGTGCAATCGCCTGAATGTCTGAAAACCCCACAACCCTAAACCCCAGAACACTGAACCCTAAACCCAAAGACTTAGGGTGTAGGGCGCCCGCACACACACTGCAGTGGAGAAAGCAAACGCCCGGCCCGAAACCCGAAACCCAAAGCCCTGTTTCGGGTCTTATCAGGAGGCCCCGGGAACTCCAGCTACAGCCGTAGAACCCTATTCCAATCATTAAAGCCCGTGCATTGGGCCACCCGAAACTCCACGAACCTCAATCCTTGAACCGGTACCGAAGCATCAGGGAAATGAGCATATGGCCTTGCAGCATGGTTCTAAAGGACATTTTGCAGCACTGAAACGAAACACTCTTGATGCCGATCTTCCACAAAGCAAAAAACCTTCCTGCATGCCACCCTAAACCCCTAAACCCTCAACCCTAAAACCCTAAACCCCTAAAGCCCTACCGAAGCCCGAGGAACGCAAGCACGGAGCTGGAAATTCCAACGGCATCTTGCAGAGTGAGCACCTCATGGGTAGCTCTGTAAATAATTAGGGTCCCTCTTACGGTCCTTCTTACAGTAAGGGTGCCGTACTATTTCGCGGCCTTTTAAAAGGGACCCTATTGGAGAACCACCCTCATGAGGTTGGGGGCTTCCGGGCTTCGAGGGTTTACAACCCAAAGGATACAGTAAACCCCATAAAGTTGGAAGCCGGGTTCCCAAAGGGATCCTTAAGGGTTCCTTAAAGGGATCTATAAGGGTTTAGGGTTTAGAGTTTCCGAAAATTAGATAAAGTTGGAAACCGGATTAAGGCCAAATAGTGCTGGGATTACCTGTACATTGCTGATCAGGATTGAGGCTATTGGGTCCAACTTTTTGGCTTGTACCATAGAGTGTTAGGGGTTGGGGGCTGGTGTTTAGATATCAGAGTTTAGAGTTGAGGGTTCAGGGGTTGAGGATTCAAGGTTTTAGGGTTGAGGCCTTTAGAGCTTAGGGCCCAGGGTTGTTTGAGGTTTGGTGTTCACGGTTTGGGTGTGAACCTCATCAGATGCAAGATTGGTTAGCAAGTCTTTGGGCAAGTATACGGATAGTTCCGCAAATTGGCGTACTTGTTTTGGGTCCTTGTTTATAACGTTGCCGTACCGTATCGGGAACCTAAAAACGGGCCCCAAGTTAGAGAACTACCCATAATCAAGTACATGAGATGCAACTAGACTCCGGGCTGTATGAATGTAGGGGTTTCCTTTCGGGATTCTTGTTGAAGGGGTCTAGTGGTTACGGCAGTGCTACAGGGATTCCATGAAGGTACTATAGTATAGAAGTTAGTCGGAGCTGCAACCTGATTTTCAGGTCCTACAAGGGATGTAGTTCAAGTTGTATAAGGGATGTACAGGGCTTTATAGTGGTATGAGGAGCCGTAATCATTAGATGAGGGTTTCATCTATAGGTATAGCATAGTATAGTATAGTTTAGTTTAACGAGAAGTCGTAGGTCTTATAGAGTACGCCTCTTCGAGGTTCGTGTTGCGAGGAAACGGAAATCCATCAGCACAAGGAGGTTGTGCAATTGAGGGGCTGGATAGGGCTGTTTTTCCTCAAAGCTCACTTAACCCTCAACCCTACCTACACGGCCCAAGGTACTGGTGTTTTCGGAGAAGACTTCAAAGTTAAAGGAGCAAGCCAGTGACCCAAACACTGAATCATATGCCCTTTTCCATCCTTTTCCGCAAACCCAATTATAGCATTTAGGTAGTAGTTTAAGATACCCAAGACTTCGGGGTTTACCACGCCTTTCAAGGGTTTTTAGATTCTAGTGAGCAACATTGATTACGGAGATCAGAGCTGCTAAAAGCATGGCTAGGGTGCTTCTCCGGCATACCATGAGGTAACACAAGGTCCGTAACAACTGGAATATGGTTTTGTAGACTCTTACAATGCATTCATAATCAGGAACCCCATATGTTGGCTTCTAAATTACATTCAAGGCAATGCCACCTCAGTTAAACAAGGAACCTATGTAACATAATGGGCTCAAATGCAGGTTCAGAAGCTGCCCCATTGTCGGTGTTGTCCTGTCGATGAGATCTAGTGTAACTCCTAAACTAGACCCAAAACCGAGTGAGCAACGCGTGCGAGCTTCTGGGTAACGAGCTGCGGTTGAGGGTTTAACATGGAAACACCAATAAGTGGCGTTACCGTGTGTCCAGACTCCTCATCTAGCTGTTGTATGCTCATACCCACATACCCTCTTCTGATTCTTCAGGCTCCAATTCCCAAAACGTCTGCTGATGCTACGGGCTCTAGCCATGAAGCGATTTGGTTAGTGATGGCACCCACGGCAGGCCCACCTGACGGTAAAACCCAGTAGGGTTCAGAGTTTTAGGGTATCACGCCAGCGACGCTGCCGTGCACTTTTTGGGGTGTATCTGCATGGAGATCGTGCTCAGTCCTGTGCTGAGTTTGGCTTAAATACAAGGCTCCTGAATTTCACCGAACGTCCTAATTAGCAAGGCCACGCGGTGACAGAGGCTCTGTAATCAAGACGGTTCTCGTGGGTTGCTGGGCGTCGTCTGAAAACGTCGCCGTTCTCTATCTGTGCATGGGGCATAGGGGTTCAGGGATTAAGGTCTAGGAGTCTAGGGATTGTTGCTTATGGGAGAGCAGAAGATTGGCAATGCCGTCATGTCGGATCCGACTCAGTGGCGTGCATGCTTCTGGCTGCGACTCGTGTCTCCACCTCCGTCTTCCGGCCCGGCTGTGCTTTCCGACGTTGTGCGCTGGCCACAGGTACCGTGAGTGGTTTTGGGTGCCCCCGTCCCCCTTACCCCCTTCCGCCAAGAAGGGATTCATCTCAATTAGGTCCTGAATGCTGCAGAGATGACATAATGTGTCGCTTGGGCTCATGTCTCATGACCCTTTACCTTCATTTTGGATCTGAAACTACCGACTCGACAAGAGCTCAGCACGAAGGAAATTAAGGTTCGGCTCTTCGCAAGCGTCGGTGGACCCTAAGCCCTTTCGTTCAGCCCTAGGAACTCTCACGTCATCGGTCGGAGGTAACGATGGGGAACCTGGAGGACCGATATTTAAACTCATGCTGAACCTTGTAAACCCTACTTGGGGGATCATAGGACTTAGTAACTAGGGTCGCTATTATTACAGTAACTCTGTTTATAATCACTTGTAGGCCTTGTAGGTATGAGTACTTATAACCATACTTACATACTAAGTCCCATGATCCTCCCAACCCTTAACCCCAAACCGACTCTACGCCCCGAAAGCCAAACCTTGATGCCCTACTGGCCTGAAACTCTGACTCTTATAGGAATTTGGGGGGCCAAGGTTTGTCAGGTTTAGACTTTAGGGTTCTGAGATAAAGCGGGCAAGGTGCTGGGGAAAATGAAAAAACCTTCGAAAGTACCAGTACCCCTGCCTACCAGGTTGAATTTAACCTACCGGACCCTCCTCCTTCAGGATGCCATAAACCTGTTCCAGGTTCCTTTAAAGGGTTCTATGCGGGATGTATAGGGTGCTACACGGACTTCGAGACATTATTAATTCGGCCTCTCATACTATACTTTCAAAAGGAAACCTTTGGAATAGGTTCTGGCAACTGTATTCAGGCGTTGGGCCTAGTGTTGCCGGGCTCCCCTGCGTGAGGTTTTGTCTGAAGGACAAAGGCAACATTTCAAATTCGAATCGCTCCACCTCGCCTGAAAGCAACACGGTTCGTCCTCAGATGATCAGGTCCGAACGTCTTCCCTTTCTAAGGGACCCCCAAAAAGCACAGAAGCATAAGCATTTTATAGGGATATCCCTACCTACCTTATTGGGCTTCATTATAAGGGGGTTTATCTGGGATATCCCTATCCTTTTTGGGGCCCTACTTTCGGCTCTGCGTCCTCCAGCCACTTGGCGTAAGCCAAGATCGTCTTACCGGCCTGCAATGCTCAACACAGGGCCCTAACTTTAGGCATGTTCAGCCGGGAAAGCAGGCTCCTCCTACCAGTACTACGGTTTAGGGTTTAGGGTCTTACGGTTTAGGAACCCTAAACCCTAAACCGACATGATTACCAATACAATTTCGGGGCTCCGTACCCCAAAACTCTTTTCTAATTATTGGGGCCCCCATATTAGCTTGCTCGGAGATCCCCTTTGGACGGAAAAGTACCCAACAAAAGCAAGTTACACAAAAGCTATCCTAACTAAGTAAGGTCAAGGCAGCCCAAAAAACCCAAAACCTCAACCTGTGAAGCTCGAACCCAAAGCCCCAACCCCAAACCCTACCTAGACCTTGGTGTGTAAGTACCTTTTCTGAAGAAGCAGACTATGGTTAGGAGCCTGTGCTGCGACAATGGAGGCCTCAACCCTCAAACACCCCCTGGCCGTCGCCTGGCCCCAATCCGTGAGTGGAGCTTCCGTAGAGGTAAATGCGAAGCTTTCCACCAATCCGCCACCGACAACGACGTCGTCCAAGTCTGAGATCGACAAGAAGTGTGGATCTAGGCTTTAGGCTTTCGTGCACTGGGTTTTAGAGTGAGCCCCGGCTTTTTCCCGGAAACCCATGTCGTAGGTGACCCCCCTTGGGCTTTATATGTTGGGACATGCATCAACATGGTGTGCTGCCTGGACTTCAGCGGCTCTGGGTTTATCCAAAGCCCAAAAAGTCCGAAATCCTAACCCCATAAATTCTAAACCCTAAACCCGAAGCTGGTCAAATCCTAAACCCCATAAATCCTGAACCCCAAACCCTGTAGATTCGAACACACTCAGCCACTGAGGTTACTGCAAAGTCAACTGGGACAATAAACCCGAAACCCTAGTCAACTTGGAGGTTCGGGTCGACAGGCTCTGTGGTCACATCTGCAAGTCGGGCGTAAGGTTGCGATAGGTGTGAGCTTACGTTTTAATATTTATAGATGTGTGTAGTGCTTGGGGTTGCTAGACCCTAATTCCTAAACCCATTAACACTAAACCATTGCTAAGAAGACGAAGGATGGTAAAAAGCTCGGCCACGAAGTCGCCACTCAAAGCCGTCTGTGGTTGCTGCGGTCATGGCGGTGGCATTGCAATTGATGTTGGTGCCCGCACTGGTGGAATTGCTGATGCCAGCGCTGGCGGTGTTACTGGCAACAGTGGTGGGAGTGGTGCATGGTGTCGGCGGTGCTGGTGTCGGTGACGGCCGCAGGCGCCGGAACAGCAGCGGCAGAAGCAGCAAGCACTAGTATCAGCAGCAGCATAGTGGCGCATGCAGCTGCAGCAACAGTGGCAAACGTTAAAAGCAACACATTGAGCAAGCTGCTCGTCTGAATCTTGAATACCAGCCGAGCCACCACAATGGCCGAACGCTTCAGCGTTGTGATGATGGTGATAACAACCACCATCGCAGGTGCCGCTACCAGGCCAATCTAGACACCATCTGCATGATGATGGTGATGGCAACCTACCATCACAATGGCCAACACCATCAGCCTGATGATGCTGACCACCATCATCATCACCATCGTCTATCATCCTTATCATCGTCACCTGACAAAGTCATGACCGTGATCATCATCACCAACATCATGATACGCTCGTTGATATTGCTCCACTCCGAGTCTAGAACTATCTTTCACCTCATCTTACATCATGCTCTCTGCGCTCCGAGCAGCCCGTAAGATTCTCGAAAAGAGAGGTGTTGAGTGGCGTGAAGTTAGCCGTCCTGAGGAGATTCTTTCCGGTATTCGAACTTGGGTTCAGAATTTGGTGTCAGCGTGCAGGCACAACTGTTAGAAAGCCGCGAGCACCGCAATGTAGTGTCTGACATGCAGCCCCCGAGAATGTATGATCATTTCTGGATTTCTGGACGACCTGCGGGCGATGCAGTTCCAAGTGCGGACTATAATATAATAAGCCTTAAGAAGTTGATCGGGTTACCACGTAGACAGGGCTGGCACTTGGAAACATAGACTCTATGCACCACGGCCTCCGCAACAGATCGAATGACACAATCTCTCCGCCAATCCATTTAGGGCCTTTGGGTTCCTGAACCCTAAACCCTAAACTCGGATTGTAACGGTCTAGAGCCAGCAGGGATCTGCTCACCGCCCACCCTCGTGTCTACACCCTCGTGTCTACGGCGATAGGGTTTAGGGGTTTAGGGTTTAGGGTTTAGGGTTGCCAGACACTCCCAAATTCAAACAAGAATCAAACAAGACAGTCATCATACATCTTTGGATTATGGTCGCCCTGACCCTCGCTGTCATGGATACTTGCCGCTCGAGTACGAAGACAAAGCCGCCGGCTGCTATATCCCTAAATCCCTAAAGCCTTCAGCCGCTGATCATAACTGCCATCCAGAAGTGTGCCATGTCTCTCTTGGCAAGCTTACCCGATTCGGGAAGGTACTATAGGGGTCTTAATAATTTGAATAGGGTTTTGGGGCCCATTATACTATAGTCATAATTAATAAGGAACCCCCCACAATAGCATAGGTATTTAAGGCCCCTACATCAGCTGAACTTGCGACTTTCGCACCGATTCGCACTGAAGACTTGTTGATGCTGGGCCCTCTTGTGGCTACACGGCGTCCTCCCCGGGTAACCTCAAAGGGTTTAGGAATCAGGGTGCAGGGGTTCTACACCCTAAACCCTAAACATACCTAAACCGTAGCTATCTACACCCTAAGCCCTAAAACGTGCTACGACCACCACGGCCTGCAGTCCGCGTAGAAAGGGCTTCCAGAGAAGTCGGGGCTCATCCGCGTGGCCCTTGATTTAGGGTACATAGTTACATAGTCTAGGGTTTAGGGTCTTGACATCAAGCGGAAGATAGGGAAGCTGACTTTGGAGTCACGCACCTGAATACATGCTGTTTTGTAATAGAAGTTTGTACTACTACTCCTGTACTTATGGAGGTGTCATAAGCCAATTTATGGGACTCCCAAAAGCCTGACACTGAACTGGGGTTTTCTGTGGTTCGATCGGGCTTTGTACGATTTCTCACAGGATTCCATCCTATCAGGGTCGTAAGACAGGCATTCTGTCTTAATGTGCTGTTTCCTCGCTGAGGATTACATCACGTTACATCATTCAACAGTAACAGATTCGGAACCAAAGGTTCAAGCGCTCAGCCATGAGGGATTGGACTGCAGATTCAAGAACTACCTAGCCACATCCCGAAACCCCAAAATCCGCGTGCCATGTAACAATTCCAATCCCGATCATCTCAACGTGTAATCAATTGGAAGCCAGCACCTGGCACAGCCAAAAGTATGCATGAATAGCATGCGGCTAACCAGCCCTAAGCCCTATTGCACACCCACAACCACGCTCATGGCCAATGGTTTGGGGCTTGCAGCGTGCCAGACATATGCACTCGCTTGAACTGCTTCCGAAAATCCCCACGTTACTTGGCATTCTACATGCCTCCCCGCGATCGTAGCTTTATAGGCAGTGTTACAAGCTCACCTGACCTTCCGGCAGATGCTCACCGCAGGCCTGGACGAACAAAACCCACCCCACAAAGTTGAGAGTCATGAACACTGTTGAAAACCCACACGAAGCTGACTGCCCTAAGATGCCCCGAAAACTTATAGACTGTGACTAAATCCAGTTGGAGCAGCACAATGTTGTCCCGATCCGGCGTGTAGCCTCCAGCATCTGCGGATATGGTAATCCACATACCCCAGGCGCTAAAACATTATGTCGACCTTGCAACTTCCCTAAACCGCGATATGTGTTCTGACCATGTTGCACATGCAATTCCAACTTATCAGTCTGAAACCCCGGCCAAATTGGCTAAGGCTCTACACTGATAGGCTGCAAAACGATATGGTGATGGCGAGTATGCTGAAAAAACCACTATGATCATCAGTATCGCCCATTTTGCCATCGATATCTCATACAAAAAACTCTAGGCGTCTCTGAAGTCGTAGAAATCACCTGTCTGCTTAAGTCCTGCACAATTTTAAGTCCTGCGCCTGCCACGTCAAATGCCCTTGAAACAACCAAAATCACGCAGGGAAAAGCGCGGCAACCCAGCAGGTCAAACTGATAGCAATACTAAATTACTTACAGTAAGCAGCTTTCATGGTGGCCCCCTGTAAAATTTCATAAGTAATCCCGCAAGGTACGACTTGTTCAAACATCTTCAGTCTCATGTACACACCTCCCGCCTTGGGCGGCCAACTAAAGCTTAAAGCCTCAACCTCCCAACAACCGAGTCAAATCCATCATGTAGCTTCTGCATCGAGGCAAAGGTATTTCTTGGGCACGGCAATAAGTACTTCTATAAGAGCTCTTCGTGGGCATTACATCATCACAGGATGGAAAGCGCGTCCGCCGCGCAACTTAAAAAGACACATCAAGCAAGGACTTGAAGCAAGCCACCTTCCGGAGCGATCAATGTAGCCCCAGCAATGTAACCTCAAGTGCACGGAGGAGGGTCGGGTAAGGGTGTAGCGTGAATGTCCTGAGTCCAAACATAGTGGAAACCCTAAAGTTGCTACAACGCCAATAACACCCATCGATAGCAATTCCGATGTTCGCTTCAAAAAACTGCCGGCTTTTCTTTCCAAATGAATGACAAGAAGGGGCAACTGTAAACCTACGTGCATATTAGAAGACTCACCAAAAGACTCCTGAGATTTTCATGTGCCGTAACAATGCCAATGATAACGGAGATAAAGGGATGAGCGAATAAATCACAACTATGATGACACTGGTCACATGGCGATGATGATGACGACGGCATTGATGATGACGATGTCGGTGATGGTGAGAACAGGGTGATGGTGGCGGTGATCGTAATGATGACCATGATGGTGACGGTGATGACGGTGATGACGGCGATGATGGTGGTGATGTGGCGGCGGTGAAGAAGATGGTGATGAACATGTTGGTGATGAAGATGCCCTGGATGAGGTCGGGGAGGATGACGACGATGATGACGAGGAAGCTGTCGGGATGATGGTAATTGTGAGTGTGATGACGGTAAAGCTGTTTGGGATGATGACGATGACGACGACGAGGATCTGTTGGGAATGAGGGCGAAGGTGATGACGATGCTGATGAGGAGATGATGAAGACAATGATGGTGGTGATGATGACCGCGATGATGATGACGATGATGGTGATGAGGGTGGTGAGGAGCATGACGACGTTGTTGGTGATGGTGATGGTGATTGGATGATGACGACTCAGCAGACGATGATGATGAAGATTGTCATTTTGAGGATGATGATGAGCGTTGTTGTAGGGTTTCGTGTTTCAGACACTCTAACAACTTTAAATTTGAATGAGGCAATCTCATAATGACGGACATTCTTCTGATGCTCTAGATATGTAGGTGCGGACCGAAAAGAAACACTCCGACTCAAGGGCGTACAGGTCTGTGTGCACTAGTTGCAATCACATACCAGCGGACATGCGGCAGGTACCTTAGTTAATGGCGAGATGCAGCTGTATGCGAAACAAGTCGACGTGAGAACATCCGTGACGGCTGCTGTGTAGGAGAAGCTCGGCGACTCCAGTGAGCCAGAGCATGCCGGATGAAGTAAACGGACATGGCGTTGTTGCGAGATTCGTGTGCACACCATGTTACATCAGTTGCACCCGGATTTAAGACAGATGGTGACACTGTTCGAGCCGTGTAATGTCTACATCCACGAAATCGCACAACTCACCATGTATCGAACATACATGTTTCCAGACAGCCACAACAAGTGTCATCCATTGCAGTTGGCTGGATACAGCCCTGCCCCATCATCACGAGGTCACCCGCCTGTGGTCCGAAAAACGGACTTCTTGGAACACCCAACTACTTTGGGGACATGGCTGGGACGGTTGATGATATAAATCCTGCATTACCGTAAGGACCCTAAACTATGGGAATTATGGTATATTCCTTATTATGGGTAATGCAGGATTTATATCATCAACAGGATGTTAAGTCCCCGAACAAGATTTGCCACCTACCTGAAAATCAAAGTTCGATTGCCGCGGACGATATTGGTTCTCCTCACCCCAATGCACAGTGACTATCACCAGCACGTCGAACCAGGTCTCTGCCACTACCGGCAAAACTTCGGGCTCAGACTTTGCTAGGGATCAATGCAGCGTAGGGCCCTAAACCCTGAACTGTTGGAGATTTGCGGCCTTGTCTTTTCCACTCAACCCGATTCTCGACCGCCCAAAACAGAGTCAACGATAGAATTTAGAACTTGGAGCGTTGAAGGTGGGTGCCCGGAGACCTGAAACGGCCTCTTGCGCAAGGGTCCCTTCTTTTTGCTCATTAGTTGATCAGATCATAAACCCAAAAGGTGTACATTTCTGTTCTATAAGGGAATGTTTTATCCCAAGAGGTGTAAGGTGTGCTCACCCAGCTACTAAGAACGGGAGCAGAGTGCAGGAGGAGCATCTCGTCACCCCAAACGCACGGTTTTGAATTACTGTGAAGCATCCAGTGGGGCAAGCTCCAAGTTGATGCGGAAACCTGCGTGTCTTCAAGTATGGCCTACTACTAACTGCAGGTACTTGTGCTACTAGTATTAGTACTAGTACTAGTACTCGTACCCGTACTGGCACGAGTACGACTGCAAACACTAGTGTTGCTTGTGCTCCTAAGAATCCTGGCAAGGCTGGAGGGATATAGTTACCTCTTTAAGGGTAGGGTTAGGCTTAGGGCTCGAAGTCTAGGGTTTAGGGTTCTTTTAGGGCCAGGGCTTCGGTGGTATATGCCTCCTTTTCAGGCGTATTGGACTCTCTGGGGCATTGTGTCTTCTAGGGTACTGGGTCCGGGCCATGAACTTAAAGGTTGAGTTGGCTCGGCGCCTGCTGGCAATGACACGCGGGCTAGGATTGGAAGCTCACAAGGTTTTTGGTAGGTTTGGGATTCCCGAAAGTCTTCGGTTCATGAATACCCTAGCTCTTACGAAAACCCTCTTATGCTACATCCCGATTGGCTTCTTTTGTAATAAAATGAGTCGATGTAACTGCTGCAAGGAGGTTCGGAGTTAAAGTGCTACTGGCTGAAGCTACAGCCCCTAAGCCTACATTTTCCAACCTAAACACTACAGGGTCTGGCGTTTGCAGTCAGTTGAAACGACACCACCCATGCTCGCGCTGCCATCCAAGTAGCTCTTGATCTTGGTCCTGGAACACTGTACTTGCAGGATCATGGGACTTAGTAAGTATGGTTACAAGTACCTTAAGTGGGGTTAATAAGTAACTATACGCATAGTTACCTTCTTCATAACCCTAGTTACTACATCCCATGATGCTCCAAGTAGAGAGAAGTTGAGAGGGTCGGAAGATGACTGCACTTAGAGAATCATCGGACTTATTAAGTTGGTTTACTGCCTGCTAGATAAATATGCTTAGAATCACTTGGAACCTGGTAGGGGTTCAAAGAACCTAATAATCCGATACTCAGGTTGATAGTAGTTATATAGATTGTAATTAGTATCCCCGAACCCTGAACCCTAAATACTTTAGACTTATGTAGCCCTGCTCGGACGTTCATTACATGGCTTCGTGCAGGAAGTGTCTGGAGACTGAGAGTGTAGGCTGGAGAGTAAGCATGCGAAAACGACCTGATCCCTATAGAGTGATGCAACATGCCCAAACCCCATTTGGGACCACGAGCTTACTATACTGAACTTAGAACCCTAGCACAAATTATAATTTCAGCTTTCTCTTAAGGATTATAATAACCAAAAAATTAAAAAGTATTTCAAAGTACCCCTAAGCTTAATGGTTAAGCTCAAACTGAATCCTCTTGATGTCCATTTAGGGTTGCAGTCAGGCTCTGATATTCGAGCAACAGAAAGAGCTAAGTTCTTGGAATAGGGAGCTTTCTGAAGTATCAGTGGCTCACTTGCTGAAGTAATGTAGCGGCGTGTGACAGGCTTCTATAGGGTGCTGTAGGGGTCACTACATAAAAAACATAGTTTGAAGGATCTGTGAGAGCATTATACTACAGGGCCTTCATGAAATGGGTTTTGGGAGCATGTTCTAGCATGAATGTTATGAAGAACCCTAGGAGATAGATATTGAGGCTTCCATGTTATTCGGGGTTCGGGGCACCTGGGTTTGCCGGGGGGGGGGGGGGGGGGTCATATCCTACTTGCTGAGTTCATAAGCCCCAAAAAGTGTACACTTTCAGCTTTATAGTGGGTAAAATTATCCCAAAAAGTGTAAAGTGCATCCACTCAGCTACTAAGATGTTCTCGAGAGTGTAGAGAGGTCTTTGCGCGGGATCAACTCAGCCCTGCTCCCGGTACGCGAAGAACCCGATGTTCAAGAAGCACGATAACAAGCCAGAAACCCCTAGCCCCCAAACCTACACCCTCAACCCAAAAGCCCTAACTAAACTCCACAACCTTGCGTCCTAAATCCTAAAACCTAAGCCGAAGCAGGCTCCATATTAACCAAGGTCCTTGAAACGAAGCGTTTCGAACAACCCCCCCCCTCTCTCCCTCTCAGGGATTAGGGCTTTGGCGTTTAGGGCTTTAGGATGTTTGGGTTTAGGGCTTTAGGGCACCCTACACTTCAAGGCGTCAGTCCTAAAGCACCCAAGCCATATGAGGAGAGGATTCGTTTAGCGGCTCCTCTGACAGGGCTCTGTAAGGGTTGTGAAACCCGAACAAGGGATCTATAAGACCATTACAAGGGCCTTAATAATTGCAATAGGGTTTTCGGGTATATTATGGTATTATTACAATAAGAGACTCTAAGGAATACTATGCCTTAATGCTTTCGCTTCTACATTAAAGCTGGACTTTGAAGTAACCAGGGGCAAGAAAGCTTCATAGTGGTCCCTTATAAGAAACAGGTCCACGCAAAGTAATCTAGTTTGGTACTCCAAAGCCCAGAAACCGTAACCGGAGCTCAAATGAAAGGTTTAGGGTTTAGGGTTTGGTTTAGGGTTCTTTTTTTGATCAATGATAGCGGACCTTTTTCCAAAGCCTGCTAACCCTGATGGTGTATGGTTTAGGGTTGAGGGGAAAAGCGCTCATCCTCTGAATGGTGAGGGCGCCCTCGAGGTCCAACTTTTGGTTGCGGAACTTGATCCCTGGCATCGCAGTGAGCTACCTTAAACTTGGGTACGGCCCCCATACAGTAAGAGTCTATAATAGGGCTACCATTAAGGTCCTAATATATCTATATTATGAATATGATTCAACTATTACTGAGTGGGGGCCGTACCTAACCTTAAACTACCAAAACCTGCATTGTTGTAGGTTATGATCGTGAACCCCAATGTGGAATTTAGAGGGTCCCTACAACAAAATAGGCTTTGGTAGTTCAAGGTAAGGGTCAGCCAAAGAAACTGTATGTGCTTAAGCCTTAGCAGGGCTCCTATTAAGCATGCTCTGTTTGGGTGCATGGACGCTTGGGCCAGAGCGTCTCGCCTAATCATTGCATTAGGTCCGGGTACCCTGACTCATGCACCCAGCTGCTTTCAGTAGCCGCCCTGTCTGGCCATGTAAACCGGCCTAGACCCACACCCTGATACTGTAGTCCTCCTACACTTTGATGGCTACTCCACATCCTTATCTCTGACAATCATCCGAAAGCCCAAACCTAGTCACTACTATGAACCCTAAATCCCAATGTTTAGTATGTGGCCTCGCTTCGACAGGTTGCAGTGTAAAAGACCGCACATCGTCATTGTCATAGTCGTATAACCGGCTGCGCAATTGCCCAATCCTACAGCCAATGAGCCAATGAGTTGGTCTCAACCCTAAACCCATTAACCCTATGGCGCTTGCCTGCCAAGTTGTTCTCTCACGGAGGACTAAGCCCTAAGCGGCATTTCCCAACCCTGAATCCTAAATCCCCTACACCCCAAACCCTACTTGGAGGATCATGGGACTTGGTAACTATGGCTATGAAATAGGTCCCTTAATTGGGGGGGCTATGAGTAATTATAGGTATAGTTACCACTATAATAGCCCTAGTTACTAAGTCCCATGATCCTTGAAGTAGGCCCTTAAAATCCCCCTTATAGAACCCTTATTAGATCCCTTTAAAGGAGCCCTTTAAGGAACCCTTTAAGGAACCCCCTAAACCCTAAACCCTAAACCCCTAAACCCTAAACCCCTAAACCCTAAACCCTAAACCCCTAAACCCTAAACCCTAAAGTTACTAGGTCCCATGGATCCTTTAAGTAAGCCGTCCACCCGGCCTTTCAGCTGCCAGCGGTTCTCCGCCCAGATCTGGTTCTTGTTGCTGTTATTCGAGCCTGGTAAGGAATATAATATAAATCCTATAGGGTTCCTTTAAAGGGATCTATAAGGGTACCTTTAAGGGGCTCCTTTGAGGGATCGATCTATAGGGGTTAGGGTTGATGATATAGAGCCTGGTAAGGAATATACCGGTACCTTTAAGGGGTTCCTTTAAGGGATCTATAGGGATTTAGGGTTTAGGGTTTAGGGATATAAATCCTGCAGTACCCATTCTAAGGAATATACCATGGTTCCGATAGTTTAAAGTCCTAAGGGTGTTATTCGAGCCTGGTAGCATAGGTGGATGGTTGTCAAGATTAGGGTCCCTTTCTGGGTACCCTATATATTAGGTGCCGTATTATAATAAGGACCCAAAGAGGGACCCTAGCATACCCTGGGGATCAAAATAGCCCAAAAGCCTCATATAGTATGGTTTTTGAGCCCAAAAGCCTTAATATATGAGTCCTTAGATCCCAAGGGATAGGTGGTTTGTGACCAGTTTGTGGTTAAGGGTCATGCGCTTAAGGTTTACATATCGGGTTTTAGTGTTCATACGTTTTACCCGTAGCAACACACAGGGGCTTTATATTATAGTGAAGGGTGAGAGCCTACAGGCGTACGGATACAGGCTGTGGCTTCGGATTCAGGCCGAGGGTTCATATAGACCACTATTATAGAACTAGCTCCCCCCCAATTACCCGACGCAGTTGGTTCAGGCCTTGTGGTTTACGGTTTAGGGTTTAGGCTTTCTGAACCCCAAGCCCAGTCCATAAGCCTGAAATTATACCTAGACTCCCCCCAAACCCTAAACCCTAAACCCTGCCTGGAGGATCATGGGACTTAGTAGGTATGGTTATAAGCACCCTCATTCGGGTTCCCTCTAAGGAACTCTTTAAGAAACCTTAAACCCTCAACCCCAAGTAACCTTCCATGGGCCGGCCTTACACCCAAGCCCGAGGGGCTGGTCCTCTCCGAGGACCACCGGCCCAGAATTCTTTTCCCTGGGGCTCAAAATAACCCAAAAGCCTTGTCTATATAGTATGGTCTTTGAACCCAAAAGCCTCTATCTCTGAGTCCTCAAATTCCTAATCCCTATAGATCCCTTTAAAGGAGCCCTTTTAGATCCCTTTAAAGGAACCCTATATGCGTCCTTAGATCCCTAGGGTTTTAGGGTTCCCTGACGCGCTCTATGGCGGGCAAAGCCGGACCACCATTCAACTCGCGCGGAGATTGGGAAGCCTTCGGAGAACAGGCCTGTTGAACAGGCGCTTGTAAACATCCCAAAACCCTACGACTCACGATTCCAGTCCCTGCCGAAAATGAAATTCCAGTGCTTTGGATTTAGACAGTAGGTGATGTTGAGCACCAGCAGTTTGGGGTTTAGTTGTCTTGAGGTTCATCATGATAGCACTTTGTGGAGCATCCGAGAAAGAGCGACGCCTGAGTCATTAGTGTGATGAACGTACTGGGCGGATCAGAGATTTCCACACCTCCATTATAGGGATGATGGTCTGCTAGGAAATGTGGCGCCTCTAGGACAGAAAAAAAATGGCTGGATCATATCCACATGGATCCGCGTGCGCGCGTCAGGAAGCCGAAAAAAATCAAAACCTGATAAACCGTATAAGACCCTACAAGACCCACGAGCGCCAAACCTTGCCCTGAAGCTCTTGAACCCTCGCAACGGGATCGCCAACGCTCGCCCATAACGCCCAAACCCACCCCCGAGAAAGGCCAAAGCCCCATTTGGAGCCGTATAGGTAAACCCTAAACCCCAACCCCAAAACCTGAATCCAAACCCCCTAAAGCCTAAACCCTAAAGCCCTAAACCGAGCAGCATGCTCCCGGAGGGAGGGCGGCGTTCAGGCCGAAGGGGCAGAGGTAGGTGGCGCCAATGAGCTGCGAGTGGAGCTTCGGATTTAGTAGGGTTTAGCAGGGTTTAGGGTTTAGGTGTTCTGGGCTTAGAGGTCATAGGGTTCAGGATGGTTTAGGGCTACGTTATATGGTAATGTCTAGAAGTACATTACATTAGGAACACTGGAAGAAATGCTACCAAGTAGTATGTTGACCTCTGTTTAATTTATATAGGCTTAGGGGGGCCTGACGTCACTCCCTAAACCCTAAACCCCTACACCCTAAACCCCTAAACCCTTGAACCCTAAACCCTAAACCCAATCTATAGTCTGCCGGCCACTACATGCGGGCATCTCCGGCATTGTCTGCGGGCGGCTGAGGTCTCCTGGGGCCCCCTGGGAGGAGGCTTTAGAGCCTCGGGTTTAGGCTTTGTTTAGGGTTTAAGGTTTAGGGTTTAGGGTTTGGGGTTCAGAGCCCTTGGGTTTGGGGTTCAGAGCCTTGGAGTTCAGGGTGTTGGGATTTTGGGATATGTTTCTTGGAAGTGTTTAGGGTTTAAGGGGGTAGCTGTACGGGCTTAGGCGTCTCCTGCTCCTCATGCTCCTCCTGCTCCTGCCACCACCACCACGATTGCTACTTAGGACTACGTCTATCTCTACGCCTATGACTGCACGACGACTACTACTACTTACTAATGCTCGTCGTGCTGCTACTCACACTGCCAGGATCAGGGAGGTCATTAGTGCAGCAGAACAAGCACAGCAAGGACAAGCAAGTGCACCATATCAACAATCGGTCGCATTATGATCTTCGACAAGACCCACTCATATCCCAAGCTTTAACCTTAATCCCTGAAATCCCTCAAGAACCGGAACCACAAGCACTAAGCCCTGAATCTTAGCACCCTGCAATTCGACACCTTAAACCCTAAACCCCTGAACCTGCACCAGCCTGAACGTAAAAATCTTCGTCGGGAGTGCTCTGCAGGCCTTTGCAAGATCGAAGCTCGAGGCTTGTTGTTTGAGTTGCTGCGGGCTGTTCGGGGCTCAAGGCTGCCTGGGTTAAGGGTTTAGGGTTTAGTTGAGACAGGTTGAAGGGCTGCTAAACCTTACCACGAGTTAGGGCCCAGGGTTTAGGGTTTAGGGGTTTAGGGTTTAATGGAATCTCTCGTGCAAATTATGTGCTTGGTGGGAAGGAAGCTTGAATGATCTTACCTCCCAACTTTGCAAAGAACTTAGTATTCATACTGCTGATGGACAACTAAGGGTCATGCAGGATTTTGTCCATCAGCAGTATGTTGTGGACTTTTGGTCAATAAAGCTCCGCCTCGCTTATTGGATCCCCGTTTCTGATCTGCAAGCCCAAAAAGAACTGTAGCTCTGCAGAGGGCCCTACGGCTAGGCAAAGCTTCTGTATGCATCTGTATGTATACGTACGCAGATTATTACATCTGTGTGTTGTGTAGAGAGTAGAGAGTAGAGAGTAGAGATAGAGATAGAGATAGAGAGAGAGAGAGAGAGAGAGACAGAGACAGAGTCTGAGAGAGAGAGAGAGAGAGAGAGCGAGCGAGCGAGCGAGGGAGGGAGGGAGGGAGGGAGGGGGCTGAGCTGAGCTGAGCCGAGCCGAGCGGAGCTGGGCTGAGATGAGAAGATGGAATGAGATGCGACGAGATGAGAAGGGAAGAGATGAGAAGACAGGAAAAGAGATGAGAAGAGATGAGCGAGACAGGGAAGAAGACGGAGAGAGAGAGAGAGAGAGAGAGAGAGAGAGACAGAGACAGAGACAGAGACAGAGACAGACGGACGGAGAGACGGAGAGACAGGGAGACATAGACAGATAGACCGCGAGACAGGGACAGAGAGGGAGAGAGGGAGAGGGAGACGGAGAGGGAGAGGGAGCGGGGGAAAGGGAGAGGGATTGTGTGAATACAAGCCTCCAAGCTTCCTGGATTCGTTTTCAGCAGCGAACACCTAAACCCCGAATCTTTAAACCAACCAACGATTTATATACTCTATCGACGGGTATCCCTCATAGTTGTGCGTGATGACATGATGTTTTGTGGGTTTGGGACTTAGGGTAGCAAGCTTAATCAATAAACAGAATTGGGTCTTGGGGCCCACTAATTATACAATGGAACCCCCCGAAACAGTATAGGTAATTATTAAGGCCCCTATATTACACCACCCTTGAGACGAGCAGACCAGACCCCGTCGTGGCAAATTCTGGTGCGGCAAGCGGGCACTTGAGGGCCAACAAGCAACAGCCGTCCCACAAAGTCCCGAGACATCGCGTGGGGGGTTGAAGGACATCGTTCGATACCGTTTCCGTCGGCAGGGGTGGTCGGGTTTGGGGGATTAGCTTGGTGCTTAAACATCGGCAACTTGACATCGTGAGCCCAGTACCTCCCCTCAAACCCCTAAGCCTTAAATCTTAAGCCCTACCCAAAGGCCCCATAGTAGTTTTGGGATTACCTTATAAGAATCTATGTACGACCCCCAAAAAGGAACTACTTTGGGGCCTTTGGGTAAACCCTACAAGTCGCCTGAACTTCGGAGTCTCTAAAGCCATGCTTATTTCGCAAGGCTGCTTTTCATCGCTATGGTAGGGGGGTGGCCCCTAAGATCTCTGCTTTATATATATATATATATATACATACACATATGATATATATATATATATATATATACACACAATATATATATATATATATATATACATATATATATATATATATATATACATATACATAGATAGATACGCTTTGTTCGGAGTACTAATTCTCGCGAGCCTTGTTTCGGGAGCGGGTGAGGACTAGTATCCCGTCCGATAGGATTTTGGAGGTGATGAGATGCTAAAATCAAAAAGCGCAGGTGCAAAACCGTATAAGTGATGTTCCAGAACACAAGATGCCATACTTCGTGTCCGCCCCAAACGAGTGCTATAGCTCCTTCGCACGCCCCGCCCCACTGCCCGGACCCCCCACCAACGCAAAAGCCGGACAATGCACAACAGCGACAGCCGCCAGTGCGCAACACATGGCAGCAGTTGGTTTGAGGGTTTCAGGTTTAGGGCCTAGGTTTGAAGGGTTTGAGTGTTGGATTTAGAGTTTAGGGTGCAGGGGCCCTGACCACTGCAAGGGTTTGGGTTTCGGGTTTGGAGTTTAGGGTGAAGGCGGCCCGACCACTGCACCAACCCCCCCACCCACCCCAACCCGCCCCCTGCCCAACGCCCCCACCCCCACCCCCACCCCACCGACCCACCCAACCCACACACAGCCGGCCACAAATCCTTTTTTGTGTAAAAAAAGTTTCACTTGGTGTTCCCTTGTTCATCATTCCAAAAGGAAAATGCGATTCTTAGTTTTGTTTGTCAAAAAGACGCTTCAGTCAAGTCCGCAATTTTGCCGCTCCTCCCAAGCGAACACAGACAGGTTCATCAAGTGTCATTTGTTTTGCTCGTTTTTCTTGTAGTTTTACTTTGCATTCTTCCTCCCACAATAAGAAAAGGCTTCAACGAAGCTTATCTTTGGGCCTGAGTTCGGAAAACATGATGTGCAGAGTTTATATGCATGTTCTTGGCTTTCTTTGTGCCAAAGGCAAAAGATCCAAGAACACAAGCGTGATTCCAATCAGATACCTGCTAGCTCAAACACGTGTAGTGCCTTCAACCTGTCAGAAGCTTCATTCAAGAACAAGTCACTCTGTCCCCCGTCCCACCTCACCCCCACGCTGACATTTTCAACCCTTGGCCCCCCCACCCACCACAACCTCCCAGACCTGCCACCCCCCTCCGGCTATGCAGAAAAACGTCTTCAAAAAAGTGCAAATGCGCGCACCAAGAGAAAAACTCAGAAACTCTTAAAGTAGCAATTTCAATGTGGGTTTCTGGAAAAAAGGCAGATTTGTACACAGTGGGTGTGAAAAACAGCACCGAAACAAGGCTCGCGACAATTAGTAGTTCGGAGACCCTGCAAATCAGCATCCTGCGATTTCTGGCGCAGATATTTTTTTGCTTGCCCTTCGAACACAAGGAGAGCCGTGCTTGACGAGGGATCCCTATCACACCAAGCTCCTGCTTAAACGACATCTCGGCCTTTTGAATAGAACAAGACTCGCACGACTGGAAGAATTGACAACGGTAGCATAAGCCGCTCTTGCTTTGACTGCGTGGAATTCCGGGACGGACTCAAGACTCGTCATCATCTCGCATAGGCAAGCCAGGCAGTACGCAAAAGTCGCCATCGACGCCGTATCTCAAGGCTTACGGGTGGGAGTGCCCAAAGCTCCTAAGCCTCACAAGTAGCTTCAACTCTAGACTCTGAACTGCACACCCCAAATCAATCCAAAAGAGTAAAGTCGGTTTAGAACTTAGAGATTATGGGTTTGGGCTGCTTCGGGTTTAGGGGCTTCAGTAAAGTCTGACCCTCCCATGGCTTCCAAAGTGAGTATACTAAAATTTACTAGGTCATATTGGTGTGCACTAAGCTTTCTATATTCATTACACTATGTCATAATGGATTATGTGGGGCTTGAGAAAAGTCTGACCCTCCAAACCCTAAACTCTAAATAAACTCTCCCTTGGATGTCCCGCAGACCAAGTGCCGCACTTGCTGCGACGGCTGGATTCGCGATAGGGTTGGCCGCCGATGCAGCGAGTTCTGCGGTTTAAGGACTTACGGGCCATGTAGGGTTTACGGTTTAAGGGCTGAGGGTTTAGGGTTTACGGGCTTGGGGATTAGTGTTGAGGGTTTGAGGATTCTGGGTTTAGGGCTTAGGTTTGATGGTGTAGGGTTTCAGGGTTCAGGGCTTATAGGCTTTAGGGTTTAGAGGTTTAGGGGTTTAGGGTTTAGGAGTTGGCTTGTTGGTTCTGGGTTTGCCTAGAGTGACCATTCAATGGCAGCTTTAAAGACAGAAAAGTAAACTCAATTGCTGCCGTGAGTACCTTTCTTTCGGGCACAAACCATAAGCCCTGAGCCCTTTAAGGGAGCCATGGTTGCATGGCTATGGGTCCTTGAGAAGAGGGCTTGGAGTTTAGAGTAGAAATGTCAGCGTCAACCGGCTGAGATGAATCCTCCCCAGCCCACCATCACTGTCTGGAAGATCTGCCCCATCCCTGCTCTCGTCGACCGCTCTCGTTGCTCCAGCTGCTCCCTACCCTCACGACGACGTTCTTCTCGTAACTCCACTAGAATGTGTGGCCGTACCACAACTCTAGCGACTTGAAAGCCAGCACTTAGGGTTACAGAGTTTCGGGGTTTTCAGGTTTGAGGGCTTGTGGGTTCCAGAATGAGTGGCGGCGTGTGTTCACCTATAAAGACGTCGGTTACGGCTTAAATGTGTCGGGACCTTGGCTGCTCGATATGCTGAACTCAACGCAGCAAAACAGAGCTGCCTCGTAGATGCCATATGCTCTAAACCCGAAGCCCTACGTAAGCCAACCAGTAGTTACCTTCAGCCTCCCAAAACCTTATCCAGCTTTCCGGAGGCGTGGGGCCCAAACCTCATACAGCAAAGCCCAATTGTAGTATCCTTAAGGGAGGGGGGTCCAAGGGGGGTATATAGCCTAGTGATCCCTAATTCTCCCTAGGACTCCCTAAGGTTCCCTTACAGTCCCTTGCCCTCCCCCCTTGAACCATCCTCCCTTAAGGATCCTATAACCCTAGCCCTAGCCGCCCTAGCCCTGATCCAGAGAGAACTTTTAAAAACCTCAGGCGATTTGACTCGTTGACAACATAGCCTAGGATACCTAGTAACCTAAGAATAAAAAGGCCTCTCTTTTTGGTATTGGGTAACTTTATAAGGAACCTAGGACTACAAAAAGGGAACAAGGGTACTACTGGGCATCCTAGCAACATAGCTTACACCGGCCAGCCACCGTGCAATGGGATGACGACTGCTTCACACAGGCTGAGCACCCATGTCCCCGAGAGAGGCCTTTGGCAACCCATGGCCCTAAACCCTAAACCCTAAACCCTAAACCCTAAAGCCGGAGAAACGAATCGTTTCTATTTTCACCGCATCCAGGGACGCTGCCAGACCACTTGATCTTCGCAAAGAGGATGTCTTCTAGACCCAAGAGTAACCTAGGAATAAAAAGGGTGCCCTTTTTGGTTTAAAGGGGCTTATAAGGGAACCTGAACCCTAAAAAAGGGAATAAGGGCCTACTCTAGGTCCTAGTCTTCCTTCTCTGCTAGGTGAGGAGCTGCTGCCTTGAAGTGGAGTCAAAACCCAGTTGGAGGATCATGGGACTTAGTAGGCATGGGAATTAACCTAGTAATAACCCCAGTCGCTAAGTCCCGTGATCCCTTAAGCAACATCCTTAAACCCAAACTCTTCAAGCTCGCAAGCAAGATGCAAGACCCTACACTCTCTACAGCTTTCCACCCTGTCCCCTAACCCTACGCACCTCCATTGGCGTTGTTTGCCAAATACTCCGGCGTAAGAGAGCTGGGATCAAGCACTTGTCCCAAGAGATCCTGGCCGGTTGGCATTGCTTCAGGGCTTGGGGCTCAGGGTTAAGGGTTTCGAAAGGGGTAGTTGTCAAAATTATGGTCGCTTTTGGGGCACCCTAAATACAAGGTGCCGTACGATAATCGGTACCCAAAAAGGGACCCTAATTTTGACAACCACCCAAATGGTTTAGGGTAGGGGCAGGTACGGTCTGGAGTTTCGGAGCTTCGGGCTTGGGTCTCGGGTAGCCCGCTACTGCTGACCCTCCTCCTGCTCCTACTCCTGCTCGCTGCGGCTACTGCTATTGCTACTGCTACTACGACTGCTACTACTACTGCTACTACTACTACTACGACGACTACTACTACGACGACTACTACTAGAACTACTACTACTACGACCACTACGACTTCTACTACCATGGTACTGCTCATACTAGTACTAGTTACTCCTACTCCTGTTACCACCACCCATACCTCTACTACCTAAGCTCGACATCCTGGGCCCAAACTCCAAAACCCAAACCCCGAACTCTGCACCAGGAAACGCTGCTCCTTCAAATTGACTCCATGTGTTTAGGGTTGGTTTAGGGTTTAGGGTTTAGGGTTGAGGTTTTCGAGAATGACAACGAAAATTTCTAACGAATGCATCTTGGAAACGTAGGACCGCCAAAGGAGCTAGATCTAGAACCATCTCTGCACAGATGGGCTTCCACTAAGAAACGCACACCTTATCCGCTCGTATGTGTGTCCTGCAACAACCGATGGAGATCCCATGCACCAACCCAGAAAGCCCGATACATCATGAAAGACACGCCCATGGGGTTGCACGTACCTGGATGCGGTTGTCAGGAGTTCAGGCATTAGGATTTAAGATACAGCAACAGCTGCATTACTTCCAACCACACTTTGTAAGTTGTAGCGTCCCTAGTTTAAGGTTCCCCCCCTGAAAAGAACGATACACAACGTGACATACAACAAAAGTGGGTGGAAGCCTTAGATACACTCACCACAACCCCGGCGCTGTGCAATCACTCACTCGTATAGATATGAAGAAACATATGAACATCCGCGAAAACCGATACAACCCTTACGCACTTCAGCTTGATTTGTGGCAGTTTGCAAAGCCTCCCCACATGCAGCGACCCAAATAGCGAATGATCGTGAAAAATAATTTCTGAAACCCCAATAAGCGCACCAAACCCTTAGCCCCTATAGAAGCCCTGCACGAACTCTAAACAAACCCTTGAAGCCCCGCTGTGCACTGTAGGGCCCTGCATAGTCAAGGCTACATCTTTCGGGTCTTATCATAGCAGTACTAGAATATACCCTAACACCATCTTCTAAACTTTGAACTCAGGCTCCTTATCAGGGAACTCTAACAGAAACCCTTGAATCCCCACTATGTACCAGAATCCTCTGGCAACAAGGCCTCGGATGTAAAGCCCTTGGCGAAGAGATACGGCGCCATGGCCCAATTAGTGCCTCCAGAGCACTGGGGCAGGGCTCCCATAAGCTCAGAACCCTAAACCCCATGATGGTTACTTGAGGGGATACTATGATAAGGGTTGCTACAAGTTTATCGGCTCATAGGGCTCCGGGTTGAGAGCGCGGGGTTTAGTGTTGGGATGGATGGAAGGGTGGGTGCGTGGATGGAAGGATGCAGACCTGTCTGTCTGTCACGGGCCCCTGGGACGAGGCCTATGAGCTCCAAAAAGCTCGTCGAAGCTCGGAAGTGGAATCCGTTGTGGTGGCGGATGAAGAACTTCAGGACGGAGAGGTCGCACGGTGGCTGACAAGCCTAGCCTCCAGACCGCGACTCAACGTGGCAGTCAACGCCGGGTTGCTTCCGTCGTCCTGGAACGCTGAGTAAAAGGCTTCGGTCAGGCTGCCAAAGGTCAAAGGGAGTTTCGGGCCACTTCTGCATCCGGAGCTGTCTATGCCGGCTTCTGTGAGCCAGCACTCGCCTCGGACGTTCTCGATCACTCCTCGAAGCTTTACAGACGCCACATACTCTTGTTTGACTCCGGCGTGTTAGCGACCGTGTAGAGGATGTCTCTCGATGCCAGGGACTTTCTGGTCGGCGTCCAGAAACCACGGGACTCGAGTCTTCTCCCCCACCTGCGGTGCAACAAAGCATAATCAGTGCTGCTACATGTCGTACCACAGAGCTGACTGTACTTACATGCCAAGCGGAGCTGGCCAGTCCGAGCCTGGTACTGCGTCCAGATGGCCTCTAAGAGAGGCAACCCGCAAAGGAGGCCGGGCATTTACAACAACTGCTGCTGATACTGCTACTCCTCCTGCTGCTGCTACCGCTACCACTACGACGAAGACTACGACTACGACTACGACTACGACTACGACGCCCCACTCCTATGCCGTAACATCCAGATCCAATGACCCAAGCCTGTCTCGCCTCTCTGGATCTTTGAACTTATGCTACCCTGAACCTTAACATTAACGTCAGATCTGAACCCTAACTCTAAACCCTATATGCAAGCCGAATGCCGAAGCCTAAGCCTTAAACCCGTTTCGTTCCTGTAGGATCTGGGGCCCATGGTGCAATCTACCATATTGAATAAAGTGTTGCGAATCATCCCGACCCTTATGTTGAACCGCAAACCCTAAACCCTAATCCCTATAAGCCCCAAATCCACAACTCTAAACCCCAAACCCAAAGCACTAAAACCCAAAAAACCAAGCCCTAAACTCCAAACCCTGAAAGGAACGCTTTAAAGGAACCCCTAAAGCCCGAAACCCTTTAACGAACCCTTAAAACCCCCAAACCCTACATTCCCATGGCACAGCAACCTCGCAAAGCCCTCTGAGGCAAACGCCGGAAATCGCAACGATCTGATCCACCTGTGAGTCTCTGATGACGGCTTAGGGCTTTAATAGGGGTTTTACGGCTTAGGGTTTAGGGCTCTCGGGTTCCAGGATTTGGGGTCTAGGGTTTTTAATAAACATTGATCTTAGGGTGCTAGTGGTTTAGGGTGCAGGGACAGCTTATAATGGTCCTGCTTGGCAGTTAAAGCGCGAACAGGATCCCCATGCAGGGCCCTCCCCAAGCCCCATACTCCAAACTCTAAACCCTAATCCCTATACCCTCATCCCTGAACCCCACAACCTAGTCCGGAAGCCCTAAACCCTATGCCGCCCCTCAAAGAAACCCGACCTCTGAGCAAACCGTGCAAGTTAGGGGCACATGGCTTTGACCTGAAGCCTGAGCCGTGATGATTGCTTGGCTTTGTGCTGAACTCTTACGGAATATATATGATAAATAATAATATTAATAATAATTATAATGAAATATACCCTACCTACCCTACCCTACCCTACCTCTCTTACCTGGCGCTCAGGTTTTCCTGGTTTGAAGTTTTCTGGGTCCCAACCCCACAGCTTGATTAACCTCCATCCTCTAGGTGACACAGTCCAAAAAAAGCACTAGGCCCTCAACCGTACATGCCCCGATTGCTGCATTTCTGCGGAGCCACGCCCTCAAGATAACCCCTAAAGCCTAAACCCTCAACCGAGCAGCCACCTCGTGTAAGAGGCCCATGTTCTCAAGAGCTCGGACTTGCCTGCTGTGCTGCGGACGTGGTAAGCAGAGGGCCTTAATCACTAGAATCGGGTTCCTTTAAAAGGGTCCTATAAGGGTTACGATGGGGGTTACTAGAAGAGTACTATGAGATAGGGGCTCTGATGAACAGAGTTGTTTAAAGGAAATGTAAGTAGTTAGAAGCTCACCGAGGATTCTTGTATATGGTATATAACCGAACTTTAGTTACACTTGGTGTTGCCCGCCGATGGGGTCTAACAAGGTTGCCTCTAGACAAGCATGCCCCAGACACAGAGAGAGAGAGAGAGAGAGAGCACAAAAAAACAAGAAGAAGCCGACATTATCCCTAAACCCTAAGCCCTAAATACTAAACCCTGAACTGAACTCTAAACCCTAAACCCTAAACTCTAAACCCTAAACCCGAAAACCCTCAACCCTCAAGCCTAAACCCGAAACCCAAATCCCTAGACCTTAACACCATTCCCTGGAGCCGTAAACTTACGCCCTCAAAGCCCAAACTACTACAGCCTATCCCTAAACCTTACCTGTGGATCCAAAAAACCTACTGTTTTAGGGGTTAGACCCTATAATTTGATTGAGGGTCATAACCTACTATTCTGGAGGGTTTGGGGTCACAGCTGTTATTGTTCGTTTTGGCAAAGAGTCTTTGCGAAGGTTCCTGACCTGGTAAGGCGACCAGGACCCCCAAGTGCCGCTTAACAGAGCCCCTATGGCCCTTTATCGTGGATATTTACGGCATATCAGAGGGCTGAAGCCCTAGACCCCGAAACCTGAACCCTAAATTTGCACGCCTCAAATGTCAAAGCCCGACCTAGACCCTAAACCTTAGAAACCTGAACCCTAAACCCTGAACGTTAGAAACCTAAACCCTAAGCCCCAACCCACAAACTGCCTCAAAGCGAACACAGTGGTGGGTGGTTGTCAAAATGAGGGTCTCTTGTTGGGGTCCTTAATATAATACGGCACCTAAATATTTAGGGTACCCCAAAAGGGACCATAATTTTGACAACCACCCTGGCGACCGAAAACCCGATGCTCCACTGAATGCTCAGGGGTTCGTCTGACCCGGGGACTGCAAAACCCCTTAATGAAGGAATACGTCTAGGGCTCCTTTAAGGGATCTATAAGGACTCTGTGGAGCTTAGGGTTTAGGGGAAGCCAAAACCCCTTAATCAAGGAATATAATTACCTTAAAATCATAGTAGGAGCATTAACTAGGATACCCAGTAACCTCAGAATAAAAAGGCCTCTCTTTTTGGTATTGGGTAACTTTATAAGGAACCTAGGACTACAAAAAGGGAATAAGGGTACTACTGGGCATCCTAGTTAATGACCGTTTATACGAATGCTGGCTTACTTGCTCGCTACTATGTAGGGCTGACCGAAAAAGAATGCGAAGCTACACCTCCACCTCAAGGGTAAAAGGAGGGACCCTTAATAAAGACCCCTAGGTATATACCCTTAATATAGCCATTATATACCCATTATATAGCCCATTATAGGGTAGGGGGAAAAATAAGGAAAAGGTTGGTTGTAGGGTTCTGCCCCCCGACCCTACATAGGCCCCTATGTCGTTTTATCAACATAGCTCACTTTAATAATATTTCGTTTTGTTGTCATCTTAATCAATTTTTTGTATTAATTCTGGCAAAATTTTTAACATATTTTATACAGAATTACCTTATGCATTTTCACATTAACGCTCCTCTAACATTTAAACACAAATTTTCACAAATTTTTAACAATTTCTCAAAAAATCCCAGCCCCAGTCATCTCATTCATTTTAACAAAATTTAAAATCAGTTTTAGGCATCTCTAACGTTATAATTTTCTAGGGTTTTTGTCCTTGTAGTAGTTTTTTCAAATATATTGTTTCGGCATCTGTTTCATTCCTTTAAATTTAATCTCCTACTTCGTTTTTGTAATTACTCCTCTGTTTCATTCTCATTTTTCAAAAATTTTTTAAAATATTTATCAAAAACTCTCGTCACCTTTTTCAAGTTTTTTCGCCTCTCATTTGTATTCAGCTTCTGTCATGGTTTATGTATAATATTCTATATAATATTATGTCTAGGTTTCTGCGGTGGCTTTTGTCTACATTTATAATAATATTATATATTAATATTATTATGAATGCATAATTGTATATAAGTTTGCTAGACCCTTAGGTTCTGTTTCTTTAAGATATTTTTGATGCTTTTTAGTTTGTATATGTCTTGACAAACAATATTTAGTAACTTGACAGTTACAATGAGAACAATAAACCTTTTCCTTCTGCTTGCTCAAAATATCGTCTTTATTATTTTGATAGTATTTTTTGTTCCTTTCATTGATTGCTTCCTTGTTGCATTCTCTGTATTGTTTACTCTGAAGAACAATTTGTTCACGATTCTCTTGTTTAGATTTTATTGTCCTCGCTATTTCTTTATCACGGTTATTATGGTAATATTCTTTTGCTTTCTGTCTCAATTGTTCCCTTTTCTTCTCTCTATATATGGCTTTCTCTTCTAAACATTCATTACATAACTTTCGCTCTGGTTTAAAATGTTCTTCTCCTTTTTCCTTTTTACATTTAGAACAAATTTGAGTAGATGGTTTAATGTAAGAATTATCCATATAATTTTATGGGGCTATTTCTTTAAATGTTTTATACATTTACTTATCCCCAACAGGCTACTAAACATATCACCGATATTTTAAAACCTTCTTGAAATATCACCGATATTCTCCCGAAATATCACCGATATTTTAAAACCTTCTTGAAATATCACCGATATTCTCCCGAAATATCACCGATATTTTAAAACCTTCTTGAAATATCACCGATATTCTCCCGAAATATCACCGATATTCTCCCGAAATATCACCGATATTTTAAAACCTTCTTGAAATATCACCGATAGAATCTTGAACATATCAGTTAAGTAGCTTTTACACTAATATAATATACAACTTAATTTTAAGGCGATGCCCTCCAGCCCAGCCGACACCCCCTAGGCTTAAAGGGTAGCCACGTTAAAGGGTATGGAGAGCCCTAGCCCAGAACAGAAAATATACTTAAAGACATTTTACCATTATAATAATATAATGTTTTTATCAACATTAGAACAAGAAGAAATTATTAATAAATTCTTAAATGTTATTGAAATGAAAACAGTTATTAATCATAAAGTTAGTATATGTAAAAACTGTAAGTTTAATCAACAGAATTTGAGCTTATATAAATTAAATATACCTGGTAATATTGTTAAAGATATTTGTAAATATAATTATAAAGAATGTGAAGTATGTAAAACTTTAAAAGAATTTAAAGAAAACGTTTATCATTGTAGTATGGAAGATTTTGAAAATGTGGTTAAAGCAGTTGAAGATAAACATAAATACAATATAACAGATTACACAGAGAAGAAATTAGATTTACAAATATATTATTATATTAAATTAAATCCATTTCCTACATTTGAGGAGATATTACAATCGTCCAAAGGTGTATTACCAGAATTCAAATTTTACAATAATGAATTCTACAATGAGATTAAATTACTATATGATAACTCATTTACAATTAATGATAAAGTAAAAGACTTTTACACCAAACAACGAAATAAAATTATAAATGACTATTATAACAATATAGATGAAAAGAATGATACCAGGAGAAAATTTATTAATCATGTAAAAAGTCAAATAAATAAAGTTGAAAGTGCAATTCATGCGATTTTATCATACATAGACAATAATGAAAAATTTAACAAACTAAAACTTAAATTGTATTCAAATGAAGCTTTTAAATTTATTAATATACGAATAGGTGAAAAACATTTTAAAGACGATTATACATGTGAACGTTTTATAGATGCTAAATATCCTTATATACCTAAAGAAGAATACATTAAAAAAGTCAAGAAACAAAAATCAATAATACAGGACAACGATTATATCAATAGAACAGATGACTTTGTAACATAAAAACTTTAACTATCATATTATATTATAATATGAATGTTAACCGCCAGCACAGCGCCCGCCCCTACTTAAAGGGAAGCCACCTTAAAGGGTATGGAGAGCCCCAGCCCCACCACGGGTATAAAAAACTACTTAAAAGAAAATCTATATTATAATAATATGGATATTAATAGACAAAAATCTGTAATGAAATATGTTTTAAATAGTGATGTAGGTAAAATTAAAACAAATAAAGACGGTAAACAATTAAAAAAAGTTATTATAGATGATAAAGAATACCCATATAATCCATCAAAACCTTTTCCAGGAACACTCATAAATAAACTAGAACAAGTAGAAAAACACAAGGTTACAAACGTTTTAATATACTTGATAAAGCATCTAAGGGAATAGCCGTAAGAAAAGCTTTAAAACGATATTCTATATCAACATTCGGCACAAGAACTAACGTATTTACAGCTTTAAAAGCTTATGCTAACACATATGCCATAACAAACATTCAAAAATTAGGATATGCAGGATTATCACACATATATTATCAAAAACCTAGATTAAGAGAATATTTAAATAAAAACAAAAGTATGAAACTATTAGTTGATGTATCCGTTCAGTTTAAGCATTTAGAAGATGAAGATAAGGATTTTGTTGCTAGTATTCGTTCACGCCGTTATAATATATTAAACGAAGAAGACTTAAACAATGCAATAAATAATATGGCGTCAGACATAGAAATAAGCGTAGAAAACAAGAATTTTTATAGGTCTGATTTAAAGCTTCATAAAATAAACAAAATAACATTTCATTATGATAAATATGACCCGACAAGAGCGGGTAAATTTATTGAATTACCTAGATGGATTTCTTTAAAGAAGGCTTGTATTAATATTCAAAACAATGATGAATTTTGTTTCAAATATTGTGTTTTATGTAAATTTTTTGAAGTATATAAAAAAGACCATCCTTGTAGAATATGTAAATATAAACCTTTTGAAAATGATAGTATAATTAAATGGGAAGGTGTTAATTTTCCAGCTTCAAATGAGGATATTGATTATTTTGAACAAATAAATAAACAGAAAATTTCAATAAATGTTTATATAGTAGATAATCAAAAAATACGAGTAGATAGAGTTACAAAAATAACCGAACCTATATGTCATGTTAACCTTCTTCGTCTTAATGATGATGAGGGAAGCCATTATGTTTTTATTAAAGACTATTCTAGACTTTTAGGAGGACAAACAAATAAAAAAACAAATAAACAATTTTATTGTCATTATTGTCAAAAAGGATTTACAAAAGAAAACTTATTGCATAATCATCTTACTAAAGGTTGTATGGCTAACGAGGTTCAAAAAACAGAGATGCCCGAAAATAATGAAAAAATGTTCTTTAAAAACCATTATAAAAAGTTGAGATGTCCAAATGTTATTTATGGTGATTTTGAATGTTTAACAACCTTATCAAATGAAGGATTAAAGGGAACGTATCAAAATCATAAGCCGTCAGGATTTATGTTAAATGTTGTTAATTCTATCACAGATGAAGTTAAGCCTTATCTATACAGAGGTGAGGATTGTATGAATGTATTTTGCAATAAAATGAATGAAATAAGAGTTGATATTATGGAAAAAATGAATAACCCTTTACCCATGGAAAAATTAACAGATGAAGAAGAAAAGCAATTTAGAGAATGTAAAAAGTGTCATATTTGTGGAGGTTCATTTAATGATACAAAAGATAAACAGAAAGTTAAAGACCACTGTCATTTTACAGGTAAATATAGAGGTTGTGCTCATAACAAATGTAATTTAGATTTTTCTTTTAGATACTTTAAAATACCGGTATTTTTCCATAACCTTAAAAATTATGATGCTCATTTAATAATATCTAATCTTGATAAGTTGAATAGTGAAAAAGCCGATATAAATGTAATCGCGCAGAATAGTGAGAAATTTGTTACCTTTTCAATTAAACAAATTGAATTTAAAGATAGTTTTAGTTTCTTATCTTCATCGTTAGATAAGCTAGTTAAACTAACTAAATATGGGAATAATGAAAAAAGACCTGACTGGACAAAGAATTTTAAATATAGTAAGATGAGTGAATATGTAAAAGATGATTATGATTTAGATTTACTAACGGATAAGGGTATTTATCCTTATGACTACATGAATGACTTTAACAAGTTCAATGAAACAGAACTACCAAGTAAAAAAGAATTCTTTAGTCAGTTAGTTGAAGAAGATATTACAGATGAAGATTATACAAGGGCAACTCATATATGGAAGCATTTTAACATTAAAAACTTAGGTGAATATCATGACTTGTATTTAAAAACTGATGTGTTGTTATTAACAGATGTTTTTGAAAATTTTAGAACTCAATGTTTAAAAGATTATGATTTAGACCCTGCTCATTATTTTACATTACCTAATTTTGCTTGGGATGGTATGTTATTAAAAATTGGTATAACTTTAGACTTAATATATGATGAGGATATGTATAAAATGGTTGAGAGAGGACTTCGCGGGGGTATGTGCCAAGTATCTAATAGAAAAGCAGAAGCCAATAATAAATATATGAATGAATTATATGATGAAAGTAAGCCTAGCTCATATATAAATTATCTTGATGCTAATAACTTATATGGACTAGCGATGTGTCAAAAATTACCATATAAAGACCTTGAATTCATTGATTATAAAATGGAACTTAATGATATAATGGAATATGAAGACTGAGGAATAGGTTATATTATGGATGTTGACTTAGAGTATCCTGATAATATACATGATTATCATAGTGACTACCCGCTAGCCCCTGAAATTATGAATGTAAGCGCTGATATGTTAAGTGCAACGCAGAAGAAAATATATAAATCATATAACTATAATAAAGAACCAAAAGATGAGAAAACCAAAAAACTTATATTAAATGTTAATGATAAACAGAATTATGTATTAAATATAAAGATATTAAAATATTATTTACAAAAAGGAATGAAACTAAAGAAGGTAAATAAAACAATTCGTTTTAAACAAAAAGCATGGTTGAAACCATGGATTGATTTTAACACTGATAAAAGAAAACAAGCAACTAGCGACTTTGAGAAAGATATGTATAAATTAATGAATAATGCGGTATACGGAAAAACGATGGAAAATGTAAGGGAACACATTAACTTTGAATTAGTTGATACACCCGAACGTTTTCAAAAGGTAGTTAATGACCCTTGTTATAAATACAGACACATCATTAATGAAAACTTAGTAGGAGTTGAAAAGATAAAGAACACGGTTAAATTAAACAAACCTATATATGTAGGAGTTAGTATATTAGATTTAAGTAAGTTACATATGTATAAGTTTTATTATGATGTTTTAAAAGAGAAGTATAAAGATAACATTCGTTTAATATATACTGATACAGATAGTTTTGTAACACACATAAAAACTGATGACATATATGAAGATTTTAAGGATATAAGTAAGCATATGGACTTTAGCGGTTATGATAAAGAACACAAATGTTATGACCCGATTAATAAAAAGGTTCTTGGTAAATTTAAGGATGAAGTAGACGGAAAAATAATAACACACTTTATAGGATTAAAGCCTAAAAGCTATTCCTTCAAAGTTTATAAACAAGACAAAGAAGAAAAGAAATCAAAAGGTATTGTTAAACATAAAGTAAAGAAAGAATTAAATTTTGTTAAGTATTTAGAAACATTGAATAATAATGAATGTGATACTGTAACTTTTAACAGTATAAGAAGCAAACAACATCAAATATATTCTATAAAACAGACTAAACAAGCTTTGTCTTCCTACGATAATAAGCGTTATTATTTAGATAGTGTAATAAGTTTACCTTATGGACATTATTCAATTAAATAATAAACTTTAGAATAAAAGATATTTAAAGGATTAATTTTAATAGAAATACTATTAAAATAAATCAAAAATATTTGTCGTTTTCTTTCTTTATCTTATAATACTCAAGAGTGCTACTTTTAGGATATAAGATTTCATTATTGTTCAACTTAGCTAGATAAGTATTTCGTTTGTTCTGATAAGAAACATCTTTATCCGGTGATGGTTTATTATATACTTTTGTTTTTTCTATTAATCTGTCTTCTATCTCTCCTAATTTATGAAAAATTTGTTGCATTCCTTCTACAAGTTCTTCTCTTAAACATACCATGTTCAAATCTACTTTTTGTTCCATATAAAAGTTTTAGATTAAAATTTTTATATTAAAATTTTTATATATTATTTTTAATTTTCAAATTTTTAAATCTTTTGTCAGTATCTCTTATGGATGCTTCTATCGTTGGTTTATTCCATAATATATTTTTTGCCCACATTCCAGCAGTTTCATAATCCTTCCAGTCTTGATTAACTTTATGTCTAGCTATATATCTTTCTTTTCTTTCTTCATCCTTATGTTTTGTAAAATCACTATAGCCTTCATTTCCAAATGATATTGTTTTAGTATTTCCTTCTTTATCTGTTATAACCGCATCATATTTTTTACCTTTAGAACTGGATTTTTGTATAACAACGTCAGGCATATTATTAACATTTAGAAATAAATATTAATAATATGTTTTTTTAAAACTTGCTACTATAGGGGTTCTCTTCTCCATAACAAACGAATTCTTTAATTCGTGTTGTAATTTCTTACTCTGTTCTACGCTTATGGTATTTGTAAGTATTTACAACAATTTAGAATTATTACGGGGACGTAGTAAGGGGATTTTATGGATTATATTACTCATAATATTATCAATAATTAAATAGAAATTAATTTCTAAATATTATTAATGAATACTCCATTAGTAAAGCCTATTAATGTTAAAGAATATGAGTTCAAACAATCAAAATATGAAGTAGCACCGAGACTACCGCTTAGTCAAATAATTGTAGGTCCTAGCGGTTCAGGAAAAGGTATATTATTACAATCAATGATATTAGATATTTACCGTGATGTTTTTGCTAGAATATACATTTGGTCACCTTCAATTTCAGTTGATAGTAATTGGTCACCAGTTAAAAAATATATTCAAGATAATTTAAAGGTTGATACAGAAAAGGAAAAATGCTTCTTTGATGATTACATACCAGAAGAACTAGAATCTGTAATAAGTAGACAACACAAGGTAATAGAATATCAGAAAAAGAATGACCATAATAAATTGCATTCAATACTGATAATTGTTGATGATTTTGCAGACAGTAAAGCTTTTTCAAGAAACTCACCCTTATTAAATCAGTTGTATGTCAGAGGTAGACATAATGCAATAAATATTATAACATCAACACAGAAGTTTAATGCTTTATCTCCAATTATTCGTGTAAATAGCCGTCAGTTATTCTTTTTTAGATTGAGGAACTACAAGGAAATAGAGACAATGGTTGAAGAATTAAGCGCGGTATTGATTAAAAAATCAAGTGTAGCAGATACTAAAAACCTTGCAGAAGCAAAGAAATTATTATTAGAAGTGTATAATATAGCAACAGAAGAACCATACAGCTTTTTATTTATTAATCTAATGAAAGGTGATGTTAATGATATGTTTTATAAAAGGTTTGATGCTAAATTAGTAATTGATTAAATTAGTTTTTACTTTTTGCTTTTGGCTTAGCTTTTGCTTTTGATTTTGCTTTTGGTGAGCTATCACTGTTATTATCATCTTTTTTCAACTTCTTTATTTCTTTCTTTAAATCATCAACTTCTTTCATAAGTTCTTGGACGGACGACCATAATACAACATTCATTTTAATATAATTTAATCTTAAATAGTCATCATCGCTATCTTTCATTACCATTTTTGACCAGTGTTTAGGCATTTTTGAATTAGGCACATCCTGAGCTATAAATCCTATTTCTCGTTCTTCCTTACCTTTAAAATTAAATTCTTTTGGTTTAATGTATTTAACAATGTCGTAACATGTTTTACTACTTATTTCCCTTATGTTTTCTTTAAGTCTTTCGTCTGATGTTTCTGTAGCAGTTCCATTTACATGTAAGCCCGTGCTTGATACTTCACATATATTAGAACCATTTATTGATAAAAATATTAATCCATCAGCATCTGGATTATCTATAATTACACGTTCACTCGTTGAAACTGTTTGATGTGTAAAATCTAAATGTCCTAATAGATTAACATTAGCTTCACTTACTGATATTTCGGGTATGCTTCCTATCGTTCCTACAATAAAATTAATTGCTCTTTGAGGGTCTCCATTTCTAATATCTAAATCATAATCACTACCGTTTAAAGTTTCTTTAATACCTGATGAATGTTGAAAAAACATTTCACCCCATACTCTTAAATTAGCTTCTGCTGTTATATCACCGATACTGTTAAACGTTTGATTATTAACAACTGCTCTATTCATTGTAATACCTGCTGGATTATCATTTAATTGTAATGCTATTGTTCCTGTAGTTGGGTCACTGTCTCTATTACTTTGTAGTGAAAAATTAATTTCATTCGTTGATATAATATTTAATGAATTATTAGCATCTGCTCTTTGAAATATTCTACCTCTACTATTTATATGAACGTTGTTATTAAATGTTGATGTATTTTGAAATGTTGCTGTTCCACCAAAGTTACTATTACCACCACCTACATTTAGTTTATTTCCTCCTGCTATAGCGCCAATACCCATACTTAAACAATAACATCCATTTCCGTTAGCTGTATTCAATAATAGTAATGATGCACTGTCGTTACTGGTATTATATGCATTTATATTAAAAGAATTAAATCTTATATATCCTTGAGCGTTCTTAACTGTTAAAACACCGCTAGCATCGGTTGTATCTTTATATAATGTTAATCCTGAAGCATTAGAAATATTAGCAGTGTCATTTTCATAATTTACTGTATCCTTAAAATAAGTTGGTTTAAAAAATGTTGTTCCTCCTGTTGAACTATTACATTCAATAAAAGTATTAGTATCAACATCTGTTGAAGCTCCTAACATTAACCTCAATGATTGTTGGTCTGTTCTTAAATCCATTGATACATTAGATTTTGTAACGTTAGTATATCTTTCTACAGTTGTATTAGCATCAGTTAATTCAATATTACCTCCAATATTAATATTATTTGTTAAATTAATACTATCTGTTGTTATGTTAGATACGGATAAATCATTAGTTATATTAACATTTCCTGACGGGTTTAAATCTAAATCTACAATACTATCATCTGATGTAGCATTTGATATAATTTTATTTCCTTTCAAAGTTATATAATTTGTTTGATTTCTGAATACTGCTACATCTCTATCTGCCTCTGCTCCAAATTGATTACTAAATAAAACTCCTTTTAACGGTTCAATATTTACAGTTGAATTTTTTAATGTTAATCCTTGATGCAATACTGTAGGTCGTGATAAATCTATAACTGGAAAAAATGACACATTATTAGTAAATAATGATAAATTTGCTTTTAATGCAAGAAAATTATCAATTTCCGTATCAGTGTAACCACCGCCTCCGCCACCTCCTGCACCTGCTATTAATGTATCTACCTCACCCTTATTATAAAAATTGGTAGCTAATAACGTGTTGTTTTGGTAATTAGTAGTTAAATTCGTGTCTATTTGTGTTGATGTGTAATAATTAGTAAATGTAGCATCTATCTCTGATTTATTATAAAAGTTGCTACTTAATTCACTGTTAGATTGATAGTTGTTAGTTAAATCAGTAGTTATAGCATTAATATTATTAAAATTTTGTAATTGTTTTGTGTTTAATATTGCTATTTCGTCTGTGTTAGCTGTTATTTGTGCGTTGTTTCCTAATTCTGCTTTTGTTGCATATATCTGCGATAAATCAGTTCCACGTATTACAATATTATCTGCTGTTAAAGTATTTGTATTATTTAATGTTAATGGCATTATTAAATTAATTTAGATAATTAATTTAACAATGTTTTATTAGTCGTAAACTTTCAAACCTAAATCCTTAATTTCAAGTATTTGTTCTGAAAGCATCGTTATATAGATATTATCGGGCATTTCATTATCTGGAATTCTTGCACCTGCCGGTTTCACAATTAATCGCATCATTTGCCCAGCGCGTAGATTTAGGCCTGTGTAGCTAGAGTCGGAAACCTTTTGAAAATCAAAAGCGAAAACAAACTGTCTGTCACGATATTGTTTGAAATTAATATTCATACTATGTTGATGAAACAATGGAAGATTTAATGCTTTCCGTAAATGATAAAAGCACTGTGTAATAGAATTACAAGGATATTCGGGATACAATTTAGAACCCACTTGAATTTGGAACTCTAAATCTTTGTTTATGTCGTAAATGCCTTCGTCTAATGGGTTGTGCTGTTGATGAGGATGATAAAATCTACAAAATTCTTTGTCAGCATATTCATAACCAGAACTTGGGTCTCCTGCTTTATAGAAGGTGACAAATGAGGCAACAAGTTTAGACACAGAACGAATAACATTGACACTGATGTCGGTTAAACCTTTAATTGATTGTGATTGAGTTATATATGTTGTATAAGTAATTGGTAGTCCTTTTCCTTCTAAAAGATGTTTAACGTATTCGTTATTTAAATTATTATCAAGCGTGCAAACATCACAAACCACACGAGCGTTTGAAATTTCCCAATCAATAGAAGTATTTGTAGCTTTTCCTACATCACCTGCAACTACAACTGTAAAACGATTTCTAATGTCAGCACTAATACCTGTGTCGGTTTCGTCATAGTCATTAGGATTAATGATACAATCAACAGCGTTAGTCACGAGTTCTAATTCAATAGTTAAATTACCCATATATTTTAATGGTAAGTATTTAAACTGAGAAAATAAACCACATAAGGGTTTAAATCCAACAGTCATTTCATTGTAAAAACCTAAACAGTTAGCACTATTGACTTCATAAATTAAAGAACTTCCTCCTTTTGTTACTAATGTTAAAAGTTCATCATCATATCTATAACCAAAACCTTCATTAGCTTCATCGCGTCTTGCTCCTGATGACATTAATTTAGAAAACATATGATGAACGCGATTATAACTGTCAAAGTCTTCAATAACTTGATTACCAGCAAAGATTGTCATTCTTCTGAAAAAAGAATATGGAGATGATAAAGGTCGGAGTTTTCTAAAATTTGTTCCATCTTTATTATTAAGTGTGAAAAATATTCTTACACTTTGAGGGTCTAACCAACTATTATCTTCACCGTTTAAAGTAAATTTTAATACTCTATTACCACTTGAAGGTTTATAGATATTTGAACCAGAAGGCCAGAATGTAACGCTTCTTCTATCAGTAATGTAACTTGCTCCTTTGTTTAATTTGAAGCTTAAATTATCAACTAAAATATCCTCTGGGCTAAAAGTTTCCATCTGTATATATTCAAGACTAGATAATTAATATTTTTATAATATATTTAATCAAAAAATATTAAACTTAATTTTATTTTCATTATTTTTCTTTCCTTTCTTTGTGTTTATAGTTTCTTTCAGTTTCATTTCACCGCCCTCATCAACTATTTTTAGTATCTCTTCATAACTGTTCTGCTTGAATTTTTTATCTGGCTTTGTTTTTTCCATTTTTTCATAATTACTAGATTTATTACCAAACATTATTAATATTATTTAGAAAACTTTAATTAAACTGTTAGTTAAATCAATGAAACTGATTTAATCAAGAGTTTTAACTTTCGGTTAAAACTGTTAATTACATTTCTAAAACTTTATCAAGAGTTTAACTTTCAGTTAAACTGTTCCATAAACTCTTCTTTTGTTACTGGTAAATTACCTGGTTTATTATGAACGTTTCCTATATCTTGATATGAATGATTTTGTAAAGGGTTTAAAGTTCCTTTGTTTAATGTTATACTACCTTTATCAAACATACTAACAACGTCGCCGGCTTTTCTTATTCTTAAATTTGTGCCTGTATCTTCTGGTCTTTGACTTGAAATAAAAGGCGAGCCATAACTTCTACTTCTAAAAATATTTCCATAATCATTATTTATTTGTTGTCCTACCGCTGAGCCTAGACTATGGCTAATAATATCAGTAATTCCTGTAAGTTTTTTACCATCAACCTCTATAGTTCCATCTTTAATAAATTTATCAACATCTTTGTATCTTTTCGTTTGTTGTGTCTGATACAACGGTAGTTTTAAATCATCATATACATCTCTACCGCTTTTTGTTCCTGCTATGTATAAAATAGAACCATTTTGATAAATTCCTTCTGGATTTTCATAAGCTAGTCTTAAACCTTGAGTATCAGTTAAAAATGTTTCAGTTCCTGCTAGTTCTTCCCTAATTCCATCAGTTATTTTATTCCTTGTATTTGGTGCTTCGTATAATATTCCCTCGTTTTTTCTTTTATGTTTATACATATAATAAACTTATAATTTAATTTTCTATGTTAATTAATAATGATGAAATTTAAAAAGGTATATATTGATAGCACTTATAAAGTTAATGGCACTTCATCTGATTTCATAATAGACTTACCTGAAACAGTGCAGTTAGAAGAAAATGTATTATGTCAAATACATGAAGTAAGTATTCCACATTCATGGTATTCAATAAACAACACGAATAACAATTTATATTTTAGACATCAAGTATTACCACCTGCTAATATCGCTGGCGTTTCTTATCGTAAAATACCAATTCCTGAAGGTAATTATACAGCATCTGAATTAACAACTGAATTAGAAACACAATTAAATAACTATTTTGATACAGTTGATAGACCTAACACATATACAGTGAGATATAATGCAACAACTAATAAAATTAGAATTGCTGTTAATTATGCTACTGTTATTTTTATTGTTTTAACTGATGGAGAAGTAGCACCATTCGTTGAATCGTTTTTAGATGATGTTGATATTAGTAATTTAAGTTCAATTAATCGTGTAATGGGTAATTTAACACCTGCAAAAGATGCTTATACTAATGTTGTTCCTTACATAACTAATTTTATTGATTTAGTCCCCTTCAAGAACTTATATTTACAATGTAATGAAATTAGTAACTTCAATCAAATGACTATAGCGGGTAATTCAAGTATCATTAAAAAGATTAATGTAACAGTTCCTTATCTTGGTGTTATTAATGACAATGAGTTAAGTAGCGTTGATTATATTAATGTAAGCGGTAAAATACTACGTCGTTTGAATTTTAGACTTACAAATAATTTAAATCAAGTAGTTAATCTAAATGGTGTTGATATCTCATTCACTTTAACATTTTTTAGAGGTTAATTTTCTAAATTTTATCTATATTATTTCTATTTACATAAAAAATAGAAAAATATAGAATATATTATATGAGTAATATTAATGATATAGTTAATGAAGAAATAAAAGAAGCTGAAAAAAGTAAGTACGAAACCAAAACTGAAGAAATTAAAGAAACAGTTAAGGAAGAACCACCAAAAGAAGAACCACCAAAAGAAGAACCACCAAAAGAAGAACCACCAAAAGAAGAACCACCAAAAGAAGAACCACCAAAGGAAGAAGAAGAGTTTAAAAACAAAACTGACAGAATGAAAAATAAAAAAGTCAAATGTGAAGGATGTCAAGCTGAGATGACACTGAAAACATTAAGATATTCTCACAAATGTAATGGAAAAACAGAAGATAAACCAATTAAACCAAAACCTAAAACAAGAGCTGTAACTGTTAAACCTATTGAAAACAAAGTAATAAAAACTGTAGCACCTACAAGAGTTAAAGAAGTAGTTAGTCAATCAGAACACGAACCTACTGAAGTTAAGACTAAAGAAAAACCCGTAAGAATGGAAGAACCCGAACAACCACCATCAAGAGCATTAACAACACGAGAATTATTAGAAGCATCATATAGGGAAATAAGAAGAGCAAAACAACAAGAACAAACAGAAAAAAAAGCAAGATTTAAAACTAGCATGTTTTAATTATGAATAATTATTTTTATCTAATATTATTAATAATATGAGTATGTTTAAAAGCAAACCAGAATTTAAAAGAGCCCCCCAAGTAGAGCAATATTATGATTTAGAAGATACTATAGGGGTAGCTAGTCGTAAGAAAGCTATTGAAGATATGAAGTTAAGAATAGAAGAAGCAGAAAACAGAGGTAAAAATATTAGACTACGTAACGAATGGTTACAACATCAGAAGAACTCATTATATCAGGGAGAATTAGATGACATTAACAGACAGTTAGAGCGTCCTATGATGCCGGTAAGAACAAAAGAAGAGCTAGAGAAAAAACAAAAAGAATTAAAAGATATAATGGCGGAAATAAATTAAAATCTAATATAAAATATAAAAATGATAAAAACATTAAAATCTGAGTTAAAATTACGCCCAACCTATGATGAAATGATAGGAATGGTTGAAAGTCAAGGAGACCCCAACAGACCATCAATTGAACAAGTAATAGACAGGAAAGCAACATTATTTAGAAATAATCAGTTCGGTAGTCAATTTGATAATATTGATTTTCTAGGATTGAAGAAGCAAGAAGAAGATAGAGCGAAGGATAACTTAAGACAAGCACAGTTAAGAAACGCAGGAATACAGCAAGGAACATCAACAGGATTAATGTCAATTAATACAAGTGGTTTTCAAACACCCGCTGTAGTTTATGAAGATTTAATGTTAAGACCAGAACCAACAACAGGAGATTTAGCAGAATTTAGAAATAATTTTGAAAAGTTTAGACAACAAAAGCAAGAAGAAGAACAACGAGCATTAGATATAATCAGAGCTTCAATGATAGGAGATACTGAAAGATATAGAGAACAAGTTAGAAATCAACAGTTTGAAATTAGTCAAATGGCTAAAAATGATTTAAGTGATGTTCATAGTCAAGTTTTACCGGCTGGTGTTCCAGTTCATTCAATGGATGTTCCAGTTAAAAGTAATCAAGGATACCCCCCATCATTACCGGCACCACCACAACAACAACCTATACAAGAAGAAGAAAATGACGATACACAACAAATAATGAAAATTTTTGATGATATGAAAATACAATCATCTGTCAAGGCAGGTATTAAATTTGATTTAAACGAAATGAACTTAAATGATTGGTCTACAATTGACCCAAGTATTATGAAAAGAGATACATTAATGACTATGTTTAAACTAGCTGATAAAATTGGAAAATTAAGTGGAGAGCAAAAAGAACAGTTTCATTCAATAGAAGAAAAAATTAAATCATTTGATGCAGATACACCAGAACATACAAAAGCAATGGACGATGCAAGGGAGTTATTCATAAACGCTTTTCATAATGAAAGTGTAGAAGAAGACGAAGAACTAACAGCATTAGAACAAAAAGTAGCGTTTACAAGTGGTTTTGACCCTGATGAGGTATTAAATGATGACAGTATAAACTACAGAGGATTAATGTTTCAGTTATATGTTAGAGACTTATTAAATGAAGGAACAATAGAAATGTTAAACAAAACACCAACAGACCAGAAAAAGAAAAAGGTTTTAGTATTGCTTATGGAGGGTCTAGCTGAAAATGATGAATGGTATGCTGATTTTAACAGTGAAAAACTAAGTCGTAAAATTAGAGAATTCAAGAAAATTAGAAGACAAGTAAAATCAAAAGTTGTTGAACCTTCAGCATCATCAAGTGGAGTAGGACAATTACTACCTTCACAATCCACATCATCAACACCTTTAAGAGATATAGCAGTAGCTGGAGCAAAAGCGGGAGTTGAAACTTTAGCAAAAGCTGGAGCAACGGCTTTAGCAAAATCATTTTTACCAGTATAAAATATATATGTTTAATATATGCTACGCTTAAAGCCAACATTTGAACAAATTGAAAGGGAAGCAAGAACACGAAGATTAAAAGTATTACCGGAGAGGGAAAGAAGAACACAACAAGGAATATTATTACATGATGTTAATTTTGATGATTTTGATTTAGATAAATATAATAAAAAGACAATAATACTTAATGATAATCCAGATAAAGGAACACAAACAGATAGATTTAATGAAACACCAAGTATAACAGAAAGTATGAAAACACCAGAAGAAGAAGAAGTTAAACAGATACAAACAGATGAAAGCGAGGACACTATAAAAAGTATTGAGAAAGAACAAGAAGTAGACAGAGAAAAAACTAAAAACAAATCAGTAATGAGGAGAGTTTATGATGCTATGTTTGGAGAAGATGAGTTTAAAGAAGAAAGAGAAGAAATGAGAAATAGGAGAGAGCAAATAGAAGAAGAAGAAGAAGAAATAACAAGTGAACCATCTATAGAGAAACAACAAAGTGAAGATAGCGATAATAGTTTACCTATGAATGTTAAGAAATCTTATGAGCCTTCATCATCTTCTTCAAGTTCTATAAGAAGTTCAAACAGAAGTGTTTTAATGCCACTTGAAGAAGAAGCATTGAGTGATTATATTAATTCATCTCCTGTTGAAACAGTGCAAAGTTCCGTTCCTAGTGATAGAACTATTGAATATGTAGATGAAGCAACACCGCCTATTAGTGTTGTTAGTTCTCGCAGAAGTCAAGAAACAATAGAATACATTAGAAGCAGAAGTTCCAGAGGAAGCGCTAGGTCAATAACAAGTTAAAAAAAACATACTTAAAGAAAACCTAGCATTAATATATAAGATAGTTATGACATGCTTAGTAATGGGCAACGGAAATAAAATAGACATTGATGATGACTTATTTGATGTCTTATGGAACTCAATAGAAGAACCAGAAGAAGAAGAAACCAACAATGAAGAGAAAAGAAAGCGAAATAAAAAGTTATCAAATGATAAGCATAATAAGCTTAATAAAGAACGAGGATATTTTAAAGATTATTATAAAAGCAATGACAGATGTTATGAGTGTGAAAAATGTGGAAGAATGATAAGTAGCGGAACCAATAAATCAAAACATCAAAAAACAAAGAGATGTATAAGAAATTATGAAGATAAGTTAGAAAAAGAACTAATTGATAAAATAGCAAACAAAGTCTTATTATGGAATTGATATTATTTAATTTCTAAATAATATTAATTGATGAGTAAAGAAGCAAAATTATCTGAGTTATATTTTGATATTGAGCGAGGCTTCGGTAGCGCTAAGAGTTTATATGATGATGCAATAAAAGCAGGTATGGTAATCACACAAGAAGAAGTTAAAGAATGGTTAAAAAATCAATCAGTAAAACAAAGAAGCGGTTATAAACAATATAATAGTTTTTCTGCTCCTTTTGCTCGTGCAATTTATTCTGTTGATTTGATGAATATGATTAGTCTAATGAAGGATACAAACACTTATAAAAAAGAATATCCATTATATGGTTTTGTTTGTATTGATAACTTTAGTAAAAAATGTCATGTAGTTCCAATGCAAAATAAAGACGGACCAACTGTATTAAATGCCTTAAAGGAATGTTTTAAGGTAATGGGTTATCCTCAATCAGTTTATAGTGATGATGAAGCGGCACTTAATGATAAAATATTACAAACATATTTGAAAGATAACGGAATTATACATAATGTCACACTAACACATGCTAACGTAGCCGAGAGAATGATAAGAACATTAAAGAAGATGATAAGTGATAGATTACAAGTTCATAAACAAGGAGCTTGGACAATAATGTTAAAACCTGTCTTAGATAAATATAATAAACAAATGGTTCACTCAACGACTGGTTTAGTTCCTAATGAAGCACATAAAGACGATAACCACATAACAGTAAAGTCTAACTCAGTATTGAAAGAAAAATATTTAAGAAATTATCCTAATGTCAGTGAAGGCGATACTGTAAAAATCTATACAAAAAGCGGTGGCAATTATACCAGTTTCAAAGAGTCTCGTTCAAAATGGAGTGAGAAGACTTATGAAGTTAAAAGTGTTGAACGCGATATGCAACTTAATAAATATTATGTTCTTGAAGGATTACCTAAACGTTATTTACGTCATGAATTATTGTTAATTAATAAATAAATGGTAAAAAACTACTTAAAGAAAAAACGCCCTAGAATAGTAGGGAAAATGACCATATTTGATTATAGCAAGTGCCAACAGTGTAAGCATATGCGAAAACATCATAATAAGGAAACATTAAATAAAATATTACCAGAAGAAATAGGAAGTATTATACAGTCTTTTAACTGTTGTGATAGTTGTAATCGTCTTATCAACTTAGAATATGATTACCCATTTGATATACATGATAAAGGTGTACTAACAAATTTTGAAAAGCAACTTTATATATTAAAAGAAAGAGACAATTTTGATTTATATTTCGTTTATGATGATAGAGAAACGAAAAAACAAAAGTTAGTAAATATGTTTATGAATAGTGATAACCCTTATAAGAAAGTAATTATATCTTTTATTAAGAACAGACGAACAAGGTTTATTGATAAGTTTGATTTGTTACTATATTTTCTTCATAATAAGGAAACAATGAAACATGTTACTAGACGTGAAAATATTTTAATATTACATTATGACTATTACAGGAAATCATACCCGGATAAACTATTGTTTAAAAACATTATGTATGAGTTTCTTGTTAATTTTATAGGTAATGACATTAATTATTTAAATCTTGATGAATTGCAAAAACATTTAAATGACATATTTGATAAAGAAGAAGATGAAAATTAAAGCATTCATAATAATATTGATATATAATATTATTATAAATGTAGACAAAAGCCACCACATAAAACCTAGACATAATATTATACATAATACCCTGACTTAAAACATGACAGAAGCTGAATACAAATGAGAGGCGAAAAAACTTGAAAAAGGTGACGAGAGTTTTTGATAAATATTTTAAAAAATTTTTGAAAAATGAGAATGAAACAGAGGAGTAATTACAAAAACGAAGTAGGAGATTAAATTTAAAGGAATGAAACAGATGCCGAAACAATATATTTGAAAAAACTACTACAAGGACAAAAACCCTAGAAAATTATAACGTTAGAGATGCCTAAAACTGATTTTAAATTTTGTTAAAATGAATGAGATGACTGGGGCTGGGATTTTTTGAGAAATTGTTAAAAATTTGTGAAAATTTGTGTTTAAATGTTAGAGGAGCGTTAATGTGAAAATGCATAAGGTAATTCTGTATAAAATATGTTAAAAATTTTGCCAGAATTAATACAAAAAATTGATTAAGATGACAACAAAACGAAATATTATTAAAGTGAGCTATGTTGATAAAACGACATAGGGGCCTATGTAGGGTCGGGGGGCAGAACCCTACAACCAACCTTTTCCTTATTTTTTGGGGGGGACCCATAAGGGTCCCTCCTTTTTCCCCTTTGTACACCCCTGTAATTAAAGCTGAACCCCTACACCCTAACGCCCTCTTCATGGTTGCCCAAGGTGCCCGGTGACACCGGCCATGCTTCGTGTGCCGCCCCCACGCATGGCCAAAGCCACGTGCCCCTGCGGTGCATAATACAAATGCCCGACAAACCCCGTGAGGTTGTGCTTGTTGTTTTGGGTGTTGGGCTTAGGAGTTTGTTTTACTGGTTTAGGGTCTATATCTTTCGCCCTGAAGCACAAACAAACGAACCCCGAAACCCAAGATCCAAAAGGGCACTAAAATACAACCTGACACCCAAGTCTATGGCGGCTCCGACCCATTCATTCAAGGCTGGTGGCAGAAGGAAGTAAGGAGGGAAGGCGGCAGGTTAAGGATAATTTCGAACAGCTTTGGTCCAGGTTTTAGGCACAGTTTAGGGTTTAGGGCTTGGGGAAATGAGGGGGGCATGTCACAGGCTGCAGAAAGTGGGAGAAGAGATGCTCGCAGTTCAGTTCTCAATTCGCAGCTTGGGCAACGTGTCATGTAAGTGTTCTTTCTCTCCACACACACACACACACACACACACCCGCGCGCACACACACACATACCCAACCGGGCCGCTATGAGATACTCCCTGTTTAGATCACCATGAACGAGAAGTTAAAATAACAAAGTATACAGATTTAAGATGTGCAGAATCCAAAAATGCCAAGTATCTAATCTACCCCAAGGGTGAAGCAAAAGACCAGCCATATAGGTACCCTAAACCCCATATCCGAAACAGTACATCCTAATCCAGACATCCTAAACCGTAAACCCTAAATCCTGACAAAGGCCTTGCAGCACTCCTGGCGAAGCCTTTTCAGCAGCGGCTGGCAATCCGCCAGCTGGCTTTACGAAGCCACGACCGCCCGCTGAGTGTCTTGCAGCGTCTTGTCAGTCTTTTGGTGCCTGTTCTCGGGCACCGTAAGCCCTCTGTGAAGCGCAGCTACCGCTTCCGCCGCATCTTTGCGAAGCGCACCTATGTACCGAGGTTGCCGTGGGTGCGTGTGTGTTCGCGAAGCGCATGTTACGGGACTTAATTTAACTTACCAGAATAAGGAAACCATTGTATTTACTAATAGGTCTTAGTACGGTAACCTAAGTTACATACTCCTTAACAGGTAAGGAAACCATTGTATTTACTATAGGTCCTAGTACGGTAACCTAAATTATATACTCCTTAACAGGAGCCCAGTGATGGATTCACCTGGATTGGACCCTAGACCCCAGCGATCCAAAAGGGGCCACAACGGACCCAATCATTAGGTACTGGGTTTCGGATAATAAGGGATGTAGGTCAGTAGTTGGGAGATAGTATCTGGTTACTGCGCCGGGCAATAGTTCGACCCACTAGCCTCAACATGCTTTGCAACACATGGGCCTCCACCCTCTTCCCCATAGACTCCTAACACAAGTGAGCCTTGGGGCCTCCGCCGGAACTAAAAAGTATTACATTTTTAAACCGGCGTAGTAATTACTCCGCTGGCCTGCGTAGGGTATACGGCACTTTGAGGTACTCCGCTACTCCGCAAGAGCTTGTATGCAAGATGATGCACAAGTGGGTCGAAACTTTCGGCCCGGCGATGTATCAGGTACCTGGACCCTAATGTTATGACATCTGACAAATGGAAGAAGCCACCAGTAGAAGCCACCACAAGGTTCTAAGCCCTAGAGGGAAAACAAAAACAAGCCAACAGAAGCTTCTGCAGGCGATTTGCTGAAGACAGCCGATTGATGAAGACAAAGCCAAACCTGGGTCGGGCTCTTAATTGTAAGACTAGGGTTCGGAGACTGTACTTAAATCCTAACTCTGAAACCCTAAACCCTAAACCCCCCAAACACTGAACCCTGAACCGTAGGGCGCCGAAACCGTAGGAGCCGTAGGCCTTCCGCCATCGCTTGAGCACGTGATCCGTTGCGGAGTTCCAGGGAAGGACCTGGCAAAGCCCAACTCTCACAGAGGAGAAACAGAGGGTTTCAGGGTGCAGGGCAAGTTTAGGGCGTGGGGCGTGGGGTCTGTAGGGTGCAGGGTCTAGGGTCAGGGCCTGTAGGACTTGTGTACGGGTTGTTTTGGATTTAACAAAACCCAGGATGCATTGCGGGCACCAGAGGCTTCAGAAATGAACGAAAGGTTGAGGGGTCTAGAGAGTTTGGCCGAGGGCCTAGCCAGAAATCCAAAGTCCATTATAACTCAGGCATATACCGTGAAATATGGTGGGGTTTGGACTTGTCATCGCTCATGAGCTTGAAGACGCGGCCCTCGAGGCGAGTCTGCAATGCTTCGGACCAGTGCAGACCCCTGAATGGAATGCGCCGCTCCAAGCATAGCTCCACGAGGCGCCCATCACTGCCCAAACTGATGCAGCCAACGGCATCGGTTGCATGGAGCGAATCTTCCAGCAACGGACGGGGAGGAGCAGCATGAAAGAGCAGAGGCTCACGGTCGTTCATCTCACGAATGCGATTCTTCGGATTCGTCTTCAGGCCATCTCGGTCCTCTGCTGCCGTGTCCTCGGGCGCAGACTCGTCCTCGGAGCCGGAGCTGTCCTCTTTCTTGTCATCCGCTGTGCCACCCACAGGAATGTGAGCCCCATGTTTGCCAAGCAGGACCAGCTTCTCCTTCACTGGCCTACCAGAATTGAAGCGATACTCCTTGCTTTCAGGGCATAAAAGTAAGCAATGTCTTGGGGACTACGGATTTTGGTTCAGAGTTTGGGGAGAGGGTCCGGTTGCCTGAAGTTTGAGCCTCGCTTCGATGGGTTTTGCAGCGATGGGTCCCCACGACTGAAGGATTGCTAATAAACCATCCAAGTCCCTTCTGTTCCGCTCCAACCCTATCCCTCAACCCACAATTCGCCAAGCAACGACAAAAGTCAACCCGCACGCGGGCACAAAGCTAAATCCCCAACATCTACATTGAAAAACCCTGTCAAACCTCAAACCTCAGATTGCGCCACGGGCAGATGCCTTGAAGGTTGCAAAGCCCCCCCAAGACTCGTCGTCCTTTCCAATCGCAGCCTGACTGCTATGTAGGAGTTTGAGGTGGTCTTTGGGGTGCGTAGCCTGAACTGCGGGTGGAGGGGGCTTTGTTTTTGAGAGTGCAGGATTCTGTCCATCAGCCCGTTGGTTTCGCGGATTTCCGGCGCAGGGCTGTTAGGGGTGCAGGGGTTGCCGTAGCAAAATATGTGAACAGAGTATCAAGGGCCCTTGTAAGGTTGGAAGTACAGCAATCCGGTCTAGGTCCCTGACAGGTTCTCATAGCACCAGCATCCACAAACCAGAACATATGTACTATGTCCCATGGGGATTTAGTATTGGCCGGAGGATCTGTTGGAACGAAGGTGCCGTAACAATGCAAGTGATAATGAAAAAAAATGACCGTGGAAATCACAATCATGATGACACTGTGGCGATGATGATGGTGACGACGACGATGACAATGAGGATGACAACGACGATGGCATTGATGATCACGATGTCGGTGATGGTGAAAGCAGGGGTGATGGTGGCGGTGATCATAACGATGTTCATGATGAAGATGAAGATGAAGATGAAGATGAAGATGGAGATGGAGATGGAGATGGAGATGGAGATGGAGATGAAGATATGAAGATGAAGATGAAGATGAAGATGAAGATATGAAGATATGAAGATATGAAGATATGAAGATATGAAGATATGAAGATATGAAGATATGAAGAGATGAAGAGATGAAGATATGAAGATGAAGATGAAGATGAAGATGAAGATGGTGCTGGTGATGGTGATGCTGTTGAGTGGCGGTGGATGATGATGATGATGATGACCTGGATGATGCTGGGGAGGATGACGATGATGATGAGTAGGATGCTGTCGAAATGATGGTGATGACTATAGAGCTGTTTGGGATGATCACGATGATGATGACAAAGATGCTGTTGGGCATGATGGCCACGGTGAAGACGATGCTAATGGGGAGGAGGAGGATGAAGACAGTGATTGTGGTGATGATGATGATGGCAACGATGATGACGATGATGGTCATGACGTGATCTGACGATTTTGGTGCTGGTGAGGGTGATGGTAAACGGTGCTGTTGATGCTGCTGATGATGATGATTCGGAACACAGTGATGGTGAAGATGGTCATTTTGACGATGACGATGAATGTTTTTTGTAGGGTTTTGCGATTCAGACACTCGATCAACACGCAACTTGAATGTGGAAATTTCAGGATGGCGGCATGATGGCGGAAATCCTTCTGGCGCTCTAGATATGTAGGCGCGGACCGAAAAGAAACACTTCGACTCAAGGCATATTGGTGTGCACTAGCTGCATTCACATGCCAGCGGACACGTGGCAGGTACCTTGATGGCGAGATGACGGCTGCTGTGTGGGAGAAGCTCGGCGACTCCAGTAGGCCAGCGCATGCAGGATGAAGTAAACAGACAGGGTTGCTGCGAGATTCATGCGCAAACCATGCTCACATCAGCTGCTCCCGTATTTAAGATGGTGGCACTATTCGAGCCGCGTATTCTTTGCATCCACGAAATCGCACGAGTTCATCATGTATCGACCATACATGTTTCCAGACAGCCGCAACAAATGTCATCCAGAGCAGTGCAGGCAGGACACAGCTTTCGAACCTGCTCGAAGCCGCAGCTGATATCTCCATTCTTGTGGTCCGAAAACCGGACTTCTTGCCAACTTTGTCGTCTTGGCTGGGATGTTCAAATCTCTGCAACAGAGAAAATGCGAATTTTCCAGCCTGCGTGAAAATCTAACTTCAATTGCTGCGGACGATAATATAGTGACTATCACCCACACGCCAGACCAGGACTCTGCCACTACCGGGAAAACAACCGAATTTCGGGCTCAGACTTTGGCAAAGATCAACGCAGCACAGGGCCCTAAATCCGGAACTGCAGGAAATTTGCGGCCGTTTCCACTCAACCCGGTTCTCGACCCCCAAAACAAAGTCAACGTTAGAATTTGGGGCGTCGGAGACCCGAAACGGCCCACTAGGTAAGGGTCCCTTAGTCATTATTGTTGCTACTACACGCCCTAGGAAATCGACTTTATGCTATCAGAAAAATACTGTTGGTATCGGCGAACTCCTTCTCAGCTCAAACCCTGCAAAACTCTCCATAGCCCTTGTACAACCCTGTAAGGCTCAAACTGACCTGGGGTTTGGAGCATCGCCTTTGCGGCTTGGGCTTTTAGGGTCTACGGCAGTTACAGGTTTAGGGTTAAATATTTGGAGCCCACGCTTCTGAGTTTCTGCGAGCGCAAGGACCTGTATGCACGTTCTATTGGGCCGGGGCTCTATAGGGAGCCCTGTTAAGCATCCTAGGCGCTTTAAAGCCCTCAGGAAGCCCCCAACGATATCCTCATCACCGACTATATACTACTACTACTACTACTACTACTACTACTACTACTACTACTACTACTACTACTACTACTACTACTCCTGCTGCTGCTGCTACTACTACTACTACTACTTGCTACTACTACTACTACTGCTACCGATCCTGCGATGCTACTGCTAGCGCTCGCGCTCGTGCTAGTGCCAGTGCTACTGCGACTGCGACTGCTACTGCCACTGCTGCGGCTACGGCTACGGCTACGGCTACGGCTACGGCTACGGCTACGGCTACGGCTACTGCTCCTGCTGCTGCTGCTGCTGCTGCTGCTGCTGCTGCTGCGACTGCTACTGCTGCTGCTGCTGCTGCTGCTACTGCTACTGCTACGGCTACTGCCACTGCGACTGCTACGGACTGCAACGGCTACTGCTTGCTACCGCCGCTGTGCACATCCATAGTTTTGATGCAGGCACATGCCTTGGTCAATCGTCCAACGCCTTGTAGGCGAGACCACGTGCCAAACCTCATCCTGTTTTCAAGTGTCACTCACACTGTACACGATGTGACTGTAAGAGCATCTGACACGTAATCGACCAACATCAGCCACTTGTCTCCCCAACAGCTCAGAGTTGTTGGTTGAGAGTTGATAAATTTAAATGCAAGAGCGTGGCAAGAACATAGCGTCCACTCCAGAACTTGTCGTTACATGAAACGGTTTCAAATCCCATCTTCCAGCACTCGAACAGACAACGATCCACCGTTGGCGACCCAACAGCCTTTTGGTAGCGGCCTCCGTTCTACTGCTACTGCTGCTACTACCGCTGCCACTGCGACTGCTACTGCTGCTACTGCCAGTGCTACTCCCACTACTACTACTACTACTACTACTACTACTACTACTACTACTACTACTACTACTACTACTGCTACTACTACTACTACTACTACTACCACTACTGCTACCTCTACTACCAGCACCATCACCATAACACCACCTCTAATACCCCTACTGCTGCAAATCCCAACACCCACAAGCCTAAATCCTCCAACCCTCGAACCTCAAGCCCTGACAACACAAAAACCCTCAAACCCTTATAATACTTTTGTTGACCTTAGAAGAACCCGTCAACCCTAGACCCTAAACCTTGCAGTACTCTTGTAGACTATTGTAAGAACCCTTAAAGGAGCCTTCCAACAGGGATCCTCGCCCCGGCGGAAATGGATCCCTTGCGGGATCCCTTAAAGATCGCTTGAAAGGAACCCTTTAATATAAGGGATCCCCTTAAAGGATCCCTTGAAAGGAACCCTTTAAAGCCTTAAAGGATTCCTTCAAGGGATCCCCTTAAAAGATCACTTTAAGGGATCCCTCTAATGGACCCCTTTAGAGGATCCCTCTACAGGAACCCCCAAGAGAGCCTCGTCCCTTCGGAGATGGAGGAGCTCCACATCCTCGCAGTCTTCCTCGACGCATTGGTCGGAGTCCGAGCCTGCTTTTAGGGTTTTAGGGGCTTTGGGGTTTTAGAGTTCCTTTAAAGGGATCTCTACGGGGTCCATAAAGGGATCCATAGGGTTGGGGCTCCTTTAAAGGGATCTTGAAGGGGCCCCTTCAAGGGATCTTTAGGGTTTTAGAGTTCCTTTAAAGGGATCGATAAGGGGTCTTTTAAAGGGATCTTTTGGGGTTTATGGATGGCCGGGGTTTAGGGTGCCAACTTTAGGGGTTAGGGGTTTAGGGGTTTAGGGGGCTAGCGGGTTAGGTTTAGGGTTTAGGGTTTAGGGATTAAGGTTTAGCGGGTTAGGGTTTAGGGTTCTTAGGGTTGCAGAACGGCTGTTTATGGTTTATGCGTCTGGGCTTTAGGGTGTCAGCATGGGGATTTCATTGGGCTCCGATTGCTTTGTGTGTGTTTATATGGGTCCTTACGTTACAGACAGGTGTATGGCCTTAGGCTTGTGTTTAGACGGTTAGATCTACCAGCTGCGTTGCACACAGCATACAAAGCGACAGTAGCTGGCATGCTTGACCATAAAGGCTAAACTAAACGCGTAAGCCCTAAACCCTACACACTAATCTCAAGCACACCTGCGCGCTTCTGGTCGTAGCTCTCGAACAACTTGCACTCCGCCAGGAAATCCGCAGGCCCGTTCGTGGTAGGGATTTAGGGTCGAGAGCTTCAGAATTAGGGTTCAGGGTTTCGGGATTTGGGAGACTAGTTCAAGGATCAACAAAGGACTCGGTATGAGTAAGCTCTTCGTGCGAACCGCCTACCTACTTACTAAGGGCCCTGAGAGCTTACCAGCCGCAGCCCCCAAACCTAAACCCTAAACCCTAAACCCTTAAAACCCTAAACCCTAAACCCCCCCCCAAAAAAAAAAAAAAACAAAAAAAAAAACACCACTCACCACACCTCATTCTGCCCTCAGCCCTCTGCCCTTCCCAGACAGAGCTCGAGTCAAGCCTAAACCGCCTAAACCCCTCAAACCCGCACAACCCTGAGTACTAAGCCCCAACCCTAGGGATCTAAGGACTCACATACTAAGGCTTTGGGGCCCAAAGACCATACTTTATAAGGCTTTTGGGCTGTTTTCCGTCAACCATCACTCTTATCCTGAGCCCTAAACCCCTGCTGTAAACCCTGAATTCCCTCAACTCTTAATCCATGACCCTGAACCCATAGTCCTAAGCCATCAATGAGTCAAGCCTCAACTCCCTTGGCCCTTGTGCCTTAGCCCTGAACCCTCCAGGAGACTCCAAGACCCCACGATGAAGGCATCCCTTAAAGGATCCCTTAAAAGAACCCTAAACGCCTAAACCCCAATCCCTAAACCCCTGACCCTTAAAGGAACCCTTAAAGGAACAATTCAAGCCATTAAGCTTCGAAGCATAAGATAAGGCAAAAGACTCACAAAACCTTTCAAAACCTTTCAACTCCACATTTAAAACAGTATAGTTCAACCCCCAAGGGCAAGTATTCCTAACTGTACCTGTGGATCCAAAAACCTACTGTTCTAGGGGTTAGACCCTACAATACCTACTATTCTGCAGGGTTTGGGGTCACAGGTAAATCCTGAACTCTCAACCCTAAACCCTGAACCCAAACCCTGAACCCTAAACCCTAAACCCTGAACCCTAAACCCTAAATCCTAAACCCTGAACTCTCAACCCAGCCCCAACCTGCCACCACCAGAGCCAGCACTGCCAAGCTCGAGCCCTTGGCACGGCCGGGTTTAGGGTTTAGCATTTTGGGTTTAGGGTTTAGCCGGGTTTAGGGGTTAGGGTTTAGCCGGGTTTAGGGTTTAGCCGGGTTTGCCAAAAAAGAAACTACAACGGAAACGAGTCTCTAAGAACCGTGAACCGTAAACTCTATAGATCCCCTATTAAAGGAACCCTATAGATCCCTTATTAACTACCCCTAAGGCTCTAAGGGCTCATATATTAAGGCTTTTGCGCCCAAAGACCATACTAATTATACAAGGCTTTTGGCCTGTTTTGAGCCGTTTTTGGGTACAACGGAGACTTTCGGTAGGGGCTGAGGGCTAGGACGGATCTGCAGAGGTATGCAAGCGAAATGAAGCGGTTCAACTTTGGCGGAAGCGACCAAGGGAAGCTCAAGACACTGCAGCCAAAACCTGGGCTTAAGGTTTAGGGTTTTGGGGTTTAGGGTTTAGGATTTTGGGGTTTAGGGTTTAGGGGTCAGGGCCTCTGTTTTTGGCATCTGTATATTTTGCACAGGAATAGTACCGTCATTGCAGCGAAGTGAAGAAGAAGTTTAGGGTTTAGGGTTTTGGGGTTTAGGGTTGAGCCTAAAACCCCAAAACCCTTCCAGGACCCCCCCAAGTACCCTTTAACGGGCTCAGATATGATATTTCTCATTAAGAGGTAACTCGGGGCTACAATAAAGGGTAGTTCGGGGGGTCTAGGTTAGCCCTATACACTCGAAACCCTGAAGACCCAAAACCCTATCAGCATTCCTAAGCTTGGGCAGCGGCGATAAACATGCCCCTTGCCCACTGCCGCGCCATCATCCTTCATCCGGTTTAGGGTTCATGCTTCAAGGTTTCGGATTTAAACCTGAGGGTTCAGGGCTGTGGGATTCTGTGGGCCTCTGATTAACAGACCCCTGGCGTTTCAAGTGATCTTGACACTCATGGAGCGGGGCTAAGGGCTGCTTCTCAGAGGGTTAGTTTCACGGGTTGAGGGTTGAGGGTTGAGGTTTAAGCCGTAACCTAGGCAAAACCAATTTTTGGTGGTGGAGTCCCTACAAATTCCATATAATGGGTTTAGAATAAGAACTCACAAGAAGCATGTTTTGGTAGGTTAAGGTAAGGGTCAGGGATAAGGTTTACGGTAAGCTTCAAAGGCCCCCAGGGCCGAAAATTTGTACCATTGAACCCACTACGTGTGGCGACGGTACGTACTGCTCCGCGTGCCCTACATACTGCAGACAACTAAACCCCACAGTCTACCTCACCCCCGAGTAACCTACCTTCTTAAGGACTTCTTCTCGGAAATCAGAATAAGGAACCTTGAAAAGGAAGGTTTTATTGGGTCCAGGTGAACCCTAACCTTCTTAAGCACTAAACCCTAAACCTTTACTAAACCACAAACCCTAAGCCCTAGACCTCCAAACCCTCAACGAGTTAAAACCCTCAACCCTCAACCTTAAGCCGCCAGCCCAAGAAAGCAGAGCGTGAATCCCGGGGTTGGAAAGGTTCGTTGCACTACGCCCTTGTGGTTCCCATACCCTTGAGATCCCAACAATGGCCCCTGCTTAATCTTACGTTTTCAGGGACATTCCTTAATTAAGGGGTCTAGGGATCTCAGGGACAGTTATAATTACTCGATTAAAACTCTATGGAAATTAAGCAACGCCCCAAATACCCTGCACAGATTCGAAAATCCTGTTAATTGCTATGGACCCTTGATTTAAAAGGTATCAAGACACTCGAACCAATCCCATCAACCCCAACTTGCCAACAAGCCCTCGAAGAGTTTGGGGTGTCGGGTTCAGGGAGGCCTTTTTCGAAGAGCACAAGCCCATAAGAACAAGACAGCACATCAAGAACAGCAACACCAAGACACGAAAGTGATCGAACTTCGAAGCTGCCCCAAGCCTGTAATAGTGACTATAAGGATTATATAATAGGGTCCTATTATATATAACTATTATACCACTATTACAGGGGTGGGGGCAGCTTCTAAGATCGAACCTTGAAGATACAGAGGCTGGACCCTGACCTTGAAACCTGCTTTCCCGACTTTGGCTTAGCCCGGGCCCTTTAACCCTAAACTCCAAACACTGATCCCCAAACCCCAGAAACGCCGAACCCGCAACTCCCCCACGCAACAGCGCAAAGCTAAACCCTGTCAAGCCAAAAACCCACGTCAACCCGAGCCCGCAAAAGACAACGCCTAAACCCGAGACCCCAAACTAAACCCTCAACCATACCTAGACCCCCCATATACCCTTCATTGTAGCCCCGAAGTACTTCTTAATGAGAAATATCAGAGCCCTTTAAGGGGTACTTGGGGGGTCCTGGCAAACCCCAAACAAGAGCCGGAAGCCGAAACCCAAAAATCAAGCCCATACCCTCAAAACGCCCTGACTTAGAAGCTGCCCCCACCCTGCAATAGTGACCATAAGGATTAATAAGGATTATATTAGGGCCTATTATATTCCTACTATACCACTATTACAGGGTGGGGGCAGCTTCTAAGCCCTGACCCACAAACTCAAAGTCCCAAACCTGGGCCCAAAACAGTCCCAAAGTCCCAAACCTAGGCCCAAAACAATCCCAAAACATCTGCCTCGGCTTGAGAAAGGCAGGAGATGTTTCAAGGAGTACAAGTCAGCCAAAAGCTACGGTTGGCAAGCAGTTTCACAAGGTGCCGGAAGGAGGTTGTAAGGGTCTCGGTTTAGGGGCTTAGGGTTTAGGGGTTCGGGGTTTAGGTTTTAGGGGTCGAAGGTTTGGGTTCAGTCTTTGGGTTAAGGCTTGAGGACGAAGCTTCGGAGTAAACAACCTCGACCCCCAACACTACCCTCTATTATACCAGAAGGACCCACTATGAAGGACCATGAGGGCTCTATTAAAAGGCCCTTTGGGGAGTCCTGGACACCCTAAACCCAAACCCTAAACCCCTGGAAATGTCGCGGTTTGGAATTATAGGCTGTCGAATGAGTGGAATGGGTTTCTCGCTGGCGCAATGTTGGAGCTTTCACCTCGATAAGGGGCCCTTTACACGGGATCTTTATATGGGAGTTTCCGAAAATGGGGGGACCCTAATCTAGTACCCCAAATAGTAGGATCCTTATTATAAGGGCCCCAAAATAAGGTATCCCTAATTTTAGGAAACTCCCATATAAGGGGTCCTTTCAAGGCATCGTCCAGGGTGCCTTTAGAGGGATCTATAAGGGGTGCTTTAAAGAGATCTATAAGGCTTAGGGGCCCTTTACAGGGATCGATGAGGGGCCCCATTAAAGGCGTCTATAAGGTTTGGGATTAAGGGTTTGGGGTTTGGGGGGTTTAGGGGGTTTGGAGTTCCTTAACAATAAGGGTGCCCTTTTGCCTAACACTCAGCTTTAATAAAGAAGCCCCAAACTGAAAATGTCAAAAGGGTACTACCCAGGCTAGTGTGGATTAATGGCAGCTTGAGGCCTTAGGAACGTGGCGCTGAAGTAGCCCTATGCCATGGTTCGTCCAGAGAACGCTGCACCCTCAACCACAAAACACTCAAGCACGCCAAAAGCCTCAAACCCAACACCCCACCATAGACCCTAAACCTCCAAACCCAACACCCCTGGAAGAGAGGAGGAAACCTGTGCAAGAGCGTTGCAGGGGAACCAATCCTGCAGCTGCGGCATGTGGGCAGCGACCCGAACACCCTAAATCCTTGACCTTGAAACCTAAACCTCCAAACCCTGAACCCCTAAACACGAAACCTATCACAAACCTCTTACTAAACCCTAAACTTAAATCCTAAACCCCTAAGCCCGAAACGGGGCCTAGCCCGGTCCGGCGCCATCTTGTCAAACTCCGGTTCGGTTGCCCGGAGCCGGAGCACCGTCCTCTCGCATAGTCCCGTTTGCGGAGTAGTATGAGTAGCGGTAGAAATGGTAGTAGAAGTCGTCGTCGGCGTCGTCGTCGGGGTAGTAGTCGTCGTCGCCATAGTCGTAGTCGTAGTCGTAGTCGTATAATAGTAGTTGTAGTAGTAGTTGTAGTAGTAGTAGTAGTAGTAGTAGCAGTAGTAGTAGTAGTAGTAGTAGTAGTAGTAGTAGTAGGAGTAGGAGTAGGAGTAGGAGTAGGAGTAGGCGTAGGCGTAGGCGTAGGCGTAGGCGTAGGGGTAGGGGTAGCTGTAGGGGTAGGGGTAGGAGTAGGAGTAGGAGTAGGAGTAGGAGTAGGAGTAGGAGCAGGAGCAGGAGCAATGAACCCTGAACCCTCGACCCTTAAGACCTAGACCCTCAACCCTAAGCGCATATGCTACATGAACGCGCCCTGAATGGAGCCCTTGAAGAACCTATCCTTACCCCAATGGTCCAAGTACCTAAACATACACTCTCCCAAATCCTAACCCACATAACTACTATCCTAAAACCGAGTACCGAAATTTTGGGTCCTCTGGACCCTTGGGGTTACCTCAAACAAGCCCTCCTGGGGTCCTCAAAGGCAAAGAGGCCACGGCCGTGTGGGCGCGCATAGGTCCGTCCAGAACAGCTTGGGCTTCTTGCATCTGACCAGAGCTTTAGGGTGCTTTAGGGTCTAGGCCCCTTTTATGAAAATTCTTAAATGGAGCTGACATGGTGCTTAAAAGGGGGGCAGTAGTGTTGAGATCATTATCAAACTTGTGATCATGTTATTGGGCCTTGTATTTACAGTCGAGAGCGACTGCTCTGATAATTCTTGAAGGGAGTGGTGGTAGTGGTGGTGGTGTAGTAGCAGTGGCAATGGTAGCGGCGGTGGCAATGGCAGTGGCAGTGGCAGTGGCAATGGCAGTGGCAGTCGCAATGGCAGTAGCTGTAGCAGTAGCAGTAGCCGTACCCGTACCCGGAGCCGGAGCAGGAGCAAGAGCAGGTGCAGCAGCAGCAGCAGCAGCAGCAGTAGCATGACTTGCATTGTGGTTCTGATGCGGTTCGTGAGTTCAACTAAGATTGTGTGCATGATGATTACGCATATGACTTTGGCTCTGATTAAGACTACCGCGATTACACCCGAGATTCAGGGCATCAGGATTGTTGCTTTCATTCTACTATTGTTTTCGTGTTCGGCACCAGGCTCTGTCTCTCCCTCTCAGGAGAGTATGCAATTGTGAATGCATGCATGCATTGGAGTGATGGATATATATATATACACTCACATATATGTCTCTCTCTTTGTGTATTCATATTTGTACATGTATAGGTATATCGCAATATGTTTCTGCATAATCGCACATGCGCAGGTACATGACGCATGTATGTATGTATGTCATGCATGTATGTAAGTATGCATGTACGCATGCACGTACATATGTATGTACGTACGCATGTATGTACGTATGTGCGTATGTATGCATTATCCAAGGGTAAAAGGAGGGACCCCTAATAAGGACCCCTCGGTATATACCCTTATTATAGCCATTATATACCCATTATATAATGCCCATTATAGGGTAGGGGTCCCCATTAAGGGTCCCTCCTTTTCCCCTTTGACATTAAGGCATCTTGAGGCCAAGCCGTGGCTATGCACGCAATGGTAGTCTCTTGCGCCGGGAAATATGGGAGCTTCCGAAATTTAGGGGTACCTTATATTCTGGGGTCCTTATAATAAGGATCCTACTATTTAGGGTCCCCTATTTTCGGAAACTCCCATATACGAATGATGAACTGCTACTGCCAACTGAGGTTATGAACACGTCTCAACTGATCTGCATACGTATACACATTAAGCATAAGAATTTTAGTACGAATCGTCACAATAGTCATAAGAGTAAGAGTATGATGAATGAAAACTTGCTACGATTATTGTGATGTGCTCTTTTTACGGCTATTACTAACTGGGTATTATGCCTAAACCCTAAGCTTTAATTAGACCCTAAACCCTCAATCATCATTTGATCAGTAAGACAGTTGCAAGACTTGTGTGCACTCCATGAGTTCAGCCATCATGCCCAAAAAAGAACCCTCAATCATACCTGAGGCCGCTACAGGCGGTCGAACCAGGAGTTGCTTGCTTTGCCCGCTGCCTTTCGCCCGACCTCCATGGTGACCATCTGCGCATCGTGCTTCCTGTTCGCCTGTTTAGGGCTTCCCCTATCCCTCCAGTCCTCCAAGGACCTCATAGTTAGGGCCCAAGACCCCCGGATTTAGGGTTCAGGTTTCAGGGTTGCGTCGTCACACTGTCAGATTGTAGTTCTTGATTTGGCTGCGGTCTTGCCCTTTTCTCCGACTCCTGCACAGCTATGTTTTCACTCAGGGTCACGAACATCGTTATGGTCACGACCACCACGAGAACGTTGTGGCAGCGGTAGCTGCCGCGATAGGTGCACGGGTCATGAGCGGCGGTATAGTAATGGTAGCGATGGTGGTAGTGGTGGTGGTCGCATCTTAGTTGTACTGGGTACTAGTACTGATTCCAGATGTCGTGGTTTACTAGTGTGTTTAGAGCCGTAACTAGCTTACACGAACACACACCAAAGGCACGCTCAGCAGTAGACTTACACGGTGAGCGGTAAACCCAAGGGAATCATATACTCTCCCAAATTCTAGCCTACATAGCCTCTACCCCAAAACCGAGTACCTAATTATCGGGTCCTTTGGACCCTTGGGGTAAGCAATATGCAAAGCTAGCAATGTAAACCTTGGGTTTGGGCGACGCTGTAAGACTCGTCGAAATGTGTTCATGCCTCCTGGGTCCTTGGACCCTTACGGACATACCCTTGTTGCTTAAAACAACCTAACAAAACCTGTATAAACCCCTGCAAAGCCTAGGCCCATATACCGGTCCCTTTTTACAGAAGTCGTGCCCTGCTGGATCCACAGGCGACCTCTCCATGTCTCTTGCAAAAGATCTGTCCGAACTCCTGTGTGCTGTTGCCCATGCAGGGCTTGGGGTCGAAAAGACGGAAGCAGCTTTCGGGCTTCAGAAGGGCTTTAAAAACCCTAAACCCCAAACCTTAAACCCTAAACCCTAAACGGTTTAGGGTTTAGGGTTTAGGGGGGCTTTAACAAAGGTTTTGCCGGGTTGCATTTTGTGTAAGGTTTGGTTTAAGGGCTTTGCAGGTTGCTGGTAGATCCAGCAGACCTGCTAGTTCAAATGCTAACCGCGAAGTTATACAAGGCGTTAACCTACACTAGTTGGCAGGGTTTGGGGCTACGGCTATGGTTCACGAAAACCGGTTTAGTCGCAGAGTCATGGGACCTCGGACGCAGGGCAATCCTACGCCACGCGAAGTGAAAACGAACAACGATATGGGGATATTTGGTTACGAATTGCTCAGGCCGAAAATTGATCCTGCAGGCAAGGTCTCCGGGTATTTCGGATGTAGATAGGGGACCGTGGTATTGTGTAAGTAGGCCCAGGTAATGTTCTAATAACACCGAAAAAACTCAACCCTAAACCCCAAACATACAACTCCAATCCTGGCCTACTTACTAAGTCCTCTGATCTCCGAGTAGGCTTCCAAGACTGTCGGCCATGTGTTTATGCGCTTTGGGGGAATATCAGAAAATGAAGGATCTTTACATGTGTATATGGATACAGCATAGGGTATAGCGAGGGAGAGAGAGGAGAGAGAGAGCCTAATGGTAGGGTCCTTAATATGAGGACCCCCTGCATGAAACAAGCTGCGATAAACCCCACGGAAACTAAATACTACCCTACAAATATATATATATATATATATATACATATACATATATATATATATATATATACATATATTTTTCTAGACCTCGCAACTTAAGCATGGTCGCAGCTAGTCCAACGCGTCGATCCCTCGCGCAGTCCAAGGTCCAAGCACCAGCCCGACGTCCTACGGTTGATGATATAAATCCTGCATTACCTTAAGGACCCTAAACTATGGGAGTTATGGTATATTCCTTATTATGGGTAATGCAGGATTTATATCATCAACAGTAGCACCTAAAAAACCTGCACCACTAAACACTGCGCACTAAGGATTAGATTGGGCCCTACTATATTCCTATTATACCACTATTACAGGGTGGGGGCCCCTTCTAAACTATAGACACGAAAGCAGCAAAATCCTAGACCGCGGCTTAGCTCCTCGTCCACTTCAGGAACCTGATCTTCCCACCTTGAAAGCCAAAAGGTGTTTGACTGAGGAATCGGGTGAGGGTCCCGGCACGCAAGTATCAAGGCTTTAGCCAGCTGAACCCCAACCCTATGCCTCCAGGGACCTTTTTTGGGGGTCCTTAAGTGGTCTAGGGCCCTAACTATGAGGTCCTTGGAGGGATAGGGTAAACCCTAAACCCTAAAACCGGCGCCATTCCGAGGATCGTCTCTGGGACCTGCCTTGCCTCGAAGCTATTGAGTGTGATACGGTTGATTCCCCGTAATAAGGAATAGACCATAATTCCCTTAGTTTAGGGTCCTGAAGGTAGTGCAGGATTTATATCATCAACAGTATCGGGGCACACCCTAAACCCGACTCCACGGGACAAGGAAGAGGAATTGAAATCCACCATGTCCTCTTAAAGGATCATGGGACTTAGTATCTTAGTAAGCTCCTTTAAAGGAATCGATATAAGGAATCTGTAAGGGGTCCTTAGGGTTTACTTGAATGATCATGGGACTTAGTAACTAGGTTTATAATTAAGGTAACTATGCTTATGACTACTTATGACCCTCATCAAGGTACTTATAACCATACTGACTAAGTCCCATGATCCTCTAAGCTTGGGTGCATCGGTGACAAGTCGCATCCGTGCACACGTACCGACGCAAGGGGTACCGGGCAGCTGCCAGGGGCGAGATTGGTAAGGACTTCTTCGGGAACAGGGAGAGGCACAGCCTCCCAAACCGTCCCCCAAAGGGACCAGCAAGTTTGTGCGGCATGGCTTTTCTTGAGCCCAAACATTCGCACATTAATGCGGGGGCCCGTTTAGTAAATGGTAGCCAAATAATGCGTTTTTTCCTGATCCCAAAAGTCATCGTTGCGGTCGGCCTGTGAGTGTGAACCATGCACGTGTCGACCGCAAGCAGCACGAGCATCTATGCTCAAACATTGGGGTCCCTCCCCAGGAGAAAAGGATAATTATTAGGGCTCGGCATTCAGGCCCGAGATGTTTGTGATAATTGTTATCTTGGGGATTCTGAACCAAGTAAGGAACCCTCATGTAAGTGATTATACTCATCTCTCTAAAACAACGATGCACTATTAACATAGCCAGAGCAGTACTTACTAGTTCCGAAACCCTGTTCCAATTCTTCAGGCCCCTGCCAAGGCTTGGCTACGGAACCCAATTGAGTGTCGCGGCCTCCGCATGTTAGCAGGGTCAGGATTGAAAAACGGAGGTTCTCGAATTGGGTATGAGCCGTCCTCGAACCTTAAACACGATCAACCATCATGAGAGTTTAGGCATAAGGCCGAAGCCCTACACCCTAAACCTCTAAACCCTACTTGAAACCCTGAACTCTCCAAAAGCCTTGCGTTTTAAGAGCTCCCTCTGTTAACTTCTGATCCTTGAACTGTTGAAGGCTTCCAGAGTCCAGAGCCCAGCCTCTCCCCAGATTCCCCAGAGGCTGCATATACACTACCCTCATGGAATTAGGTCCCTAAAACCCTGCTATGGATGGTCTTTTGGGGCCTAATTCCATAAAGGTACTATACATGGAGCCTCTGGGAAACCCTCCAAATCCTGAAGATGCTCATTTTCAGAGGGGGTTTAGGGTATAGGGTCTAGAGGGCACCTGGAAACCAAAAAGCCGGGAACCTAGGGTTTAGGGTTTAGGGGTTTAGGGTTAGGGTTTAGGGTTTAGGGTTTGCCGTAGAGTGGCGCATAAGCGAAGCGGATGTATCTCGCGACAGTGTAATTTCGAGGAATGCGTCGTCTTCTGACGATTGGCTGTTGGAGCCTGATTGTGGATGGCTCTTTCTTTTAGCTCTCCCACCCCACGCCGTCTAAGGCGGCCAAACCACCCAAACCTATTCCTTTTAGGGTTTAGCCCCTAAACTCATTCTATGGTTATCTTTATTTCTTCAACCGCAGGGTTTAAAGCAGCCACACGAAAAGAAAGGAGGGGACCTCAACTTTGGCACCTTTTCCCCACTAAAAGGGGCATAGGGCAGGGCAGGGCGTCGGCGTGACTTACAATTCTGCAAGCCCGCTCTGCTTGGTGTGCAGGGGATTTAGCAGAAGCAGGGCATGATCTGGGGTTATAAGGGAGCGAGATGGAATTACTACGCTACTTCTAAGGTTACGAATAACCCAGGTTTAAGTTTTTGTTCCTTCAAGCACTCCCAGAAACCCTTGAATTGAAAACCTTGAATCCGAAAACGCCTACTTCCCAACCACAAGCCCTGAACTCCACTCGCCCCCCATGCTTTGAATCTTAATCCTTAACCCCCCCCTACCGGCCCGGTTTATGAATTATCCCCTCTTGGACATTCCACACCCTGAAACCCTACTTCGAGAGCCTTTTTCTTTGCTGAGGCGGCGGCCAGGCGGTGTCTTCTAAGACATTTTGCAGGTCGTCGCCGGCGTGCCCCGTCTCTTTGGCCGTCGGATCATCTGGACGAGGGTTTTACAGGGTTTAGGGTTTAGGGGTTTAGGGTTTAAGGTTTAGGGTCTAAGGTTTGGGGAAGAGGGTTTAGGGTTTAGGGTTTAATGTTTAGGGTTTAGGCGGTCGAGGGTTTAGGGTCTGAGGTTTAGGGTTTAGGGTTCGGCAGCTCCAGGTCGAGCAGTTTCAAGTTCAGCTTGTTGTATAGACTTCCAAAAAAACCCACCTGCCCAAAGAATGCCACAACATTAAGAAAATGCGAGGTTTCCCAATGTATACAAACCATCCCAGACTTAAGATCCAAACCTTCAAGGCCAATCCAGACTAAGCGATAAACCCTACAGGCCAGCCCAGACTAAGCGATAAACCTTCAAAAAGCAGCCCAGACTTAGCCCTAATACCAGAAGACCAGCCCAAACGAAAGCTTAAACCCCAAAGGCAAGCTCAAACTAAGCCTCCAACCCCAAATGGCTAACCCAGACAGAGCCCTAAACCTCAAAAGACTAGCTCAGACCAAGCCCTAACCCCCAAAGGCCAAGCCCTAAACCTTAAAGGCCAGCCCAGACGAAAGCCTAAAACAAGCCCTAAACTAACCTTAAAGCCTAGCCCAGGGTTTCGGAATTAGGCTTCGGAACCAGGTTTCGGAAATAGGTTTCGGAACTAGGTTTCGGACGACCTTAATCTTTAACCCCTGGCCTGGATCGTCACACCGCCCAACCTGAGCCGGGCGGACAGGTTCAGCGCGACCGAGCGGACTTCTGCTGGCCTCGTCACCAGCCAGTTAAGCAGCCCCCCTCTTTCGCAGCGCCACAAACGAACTCCGTCGCCGAAAAATTCAGAGGTAGCAGGCAAAGCCTTGGTGGGGGAAGTAGTCCTGGCCAACGTGGACCCGGTAACACTTAACCAGCCCAAGTGGTTCGAAGTGCTGGTTCGCTGGAACTATGGCAGGCTGCATGGAGTCGCACCATGCGGCCTGGAGCTGCTGCACGTCTGGGCGAGCCATCACGGACAGGGCAGAGGACCCTAATCCAAAAATCGGCCCAAGCTCAGGGAATTGTGGGTTAAGGGCCGCGACCTTAACCTTTAAATGCCACTAAGGCTTCAATGCATAAGGTAAGAGAGCGTTTGGGGATTAAGGGTTCAGGGTTTAGGGTTTAACTAGGCTTTAAGGTCTAGAGTCTAGGGTTTGAGGAATTTGAGGTTTAGGGTTTTACATGGTTTTGTCGGCTTTGTATGAATTGGGAAGGTGAGTGTCATAAGGTTCTACTGATAAGGGATTTCCGCGAGGTTCGGGATAGGGTTTAGGGTTCCGGGCCTAGGAAGTTTAGGCGTTAAGCTGAGCTCTTGACTGAATAAGTTTCTAGGATGCCTAGGAAACCTGGGAATTAAAAGGGCTCCCTTTTTGGTATTGGGTAGCTTTATAAGAAACCTAGGACTACGAAAAGGGAATAAGGGTACTACTGGGCATCCTAGGTTTCGGTCCTGAAAGTTAAACCCCTCGAAACCATGAACATCCGACCCAGGTTAGACACCCAAGCGCTTGCTCCCTTTCAGCGCCCGGAGGCCTTAACAGAAAGACGTAAACCCAATCTAGCAGGTTCAACCCCAAAGCCAAGAACGAAAGTCGAAAGCCCAAAACCCTAAAGCCCTAAACCCTACGCCCCAAACCCTAGGCCCTAAACCCTAAACTCGAACCCTAAACCTATAACAAATGAATTCCAAAATCACAAATCGCAAGGGGCGTCCCCCCCAAGGTTTTGTAAGAACTCAGATCCCTAAACCCAAAGCCCTAAAACACAATAACCCCAGCGCCGCCGAGGAAGTCACCCTCCCCAACCCAAAAGCCCAAACCCAGGGAACCCTTCTACAGTAAAGTTAGGGGTACCTTATTTTGGGGGTCCTTATAATAAGGATCCCACTATTTAAGGTTGTATATTCGGGTCCCCTATTTTCGGAAACTCCCATTTAGGAATACAGTAAATCCCATAAAGTTGGAAACAGGCCAAATAGTGCTGGGATTCCCTATACATTACTCTTAAGGATTGAGGCTATGGGGTCTCCAACTTTTGGGCGTTTACTGTAGCCTAAACCGAAACCCCAAAACCCTAAACCCCCGAAGCCTAACCCAAAACCTGACACCCCAACCCAAAAGCCCTAAACTCTTAAACCCTGAACTAGGGCCCCAGAAAACCACATAAGCAAAAATTAAATTAGGATAGGGATATCCCATATAAACCCCCCTGATAATGAAGCGCATTAAGGTAGGGATATCCCCTCATAAACCGTCACACCCTCAAAGGTACCCAGGCCTGCCATGCACGGCATCACCAGCTTCTGGGCCTCCCGCGCCTGTCTGTGCGCCTGAGGGGGATCCAACTATAGTACCCTAAGTAGTAGGATCCTTTTTAAAAAAGACCCCAAAATAAGGTACCAAATCGGGGATCCTCGGATTCCACCGTTGTTCCAACAGGCTTCTATGTTTGGAGGTTCCTTGTTATAATCATGGTATAATGGGCTCCACAAGCTTCTACAGGTTGAGGGTAGTCGTCAGATTTTAGGGTTTTGGGGGACTTCCTTTTTATGTAGGGTTTGGAGGTGCTGTTGTTGATTGCCTTTTTGGAGCTTTAGGGTTTGGGGTTTAGGATTTCATTTTTTTGTTTGCGGTTCGTTTTCGGGTTTAGGTCGGGGCTTAGGGTTTTGGGTTTGGTGATTGGGTTTTGTGGTTTGGGGATCAGGTTATCGCATTTGCCAGGATAGCAGCCCGGCAAACCTCGAAAGCCCTCCAGAATACAACCCTTATGGTCTTTAATGGTGAGACTGCTTAGCTTAGTTGCTGAGTTCATAAGCCCCCAAAAGTGTACACTTTCAGTTCTATAGTAGGCTAGGATACCCAGTAACCTAAGAAAAAAAGGCCTCTCTTTTTGGTATTGGGTAGCTTTATAAGAAACCTAGGACTACAAAAAGGGAATAAGGGTACTACTGGGCATCCTAGTAGGTAATTATTACCCCAAAAAGTGCAAAGTGTATCGACTCAGCTACTATACCCTAAACCCTAAACCCTAAACCCTAAGCTAGGCCAGAAGAGCATAGTCGGGAGGTTCTGTCTTGGGTTACTGGACTTTGAAGTAAGAAAAACCCTAAGGGTCCAAGTAGTCCCTAGTTATGGTTTTTGGTACCGAATAAGGCCCTAAAGTTCCATAATAGGGAGTACTTGGACCCTCTGGGAAAAGTATAGACGTTTATTTCATAATGGTTCCGTTAAGGAACAGGTACCCAAAAAAAACACATTCAACTAAACTATGGTACTCCAAACCCAGGGTTAAGTTCAAAGGCTCAGGGTCTGGAGTCTGGTAGCTTTTTGGTTGGGCTGCTTAGGAGTGGGCTCAGGGTTGAAAGGATTTTCTGGGTTTAGCTATTATCAGAACGGCCCTTACGACTTACAGAGGTTTAATGTGGGCCTTTCTTCTTTGGGATGCTCTGACACTGGTCGCTTTGGCAGCAGCACGTTTCCTGGCTCTGCCTTCCTTGCTCCGGCGGGAGATTGCCTCCTCTTGTTCTTACACGGCCTGTTCTATGAAGTCTTGCATTTGTTGGGTTTAGGGCTTAGGGTCTATAAGTCTTGCATTCGTTGAGTGTCTTTGATGAAAATGAATCGTGTTCAGGAATCGCGTTCGAGTTGATCCTGTGCTGGAGCGAGCTCCTCGACTCAGTGTAATCTTTGCCCTAAACCCTAAATCCTAAACTGTTGACCTTGGTGTGGGCTTCGCTCATGCTGCGCAAGTTTGTGTGATCCTCCGCCGTGTCAGCGAAAGCCGCCCCTAAGTTCTGATCAACGGTCGACCTTTCGGTTTAGATTGAGGGCTTTTGGGGGCTTCTCCAGAGCTACGTAAACGCTTAAGGGTTCACCCTAAGGGTCCAAGTAGTCCCTAGTTATGGTTTTTGGTACCGAATAAGGCCCTAAAGTTCCATAATAGGGAGTACTCGGACCCTCTGGGTCCCTTTCAGGAGCCCTAGAAACCCTAAACCCTAGAAACCCTAAACCCTAGAAACCCCCTAGAAACCCTCTGCCTCAAGGAGTCTAGGATTTGGGACTTGAGAAATCAATCTTCAATCTTCTGAAGCAGCCCAGAGCCGATACCCCCGAGAGAGCCCAATACCCCTTAATTAAGGAAGATGGCTTAGGACCTAGGGGTTCCATAAAGGGATCTATAAGGGTTCTATAAGGGAAGTAAGGAATATGGCTTAAATTGTATAGGGCTTCATATCATGATTTAAGCTATATTCCTAAAATAAGGGTTATTGGGCTCTCTGGGCCTACAGCACGACAGTCGCGTAGTTGTCTTGTGTTTCTATTCGGTGCGACACCGCTCCGACTAGACGCGAGGCATTTCGTGTGGCATTCTCAGTCTCATACCATCTAAGTTCATAAATCATTAGACGAGGGAACTACTTGGTATCCGAACGCCCCTGCACAGTAGCATGGCACCGTATCACAGCGAAATCCGTTAACCCTCAGCCCCAAGCACTAAACCCTTAAACCCTAAAGCCCCTGTACCCTAAAACCTAAACGCCAAATTCAAACTGAAAACCCCAAGCTCTAGACTCTTGACTCTACTACTACTACTACAACAACAACTACTACTACTACTACTACTACTACTACCACTACTACTACTACTACCACTACTACTACTACTACTACTACTACTACTACTGCTACTACTACTACTACTACCACCACTACTACTACACCCTAAAGCCTAAACCCTAAACAGACTTCATCCCGCCTTGATCCTCTTACAACCCTTTCCGGCCTTGGCCTCGTCGAGCCGTTTGTTGAAGGCTTCCCTGGACTGTGCTCGCAACCTCGGATGGGCAGTTCGCAAGATTCGCGCCCGGTGTTTTAAGGCTTCGGGCCTGAGGGTTAGGTGCTTGGGGGACCAGAGGAGTTAGTAAGTAGGGGACAAGAGTCTGGAAGCTACCGTATAACCTGCGTAATTACCAAGTTCCGCGATCACGTATGCCTGTCCCAGTACCCCAAGGGTCAAAGTAATCCCTAGTTATGGTTTGTAAATACCGAATGAGGCCCTAAAGTCCCATAATAGGGAGTACTTGTACTCTCTGGGGTAGCCTTGGCGTTGAGGGTTCAAGGTTCAGGGTTGAGGACATGGGGTTTAGGTGGCAGGTCCGGCATGTGTGGGTTGCTCTATGTGCAGGGTGTTATGAGAACAGTATGCTGCCTCGGAAACTCCCCAAACCCTAAACCCCTAAACCCTAAAACCTAAACCCTACGTCCCTAAGTTTGATGGATCCTCTCTTCTACATTCAACAGCAAGTCTACCGGGACGTACATCGTGCTGGCCAATCCTCTGGCCTCCCTGCAGAATAGAACCTTTAATTGCAAGCTCTTTTAAAGGTAAACAACTAATTGGCCACAGGACAGAACCCACAAACTCCTAAGCCCTAAATCCCTTATGGAACCTTGGTAGAACACATATTCGAGTTTCCGAAAATTTTGGGGTCCTTATAATAGGCATCCCACTATTTAGGGATCCTCGTCGTCCCAGCCGGGCTTGGGCGGGTCAGGAAGAATCTCCGCGAGCTTGCAGCCCATGTCCACCCGAAGGAACTTCATCCCGTGACCGTGATGCTCCTCCTGGCCCTGGCTGGGTTGCTCTCGCAGCCGCCTCGAAACGCCCTCCTCGGACTGGCTGGGCCAAAGTAGGTGAGGATGGTGCCTTTGCCCTGTTTGGCCTCCTCCTCCGTGGCGTGGTGCAGTGCAGCCTTCCTCAGCAGAATCCAGGTGCTGCTGACTTAGAAGTATATCCGATTCATCCCCTATTTTCGGAACCTCCCATATGGGAGTTTCCGAAAATAGGGAACCCTAATATGGTACCCTAAATAGTAGGATCCTTATTATAAGGACCCCAAAATAAGGTACCCCTATTTTCGGAAACTCCCATATAGACACGTGTACAGAGTATCTACTTAAGAGACAGACATGCACCCATCAGAGTCCCTGAACCCCTCGAGCTTAGGGTTCAAGATTTTGGGCTTAGGGATAGGGTTTGGGGTTTGGGATTTAGGGTTTGGGGGTTGGGGGTTTAGGGGTTTAGGGGTATGGGGTTTAGGGTCCTGAGTAGCCCCCCTATAATAAGGGTACCATGGCTTCCTACTCTTCGGTTTTCATAATGAGAACCCTGAAACTAAAAGGGCAACTCAGAAATCTAGTTTCGGGAGGTACAAACTCCAGGAAGCCATAGAATCCTATAAAACTTCTGTTAAAATTTCAGGAAGAATCAGAGAACAGAACGAAAACTAAGCTGTCTAACGCCCGTATGAAACCTCATAACAACCTACCAAAACCCTACGAAACACCTATGGAAACCAAACCGCCTTGTCTCCTGAACTTTGCTAGGCTTGAACCCCTGTACCCCCACAGACCCCCCAAAAAACTACCCTTTGATGGTACAGTTGCCTAGTGTGTACCCGAACGCCAAATTGCCTACGGAAATAGGACCCCCCCCAAGAATGTAGGCTTTCTAGTACCAGGATTACGCTTTGGGGTTTCTAGGGACCCGAGGAAGCACCTAAGCAAAACATCAAAGCACCATATGGTTGGGATATCTCACCCTAAACTCTAAACCCTAAACCCTTAACCCTAAACCGTGATATCTCCCATAACCACCTGTTTAAGAAGCCCTTAAAGTAGGGATCTCCCTCCCGGAACGGAAGTATATGTCTGGGTGCTTCTTTGATTACTGAATTAAGGGTCTTGGGTCGAGAGTTTAGGGTTTAGACTTAGTAAGTAGGTTCCAAGTAGAGTTATAAGTACCCCAAATGGAGTTACCTCAACTCTAACCCTACTTATATCCTACTTACTAAGTCCCCTGCCCCTCCAAGTAGGGTCTAGGTAGGCTTAGGGCTTGGACGTTTAGGGCTTTAGGCTCCCTTATGGAAAGGAATCCCAAAACTAGACCTAAGAGTAACCTAGGAATAAAAAGGGTGCCCTTTTTGGGTTAAAGGGGGTTTAGGGTTTAGGGTTTAGGGTTTTGGGTTAAAGGGGGTTATAGGGGAACCTTAAACCTAAAAAAGGGAATAAGGGCCTACTCTGGGTCCTAGAAAAGCAGCCAGGACACTCCTTGGCTTGGTCTTTGGAGACCACCCTCAGTCCGGGGCTTTGGGGGTCGTCGGATCTCTTGCGAGTTGAAGGTTTAGGGTTCAGTGCTTTAGGGTTGAAGGCTTACTTAGAGGATCATGGGACTTAGTAAGTATGGTTTTAAGTACCTTAACTAGGGTTATCAGCAGTTATAAGTATAGGTACCTTGAGAAAAAACCCAGACACTAAGTCCCATGATCCTCCAAGTAGTGTTTTAGGGTTGAAGGCTTAGGGTCGCCGGAGCCCTTTACTTCTCCTGTATTCTATTCGGTTTAAGGATTAGGGTTCAGGGTGTCCTCCCTTCGCTTTCTGGGCTCCTTTCAGTTCCTTGAAGACAGAGGCCGCGGCTTCCAGGCGCTGGTCTTCAGAGTTGCGGCTTAGAGTGCAGAGTTTGGGGCCAGGGCTGAAAGACTAGAGCCCAAAGCCCCGTGCTCCAAAACCGGGACAGCGCAGAAACTCTATACCGTAGACTAAGCTGTTCAGTAACCCGCTGGCCGAAAGTATGTACGTTTTTGGGGATAGTCATATTGTATTACCCTAAAGGTCCATGTACTCATCTAGTATATTCATTGGCCTTAAAATACTCCTCATATAGGTACATTGAGCCCAAAGTATATGCTATATGGGTACATGGACCCTTAGGGTTAGGAACAGACACCAAAAACGATAAATAATCCACTGCACATCCCATTGAAACAAGCCAACCCTTGGCTTAATAAAACCAACAACCGCCCGAGCGCCAAACAAGAACAACTAGCTTTGGAGCAAGGTATGCCGCGACGGAACTGGGATCCAATCGCCCATGGTTTAGTGTTTTAGGCTCAAGTAGCTGTTCTTTCGGGGAGTTGGACACTTGCTTTAGTTTGTCCGGCTCTGGGCAGGCGCCTGACAGTAAATGATCTCGCTGGCCTTTCCATTGGCTGAACTCTTTGCCGCAGGCTGTGCAGATGGGCAGGCCATCTTTTGCGTGTTTGCTGCGGTCAAATTCTGTCGGGATATACCTGAGCACTTTGTCCCTGTGCATGCGGGTGACATGCATGTGAAGCCCATGTGTCATCATGGTTCACATATTTAGCAATTTGGCTTGGCAGAAGCAATTGAAGTTCTGAAGCGGTCTTTCAGGTCACGTGCTCTGCGCAAGCGTCGAATCAGCGGCGGTGTCTGTATACGCTTCTCGTTGGCAGGCAGCCCTTCTTGGCTGTCCTCGCTGTCCTCCATCTGACTGGGATCTGCTGCTTGCTCGCTTTCCTCGCCCTCCTCGTCGTCATGTAGGGTCAGGAGGTCTAAGTTTAAGGTTAACGGCGGTGTGGCACCCTTCTAGCTGAACGGGTAGGCCTTGAGATTTTCCTGAACACTCTAAAACGCTCAAGGTAGGTATTGTTGTTAGACTTTAGTCATCAAAGCAGTAATACCTAGGTAACCTAAACCCTATAATCCTTACCAAGACCCACAGGTCAAGCCTCAGTTCCCCAGGACATGGGACATGGGTTCTTTACGTCCTTCTAAAACCTGAGAGTTCAGCCTTTTTGGGCAGCTCTGAATGGGCTCAGGACGTATAAAAGGCTTCTACAAGTGTTCTGGAGGGTTATTACTTGGCTTTGTTGGATATGTCTGGATCCAGGGTTTAAGATTCAGGTTAAGGCTAGCTTCGAGTGTTGGGTTTAGTGTGTTGGGGCTTTGGTGTGTCGGGTTTGAAGTTGTGCTTAGCCCAAGCCCTAAACGCAAACCAAATCTCCTCCAACCTGCAAACCCTTAACCCTAAAGTGTGTAGGCTTTCAAGGTTTCGGACGCATGACTTCGTAGGTTAAGCCCCGAACTCACTGTAACCCGGCACTTGGGCATAGCAGCCCTCAATCCCAAAACCCCTTACTCCCTACACGTCTTGAGCGACCCTAAACCCCTCACCCCCAAACTCTGCACTCCTAAACCCTAAGACTCCAAACCGCACAATCTTAACCCCAAGCCTAGACCCTTATTATAGCACCTGATTACAGTACAATTGAAAATACCCTTTCAAGGAAGCCTAAGTATCCTATAACATCTGAATACTCTTCTAGATCCCTTTGAAGGGACCCTTTAGGAACCCTTTCAGAAGCCGTAGTGATCCTTATAGGTTCCTTTTGACGAGCCTTTTAGGAACCCTTTAAGGAACCAAATGCCCTACAAAAGGAAGTCTTACAGTAGAAGACAGAAAGTTGGAACATTATTCTTCTTATGCCGTTCAGGAAGAGTATCGGGAATCCCAGCACCAATCAGTGGGCAATATTGTCCCAAAACGTGTAAAGTGTATCCACTCAGCTTCTAACCCAGAGGGTCCATATTCATTACTATGGAATCAGGTCCCAAAAACCATAGTGGGGCTGGTCTTTTGGGACCTAATTCCATAACAGTAATGTATACTTGGAGGGGCAGGGGACTTAGTAAGTATGGTTAAAAGTAGAGTTATAAGTGCCCTAAATCGAGTTACCCCAATTATAACCCTACTTGTAACCCTACTTACTAAGTCCTCTGCCCCTCCAAGTATGGACCCTCTGGGTAAGGTAAAGGAAGCAAAACCTCATCGGGCCGGACCTGGGCTCCTGGCTTCCGTGTCTGCATCTGCTGAATTCCATCCTGGCCCAGAGGGTCCATATACATTACTATTATGGAATTAGGTCCCAAAAGACCAGCCCCACTATGGTTTTTGGGATCTGATTCCATAATAGTAATGAATATGGACCTGGGTGGGGTAAGGGCGCTTCTTGGGGCTTTCGTATATAGAATCCTATAAGGTAATCCCAAAAAGGAATTTGGGGCCTTAGGGTAGCTTTAAGGTGGCTTGAAGAGGGCTTCGAAGGGGGACTTGAAGGGGGACTTGAAGGGGGGTTGAAGCGCTTTAATGGCTCCTTTCAGGGAATTTGGGTTTGGGGTTCAGGGGCGTTTTTATGCTTGCGGTTTAGGGTTTTAGGCATCAGGTTTTGGGTTCGAGTAGGACTCTAGAGTTTCGGGTTTAGGTTTCCTTTTCGGGCTCGTTGAAAGGTTGCTTGAAACGCTCCTCCTAATCTTAGAATGAGTATCCTACTAATTCGGGGGTGGGGGGTGTCAGTTACTAGAGGGCCTTATTAATCTAGAATAGGCATTCTACTATAACTATAACAGGGAACCCCCTAAATAGTATAAGGGCCCTAGATTATTTGGGTTTTATGTCTGTGCTGGGATTTAGAATTTGTTGGGTGCTTTTTGGAGTTCCAGCATTGCGGCCCGAGGTTTGGCAGTGGAGATTTGGAGGCCTTTGGAGTCTATTCTTTTGAGTTTAGGGTTTAGGGTTTAGGGTTCGGGTTACTTGGAGGGGCAGGGGACTTAGTAAGTAGGGTTGTATGTAGGGGTTTTAAGTGGGGATAACTCCATTTAGGGTACTTTTAACTCCACTTATAACCATACTTACTAAGTCCCCTGCCCCTCCAAGTAGGGTTTAGGGTGTAGGGTTTAGGGTTTAGGGTTTAGGGTTTTAGGGTTTGGGGTTTAGGGCTCCCGGGCTCCCTCTGTTAATCCGGAGTCGACCCAAAGAGTGCCCATTTCCCAGACCCAAAGGGTCCAAGTATCATCCTGGTATATACTTATAGGGCATTTTGGGGGTCTAAGTATGCCCCATGATGATACTTGGACCCTTTGGGAGAGGGTCAAAGTACTCCCTGTTATAGGACTTTAGGGCCTTTTTAGCTACCAAAAGCCATAAATAGGAACTACTTGGACCCTTAGGGTTTTGACAGGGAGTAACAGGAATACGATCAAGCTTTGGGGTGTAAGGAAAGGCAAAGCTTCTGACGGTGCTCTTCCAGGAGCCATTTTGAAGCCTGGCCAAGAAGTGCTTCAGGGTTCTCGGCTGGAAGTTTAAATTATCACTCAAAGGGTCCTATGTACTGTTATGGGGGATACTTTTCTGGATCCCTAGTATAGAAACCCGACATTCTACTATACAGGTACATAGGACCCTTTGGGTCAAGCAGCCATCTGAAGTTTGTATCTCTGGTCGACGCCGGCTACGATGACAAAGCGCCAGGAGCGCGGTATGTCGGCGAGCCATTGCGGCAGCCCTTGGCTTAGCCTTTCCCCAAGGGTCCAAGTACCTAAGAATCACAGACTCTCCAGAATCCTAAACTACAAAGCTACTATCCTAAAACCGAGTACCTAATTATTGGGTCCTTTGGACCGTTATAGGCAAACCTAAACCTCCGTTAAAGGAACCCGCAAATCCTTTAAAGGACCCCTAAACCCCTTTAAAGGAACCCGGGTCCTTTGGACCCTTGGGGTTTGGCACCCAGAGACTCCAATACACCTTAATTAAGGAATATTCCTTAAATTATAGTAGGACCCATAATATGATTTAAGGAATAATTCCCTAATTAAGGGGTATTGGAGTCTCTGGGCACCTTACTCGCCCAGTTCTGGGAAGAGGCCTTCGCCACCAGCCGAGGTCAAAGCCGAAGCTGCCCTCTCAGAGATCCCAGTACCCCTTAATTAAGGAATATACTTTAAGTTTAAGGTATATTCTTTAATTCAGAATATACCTTAAGTAGAATATGCCTTAAGTTTAAGGTATATATTCCTTAATTAAGAATCTACCTTAAGTTTGAGGTATATTCCTTTATTAAGGGGTATTGGGATCTCTGGGCACCTGTCGCCACCTCTTGCGGCACGCGGATCAGTCAGGGCGGGAACCCGAAGAGCGACTGGCTCTCGAGACCACGGAACCCTTAATCTCTAAGTGCCAACTTCCCTGAAGCGTCCTCAGAAACTAGCCGAATGCCTAAGATCCTATACTAAAAGTCTGCAGCGAAAAACAACAAGGCCAGGGAGCGCGCTCCTGTCTGTGGTAGAGTGGTTTAACAGGTTCTGGGGGTTTAGGGCTGAGCCAGATTTCTGGCGATTTACCATACAAAAGCCTGGACAACTTTCAGGTGTTTTCAAGTTTTTTTAAGTGTTCTTTTCGTGGGTTTAGGGTTTAAGGGCTTGAAGTGAAAGGTTTAGGGTTGAGGGTTGCCCCCCTAAACCCTAAATAAACCCCTAAACCCCTAAACCCCTAAACCCCTAAACCCCTAAACCCCAAACCCCTAAACCCCTAAACCCCTAAACCCCTAAACCCCTAAACCCCTAAACCCCTAAACCCCTAAACCCCTAAACCCCTAAACCCCTAAACCCCTAAACCCTAAACCCTAAACCCGGCACTCAGGGTCATGCTTCGGCCAGAAACGCTCTAAAGGCCCAATCGCCTGCCTCTTCCTCATCCATGAGAAGTCCGAAAACGAGGTCCAGCGTATAGGGATACCTTGGGGCGATAAGGCTTCCCAAAGGGTCCAAGTATCATCATGGGACATACTTACTTAAAGGATCATGGGACTAAGTAACTAGGGTTATAATCAAGGTAACTATACTTATAATTACTTATAACCCCAATTAAGGTACCTATAACCGCACTTACTAAGTCCCATGATCCTTGAAGTAGACCCGCAAGATGCCCTATAAGTATATACCAGGATGATACTTGGACCCTTTGGGCTTTAGATGGCACAAGTTGGCATGCCGCTGTTGCTGATGGATTGGATGGACAACTCCTGCATATAGCCTTGAATACCCGAAACTATGAGAATGCTTAACGCAGGATTTATCCGTCAGCAGTACTACTGCTGAGAACCACTGTCACTGGAATCATGATTGCTAGCAGGTGCATACTACCGTATCACAGTCATTGTTGCTGTTATTGCCGTGATGACTATAACCTCAAATCGAGTGCGAAATGTACTGTATTGGGAGCTTAACCCTAAACCCTAAACCCTAAACCCCTAAACCCCTAAACCCCTGGACTCCTAAACTCCTAAACTCCTAAACCCTAAACCACAAGTGGGAGTTTCCGAAAATAGGGGACAAGGACTCCCAAATCAGGTACCCCTAATTTTCGGAAAGTTCCAAGTCAAGACCCCAAGAGTGATGCCCAAATGTGGGGAGCCTGCACACTGCCCTAATGGCACACTTCAGCCGCAAACACCTGCACCCTCAGAACAACCCAGACCCCTGGGAGGATCCAGAAAGTAGATCCCTTAATGGGGGTGCCTGTAAAGTACTCTTAGTAGTATAGGGCCCCAAATTACGGGATCTACTTTCTAGATCCTCCCGGGGTCTGGGAAGAGGGTACACCCCCATTCCTTTAAGTAGAACGGGCAGCTACGGTGCGCAGACTGTGCAGACACACACACAAGGACAGCGACGCACAAAACCCCAAACCTGAAGCCCCTAACCCTAAACCCTAAAAGCTTTGCATCCATGAACCCGCGGTTTAGGGTTTAGGGACAAGCCTGTAGCGTTTAGGTTTCCCTCTTAAGGACTTACGTCACTAACCCTAAAATGAACCCTCAAGCCCTGAACGTCAAACCTGAACGGATAAAACCAATGAAGCATGAACCCTAAACCTACCCCGCACAAAGACTGCAGAATCTGACAGGAGACGGGGGAAAGGGCCGATCATCGCCGAACTCTTTGAACTTGCGGCAATAGTGGTACCAGTCCTGTTGGGCCGGACGGTTTAGGGTTTATGTAGGGTTTAGGGGGAAGCCGGATTCTTGAGGGCTTGGACTTGCTTCAAGGATCATGGGACTTAGTAAGTATGGTTATAAGTACCCTAAATGGGGTTAGAAGTTAGAAGTAACTATAAATATAGCTACCTTAATAATAACCCTAGTTACTAAGTCCCATGATCCATTAAGTAGACCCTAAATCCCCCTTGTAGAACCCTTACAGACCCCTTTAAAGGAGCCCTTTAAAGGGACCCTGGTTACTAAGTCCCATGACCCGGGCTTCACACCGGTGTGGATCCTGTACCCGCGGCTCTAAGCCCCCCATGGCGCAAGCCGGGGGCCCATCGTCGGGTAGACGGCTTAGGGTTTGGGGCTTAGGGTTTCAGGCTTTAGGGGTTTAGGGTTTAGGGTTTCAAGAGCCCTACCTGGAGGATCACGGGACTTAATAACTAGGGCTATTACTAAGGTATCTATACTTATAATTACTTATAGCCCCAATTAAGGTACCTATAACCGTACTTACTAAGTCCCATGATCCTTGAAGTAAGGGTCCATGTGCCCAAATAGTAGATACTTTGGCACAAGAAATACCTAAAGAGGGACGACTTTAAGGCCCAAGTATTTACTATTTGGTTACATGGACCCTTAAGCCGTAAACTTAAACGGGTACATGGACCCTTCGGGAAGCATTTCAAGAAGCTCAGGACTCTTGTGACCGAAACCCCTATAGAACCCTTATGGATCCATGGAAGGAACCCTTATGGTATCCTTATAAGGGACCCTATGTTGCGCCTTCTCACACTCCTCAAGGAAGCGCTCGGGAGGAGAGACCGCCCACATGGATGACCTGGCGAACGACGATTTAGGTGGGTTTAGGGGGTACAGGGTTTAGGGTTTGGGGTTTTTTGTTTGATGCACTGGGTATACCTACGGTCGGCTCCGACGCCATAGATTCCCTAAATCCTAAACCCTAAACCCTACAGTTCGACGCCATAGATTCTTGCGGTTTCGGGCGCGGTGGGTTCCAGGCGGCCACACAGAAGCTGGGAATAAGAAACCCGCGGCCTGCCAGCAAAAAGCAAGACACCCGGTTTAGGGTTTAGGGTTTAGGGTTTAGGGTTTAGGGTTTAGGGTTTAGGGGCTCGTATGTAGCTCGCTTCGGGAAAGCATAAGCATGTCCAACCTGCATGAGCAGAACGTGGCATTCAAGATGGTGAGCCTTTACTGGGCTTTGAAGTAGCCAGGGAGAAAACGTATCAACTTTTATACTTTCATGGTTCCTTTAAGAAAAACTTGTTAAAGTACTGCTGATGGACAGAATACTGCATGACCCTAAGGACTCTAAACTATGGGAGCTATAGTATATTCCTTCTATTGGGTAATGCAGGATTTTGTCCATCAACAGTATCACTTTCGAACCCTGAATTAAGGAAGCCCAAACTACCCTCAAAGCCCTAAGAAAAACTTATTAAAGTATGGTACTCCAAGGCCCAGTTTATTGAAGGAACTTTTGAAGTTGAGGGTAAAGGGTTTCCCCAAACCCTCAACACAAAAGGCCCTCAGCCCCCCCGTCCTTTTGGGTTCAAAATCAGAATAGGGTTTTAGGGCACATTAAGCTTCGGTTATATTTGTATGGGAGTTTCCGAAAATAGGGGACCCTCATATAGCACCCTAAATAGTAGGATCCTTATAATAAGGACCCCAAAATAAGGTATCCCCGATTTTCGGAAACTCCCATAGAGGGACGACCAGACTACCAATCATTCCGATCCTAAATCTATTACCCTATACTGAACTTAGAACCCTAACAAAAATCATAATTTTAGCTGTTTCTTAGGGATTATAATAACCAAAAATTAAAAAATATTTCTAAGTACCCCTAAGTATTAGGACCTTAATAGTAGCCCCATTATAGACGCTTATACTGTATAGGGGCAGTACCTAAAATATATTATAATTTTAGCTGTTTCTTAGGGATTATAATAACAAAAAATTTAAACTATTTCTAAGTGCCCCTAAGTACTGTAACCCACCATGGGTCGCCAGGGACCGGGCTTTTTCATGACGTCCACGGCCGTGTTGTAGTCGAGCAGGCCCGGCACAGCCGAGCTGTAGGAAACCTGCTGTTTTACATACGGGTGGTTGTCAGAATTATGGTCCCTTTTTGGGTACCCTAAATATTAGGTGCCGTATTATAATAGGGACCCACAAAGGGACCCTAATTTTGACAACCACCCATATATTCACCAGGGTTGCATAAGGGTTTCATGCAGTAAGGGCCGTAAGGGCTCTTTAACTCTGTATACATTTCTTTGTACGGCTCTGTAAGGGCTTAAAAAAATACAGACCTTCATCAGCGCTGCATAGGAGTTCTAACACGTAAGGCTTCGCAAAGTGAATTGGAAACGCGGCTGTCTAAAGGTGTTGTAGAAATATTTTCAAGGACTTTAGGGCTGAGGGTCGGGATCGGGGGCTTTAGGGCCTGCAGTAGAGTTGAGGTTTAAGGCTCCTCTGAGGAGTTCAGGTGTTCGGGCGTGCGGTCTCGGGCTCCGGAGGGTTCAGGGTGCAATGCGAAGATCTGTAATTAGGGTGTATATGTTGAGGCCTCGAATACTCAAGCACAGAATAGGTGTTGGGGTTTAGATGGGCTTAGGGCTCGCACGGAATTCAAGCAGTCGTTGCTGCGCGCCGCCGTGGCTTTCATCGCTCTTGTTCTGTGCATCTGAACCGAGACTGCAACCCTAAACCCTAAACCCTAAACCCTAAATCGCAGTATTTGGGCCCTACTTCTACTGGTCAGTGTTCACTACACAGAAGAAACTGCAGGAGCACCAACAACTGTGGCAAAGACAAAGAAATCCGACCACTTATAAGTACTACTACTACTACTGCTACTACTACTACTACTACTACTACTACTACTACTACTACTACTACTACTACTACTAAGAGGAAGCACTACATAATGCATGATGACATCGGGCCGACGTCACATGCATCAGTCTCGAAGCCTCCCGTATAAGCCCGGACTCTAAAGCCTGCAATCGGATCAGACTTTGCCTGCACCACGGCAGCCCCTCTTGGGTCATAGTGGTAAGCCTTGGCTGAAAATTATGAAGATACGGGAGTTTCAGGAAATGACAAGCCCTGAAGCTTGGAACCAAACAGGACTAAGGGACCCGAATGCAACACCTCGAGCACAAGCAGTACACGCACCAAGACATTCCCGTGGAGTGAACTGTAGTTTTTTTGCGAAGTGTGTAACAAGACCCTATGCCCTGGGGGCCCTTCAGTTGGCTTTGAAGAATGCCGCAGTGCACAGGGTCTGCCTGATCCTCAAGCCCGAATTTTGTAGCTGTTAGGTATGCTTTCTTCAGTCCCGGGTTAGCCCCGCTTCTCCTTGAGTCCCACCATGCTCGGCTTAGGAACAATGGTCTTCTGCTGTCCTGTAAGTTAAACCTTGAAGCCGTAGCCGTTCGACCATCGACCAAAATTCAACGCGGTTTAGTGTGCAGCTGGACCCTAAACAAGCCTGCCTTCTAACTTAGAAAGGCAGATCATAAGAAGGAACCCTAAAAACGAAGTTTAGTTGTTGTTAAGGTAGGGCTCATGATTCTGTGGGTGAAGCCAAGTCTTGATGGAACAGGCCAGACAAGCTTGAGCTGAAGTTGGAAGGCTTGGAGACATTGTTGCCCCCCATACAGTATCCATAGTAAAGCAACCACTAAGGGCCTAGTATGTATATATATATATATGTACTTTAGAAACAATATTCCAATTGTTGCTGAGTTGAGGGGCAGTACCCAAAGCACTACCCCACAGCTACAAGGATAGGTATGCTACGGTGTTAGGGCTCGAAACCAGGCCATACAAGTTCTTTGGGGCTATCTTGAGCCTGGTACGGCTCACGGCCCAACCCGTGCATCTACAGAATAGAATGCCGGATCAAACAATCCTAAACAACCAAATCTTACCTCCAAAACAAAAACCAACCCTCAAATGCTAATCCCAACTCCAAATCCCAAACCCACATCCCGAAGCCTACCCGCTGTTGCCTGATACACTGATTACGCCCCTGCAGAACCTCGATCCCAGCACTGTATCCAAAACCCTGTTCACAAAAAATGTGCGTACCCCTAAACCCGACTGGTCCTAAACCGTCTACCCTTGATCCCATGCAAACCCTAAAAGCCACAAAAAAAAAAGCACACAAGCAAGCATGGAGGGATATCCCATATAAACCCCCTCAAACGGAAGCCCAACAAGGTAGGGATATCCCCATGAAATGCTTATGCTTATGTGCTTTTTGGGTCCCTAACCTAAAGGCCCCAAACCGTAAGAGCCACAGACCTGAGGCTCCAACAGCAGCGCCGAGCTCGGGCTTGGCGTAGTTCTCAGCGAAAACGTTCGCCTTGGCTGTTTCCCTTAAGGAACCCTTTATATAGGGTTTAGGGATTTAGGTGTGTTTAAGCTTTTAAAGTCTTCAAAACCCTAAACACTTCTTCTTCTAAACCCATGGAGGGTTCCTTTCAGCTTCCCTTCAAGCATCCTGGAAGAGGTCCTGGGCTTGCTGGGTGTAGGGACGGCTTATGACACTTAGAGGCGACGGGTCTAAAGATTAGGGCTCCGGATATGGGAGGTTCCGAAATTAGGGGTAAGGTATCCCTCATTTTCGGAAACTCCCATATAGGGACGACCAGACTACCAATCATTCCGATCCTGAATCTATTACCCTATACTGAACTTAGAACCCTAGCAAAAATTATAGTTTTAGCTGTTTCTTAGAGATTATAATAACCAGAAATTAAAAACTATTTCTAAGTACCCCTAAGAATACCTTATCTTGGAGTCCTTAGAATAAGGATCCTACTATTTGGGGTACTATACTAGGGTCCCCTAATTTGGGAAACTCCCACGTATGGTTTTGGGCATAGGACAGGGGTGTAGGACTCAGGAGGCTTGAGGCTCTTCCGAATGTGGGCTCCACTTCAAGTCACACTTAAGTTGGCTATCGTTCCCATGCTTCAATATTGGCTGCCCATAGCTACTAAAATTTGTCCCCATAATCACTAAACCTATTTTCATGGTCATAATCTATAGATCCAAATTTTGATAGTAGTGGACTATAGTTCCCACATCTTCCCAAGACATAAACTTGCCATCCCAAACCCGGACCCTAACCCCCTCTAGACTCTATACTCTCAGACTCCCAAAACCCGAAAACCCCAAACCACCAGACAATCTCAAACCCTCTCTTCAAATCATCGAGTCTCGAGTCTCGACCCTTTCACTCTTCTCAACTCTCCTTGGGGCAGGGTACTTATAATAAGTAGGTTATAAGTAAGGTTATAATTGGGGTAAGTCCATTTAGGGTACTTATAACTCTACTTATAACCTACTTACTAAGTCCCCTGCCCCTCCAAGTCCCAATCAAGTCGTGAGCCCCTTTTACCTCAAACTGCAAGTCTCAAGGCCACTTAACTGGCCCCAAACCCCAACCGGTAGTGCTAAACCCTGAACCCGACACCATGATAGAGCCGGAGCTCTACACCATAAGCTCTCTTCAAAATAAGCCCCACTATTCGCATGCGTGGACTGCCCAGGTAATCGTATATGATGTGAGCACCCAAATTACCACCCCAAATATAAGATCGCAAAAACAAAAAATGGTCGTGGTTTTTTTGGGGCAATCACCGAAAATCTTAAGACAAACCCTACTCCATATGGAACCCCAAACCCCGTGCATGTAGCCCCTTTAGGGGCACCCCCGAAATTCTCCTAGAACCCGTTAGTCGACCCTATAGAAATCCTCATGAAGCCCCTCAAGGCCCTTGAAGGCCACAATGGTACAGAACTAGAGAACCTTAGAGGGATGAGCCAACTGAAAGGCCCAGCAGAAACCTAAACCCTAAACCCTAACTGCCCTAAACCCTAAACTCTAAACCCTAAAGTGCCCTAAACCCTAAACACTAAACCCCAAACGAGCGAAGTTCTGGGCCTCTGCTCCGGCCTTTGTCCCGGTCACCATGGCCAAGAGCGCTTCAAGTTCATCAGACCCGAAAGCTCATTGCATCGACTTGAGGGCACTCTCGAAGGCTGCAAAAATGGGCGCCGAGTCTCTTACTCTGGGAGATGCCGCCAACGACTGGCACTTGCCTGTGATGTCATTGTACGTACGCAGGTACTGCAGGAGGAGCTCCGCTGCTTCGCTCTTCCACCCTCCGCTGCTCACGGGATAGCCAAGGTACACATGCTCGGCGGACGCACTAGCGCACATGAGCCCCATGCGGCGGTGGTCTGCAAACAAAGTGACCAACTGAGCAAAGTTTGGCAATAGAACCGCCTCTCCAGTGGAGAGCAGGCTCAAGACAAATCGGATGGACAATGTCAGCGTTGCGCCCCCAGCGAAAGTGAAGTTCATCCGCGTGTTGATGAAGTCATCGGCAGATAGCTTCTTGATCAAACAGCGTAAGTCCGCAATGGATGCATGCATAAACACTCAACCCCAAACCCAAAACCCAAAACCCTAAAAGTGCCCTCAACCCTAAACCCCAAATCCTAAACCCCTAAGACCCTAAACTGCCCTAAACCCTAAACACTAAACCCTAAACCCCTAAAACCCTAAACTGCCCTAAACCCTAAACACTAAACCCCAAGCCCTAAACCCCTACCAGAAAAGCCCTAAACTGCCCTAAACCCTAAACCCCAAACCCCTAAAACCCTAAACTGCCCTAAACCCTAAACACCAAATCCTAAACCCCAAACAGGCCTATAAGCCCTTGAAGGAAGCCCCCATTCTTCAACGGAGCTAAAGAGCAGAAAGGAGCGTCCATGCGTCCTGCATGGAGCCGGCAGCTCTGGAAGCTCTTGGGCTTCAGAAGGTTAGGTTTAGGGTTTAGGGCTTAAGGGGTTTAGGGTTGAGGGTTTAGGGTTTTGGATTTAGGTTTAGGGTTTAGGGTTTAGAGTTTAGGGTTTTGGGTTTAGGGTAGGACTCAGTTTTTGGGCACCTAGCATTTGAGCTCTGAGTTGCAGCCAGAAAAAGGATCTTACGATTTAAATTTACATGATCTATAATTACAACCCTAAGCCTTATCGCATGAAGCTCAAGGTCTGACTTGCACTTGGCACTGTGAGCTTCGTCCTCCTCAGGTCTTAGGTTTGCGACAGGAACGAACAACTCGGGCCTGTGGTGTGTTGTTTTCTGTATTTGTATATTAACAACTGTACTAAAATACATCAAAGTGCTTGTGCGAAATTACACGCCGCCAGGGCGTACCATACTGTAGGTTTTAGGGGTTTAAGGGTTCAGGGTTTAGGGTTTAGGGGTTTACATACCGAAACCTTGAACATGAAGCCGTAAGCTCTGAACCCCTACAACTAAAAGTTCCTTGGGACACCCCACCCGAGTGGAACTTATCTGGCCGACATGTTAGAGCCCGACATCATCGCCTCCTACCCCTGAGCCGTGCCGAGGGTAATTACGTACCATGCAGACAAAGCAGCTTCACCGGAGCTGGGTGATGCAGCATCCCCACTCTCATTTCCATATCATGACGGAGCAGCATCCTCTGAACTTCCCCATCTAATCATCAACATCATCAGCCTCACCCGTAATATCTCATGAGATGGCCTTGACCATCAATATCAACCAAAAGGCCTCTGAACCCTGAACCACAATTTCGACGAGTCCTGAGGGAACTGGAAAAAGTGAGTGCCCCATTGCGCTTGCATCGCGGCGTAGGGTGCAATGGCAGTGCCTGCGCAGCCAGAGTCCAACTGCAGCTCTAGGGAGTTTAGGGGTTTAGGGGTCTAGGGTTTAGGTTAGGTACTGCCCACATACAGTAAGAGTCTATAGTAGTGCTAGTATTAAGGTCCCAATATGTCTGTATTATGAATATTATTCAACTATTACTGCGTGGAGGCCGTACTCAAGGTTTAGGGATTAGGGCACAGACATTGAGTCAACAAACTTTCACACGAGCACGTCAGCTAACGCGAAGCATAGCAAATAATGGACGCAGCTTGAAGCTTACATATGGATGATGATGTAAATGCTGCATTACTTTCAGGACCCTAAACTATGGAAATTATAGTATGTTCCTTATTATGGGTAATGCAGGGTTTTTATCATCAACCGTATCAGCTTTATGGACTCGGCGGTGTCAGATCCGCACCTGTGCGTTTCTGCATCCGGGGATCAGAGTCCTATCGGGGTCTGAAGTGTCTGAAGGATTCCCAAATTCCCAAATGTGTTCCGGGATCGTCCTCAGCATAATAAACCTGCAAACTGACCAAAACCCAGTCTATTTATCACGGCGCCTCTACTAAAGTTTCATGGCCTCCTTGAAGTGGGACCTACGGTTTCGGGCTCAGGGCTTGGGCGACTAAGAGAAATCGCTCTTAGAAGCAACTTCTGAAGAGCGGCACTGCGCTTGGCAGCAACTTCAGCATGCGGAACTATCAGCATCTATCAGCCCAGAAAATACAACCTTGATGCATTCAAGAACAACAACATCATCATCATCATCATCATCATCATCATAATTATCATCGTTGTTGCTATGGCGTTATGATCAGCATCATCACTGTCATCTTCATTTTCAAACCTCCAGAACTCAGTTTTGTCGATGTGCGTATACACATAGCATTGGATGTACATGCGCATGTGTCCGTGTATCACTTGCTAGATTTCTGCGAATATCCAACACCACATGCAATGCACACACACACACACATGAATATATATATATATATATATATATATATATATACACATACATGCATGGCCTGTACGTATGCAAATCTAGGTAAACTTCTACAAAGACCTGGAAATACAAGCATGTTTCAGTACATGTACACTGTACATATCCAGATGGATAAAAGGAGCGACGGGTGAACAGATAGACAGAGAGACAGATCGATAGATAGATAGACAGCTAGGTAGATAGACAGGTGGATACACAGATGGATGGATCGATGGAAAGATCGATATATGGAAAGACGGATGGATGGATGGATGGATGGATGGATGGACGGATGGAAGGCGGGATGGATGGATGGACGGACGGATGGATCGATAGGAAATTAAAGAGGCGTCTACATTCATATACATGTGCCTGTACCTATCTATCTATTTACCTATCTATCTGACTAGGCATATACGTAAATATATAGTATGTATGTATGTACATATATGTATTATATGTACTTGCATGCCTGTCACATACGTACCCCACCCCAGCTTGACAATTGAAGCTCGACGGATGGAAGTCACGCCTCCGAAACGACTCGCATCGATGGAAGACTGGTCGCTGTTGATCTTAGGCCGGGCGGGAGGCGTAGGGAGCTTAGGAGGCTGGATAACGTAGGGGTTTCAATGATAAGAACAGGATAGGGTGTTAGGGTTTAGGGTTTAGTTTAGGGTTTTTGGTTTATAAGGTTTAGGGTTTAGGATTTCGTGGGTATATTTATACTATACATTTAACCACGAGGCGAAGGAACAAATATTGCAAAGTACTAAGGCGGTCCTTGGGGGGGCCTAAGGGGACTTAGTAAGTAGATTATAGGTAGGGTTATAATTGGGGTAACTCCATTTAGGGTACTTATAACTCTACTTATAACCTACTTACTAAGTCCCCGGCCCCTCCAAGTAAAGCCCTAAACCCTTAACCCCATAGATCCCGAAAAGGAATCCTATAGATCCCTTTAAGGAGGCTTTTAAGAACCCTTGCTAAGTCCCCTGCCCCTCCAAGTAAAGCCCCTTCCAAAACAAAATCTCACAGAGACAGGGGCCCCTCAGAAAACTCCAACGGTCCAAGGAAGGACAGTACTACTGTTGATGAGGGTACCTTTAGGGGGCTCCTATAGGGATCTATAGGGTTTAGGGTTTAGGGTTGATGGTATATATCCTGCATTACCCATAACAAGGAACATACCATAATTTCCGTAGTTCCGGGTCCTTAAGGTAGTGCAGGATTTACATCATCAACCGTAGGATGCCCAGTAACCTAGGAATAGAAAGGGCTCCCTTTTCGGTATTGGGTAACTTTATGAGTAACCTAGGACTACAAAAATGGAATAAGGGTACTACTGGGCATCCTAGAGTATGATTCAGGGCACGACATTATCCAAACCCTAAGCTCTAGACCCTGACCCTAAAGCCCCAGACCCTAAAGCCTAAACCCAAAACCCTGGACCCCACACCCTAAACACACTAAGCCCAATCTCTAAAACAGAAAGCCCAACTGCACTCTAGTCCCCAAGCCTTGTAAAATCTTAATTAGCCCTAACACCCCCGAAGCCCTATATCCAACCTGAACAGAAAGCCCAACTCTCCTCAACCCTAAACCCTAAATACATTCGAGTCTCTGACAGCTATGTGGTCCGTCAGGAAGCATCTCCTGTCTCCGACAGAGTTCATGACGCACCTGACCAGCCCCTTGGTTAGGACGCTCGGATCGGTCACGACGTCCTCTCTTGTGAACACTCCTCCGAGGACTCTCGCCATAAGAGTACCCGTGGTATGTATCTGCTTCATATATAAACCCTTAACCCTAAACCCTAAACCCCTAAACCCTAAACCCCTAAACCCGAATCCCTAAACCCCTAAACCCGAATCCCTAAACCTAAACCCCTAAACCCTAAACCCTGAACCCCTAAACCCGAATCCCTAAACCCCTAAACCCTAATCCCTAAACCCCTAAACCCGAATCCTTGAACCTAGACCCCTAGTCCCTAAACCCTAAACCCTAAACCGGAATCCCTAAACCCCTAAACCCGAATCCCTAAACCTAAAGCCCTTATCCCTAAACCTAAACCCCTCATCCCTAAACCCTAAACCGTAATCCCTAAACCGTAATCCCTAAACCCTGAACCCTTAAACCCTGAACCCCCAAACCTTTATCCCGAAACCCCTCAACCCCTCAACCCCTCAACCCCTAAACCCCTAAACCCTAATCCCTAAACCCTAATCCCCGAACCCTAAACCTTAAACCCTAACCTTAAACCCTAAACCGTAATCCCTAAACCGTAATCCCTAAACCCTAACCCCTAAACCCTGTACCCCTAAACCCTAATCCCTAAACCCTGAACCCCTAAACCCTAATCCCTAAACCCTAATCCCCGAACCCTGAAGTCTCTAAAGAAAGCCCAACTCCCTTCAACCCTAAACCCTAAAACCCCCAAGCCCTTAAACCCTAAACCCCCCATCCCTAAACCCTAACCCCCGAGCCCTCATGGGAGCTCCAGAAAGTTGGAATATGGCTTCAGGGTAGGATACCTTATAATTTACCATAGCTAGACCCAAGAGTAACCTAGGAAAAAAACGGGTGCCCTTTTTGGTTTAAAGGGAATAAGGGCCTACTCTAGGTCCTAGATAAAGGGTTTAGGATAATCATATTCCAACTTTCTGGCTTTTACTTTAAAGTCCTAAACCGTAATCCCTAAACCCTAAAGAAAGCCCGACTCCACTCTGGGACTCCCCGGCCCAACGCCGGAAGTCACCGTCGGGCCAAAAGCCTTCAGGAGCGACATTTAAGGGTTCCTTTAAAGGGATCTGTAGGGGTACCTTCAGGGGCTTCCTTGAAGGGATCTATAGGGTTTAGGGCTTAGGCTTGATGATGTAAATCCTGCATGACCCCTAAGGACTCTAAAGTATGGGAACGATGGTATATTCCCTATAATGGATAATGCAGGATATTTTGTCCATCAACAGTATGGCTGATGATAGAAGACCCGGGGTTCCTTTAAGGGGATCTATAAGGATACCTTTAAGGCTTAAGGGGCTCCCTTAAGGGATCTATAGGGCTTAGGGTTTAGAGTTGAGGATAAAAACCATGCCCAGGATAAGGAATATACCATAATTCCCATAGTTTAGGGCCAGGTCATGCAGGATTTATATCATCAACCATACTCCGCTTCAGGGCAAAGGAGCACGAGAGTTTAGGGTTTAGGGTTTAGGGGTTTAGGGTTTCGGGGTTTAGGGTTTAGGGTACGGGTTACCGGGTGTACGTTTTTTGGCTAAGGGTTTAGGAGTTTAGGGGCTCATGTATGTGTTTAGGGTTTAGGGCTTTAGGAGTTAAGGGTCTACGGCAGTCGGTGCTTAGGATCCAAAGACTACCATTCCAGAATTAGGTCCCCCTGCAAAACCAGGTCTTTGCTGGGCCTACTTCTATGATGGCACTGCAGGGGCCTTCATTACTAGAATGGAATTTGAGGGCTTATCTAAGGAACACTGCTAGCACTTATTCCAGCTTCTACAGTAGTCATTAGTCATTAGTCTATACGTGACTTCAGAATGATAGTAGGGTTTCAAACGGCTACAACATGGTTCAGCTTCCAGAATACACCTGGACCCTTTCGGTGTGAATTTGAGTACAGATGGAGAGAGAGAGAGAGAGAGAGAGAGAGAGAGAGAGAGAGAGAGAGAGAGAGAGAGAGAGAGAGAGAGAGAGAGAGAGAGAGAGAGAGAGAGAGAGAGAGAGAGAGAGAGAGAGAGAGAGTCAGAGAGAGTCAGAGAGAGTCAGAGAGAGTCAGAGAGAGTCAGAGAGAGAGAGAGAGAGAGAGAGACAGAGAAAGGGGAGAGAGATAGAAATAGATATAAAGAGAGATTCTGCTAACAGTCAACAAACACACTCATGCATGATCCAGGACGGCAAATTCCGATGGCCCGGAGTTCAAAGTGTTTCTGAGGTCATCTGGATGGGGTTCGAAATGTGGTCCCCCAAAAATAGACCTACAACTTAGGGCTTGCGGTTTAGGATAAGGGTTTAGGGTTTAGGGTTAATTTAGGAACCGTAGCATAAGAAAGGCCTCCAACTTTAAGACACAGAAAGATTGGGCTTTGGACCGGAAGACCCTGGGGAGCAAGGTTTCATTCAGGTTTGACACAGGCTTTATCGGGGAATTTAAGCAAAAGTTCTAACAGGGCTTGATGATGCTTAACAGAGTTTTGCCAGGATCAAGGTTTGAGGCAACAGGTCTGACAGGCGTGTGACATGTGAGTGCAGGGTTCTTTGCTTCCCTACGATATGGTCTGCACATCTTGTCTTTGCTGGCATCGTATGCCCTTCACCCCAGCTTCTCAATCAGCCTCTACCCTTTCGTGCCTTACTACCTCGCGGTAGTTTGATCATTGTGGTAAGCTGTGATTAGGGTGGGGAGGTCTGTGCACGACGACCCTGACTAAACAACGCTAAACAATGCTGGAGAGCGAAACCCACTTGTGCGCCCTGCTGCCCCGCAAGCCTAAAACTATCACAACTGAACTGACTGATTTAGCATGATACACGAGAACCAGAGACAAATGCCGACAGGCAGCCAATGTGTCGGCGAGTATGGTTGATCCGATCGATGCCGAAGTCGCAGTCAAATCCGAGACATTTGATGACGTGGTCGATGTTTTCGATGACCTGCTTTGTTCCCCAGGATTTCAAAAACGTACATACGAATGTATCGAGTGTGGGTTCTGCACCTACAAAGCCCCAAACCCCAAAAATCCAGACCCAAATCCTGAAACGCAAAACCCAACCTCCCCGGTTGCGGTTCTGAGGTTCGCGATAATTGCATGCATGCATGGATGCATGTACGCATGCATGTATGTAAAGAGCAAGGGAGAGAGAGAGAGAGAGAGAGAGAGAGAGAGAGAGAGAGAGAGACAGAACGAGAGAGAACGAGACTAGAGCGAAGGTCTGGGATTTGCGACCAAAGCTTATTATAGACGTCAAGCCTGTGCCGCTGTGGGCCGTAGGATTGAGGTCTAGACATGTGCGAGATTTACTTTCTATGGTTATAAGGTTAGGGGGTTCGCGACATTCTGGTCGAGGGGTGGATGGTTTTGTGGCAAACTTTTCAGTTCACAATTTGTAAGCGATCCGCTCCCACGGTAGCGAGGTTATAAGTTCCAGCAGCGGACACACGTCTTCATGCGACTTGTCGAACGGCTCATTTCAAACATGAGACCGATTTCCGGAACTCCAGACCCCTAGTCCGCCCATTTCACTCTGAACCCTCAGAAACTCTGGTAACACTCCCCAAGTATGTCGCTTTGGCTCTCTTGAGCCCCTAAACGCCAAACCGCATGTCATAAAACCTAAACCCTTCAATTCCATTTCCTTCACACCCCCAACACCTGAACCTCATAGACTTCAGTAAAGGTTCCGCAGCGCCAACAACTTGAGGCTAACCCTTGTGAAATCCTAAGCCTTTCACCTAGGTCTTAAACAGCTCACTGTACACACAAAGTCGGTGCTGAAACCATTCGTTGAACTCGCAAGACCCTATAAACCCTGAAACCCCTACACAATCCTTCCAAAATCCTCCAAGGAACCTTTACGGGACTCCTAAACCCCTACAGGATCCGCTTAGAACATAATTCTCCAGAAACCCGTGACGGATCCTGAACACACGCCTCGAAAAAATTAGTGGTAGAGTCCCCTTCTCGCCCTTATATGAAGTCTCGTAGAATATACACCAAACCCTATCCCAGTTGTTCAGACCCCTAAACCCTACACAAGAAACATTAAACCCACACTAAACCGTAAACCCCGGACTACACCCTAAACCCTAAACCCCTGCACCCTAAACCCCAATTCCTAAACCCTAAGCCCCTAAACCCCTAAACCCTGAACCCTAAACCCCTAAACCCATAAATCCTAAACCCCTAAAACCCTCCAGTTAACTCCTGAGGCCCCTGGCGAGGCCGTTGGTGATGACGGCTGTCCTCGGCTTCCTTGGGCCATCTTTTCGCGTTTCTAGGGGACCAGGGACGCCATATCTTCCGCTCTTGTAGTCGGGATCTCGGCGTATTTAAGCAATGCTTGTTCGGAACAAGCATTGCTTAACCTGTTCGGATCTGTGGGGTGCCAGGGGCCTTAATAATTAGAGCAGGTTGTGTTTTTCGTTGGGGGTGGTATATTATACAAAACTTACAAAAAGGACCCACCCCCCCCCCCCCCCAAAAAAAAAAAAAAGTCACTATTGTAATTATTAAGGCCCCTGCGTTAGGGGGTTCGGGGGCTTCGGGTCTGGGGTTTCGGGTCGAGGGCTTAGGGTTTCGGATTTGCACTTGCTTGAACGGGTGGGGCTTTGGTGCGTTCGGGGAGGGCTGTAGGATGTAGAGCGTGGGGGTCTTGATGCCAGATCAGAATTTGTTTTTAAGCGCCTCTTGGTACACTTCGTACACTCGAAGTGATTTAGGACCAATGGTTCGAGTTTGGTCTAAAAACCCCAAACCCTAATCGTTGAACATGGGGTTTGAGCTTGGAAGGTCAGGGGGTTTCCCTACACCCCCCAACTACCCTGCAATATACCCTAAACTACCCTGCAATATACCCTAAATACCCACTATTAAGAGCCATAAGGGCTCTATCACTACCCTGCAATATACCCTAAATACCCACTATTAAGAGCCATAAGGGCTCTATCACTACCCTGCAATATACCCTAAATACCCACTATTCAGAGCCCTAAGGGCTCTATCACTACCCTGCAATATACCCTAAATACCCACTGTTAAGAGCCATAAGGGCTCTATAACTACCCTGCAATATACCCTAAATACCCACTATTAAGAGCCATAAGGGCTCTATCACTACCCTGCAATATACCCTAAATACCCACTATTCAGAGCCCTAAGGGCTCTATCACTACCCTGCAATATACCCTAAATACCCACTGTTAAGAGCCATAAGGGCTCTATAACTACCCTGCAATATACCCTAAATACCCACTATTAAGAGCCATAAGGGCTCTATTAAGACACACTTGGGGGTCCTGGTCGGGGCCTTCTTCGGAGCCTTCGGGGCCTTCGGGGCCTTGGGAGCCTTCGGAAGGTTCGGACTTTGGCATTTAGAACACACGGTTTAGGGTTTAGGGTTTAGGGTTTAGGGTTTAGGGTTTAGGGTTTAGGGTTTAGGGTTTAGGTTCTCTAAGAGGTATAAAGGGAACTCCAGAAAGTTGGAATATGGTTTCAGGGCAGGATATCCTATAATTTACCATAGAGGGGTTTAGGATAATCATATTCCAACTTTCTGGCTTTTACCTTTAGAACCTGAGACTCTCAGGCTCAGGGCCAGGGAAGGAGGACTGCTTAAAGGATCCTGGGACTTAGTAACTAGGGTTCCTTAAAGGGTTCCTTAAAGGGGCTCCTTTTTTAAAGGGATCTAAAAGGGTTCTATAAGGGTTTTAAGGTCTACTTAAAGGATCCTGGGACTTAGTAACTAGGGTTATTATTGGGGTAACTATACTTATACTTACTTATTACCCCCCATTAAGGGAATTATAGCCATACTTACTAAGCCTCCAAGTGCCGGGAAAGTCAAAGACTCCTGAAGTGCCAAGGGTGGACTCGGGGGCCTCAAAAGGGAGGATGAAGGTAGGTGGGATATTCCCCAGATAAGAGTCCTTATATAAGGGATCCTCAGTCCCACCTACCTTCATCCCACCTTGTGACTGTGAGGCCTCCGGGTGGACGAGGGTTCGATGTTTATGTGCCTTCGTTTGGGATTTTGAGGTGTATTAGGAGTGGAGTGACGACTATAAGAGGAAACGGATACGACAAGTAACTATTGAACTCCCACAGTAAAGGGTTTGGGGGTAGGTTACCTTGGCCCACCAGCCGCTGAAAGCACAAAACTGTGCCCTGTGTGCAAGCGATGTGTTGGTGAGGCTCTACAGGGGTCTACATTGCAAGCACTTATAGGCAATCTTTCCAACCACTAGAGCGGCGCACCAGGTAGTCCGGCTCCGCAGAATCTTCCCTCAAATTGTGGCAGGATGTAATCTTCGGGGCTGGGCATCCTAACCCAAAACGGGTTAACCTTTTCAAGTATGGTAGGGTTATATAGACCCCAAAAGGTTTAAGTTTACCTACTCAGCTACGCAGTAATGCACCTTTTGAAATTTGATGGGTTTCGGAGTCTCTGCCTAGTAGCTAACCCAGTCAGAACCCTGAAAACATCCCTTGAAGGAGCCCAAGAAGGATCTTTAAGAGGCTTCCGGGTCCAGTGCCCACCCTAAACCCCAAACGCTCAGTGCACTAAACCCCCAGACCCTCAATCCTAGAACCTCCGAAATCTCAACCCTTAACCCCGGGCCCCGAACGGAAATCCCAAAAAACCCTGTACCCTAAACCCTAATCCCTAAACCGTAATCCCTAAACCCTAATCCCTAACCCTAAACCCCTAAACCCTAAACCCTAATCCCTAAACCCTAAACCCTCAGACCGCCGAATAAACCCTCAGACCGCCAAACCCCGTGCCCCTGACGGAAACCCAAGCGCAGGGGCCCAGGCAAGCGCTTGACCTGGCCTTCCACCGTCTCCACCTTCCTAGGGCAGGAGCTGAGAGTCTACCTTTCAGGATCATGGGACTTAGTAACTAGGGTTCCTTAAAGGGCTCCTTTCAAGGGATCTAAAAGGGTTCTACAACGGGGATTTTCAGTCTACTTGAAGGATCACGGGACTTAGTAACTAGGGCTATTCTTTGGGCCACTGTACTTAAAAGCACTTGTTGCCCCAACAAGGTACTTATAACATCTTATAACCATACTTACTAAATCTCATGGTCTTCCAAGTAGCGTTTAGGGGGGCTGCAGGGGCTCTTTCAAAGGGTTTGAGGTTCAGGTGGGCTGTACGAAAACCGTTTAAGGATTTTCGTAAGACATCATCCTGTTCGAAGCAAGCCGGAACAGGCAAGCCCTGGATGCCTCAAACGGTACGGTTTAGGGGTTACAGGGTCTAAAGGGTGTGGGGTTTAGCGTAGGTGGGACCTTAGGATGAAGGATCCCTATGCAAGAGCAGAAACTTTGGAAGTGTTACACCTAACTCCTTCAAATAGTATAGGCCCCTACGTTAAGCATTAAACCCCGAACCAGAAGCCGAAACTGTGAAAAATTGTGGGAGCTCCTGCTGGTGTCATCATCAACTGAGCTCTCTGCCCGTAGTGAACTCCAAGGAAATACACATCGCCAATGCCCCACCTGTGCTGCGTCCAGGCTTTGGGGAGTTCAGGGCAGAGTTCGGGTTTATAAGGCCCCAAACCCAAATCAGGGTTTAGGGTTTGGGGGTTTAAGGGCCCCAAATTACAATTAGGGATATCCCTGTCAAATGCGCATGGCTGCCACATTCAGGATAGGGATATCCCAAAAAAACTACCCCATGGTGAAGCCCAACGTGGGATCTCACTGTGAAATGCGTATGCCCGTGTCCTCTTTCTTGGAGGATCATACTTATAAGTATAGTTACCTTAATAATAACCCTAGTTACTAAGTCCCATGATCCTTTAAGTTGGGTCCCTGATTTTAGGAATTCGGGGCTTGGGTTCTGGGATCGTTGTTTCCTCACTAGGCGGTGAAACAAAAAGGGCCCCCAAACAGCACATGAGCGAAACAGGTTAGGGATATCCCATTTATAAGCCCCCTTAGAATGAAACCCAATAGGGTAGGGATATCCCTATCAAGTGCTTATGCTTATGTGCTTTTTGGGTCCCTAAGCAAACTCAGCCCGTCACCAACTGAAGGAAGCGGCACCTTCCCGAACTCCCACGGCACGATCATGATCCCTCATAGCTTATCCCAAACTCGAGGGAAGCATAGAGGGATATCGAAGTAAGCATACATGAAGTAGTATAGGGGACTGAAGAATACACTTTTAACATTCCGTCAGCCCTGATCGATCTATCTATCTGGCTGATGTAAGATACCCCAAACCCCATTCCAATCATCAAGGCCCCTGTGCTACCCCTGTACTGCTCTTACTTACCACAGAACCCTTCTGCAAGGCCTTTAAAGAACCTTCAAAGGGGAATTTCTAATCAAAACCCAGTCCAACTACTACTCGCCGTTCGCAGGGTTCTTCGTTGAAGCGGGGCGAGGCTCGAAAGGCTGAGCGCTTCGAGGTTTACCGGGTTTAAGGGCTTAGGGGTTCAGGGGTTCAGGGGTTTAGTTTAAGTGCTTTGTCTATACCCCCCTTGGAACCATAATTAAAAAACATGTTTAATATTCTCTTGGGTTTTGTATGAACAAAAATGGAAAATCCTAAGGGTACTATAGTGTAAGTAGTACCGACTAAAAGACTTGGGGCTGTTTAAAGTCTTGGGTTTCGGATAAACCTTCAACCTTGCACCATGCATTTACATGGTCGAAAACGAAATCGAAACGAAGCCCTCCATCTAGCTGCGCCTAATAATCTTGGAGAAAACCTTCAATAGATCATAGATCCAATGAAAAGTTCGAACATGTGGCTTGGGGCTTAAAGCTTACGGCTCAGGATTCAGGCTCTTGGGTCTTAAGTGGCGAAGCTTCGTAGAATTGTAGATTTTCGGGGCATGCAGGGTGCAACAAGTCTAGCATTCCAAATGAGCTGAGTATTGCTTACCCCTGCAATCAAAAAGTGCACAAGAAGGATCTAACTCTGCAGAAACGCTGCCTACAACGAGACTCCTATACCCTAAGGCTCCTCAGTGTTCCTTTCTCTGGTCCATGTTTAGGATCCTATAAGGCAAGCCCAACAAGGAACTACAATGGAGCCTACTTGGAGGGGCAGGGGACTTAGTAAGTAGGTTATAAGTAGAGTTATAAGTACCCTAAATGGAGTTACCCCAATTATAATCCTACTTATAACCTACCCACTAAGCCCCCTGCCCCTCCAAGGATGGGCACCCTACAAGTACGGGCAGAGCCCGAAAGCTCCCTCCAACCTAGACTGATGGGAGGCCAAAAGGGGGGTTTAAGATTCTTGGGGTAGGGATTCCTTAATATGAGCCCTATTATGGGAACCCTATTCCCTACCAAACCCCCATGAAGCTAAAACCCCTTTTGGCCTCCTATGATAGACTGCTTCTCTGATCGGCTTAAATCCCTTAGGTCTTCGGGGCTAGACTTATGGTGGGGTTAAGGGTTTAGGGTGTACCTGTGGATCCAAAAACCTACTGTTTTAGGGTTTAGGCCCTATAATTTAAGGGTCATAATCTACTAGTCTGTAGGGTTTGGGATCATAGGGTTTAGGGTTTGGGGCTGAGTACCAGAAGCAATACAGAAGCCTGAAAAACTTGTATACTAAACCCCAAAACCCTATTTTTTAGTCATTCAGGCCCCTACATTACTGCGGAGCGGTGCACCTGGTGTACTGCTTGATGCTAGCAACCGAGCGGTCTGCATTGGTCTGCACCTAAGAGACGCAGAGAGAGCTGGATTCGCATGCTACACCCCAGGATAAGCAATTTAAGGAGGGTCAAAGGGCAAAAGAACAGCGGGGTTTTCGTTCAGGAAAACTACACTTTGATATACTTTGACTGGGTGTCTAGTGCCTAGCCCTCGAAATATACTTGGGCCCCTGGTGTTCGTACCACCCACCAACTTGAGCCTGCAAGCAAACATAGGGCATGGTACGAACCGTGGGATCGAGAAAAAGGTCCCGACCCTTGAAATCTGAAACCCCAACTAAAACGATACCCTGTCTGAACCCCTTAAGAAACCATTGCAGGAGCCCTTAGAGGAACGATTAAGAAGACGCTTAAGGAGCATTTAACAGAACCCAAGAACACAAACCCTGCTCTTCACAGCCTTGCTAAGGCTTGCGCGGAATAGTAGCTCCATGGATCTTTGCCATAGTACCTTTTAAAGTGTTTTACGTGCTCTTTTCCGGGTTCTTAGTGACTTAGTGTTGTTTCTACGGAAAAGGTATCTTTGCAAGCCGAAACCCTAAACCCAAAACCCTAAACCGTTGCTTTTCCAGGGGGAGGCTGTCGAGGCTCCTTTGAAGATTCTGGTCGCAGCAAGGGATTTGAAGCTTTTTGCGCTATCCAATGACACAGCGGCTAGCAGAGGTCAGGTGTTTGGGAAGAAAGCTTGAATCATGTGATACAAATGATAGAAACATAAAATTCGCCTTGTCTTGAGCAACGCCCCCCAACAACAGGAGCAGTGAAAAGAAACGACAATCGCAGAAAGCTGCCAACTCTAAACCCTAAACCCTAGACCCTAAACCCTAAATCCTATATACCCTAAACCCTACACCCTAAACCCTAAAACGCTGCCCTCCGCGACAAACCTTCAGCTAGCCTTGACAGTCTGCTTTCAGTGTGAAGAGCCGCTTCAGGGCGGCACTCGTTGTCGTAGGGTTTAGGGTTTAGGGTCTAGGGGTTAGGGTAGCTTGGTGCTGCATCGTTGTGTGCCTTAGTGTTTTTCACCGGGTGTTCACCGGGAGCACAAGACACGTTCTGGGGGAGTGGCGCTCTGCGTAAGCCCGACAAAACATGTATGCGGACTCTGCAGTGAAGCAAGTTTGTGGCTTCACGTACACCCCACACACCCCTGAACCACCTGAAACCTAAACCCCAAGCCTCAAAGGACACAAACCCTAAGCTTTGCACAATAACTTTGAGAAAAGCCCTATAAACCCTAAACTCTAAAATCCTGAACCCTAAACCGCAACCTCATCGCCTTGACGGAACCACCTCTCTGGGTTTCGGCCGTTTGGGACGCCTAACCGTTCGATCCGTCTACTTGGAGGATCATGTGACTTAGTAAGTATGGTTATAAGTACCTTCATGGGGATTATAAGGGGTTATAAGTATAGTTACCCAAAAAATAACCCTAGTTACTAAATCCGATATTCCTTTAAGCACACTCAAGGGGGTCGGGTTCGCAGCTTAGGGGTTTAAGGCGTAGGCTCTGTGGGAGTTTCCGAATTTTGGGGTACCTTATTTTGGGGTCACCTCCTCCTGCTCGTCATGACCGCCAGCCAAGCCACCCACTATTTGGGCTTAACATGATTCGAGGTTTAGGGTTTAGGGTTTCGGATTTAGGGGACAGTTTCTGAGGATTCCCGTGGCGTTCGCTTTGGCCGCTGCCAGGTAATATGGGACCCTTAATAATTAGAATAGGGCTTTGGGACCCATTATACTATGTTTATAGTAAGGAACCGAAAAAGTAGTGTAGGTGATTTTTACGGCCCCTTCATTATGAGGTCGCAGCGCGCTGTCTTCGCACACCCCATGTTGGCCAACGACTCCAGCGTCCAGCGCAAAGTCCGGGTCTGCCACTGCGTGTTGTACAGGCATGTCATGCCTGCTTTGAGGTTCATGGGTAGTTGTAAGTGGGGTTATAAGTGCCCTAATGTGGGCTAAAAGTATAGTTATCCTATTATAAACCTACTTATAACCACCCATGGACCTCCAAGTGCTTCGCGACCGACACACCATCCAGAGCGGCGGCAGGGAAATCGCAGGTGGCTCACCAGGAGCCTGCCGCTCACGTTCCTGGTCACCCTTTCAGGGGTCTCCATGTTTGTGTGAGGACTCTAAAGGACTCGATGTGTTCATGTGTTCCTTATAGAGGTCTTTCGAGCAGCCTTCTGCAAACCGCTGAAACCGTAATTTGCAACCCTAAACCTCACAAACCTCGATGCAGATGTTCCTGCTGAAGGGACTTGCCGGCGTTCGGACGGCATCGGAACTTGACCACCACCAGAAACAGCACCATCACCACTACCACCACCAACAACAACAACAACAATAGCAACAATAGCCTGGGCGGTTATCCCAGTCTCTTGAAGAATAGCAATCACCACCATCAGATGCTGTTACTGTTCATAATGCTGATAAACACACTCTCTCTTGAAAAGAAATTAAGAATGACCAGAACTGTTTTAAGGTGTTAAGGAACCCCTGAAAAGAAACCCTTGAAGGACTCCTTTAAAAGGAAACCCGAAAAAGAACCCTCAAAGGAACCCATAAGAATGACCGGCGCACTTGTACATGGGCTCCATGGCGCGAAGCACCGTGGCGGCGGGGGCCGGGGCCCGCGTTTGGTTGACGTACCAGGACCTCACGGCTTTCCTTAAAGGATCATGAGACTTAGTAACTACGTTTATTTTTATTAATGTAACTATATTCTTCTGCCAGGTGTAGAGTCAACGTAACCTGCCAGATGTAGAGTCGAGGTAACTGTATATTTATATTTACTTATAACCGCAGTTCAGATACCTATCACCATATACTTATTCAGTCCCATGATCCATCAAGTAGGGTTCAGAGTTTCATGAATTACTTACTGGATGAGAGTTTGGGGTTTGGGATATCGGCTTGGTGGCTTCATGGCTCTTGGGAAAGTTCTTTATATCACTTCGGCATGTCATATGCTGGAGTCATAGCAACACCGGAAACGGTCCCGGTACATTCTGTACTATCGTACGCTATAAGAGCGGCAGCTGTACCGAAAAGCTGGTCTTCCCTTCCTTGGATGCGATGCCGTCGAGCTACCCATGGTTGCAATTAGTGTCGAGGCCCTGGACTATCTCAGGCTGAGTGCAGATGCGCAAACCTCAACCCCAAACCACTGAGCCCAAATCTTAAACTCAAGGTGGGTGTCTGAAAATTAAAAAAAATTCTTTCAGGTATCTAGAACCGAGATTTCGCCTGTCGCAAGTAACTCTGTCCCCTATACTAAACCCTCAACCCTTCAATCCGTAAACCCTAAACCCTCAACCCTAACCCCTAAACTCCCACACCTTAAGCATTCTCGGTTGGTTGGGATGGACTTATGACATTCGGGTTCCTAGGCTGCGTGGTTCAAGATCGGGATCCCGTGCCACTATAGAGTTCACAAGGGCCGAGGGTGCTTTGTATAGCAGCGCCGCACTTTAGGGTTAGGGGTTAGAGTCTAGCTTGCAGGGGTCTGGGTTCTGGGTGGTTTCGGGGTAGCTCAGGGGCCCAAACCTTGAAACAGTCATAGGGAAACCTCAGCCCGAAAGCTTTGGAGATGCTCAGCTGTGCACAGCACCCTGGGCAGAAGCAAGTTGTGATGCCTGCAAGCGGTCATGCTTCTGAGTTCGGGTTTCGGGTTAAGATGGATCCTAGAATCTGTCCTAGAACCAGTAACCAAAATCAGAGATTTGTGGGTGAAGGGATATCAGGTCAGGGTGTCGTCTAGCTTCTAGACAAGGCTTCTGGACTAAACCCTAAGCCCTCAACCCTAAACCCGATTCAGATCCCGGGCCTCGTTGGAGAACTATACTTTTGGAGCCTTCATAAATTGAATCGGGTCCCTTGAGAGGGTTCTATGAGGCTTCTATTGGGGGTTTTAGGCGGTTTAGGGGCCTTCATAATTAGAGTAGGGTTGGTGGGGGGGTATGCTACACTATAGTAAAGACCTCCTTCACTACAGGTGCAAGAGATCATGCAGCCCACTCAAGCCCAATCCTGCGCCCCTTGAGCCCCAAACTTCCTAAACCCTCAAAAAGAAATACAGAGAAATTGCTTGTCATTGTTTACCCTAAACCTTAAATTCCATGTTCTGAGCCTCAACCCCCAAACTCGAAAATCTATCCGCAGATATGAATGAAGATTAAAGCAACAGCACAAGCCGCATAAAACACTTCTGCAGAACTTGACTTAGGTTTTATGGCTTAGGGTTTGCCCTTGCTTGGGGAATTCCTATTGTCGGTCGAGCCTTGCGATCACGTAGAACTTCCCAGAGTTGTGCTCCATGAGGGTACGGATGTTTTCGACCTCACATGAAACGATTAGCGACTCAGGGCTTGCAATCCGCGTTCCGATGCTGACACAATCCAAGCAAGCTACCTGAAGCCACAAAAAGCAGAAACCCTTAACCCTACCCCAAAACCACGAAAACCCCCAAAACCCTTAACCCTGATATCCCGAAACCCTAAACGCATGTATATAGGGAAAATGGGAGCCTCGTTCCGCAGAAATGTTCACTTCCAGCTCTGCAGAATTTACTGCAGAATCATTGGGTTTAGGGTTTACAGGGTTTTAGGGTTTAGGGTTCCGGGGCCTTCATTGTTACAACAGGCCCTTGCGGTACAGTGAAAAACCTGTCCAAACGGTGATTCGGGGTTCAAGGGATGGGGGTTGTTAGACTACTTGAAGGATCATGGGACTTAGTAACTAGGGTTGTTATTATGGTAACTATACTTATAGTTACTTATAACCCCAATTAAGGTACTTATAACCATACTTACTGAGTCCCATGATCCTCCAAGTAGCGCGACCCTCAAGAAAGGATCCTCCGCTGCCGGAAATTCGAGTTTTGGGCTTGGGGCTCCCAAAGGGTTCTATGTACCTGTATAGTAGAATGTAGGGTTTCTATATTCGGAATTACTGTTACGATCCAGGGAAGTATCCCCCATAACGGTACATAGGACCCTTTGGGGCTGCTTAGGGAGTTTATGCCATTGGGCTTTATGCGAGAGTTGCCGCCACATGGACCTCGAAACAACGGAGAAAGAAGTGGAGGATGAGGACATCGCAGACTCGAGCCAGCCTCCTGCCAATCATACCTGGACTGGAATTAGGCCATAACCCTGAACACGGATATCAAAAAATCACCACGTAAATGTAATGGACGTAGCATCTGTAAAGGGACAGGCATCGATACGTTCAGTTGATGTGCTTGAGACATCTGAGGTTCACCAACCAACATTACAAGTCCGACCCTTCCACCCTGATGTTTAAGGCCTAAAGGGCAGCCCAAAAAACGACCCCAAACCAAAGAAAGGCGAACCCTGAGCCCTAAAGGCCCTTATACCGGACCCCCCCCTCAAAACAAACCAAAAAACATACTCAACCCTGAACCACAAACACTAAACGGAGAGCCGATAGGATGGCTAAGGCAGACACTGCGAAAGCACCCATGCCGATCACCTTGGCCGCGGCACGTGACATCTTGCCATTCGGTGTTTGCCGTCCCACACCCATTCCAGATTGAGATAGAACTGTCCAACAGCGTCTGAGGTGTAAACGAATATATGTGCATTATACACAGACCTAGATACCTACATGTATATGTATATGTATATGTATATGTATATGTATATGTATATGTCTATGTCTATGTATATGTATATGTATATGTATATACATACACATACGAAAACACATACACATACAAATACACACACAGAAATTTATGATGTATGCATGCATGCATGCATCGAAAGTACTATAGATACTTGCTCGCCGTCAAGGGGCTCCTACAATGTAGTTAAGCCCATAGCCCAAATGCCTGAAACGACAAAACTCTAAACGTTTAACTGTAACTTCAATGGCCCGATTATGCGGTTGGGATATCTGTTTGCGCATCCGACTCGGCTCAGCAATCCGCTGCTCCTGCTGCTGCCTGCTCCTGCTCCTGCTCCTGCTCCTGCTCCTGCTCCTGCTCCTGCTCCTGCTCCTGCTCCTGCTCCTGCTCCTGCTCCTGCTCCTGCTCCTGCTCCTGCTCCTGCTGCTGCTGCTGCTGCTGCTGCCGCCGTGTTGGCGACGACGAAAGGAAGACGACTGACCAATGATTCTGCTGCCTAGAAGTTCGGATTTGTTAGCTTTGTTCGTGTGGGCCCTAAGGTACATTTCGTAGAATCTCGGGCATCCATCCGTTGATCCCGCCCTAAACCCTAAACCTCAAGAGGGACTCTAATTTTGACAACTACCCATCTGGGCTTCGGCTTTAGCTGTTATATCCCCCTGACCACCATAATAAAAATACTATGTTTAATATTCTCTTGGGTTTTATATGAACAAAAGCTGAAATATGAACGGACGCTGAAAACTAAGGAGACAATATTATCTTTAGAATTCTGGTGAGTTTTATATGAAGACAAAATCTAAAAAAATCCTAAGGAGACTATAGCTAGAAGCTTCGGCAAAGGCGGCCGGGCGTACAGAAAACATGGCCCCAGAAGGCAGGCGATGCCCAGAGAAGGGGATAGGGTTTAGGGTTATAGGGTTCCTTTAAAGGGATCTTCCTTTAAAGGGATCTATAAGGGTCCTTAAAAAGGGATCTATAAGGGGAAGGGATCTGTAGGGTTCAGGTTTAGGGGTTTTAGGGGTTTAGGGGTTTTGGGGTTTACGGGTTTAAGGGTTTAAGGGGTTTAGGGGTTTACGGGTTTAGGGTTTATAGATACCCGGGGTATCTCCACTACCCAGAAAAATCCATGTATACTACAATTACGGAATTTGTCCCCGAAACCATCAAAAAGATGGTCTTTTGCGCGACACTTTCGGCAGAAAAGCGCTAGAAGCTCACCGCGCCTTGAACTCACACAGTTCAATGCGGGCGTCGTCGAGCTGTGACTGCAAATCCTCATGCCCACAAGAACGTGGCAAGGCAATACGTATACTGAGCACGCTTCACCCAATCCACGATATGACATGTATCTCTGCCTTGGAGTGCGTCTCCAAAGACTCGAGCTTTTCGCTTGCCAGCTCGACTCTTCTCGTCTCATGCAATGGCAGCGAAAAATTTCCAAGCATGTCTCCAGATTCACAAGGCTGCAGCCAGACAGACTCTCATACATGCTTGGTGCACGCACATAAGTCACACATATGTACCTGTTGCTAATTCCAGCATGGTAGTATATATGGACTCTCTCAGTTAAGTTTCAGCATACCAAAAGGCCCAAAAAAGCTTCCATTACCTGTCTACACACTCAAAAATCCCCGGAAATCAAACCACCTGAATCCCAGAGCCTACAATTTACCCTAAATGCTAAACCCTAAACCCGACACCTGTAAACCCAAAAGGCCTCAAGCCCTAAGCTCTCAATCTCCACCGGCCCGGAACGTACAACTGTTCACCCAAACCCCAACAAGGGGTTTAGGGTTTAGGGTGCTTTTAAAGTTTAGAGTTTAGGGTTTAGAGTTTAGGGTTTAGGGTGCTTTTAGGGTTTAGGGTTTAGGGTGCTTTTAGAGTTTAGGGTTTAGGGTTCAGCCCTAAACACCGGGTGCGGCACGATACCACGCTGCTGCTGCGTGGCGGCATAGTTGAACTCGTCATTGAAGCCATAACCCACCTCTAGGTGCATGGGCTTAGTTTGGGCGGGCTTAGATTCACAACGATACTGTAGGACCCGTAACAATTAGAGTAGGTTTTCGTGGTCCTGTTATTGTACAACTCTAACCAGGTGGCCCAAGGAATCGTACTACTAAGTACTGACACGCTACTAGCCTTGAACCAATAACCCGAAGACGCAGGCCGCAGCCCCAAACCCGAAACCTTCTACAGGACTTAGGGTTTAGGCTTCGGTGTTTAGGGTTCAGGGCGGTAACCCAAACCGCCCTGAACCCAGGGCTCAAAACTTACAGGCTGTACTTGGTACGGCTTGGTGCCCAACCTTGCAAACATGAGCCGTGCGGGGGTGGATTGGTCCTACAGCCCAAACTCAAACCCCTTTCTTTAACCCTACAACCACTAGACTTTACAGCCATCACATCCCTAAACGACCCCAACTCCAAGCCCCTAAACCCTAGATGCCCTGAAAGCCTTAATCCCACAAAGCCCTTCCCCAAAGCCACTTGCCCGTGAAACCTCTATGAACTCTATACGCCCTAAACCCTAAACCTTCAACCCCCAAAGCCCAACCATAACAAGCCCAAACATGTCCTAAACATGTAGAAACCTAGTCTTAAAACCCCTAAAAAACCCCTAAGCTCTAAACCCTAAACCCTAAACCCTTAAGACCCCTAAACCCTAAACCCTTAAGATCCCTAACAACCCTAAACCCTAAAAGAAAAACTTAGGAGGCAACCCTAAAGAAGGCCTGGCCCCCGAAGATCTCCTCGCCAGGGAAAGTTTTCCTGGGCTTCCGCGCACAGCATCGGTTCATCAACTGGGGTTCGTTAAAGGGTTACCCTTAAAGGGCTCCTTTAAAGGGATCTGAAGGGTTCCATAATAGGGGGGTTTAGGGGTTTAGGGCCGTTTAGGGCCGTTTAGGGGTTTAGGGTTTAGGCACCGGACTCGTTCAAAAGTCGATAGACTCAAGAAGCCCTAGACGCGCCCTCAGCATCCCTACCTGCCCTTGATGAACCCTCTGTAAACCCAGAATCAACCCTACATACAACGTATAGAAGGTTTATTTAAGCCCAAACCCCTAAACCCGTTAACGCTCAATCCCTACACCCCTAAACCCGGAACCCCAACCCCCAAAATCCGTAGACTAGTGCACTGTCATTTTCAGGTGCTCAAGCAAAACAAAACCTTTACGAAAAGAACCCACGGCCTCAAATCATCCATGGAGGAAAGCCCTAAACTTCCCAGACTTCAATCAGTCAGGCGGCCGGTGTGGCATTGAAAGGGCACCCGGGAAGAAGCAGACGCAAGATGCCACGGTCTGGACGGGGCTTGAGGGCTTGAGGGCCGTTCAGGGTGGAGGGTTTTGAGGGCCCTCCACAGTCGATGGGTTAGGGCTCAGAATTGTCAAAGAAGGGTTTCTGCAAAAAGTCAAGTAAGGGGTTGATGAAAGGTTCTACCAGGGTTGCATAGTGCGAGGGCTTTTTTCCTAAGCCAAGCTGTAAAGGAACCGTCTTAACGCAAGACGCAGTGTGAGGGCTTTCAATACCAGAGCAGATTTTGAAGTCTACTTGTACTTTGACGAGCCCTCAAAGAAACCCTTTAAGGAATCATAGTCTACCCATAAAGGTGCCCACGACTTTGCAAAAAGGCAGATGCTTGATGACGTGGAGTCCGGCGTCTGAAGTCTCGGGTTTAGGGTCTACGATGTTGGGTCTGGGGTTTAGGGTTCCGGGTTTAGGGTTTAGGGTTTACGATTTCGGGTCTGGGGTTTAGGGTTCAGGTGTGTGGGGATGTGTAAAGTATCGAAGACACGGTCCTAGGATTTCGAGTTGCGGGTTACTTGGAGAGGCAGGGCACTCAGTAAGTAGGTTATACGTAGAGTTATAAGTACCCTAAATGGATCGAGTTACCCCAATTATAACCCGACTTATAACCTACTTACTAACTCCCCTGCCCCTCCAAGTAGACCCTAGACCCTAAACCCCATAGATCCCTTTAAGGAACCCTATAGATCCCTTTTAGGACCCTTTCTGACTCCCCTGCCCCTCCAAGCAGCTTTTTGCGAAGGTGTCTTTCCCCCAAGGGTAAAAGGAGGGACCCTTGATAAGGACCCCTAGGTATGTACCCTTAATATAGCTATTATATACCCATTATATAGCCCATTATAGGGTAGGGGTCCCCATTAAGGGTCCATCCTTTTCCCCTTTGATTTCCCCCAGTTGCTTCTTCAGGGCTTTTGGGTGTGTTGCGGTGAGGAGACGCCTCAATAATCAGAATAGGATTCTGGAGAATAATATATATATAGATATATATATATACACATACATACATATACATATATATATACACACATATTATATTCTACTGATCGTAAGGCACCCTGTGGAATATGTAGTATTGATAATTATCTGAGACCCTAAACCCCTTGAAATTAAGCATGCATCTGTGGAACTGAGTAAGAGTAAGGGCATCATTGCTGCACTTGCTGACTGTCTGCAAACCTTCCATCGTTGAAGGTCATGTCGCAGTCATTATGAGAAAACGCAGTGGGTGACTCCTCTCAAAAAGTAACCAAGCCGTTTACTCCAATGGCTAAACTAGGAGGTGGGACTTGCATGATCGTCGACATTGTACCTTCCTTGAGGACACAGAGGCTAGCGCTTGAGATCATGAAAGGATTGAGTGGGCAGCTGTTGCCCCAAACCAAAGCAAAACAAATTGAAAAGCTGAACTGCCAGAACAAGCGCAAGAAACCCCAGGTGCCAAAACCCGAAAATCTTACCGTGAACCCTCAACGTACAGCCTATAATCATGCACACGAAGGACGACAGCTAGCTCCTGAAGATCAACAAATGCTTTACCAAGCCTGACATACATCTCAATAGCCCTACACTGAACCCTAAGCCCAGCGCCCGGTAGACTCCAAACTCCCTTTCAAACGTACAAACTACGCCGCGACGCTCCAAATCTAACATGCATCTCAATAGCCCTGATACCCTCAGCCCCCTTATAGGGTTTTGGTTTTAGGGTTTATAGACACTTTACAGTGCATAGAACCCTGATAGCAAGCTTATCAACCCCCAGACTATAAATCAGGATCGCCTTGTCTGTCTGTTTGCCCTGGAGCATGTCTAGAGCTCTCGCAGTGTCATCCTTCGGCCGCTGACGGTTTAGCAGTGTGCCTATAGTCTCCATTGTAGTTCCTTTTATGGGTTAGCTTTTAGGATCCTTAATATAAAATTGGTTAAACCAAAAAAAGGAACTACAATGCAGACTATAGGTGCTTTCTGCTTGAGCAGCTTGTTTTCAGGGAGGGTTGGCGGGGGGGCAGAGCATGGGGATTGAGACACAACCAAGCCAGTGCAAGCGTTCCGCCCCGAAACCCTTCAAAACCTAAACCCCTAAACCCATCAAACCACGACGTGCGGAAGCCCTGCACCCTAAACCCCCTACAAACGACTACAAACCTTAAAATCCCAAAAAACCAAAACCTGCTCGTCTTTACCCACAAAACCACCTGGGATAGAAGGAGAAGCAAAGGCGTAGTTGTGCTTCGTATACCATACTCTACTCTACTCTATTATGCAATACTAGATGTTTTAAACTATAACACTATACTGTATTAAATTACTATCTTATACTATATTATGTTCTGTCCATGTCCGTGTTCGAGCTCTGTCTCGGAGCCCGCATCCCGCCCAGGGCTCCCGCTATCTAAACAGCAGGGTACTAGTCATGTCTACCCCAAACCCTGGAGCCCGTAGAATCAAGAAGAAGTCATGTACCGAGTTGGCAGTTGAAAGCCATCTTAGTTGCTGAGTTCATAAGCCCCGAACAGTGTAAACTGTCAGTTTCATGATGGGTAATATTATCCCAAAAAGTGTAAATATATCGTGTATGCACTCAGCTACTAAGCCGTTGAAAAAGAATCGTAAATAATAGATCAGGTTCAGGGTTTAGGGTGTAAGAAAGATGCTCTTAGGACCAACAAGGGGAAATATCGAATGCCTAGAGGGTGAAGTGACCTTGTGGAGCTTGGCCTCAGACCTCAAAACCCAAAACTCAGAGCCCTGAGACCCTAAACCCTTGGCCCTAAATCCCTAAAGACACGCTGAAGATGGAGAGATGCCGAAGCCAGGGTCAGATGCCTTTCCCTTGAAGGGTGCTGTAGGGTTTAGGCTTCTCAGTACGAAAACCATTAAAAGGAAAGCCTTGGGACCTAATCCCCACTTTTCGGGCACTTGGACTTTCTGGGTTCATTACCGCATTGCAAGACTCAGCGCGGGTGTCGAGAAGTCCTGGCTCTTGTTGAAAATGTCTCCGACGTGAGTGTGGTGCAACTGCCGAGGATGGCAAGGGGGGTGCCCAGAGAGCCCAATGACCCTTAATTAAGGAATATAGCCTAAATCAAAATGTGAAGCCCTATATAATTCAAGCCAAATTCCTTGTTAAGGCTTGCGAGCAAAAAAACACCTCCTTAATTAAGGGGTATTGGCTCTCTGGGTAGGGATAGAAAAGGATTTATGTTTTCGGGTTAGCCGGGCTTAGTGGTGGAGCCCGTATTGGCTGTGTAGAGCTTTTGAGTTTCAGCTTTGGGGTTTACTTTGAGGCGCAGGGCACATAGTAAGTAGGTTATAAGTAGGGTTATAATTGGGGTAACTCAATTTCGGGTGCTTATAACTCTACTTATAATCTACTTACTAAGTCCCCTGCCCCCCCAAGTAGGGTTTACGCTTTAGAAGTTCATGGTTTAGGCTTGAGGGTCAGAGTTTGCGGTTAGAGTTCAGGGTTTCGGGTTCAGGTTCAGAGTTTATCGTTTTGGACACTGTGATTCATAACTATGCCTTGACTCACCATATCTCGATTCAACCCTTCAGCCCAACATCCTGCATTTACAAAACCCTAGTTCTTTTGGGGTCTAGGGTTTGGGGTGAGTTAGCATGTCCTACTGTCGTGGACAAAATCCTGCATTACCCATTATAAGAAATATGCCATAATTCCCATAGTTTAGAGTCCTAAGGGTCATGCAGGATTTTGTCCATCAACAATACTTACCGGGTCCCTTTTAATGTCTTTTTATGATAAGCTCTGGCTCCCCGGCCCAATGCTATCCTTTTCAATCCCTTCTTCGAGGGGACCTCTATTGGGATTTTCCGAAAATAGGGGACCCAAATATAGTTCCCTAAATAGTAGGACCCTTATTATAAGGAATAGGACAAGGGCTTCAGAGAAGAGGCCGAGGCATTAGGGTTTGGGTCCCGCTCAAATCCATTTTGCGCCAGGAGCCTGGTGAAGAGGATGACTTTTGGACTCTGAGGGCTTAGGGCTCAGGGTTTGGGGGCTTGTGGTTTAGGGGTTAAGGTTTGGGGTTGTGGGTTTCGGCTGGAGTTGGCGCATCTCGTAAGGAAGGATGTCTGAGTTGCGGACCTATCAAATACAGGGACTCAGAATAAGATTTCTCCCTGAAGGGCTACTACAAGAGTATAAGGGTTCTTACTTATTACCCCTACTTGTCGGGTATCATGGGGACCTAGAGGTTAGGGTTACTACAAGAGTATAAAGGTTACTACAAGAGTATAACGGCTCTTACTTACTACAAGAGTACAAAGGTTCCTTGAAGGGCTACTACAAAGGTTCTACAGGATGATTGCTTTGAGGATCAGAGAAGGGTTCTGGAGTATTTTTTCACTATACGGAACCCGAAGGAATGGGGTTTAGGGTTCAGGGTGTAGGGGTTTAGGGTTTATGCTACTATACGGAACCCGAAGGAAAGGGAACGGTTGATGATATAAATCCTGCATTACCCTAACCCCTAAAAGCCCTGACAACATACCCAAAAGCCCCAAACTCTAATCGCTAGTAGCCCTAAACTCGAAACTTTGAAACCCTAAACCGCACAGACCCTAACAATTCCTAAAAGTCACACCGTAAACACTGCGGTCTAGGTTGCCAGGCTTTGTAAGAACGCAGGCGATCGGGGTCGCCCTTCGGCTGCGGGACGATGTCCATATCCATGACCTGGCTTATGATTTAGGCTTAAGGTTTAGCGTTTAATCATAATGTAGGCTTCAGTATTCATATGGAATTCGGGTCTCTCCTATGAGATGTGTATGCGTCGAACTTACATATGCTATTGGGGTTGATGTATGGAGTTTGGGGTTGATGTTTGGAGTTTTGAAGGCCTGGGGCCTAGGGTGCACACAAGGTCTGACGTCGTTAGTGCGTTGGCGCAGGAGGGGGGGGGGGTTCAGATTCAGACAGATCCCAGGCCCTGAACCCCAGACTCTACACACCTAAACCCGAAATCCCACAGACCCTAAACTACACATTACAGAACCTAAACCCTAGACCTAGACCCTATAGATCCTAAGACCTACACCCTAAGCCTTCAGACCCTACACCCTAAATCCTAAACCCACAGATCTAAACCCCAAATCGTAAACCTCCAGTTTCGGGTTTAAGGTTTAGGGTTTAGGGGTTTAGGGGTTTAATTAGGGGTTTTGGCTGCATTACTTGAAGGATCATCGGACTTAGTAAGTACAGTTACAAGTACTCTAATTGCGGTTATAAGTAATTATAGGTATACCCCTAGCCACAGAGTCCCATGATCCTGAAAGTAGGAACCCAGGAGAGGGATGCAGATTTGAGCTGGGCTGGCCACGAGAAGGGACTTCCTCCAGGTGGCTAAGCCAGTTTACTTGGTGGGGCATGGGACTTAGTACGCAGGATATAAGTAAGGTTAAAATTGGGGTAACTCCGCTTAGGGTACTTATACGTCTACTTATTACTACTTACTAAGTCCCCTGCCCCACCAAGTATGGTCAGAATCCAGCTAGCAAGGAAACACTGTGCCCTGGAAGCCGTACAAACCCGAAACTATGCCCTAGCGCTCTTGAGGGGTAAGCAAAACATGGCTGGCCGTGTCTATCTCCTCTATAGGGCCGACAAGAAGCACCCAAAACCCCCAACCCTAAACCTGAATACAGGGGCCCCAAAACCTAGAATATGGTTTTGGGGCCCATTACACGATAATTGTAGCAAGGAACCCCCAAAGTAGTACAGGTAATTATTAAGGCCCCTATAGTATGAAGAAGCACAAGACCAGCAGCCTGTGTGCTCATGACCTTGGCGGGAGCTCACTGCGGCTTTGGGGAGGGGTCGGGGGGCATGTGACAAGCAGCAGGCGAGCAAGAATGAGGGCTACACACAGCCTGGCGGCTAGAGGCAGAAAAGGGCTGTGAGTTCAGAGTTCAAGGCTTAGGCATTGAAAGTTAGAAACCGTCATGTTTAGAGCGTAAGGTTTAGAGCTTAAGGTTCTTCAGGTTTTCTGGGTGAAAATGACGGTTGAGAGTGGATATGCCGTTGCCGGTGTCAGCCGAGGGCAGTCGGCCATCATAAGTTGGGTTTGGGGTTTACGGTTTCGCAAGGGTATCACTAAGGATCCCATTCCCAGGCCCCCGGGAGGATCCAAAAAGTAGATCCCTTAATGGGGGTTCCTATAAAGTACCCTTAGTAGTATAGGGCCCCAAATTAGGGGATCTACTTTCTAGATCCTCCCGGGGGTCTGGGTTAAGGTCCTGTAAGGGTTTAGGGTTTGCGGTTTTGTAAGGGTTTCATTAAGGATCCCCCTTGGGTCTTGTAGGGGTTTAGGGTTTCATAAGGGTTTCATTAAGGATGCCTTCGAGGTCCTGTAAGGGTTTGGGGTTTAGGGTTTCGTAAGGGTTTCATTAAGGATGCCTTTAAGGTCCTGTGCGGTTTTAGGGTGTAGGGTTTTTGCATCGGATTTGGCATTTAGGTCTCTTCTCGACAGATCAGGGACTTGCGATTAGGCTGCATGTAGGATAGAAAATCAGATAAGCCCAATATTGAACTTGTAGCCAAATGCATAACCTACTTACTAAGCGATCCTTCAGGTATACCCTCCTCACAATCATATCATCAACTGAAGACACAATTTGTGCAACACATGCTGGTACAGTTGCTAGTAGTCGGTGCGACAGAGAGTGCAAGTGCTGTTTAGGATCACTCGCCGTTGCCCGTGACACTGCCAGGTTGAGCCGGCCGCAATCACGTACAGTGATGCCACACGCTCGGAGCCACAGCAAGCACCCAGAGAGCCAAATACCCCTTAATTCAGGAATATGGCTTAAATTATATCGGGCTTACTATTATGATTTAAGCTGTATTTCTTAATTAAGGGGTATTGGGCTCTCTGGGCAACAGCCAACGAAGGCCAAGAACTTGAAGCTCCACGTGGTTCCTCTGGCCTCGAAGGGGCTCAGAGGCCATAACACGCTCTTCTTGGCATGCGACATACATGGTACTTGGTGCTTCAAGGATGTCGTGCTGCTGGCATGGCGCACGTCAATTGCGGTACCAGAGCTGGTGGGGGTGTCGTAAAGGCGAACAAGCACCCGTTCATGCCAGAAGACCCGGGCAACGAGGCTGCCAACAACAGCAACTGCACCTTGCAACTGCACAACTGCTTAACTACAGCTGCAAACCTGGGCAACAGTTTTGGGACTCAAATGGGTGGTTGTCAAAATTATGGTCCCGTTTTGGGTACCCTAAAAATTAGGTGCCGTATTATAACAGGGACCCAAAAAAGGACTCTAATTTTGACAACCACCCAAATGTTGGCACCATGGGCAATTCTAAACAACCCGACATGCAACCCAACCGAAACCTTCACCTGTCTCTTCAAAGAGCCCTATCTACACCCAGCGACACCTCTGAAAGGAACACCCATAACAGAAGTCGGAACATCAAACCTAAACAAGAGATAACCACTAAATCCCAGATGCAGACCTGCTAGAGACCGTAGTGCCAAGCCCCGTACCAGTTCAATAAGGTCCCATACAAACCCATTTCAACGGTCTGACTTGAACCCAATACAAACCCTAAGCCCTACACGCGACCTGAACAAGAGCTGTGAAGGGGCTCCCTCATATGCACATATCATCGTTCCTAGTGAGCCGTGTATTCACTGCCCAAAACATAGCCCGGGCCATATTCACCCAATGTAAACTGGAAACTCCTTACGGCCCAAACCAAAAAAACAAACCCTAGACGTCACCTCCGAGCACGAAACCCAACGTGAGTACGGCAGGCGAGTTGCAAAGTTGGGCCACAGGTTATACTCCGTACAGACGTCGTGGAAGTGCCTGGCAGGAGCCGAGCGATTTGAAGGATTCGGGCGCCTCTTTTAGGGTTCAGAGTTTAGGGTTTGGGATTTAGGGTTCAGGGTTTTGGGTTTAGGGTTTAGGTTTTGGGCTTGGGGTTTTGGGCCTGGGAATAGGGTGCAGGGTGTTGGGTGTAGGGTTCAGGGCGTAAGGTTGGGACCTCTCTTCCACTTGTTCAGGCTCCAACGTTGGATCCTAAACTCTCATAGCCTGTGACACAGAACCTCAGAGTATGGGCAGTTCTCTAAATTAGGGTCCTTGTTTAGGTCCCCCAAATAGTATGGCCCCGGAAAAAACAAGCCCAAAAGGGACCCCAATTCGGAGAGCTACCCACATATAGAAGCCTTATAGTACCCCTATGAAAATCCGAAAGAAACCCTTATAATATTATTATTTCTTTTTTAAGGAGCCCTAAAAACTAACCCCAATGTAGAGAGCTACCTATGGCAATCACGTGGCAGGGCTGGCCCGAGGATCTCATCGCGCGTCGGCCAGTAGGAGTACTTGTTAAACCTCGGGAGCCGTGGAAGCCCTTTGGGTTTGTTAGGTTTTTTTTGGACTCCTTTTTCCTAGGGTTTGTTAGGGTTTAGGGTTTACTTGAAGGGGCGGGGGACTTAGTAAGTAGATTATAAGTAGGGCTATAATTGGGGTAACTCCATGTAGGGCACTTATAACCCTACTTATAACCTACTTGCTAAGTCCCCTGCCCCTCCAAGTACGGCCTATTCAGGGTTTCAGGGTCTTACAGACAACATTCGGCATAAAGTAAATCTGCGTAGATCCAAAACTGTGGACTCAATGCAAGCGAAACGTGTAGGGTGCTGTCGGGACCCCCCTAAAAGCACATGTGGTACAGCTCTCTGAAACAGCAGTAACAATATCCCGGCAGTGCCATCAAAGAGTTACAGCCTAACATGCCCCAACTCCTACAGAACTCCTGTGGAACCTTCAACAAGCACCCTGTCAAGATCTCACTTAAACTCACATGGAGGCCTATCTGAGCCCTGAGCCTCCAAACCCTAGACATAAGATGGCATAAGCAGGAGTCGGCTTTGGACAGAAGAACGTTGAGCTCTGCGGTTCCAGTGGGTGTCACAAGGGCTCTATAGGGTTTGCGTCTTTTTGGGTTCCAAAACGGGCTCAGAAGAGTTCCACAAGGGTAGGTAATCGCAACCGGCATTGTAAGGCAGTTGTGATGGGGAGCAGCGCCTAAGTAAGCTTTGCCGAGATCTGTCTATTTGCGAAGCTGCCTTGAGCCTCGATATTCAATCCTACAAGTATGTCTAGACCCAAGAGCAACCTAGGAATAAAAAGGGTGCCCTTTTTTGGGTTAAAGGGGCTTGTAAGGGAACCTGAACCCTAAAAAAGGGAATAAGGGCCTACTCTGGGTCCTAGATGTATTTTGAAATCCTTGTAAGCCCCTCGAACCGCTTCAAAACCCCAACAGGCGTGCGGTGAGTGTCTTCTGTCTCTGCCAAACATGCCACCTCGCCGACATAGTGTCCGGAATCAACGAAGCATAAACCTTCAACGCGATGTTCCGCTCGGGTCGGGGTCGGAAAACGAAGCGATGAATGGATAGGTGTAGGACTGGTACAACCTCATGTCCTGCCGATCCAGCTTGTCAGTCTCCAAAAGCTGCCTACCCCGAAAGTCCATCTGCCTCTGCAGCATGACTATTGCATCCTCCATGGTACTCATCCGATCATCGGCCCTTTTCTTGTCATAGATGAGGTTGCCGCGTGTCTGCAAGGAGGCCGCGAGAATCAAGTCTACGACTGGGCGCCACTTTTGCGGATGCAGGGACACCCCGTCGCCCGTTGGCTGCACGTCGCGGACGAACTCCCACTGTTGCGCCATATTCCTGAGTATCATTGGTTGAGCGAGGCTGTATATGCCCCTGCTCCAGGTGCTTGGCGAAGTTTCATTCGCAACCAATCGCCTGCAGCACAGGGCAACTTGCATGCAAGATCCTGCTGGGCTAGGATTTTAATGCAATTGCTGGGTTTCGCCCGCTTTGGGAAGATATGAGACGGAGCAAACCCTAACGGGATGTGTGCAGGAAGCAGCGCCTCTAGAAAATCCCAATCCCCAACTTGTACAAAAAAAGCTTTACTGTATAACCCTAAACCCCTAAACCCTAAACCCTAATCGCTAGGCCCCGGGACCCCTCATCTTTGTATCAATGTGCAGTATGCAAGTACCCAGAGGCTCCAAAGTAGTTCCTTTTTGATCCCATAAGGTAATCCCGAAAAGGAACTACTTTGGGCCGATGGGCAATTTCAGAGATTCTGCTTACCTACACCCCCAAAAGTAAGAAAAATAATGGCCGAATACCCCTAAAAGGCCATTATTCTACATACCTTTGGGGTCCAGGTATTTGTTCTTTGCTTTATATGTGTATCTTCATTAAACTTGATTCGATTAGGCCGGCCCCCACCCCACCACCCCGCAAACACCGACGAAATCTGTAGCGGCGCTACCCTAAACCCTAAACCCTAAACCCTAAGCCCTAAACCCTAAGCCCTAAGCCCTAAACCCTAAACCCTGCTCGGAAACCCTGGTCTTCATGCCAAAGCGACGGGAGCAGGGACTCTGCACCGACGTACGGCTCCTCAGTGCTGCTGTAAGGGGCTCGATGGATTGAAAAGGGTACAGGGGTTTAGGGTTTGGGGTTTAGGTTTCAGGCTTCAGCGTTTAGGGTTTTAATTAGGGTTTTAGGGTTTGAGGGCTTAGGGGGTTTGGGGTTTCAGGTTTCAGGGTTCAGCGTTGAGGGTTCCTTTTCGGCTTCCTCTACAGATTCTTGACAGGGTGCAGATGAGTGTTCCTGCGTCTATAGTATTATATGGGCCTGAACTAATGAACGGGGTTCCTCTAAGGATTCGGTTGCGGGGTTCGTTTACGGGTTCATACTAGGGTTCTGCAGTAGTTTTGGGGGCCTTTACAATCATTTCAATAAGGCCGTGAGCTGCAAGAGACGGGTATTACTATAGAAAATACCAACCCGTTTGCGTATGCACACTTTGCGGTTTAGGGTGGTTTCAATCATGCAGCTGTAGATGGAAAAGCACTGCGCCTAGAACGAGCAAGCGAATCCTTCCGGAACATGGTGCCAAAAAGCGTCTAACCTGGATTACAGCCTGAATTGTTACCCTCGACCATTACTAAACCCTGAAGCCTAAATAATTCTGATGCCAAAAGCCCAAGACCTCTCTTTAACTAAACCCTGAACATCCGAAACACCTAAACCCTGAACCTTGCACAGCCCTAAACTCTAAACCCTAATCCCTGAAAATTCCTGGCAGTATATCCTACTTGTCGAGTATTCTGGGGAACGAAAGGTTAACCTTTGGGAGTATATTGGGATTCTAGTACCCAAAATGGTTAAAGGTTATCTGCGCTACTACTAGGATATAGCCCAAAGAACCGACCAATAATGCCGAAATGAGCCCACAGGGCATAGAGGTGTGCCTGACAGGGGTTTAGGATTTCGGTACAGTCCTGAACCCGTCATTGCCCTGCAACCCCGATATGCCCCATGAACCCTGAAACCCTGAGGCCCTACTTTGAGGTTCATGGGTAGATATAGATGGGGCTAAACGTCCCCTAATACGGGTTATAAGTGTAGTTACCTTACTTGTAACCAGCCATGAACCTCCAAGTACACCCCAGAACTCCTAAACTTTCAAGCCTCTTCCCATGCTTCAATTCCACAGACTCCCTCGACATGTCGAGCCAGAGCTACTCTGATGTTATGACGCTGGGTTCACTGCTTCATGGTTTTTATTGACGGTTCTCTGGTTGGGGTGTAAACGTTATCAACCTAGCATTGTAGAAGGGACTTTGAAGTTAGGGCACAGCTATTCTCTGCCAAGTCTCCCAGTCAAGCCTGAGTGTCGGTTCAAAAATGCGCATAAGGTAGGAATAGGGCTTTGCAGAGTTTCATGCGGGCTTTGTATGGGGGCCTATGGTTTATGTTTAAGGGTTTACAAGGTACACAGGGGCTCGAATATTGAGGATAGAGTGTTGGGGTAAATGGCAAGAAAGACAGCTAGGGTAGGGTGTCGATAGTTGCATTTGGCATTCAGAGGCACCATGAAGCTCAAGGCTATACTACCCTAAATCCTAAATCCCAAACCCTAAACATTACGCCCCAAGTCCCGGACATCCTAAAACGTATGTCCTAAACTTCCATCCGACGTTCTCGCCTTTGGCAAGACGGCCACGCCACGATTTTCATTGAGGCACAAACCCTAAACCCTAAACCGTTAACGCCGTTAACCCTACACCGCTGACCCTAAACCGTTAACCCTAAACCCTAAACCGTTCCTTGAGCAGCCGGTCGGGCTTCCTAAACCCCATACAGCAATGTCGAAGAGTTGCAACATGGTTTTCGTGGTACCACAAACACGAATTATGAGTTTAGGGTTTAAAGTTTAGGGTATGGGGTTTGGGGGGATTGGGGTTCTGGGAATCCCTAAATCCTCAACCCTAAACTCTGAACCCCGTCCTCGGGGATTATATTGTCAGAACAAGTCTCAACCCGGGCAGCAGAAGTACTCCGAGCTTCCGGTAGATCACCGCTGAGGAATACCTTAAGCTACCAAAACCTACCTTTTTGTAAGGTCCCTATAAATTCGATATTAGGGTTGAAAATAAGAACCCACAGAGAAGTAGGGTTTGGGATGTTCAGGTACTCCTTAAGCCACGGTAGGGGTTTAAGGTTTACCCTAAGGCTCCAAAGAGGGTCTTGGGCTTTCTGGGGGAGGGTTTCGTGTTTGGGGGCTAGGGTCCGGAATCTCACTACAAGGGTCCAGGAGCCTTAAGGTAGGTTTAAGGCACTAGGGCTTAGGGTCCGCCACGGCCAACGCATGCGACTTCTCACGTCCCTTTCAAGAATCTCTTGTACGACGGTGGCAACACCGTCTTCGAGCACGTGGAGCCCTTCTGTGTCGTATTGGTCTTTGACAATGCCCGCGGAGCTCAGGATCGTCTTGCCATAGTTCCCGGCCCCGTAGTAGTCCTGGATGAACTCGTCCACGCGGCCAGCGGCGGTCACGGCTCGCTGTCACGGTGGGGGTTTCACGGTTTAGGGTTAAGGATTTAAACTTTAGGCTGATATCAGAATGTGCTAATATGAACCAAAAGCCCTCGGAGCCGTGCTGTACGGACCCCCCAAGACTCTGATGCAACCAGCGTAACCCCTACAAAATCCCGTGCAGCTACACCTGATAAGAACAACAAAACCCCTTGTAAACCCTGCTTGACCTACTTCTCAACATCTACAATTCTATCCTTGCGAAGCCCTGATGTACCCGATGTAACCAGATCTATCTAGACCTGGTCAAACACCTTTTGAAACCCTTCTGGAGCCCTGATAATTCCATAACCCTAAACCCTAAACCCTAAACCCTAAAGGCTTGTCGAACTCCCTATCCGCCCATCTTCCGCACCCTAAACCCTGAAGCCTCCACTCTTAAACCCCTGAAGCCCTAAACCGTTAAACACAAAACCCTGAAACCTTAAACCCCAAACCCCAAACCCCTAAACCCTCAAAACTAAACCGTTTTTCGCAAGTTGTTACCCAAGTACTTGGATGATCATGGGACTTAGTAACTATGGCTACAAGTCCCCTAATTGGGGTTTAAGTAATTATAAGTATAGCTACCTTAATAATAACCCTAGTTACTAAGTCCCATGATCCTTCAAGTACATGATCCTTCAAGTACACCCTGAGGACCCCTTATTGAACCCTTATAGATCCCTTCAAAGGAACCCTTTAAGGAACCCTAGTTACTTAGTCCCATGATCCTTTAAGCAGGGGGCTGGTACTGAGCTCCCTCCGATTGCAGCTTGGACCACTTGTTCCTGGCAGAGGTTAGGGTTTAGGGTTGAGGGTTTAGGGTTCAGCTTCTTTAAAGATCCTTTTAAAGGGTCCTTTGGGGATTCAGGATTTACAAGGGCTTCTTGAAAGATCCTTTTAAAGGGTCCTTTGGGATTTAGGATTTACAAGGGCTTCTTTAAAGATCCTTTTAACGGGTCCTTCGGGATTTAGGATTTGCAAAGGTTCACGAGTTTAGGTTTTGGGGTCCTTTGAACATGTTGTGATTAACTGGGGTTTAGGGCTTAAGCTTCATGTTCATTAAAGTCGGATAAGAGTTCAAAAACGTTGTGCAAGGGCTTTCAGTTTCAGACATTTGGGGTAGTGTTGGACCCTAAACCCTAAACCCAGCATGTCAAATGTGTTCTTGGAAGTGCAAGATCGAGCCGTTTCCTACAGGGTTCCTGTGAAGATCTTTCCAGTGTTCTACAATGGGATTTGGGGTTGAGGATTCGGATTATGAGCTTTTGGGGTTTGGCCTTAAGGGGCTTGGGGCTTAGGGCTTATTGGTTTGGGGTACTTTGCGCTTTAGGGTAGTTGCGGGGGGCCAGGGCTGCTCCAACCTTGGAAGAATGAAGATGCCCCAATACTTCGAACAGAACCTATCCAGGCTGATGTTGAGTTCCTACACCTAAAACTCAAGACCCCAGTTTGCAGGATCAGGGCGGCTTAAGATTTGGGGTTGAGGGTTTATGTAGGCTGTAGCTGAAAATCTACAAAGTTATAAGTTATAAATGGGTTGTCAGCAATGCCCTATTTGTCTGAGACTTCAAGCCCCTGACCATTTAAATCTGAAAACCGAACACCGGGCGCCCCCGCGCGATCCCATTCCAAGCATTTCCTCCAATCTTCGCTTTTCGCCTGGGCCCACGGACCCTAAACCCTAAACCCTATAAACTCTGTACTAATTATAAGGGTTAGGGTTGGTGCTTTAGGTTTTGGGGTTTACCGTTTAGGGCTAGGTTTTGGGTTCAAAAAGGAAGTCTGGTCTCAAAAAACCAGCGCCGAGCCGAAACTCTGCATCGATGCTCGGTGCAGGGTTTAGGGTTTACTTGGAGGGGCAGGGGACTTAGTAAGTATGGTGATAAGTAGAGTTAAAAGTATCCTAAATGGACTTACCCCAATGATAACCCTACTTATAACCCTACTTACTAAGTCCCCTGCCCCTCCAAGTAGGACCTTAAGTTTAGGGTTTAGCAGGTTACTTCTGTATAGAACTGGCGCTCTTGTTGTCACATACACCGCACAGGGCTGGTGCCTTGGGTTCGACGATCTGTGGGAAGCTGTCAAAATGCACCGGCAAAGCGTAGTTGTGGAATCAGCGAACTTGAAAGCAGGTTCCAAGTGGAGTTACAGGCATTCTAATTGAGGTTACCCCACTCGTATGCAAGTCCTACTCCCCAAACCCTAATCCTTAAACCCTAAGCCCTAAGCCTTAAGCCCGTGGGGTTTATGGTTTAGGCTTGCCCGCTCCCTTCTGCCACTAAACCACTAAACCTAAGAGTAACCCAGGAACAAAAAAGGGTGCAAATCCTGAGCTTGCCTAGACCTAAGAGCAACCTACGGTTGAGGGTTTAGGGTCTCGGTTTTTGGTTTAACGGTGGTTATAAGGGAACCTAAACCCTACAAAAGGGAATAAGCGCCTACTCTGGGTCCTAGGCTATTGTTTGAGTCCGAGATGAAGAGGGTTTCGGAGACCGCAAGAACACGCCTGATTCTGTGATCTGCTTTGTAGCTTAGGTTTAGAGTTCAGAGTCAGGCTTAGCGTTTTGGGCGACAGATTCGAGCCCGGTTTCCCTACATCTAGTCGGATATTTAGGGTTTGGGTTTGAGAAAGGATCATGACTTGGTGTTTCGGGCTACGAAAGGTTAGCCAAATGGGGTTCGATACGGCACTGCAAGGCCTTTAGGGTTTAGGGCTTTATTGGGTTCAGCTGCTTTCGGCTTAGGGTCGGGGCCGAGGACAAGTGCTGCAGCTTCGGATTGAGGTTCGGGGTTTAGGGTTTAGGGTTTAGGGTTCGGGGTTTAGGGTTTAGGGTTTAGGGTTAAGGGGTTTTTTGAATCCTGATGGGAGGCCAAAAGGTGGGTTTAAGATTCTTGGGGTAGGATTCCCCAATATATGAACCCTACTGTGGGAACCCTAATCCCTACTAAACCCCCATAGGCTAAAACCCCTTTTGGCCTCCTATGAAATCCAAGCCCGTTGTCGGCACTAGTTGCGGCTACCCTACTTTGCTAAGGTTCTCATCTCAGGGATCCGGGTTTAAGGCTTCACCAGCTGAAGTCAAGCCGCTCAAAGAGCAGGAAGTCTTGCCCCATCTTCTGCCACATCCTGGCAGACAGAAGGCTTCATCGCAGGCCGGAAGGACCCAGACCTCCGGGAGGATCCAAAAAGTAGATCCCTTAATGGGGGTTCCTATAATGTACCCTTAGTAGTATAGGGCCCCAAATAAGGGGATCTGCTTTCTAGATCCTCCCGGGGGTCTGGGGAGGGAGCCCAAAAGCTGCCTGGGGGGTTAGCTTGAGGGTTGGAGTAAAACAACCCCCCTGTAGTCCTTGTCGTATGAAGACAGTATATACTATCACTGCAAGCCTCACTTTAATTCTTGAAGGCCCCTATTTTAACGGGTCCAGGTTTAGGGGCCTGGGGACTGTAAGGCCAAAGGGTATGTTCAAGGTTTCGGTTCAGCGTTTTCGGTGCTTGAGGGCTACAGATCAACCCTAAAGCCAACCGATACATCCGAGTAAGGGTGCAGAGTTGTGACCAAATAGAGCTGCAGAAACTCTTACCCTGAGCCCTTGGCTACGGTTAGGCTGCTAGGCCCTCACCTGTCGTCTCCATTGTAGTTCCCTGTTTTAGCTAAGCCAACTATATTTCTTGATCCAACTAGGCAGCTACAACGAGGAATCGCAATGGAGACTGTATTAGGTAATGTAATATACCTTAACCTACCAAAACCTACAAAAAAGTAGGGTCCGTATAAATTCCAGTTTAGCGTTTATAATAAGAACTACAAAAAAGTAGGGTTTGGTAGGTTAAGGTAAAAGCCAACGGTTCAGGGCTTCGGGATACAATATTAAACCCTAAACCCTAGACTCGGGCTGTAGCATTTTGAGGCCAGGCGCTGCTTTTCGAAGTCGAGCTGGCTTGGTGCTGACACCGGGTCCAGCACATGCTCCACGAAAAGTAAGACGCATTGCATACTATGTTTAGGGTTTAGGGTTTAAGGTTTATAATGGGTAGGAAAATCTTAGGAAAGTCCATTCCAGTTGAACCGCAGCGGGTAGCACAGGGTGAGTTATCGCTCAGAACCTCTTTTGTCGCAATGAAGCCTGAGCTACGGTCTGATAACGCTGCCAGTGATCATGGCTGGTCATCGACGATCAACATCCACACAATGCTGTGCTCAATTACGATGAAGATGAATACCATCATCATCAACGAAATCCTCGCCATCGAATCGCAAACTTACACGTCAGTCCCGAGGCCCTGAGATTACAGTCCTGAGCCCAAAACCCATCAACACCCTAAACCATGACCACCCACACGTCCCCAAACTGCAAGCCCTAAGTTTCAGAACCCTTATAGCCGCCCTTAAACACACTCCCAGAGGGTCCAAGTACTCCCTATTATCGGACTTTAGGGCCTTATTAGGCACCAAGAACCATAAGTAGGCACTACCTGGGGTTTAGGGACTCCCTTGTAGAAGTACTTGTACTTACCCTTTAACAAACCTCAAAAATAGACTCGAAGCCAAAGCCTGGACTCCAAAACCCTACCTGGGTTGTAGTTTTGGGGCTCTGGAAAGTATTTATGACTAGGTAGCTTTAGGGGAACCATGAGGGAAATTAACAAGTTTCCCAAATTGCCACCTAGCTACAGTAAAAAAACAAAAAGTTGGAAATCCAATTATGTAGGAACCTGACTAACACACCCTGGCCCTATAACCCCACTATACTAGGATCCATATTAAGAACCCTAAGAAAGGCCCAAGAAACAGGTTCCTACATTAGCCTCAATCCTGAAGGGAAATGCACAGGGAATCCCAGCACAAATTGTCCTTAATCCGGTTTCCAACGTTTTGGGGTCTACTCTACTCTAAACCCTAAGCCTTGAATCTCCAACCCCACACCCCGAAGCTTAAACCCTTACAAAGCCCTGAATCCTTGAACCCTGCTGTATTACCTACACCCTGAAGCCGCCTTCTAGCTAAAACCCTTAATTATTAAACCAATTTAGAAACCCTGTATCTCAAAACCCTATGCCCTACTGAAGCCTATACCCTTAACCGTAGTCCCCTAAACCCTAAACCCTAAACCCTTAAACCCTAAACCCGAAACCCTAAACCCCTAAACCCCTAAACCCTAAACCCTAAACCCTAAACCCTAAACCCCTAAACCCTAAACCCTAAACCCTAAATCCCTACACCTCAGGCTCCGGGAGCCCGGGCAGGGCAGCACGAAGACCAAGATGGCCCGCACCGACTATGACCCACCTGGGCTACTCAAAGGATCATGGGACTTAATAACTAGGGTTCCTTAAAAGGTTCCTTTAAAGGGATCTATAAGGGTTCTATAAGGGGTCCTCAGGGTGTACTTCAAGGATCATGGGACTTAATAACTAGGGTTATTATTCAGGCACCTCTACTTATCATTACGTATAACCCCAGTTAAGGTTTATAACCACACTTACGAAGTCCCATGATCCTCCAAGTATGGCATGGCGTCTAGGGCTTCGGGCAATTATATTTTTTTCGGGGGGGTTGGGGTGAAAGTCTTACATACCTTACCGTAAGCAGTCAGCTCTTGCAAGGGCACGGTGCCAAGCAAGGAGTTGGGGTCCAAGGCCACATCTGCCATCCCCTAGACCTAAGAGTAACCTAGGAATAAAAAGGGTGCCCTTTTTGGTTTAATTAAAGGGGTTTATAAGGGAACCTGAACCCTAAAGGGAACAAGGGCCTACTCTGGGTCCTAGTCCCTCTTCCTGCGTGTTCACTGTGAAGTGCCAGGGTTCCGGTGCCCGCGCCTCTGGCCCTAATCATTTAAAAAGAGGGTTGGGGGGGCATATTCCCCAAACCCTAAACCCTAAACCTCTGGAACGCGGTCCTGCTTGAAGGATCATGGGACTTAGAAACTACGGTTATTCTCAGGGTAACGGCACATACAAATACTTTTGACCCCCATATAAGGTACTTATAACCGTACTTGCTAAGTCCCATGATCCTCCAAGCGGGGACTCCAGCAAACAGAGACCGGGGGGCTTCCGAGTCGCTTGTACTCGGAAGACACGGCGCTCAGGCTTACGACCGCCCGCACTTCTTGAGAGGCTGAAGGGAAGCTCTGGCACGGATGTCAACCCGGGCAATCACCACCGTGACTTGAGACACGCTGCGACATTTGTGCCTGCTCGGGGTCCGGGAACATCACTTGGGGAGCTTCGCCTACCCCTTCCCCGCTGCAAACGGCCATATATGCTGCACCGCGCGAGTCCTCGCCCATAGGTGAGACTCCCTCTGGAGCTGTGTCCGCGTCGGCGGCAGCAGAGGCGCCGGCGGCGCTGGCAGATGCTCCCGGGGCTGCCGTAAGCGATCGCGCGCGGTCAATCCCGCGACAATGTAGGCCAGCATTTCGTCACGGGACCACTTGCCGCCCTTAAAGTAACCCTTGAGTGAGCCATTAGGGAAACCTCTGAAGAACCCTAAACGAACCATTAAGGAAAGCTTCAAGGACTTGAAGGAACCATGACCGCTTAAGGGAAGATTTCAGGGAAGCCTAAACCCGGCGGTTTGCCCCCTAAACCCAGAAATCTAAAATGCCGCAGCCTCCATCCCTAGGCCCACCATGAGGGTGGTTGTCAAAATTAGGGTCCCTTTTGGGTACCCTAAATAGTCGGTGCCGTATGGTATTAGGGACCCAAAAAGGGGCCATAATTTTGACAACCACCCATGAAGCTCTGGGAAGCCAGCCAAAGGCTTAGGGTTTAGGGCTTTAAACTACACATGAAACCCAGAGAGCCCAATACCCCTTAATTGAGGAATATAGCTTAGATTACAATATGAACTCCTATATTATATAATTTAGGCCATATTCCTTAATTAAGGGGTATTGGGCTCTGTGGAAAGCGCTTTAAACCCGGAACCGCCCGACTGATCGACTGAGCTCCCGCACGGATGAGGATACCTCTCGACCTGCATGGCACGGCAGAGAACGCAACGGAGCAGTCGCTACAAAATAGAATATGTACGGTTTTGGGGCACATTAGACTATACTTCTAGTTAAGAAGGAACCCCAAAATAGTATAGGTAAGTATTTTCTTTACACGGTTTTTGGGGCTTCAGCTCAACAACCGAGCTCGGAAAGGTTTCTGAATAGCTCGCGCCCGAACCCCTGACTCCAGTCGCACGGCTTGGGGTTTAGGGTTTAGGGCTTAGGGTTTAGTTAGGGTTTAGGGTCTAGGGTTTAGGGTTTAGGACTTCGGGGTTAGGGTTTAGGGTTCATGGTCTATCATTTAAGGTTTTGTGGGTTTAGGGGCTGTAAAATGATAAACCCTGAAGCTCAAAATAGCCCGGATGCCTCATATACGGTTGATGACATAAAACTTGCACTACCTTAATGACCCTAGACTGTAGGAATGATGGTATATTCCTTACCATGGGTAATGCAGGGCTTATACCATCAACCGTAGTATGGTCTTTGGGCCCAGAAGCCTCAACATAGAGGTCCTTAGAGCATTGAGGAAAGCTTAAACCGCCCGGGAACATCAAGTGCGGGGACGCGCTTAATTCTGTGGCTTAGCGTTTAGGATTAATGGTTTAGGGTTTAGGTTTAGGATTTAGGGTTTAGGGTTTAGGGCTTAGGGTTTAGGGCTTAGTTAGGGTTTACAGTCTAGGGTGTGGGGTTTAGGGCTTCGGGTTTAGGGTTTATGGTCTATCATGTAGGGTTTAGGGCTTAGGGGCTGTAAGATCCTAAACCCTATACGGTTGATGACATAAAACTTGCACCACCTTAATGACCCTAGACTATAGGAATTATGGTATATTCCTTACCATGGGTAAGGCAGGGCTTATATCATCAACCGTAGTATGGTCTTTGGGCCCAGAAGCCTCAACATAGAGGTCCTTAGAGCATTGAGGAAAGCTTAAACCGCCCGGGAACATCAAGTGCGGGGACGCGCTTAATTCTGTGGCTTAGCGTTTAGGATTAATGGTTTAGGGTTTAGGTTTAGGATTTAGGGTTTAGGGTTTAGGGCTTAGGGTTTAGGGCTTAGTTAGGGTTTACAGTCTAGGGTGTGGGGTTTAGGGCTTCGGGTTTAGGGTTTATGGTCTATCATGTAGGGTTTAGGGCTTAGGGGCTGTAAGATCCTAAACCCTATACGGTTGATGACATAAAACTTGCACCACCTTAATGACCCTAGACTATAGGAATTATGGTATATTCCTTACCATGGGTAAGGCAGGGCTTATATCATCAACCGTAGTATGGTCTTTGGGCCCAGAAGCCTCAACATAGAGGTCCTTAGAGCATTGAGGAAAGCTTAAACCGCCCGGGAACATCAAGTGCGGGGACGCGCGTAATTCTGTGGCTTAGGGTTTAGGATTTATGGTTTCGGGTTTAGGGCTTAGGGCCTCGGACTTAGGGTTTAGGGCTTAGGGTTTAGGATTTAGGGTTTAAGGCTTTGGGTTTAGGGTTTAGTTAGGGTCTAGGGGGTCGTTCTCCCATGACTTCCTGGTACACGAACTGTAAAAGAGCAGAGTCCCCACCATAGCCGTCCCATGCCGATCCAGTGCTCTGAGTGTTATTCATAATCATGCCGACGGCCTTGAGTAAGGTAGGAATGTTTTTGTGGAATGCCGTGTATGACATCCTTCCATCCCTGTAAAATGCGTAGTACCCCTTTGCACCCGGGTCAGCACGTATCGTCTCAACTTCTTCATGGGCACGCATCATCTCGATGACCACACTGATTTCGTGTTGAAGCGGGGCATGCTGCATCAATTAAGCGCAAGCCTTGACAATCAACTCTATCACTGCGTTATACCCGATGGGTTTGGGTATGGGGGTTCAAGATTAAGAACTGGAAGACAGTGTATCAAAATGATGTTTAACATCCTACACTTAAGCATTAAACCCTAAATCCTACACCCTAAACCCTAAACCCTACCCTTACACCCTAAACCCGAACCCTAGACCCTAAACCCTTACCCTTAAGGGTGCTCCCCCAGCTTCCAATGCCGGTAAGAGTAAGGCTCCAGACGACCCGAACGCTAATATAGGGGCCTTAATGATTAGAACACGAATTGGTATACAATATACTACAGTTATACGAAGGAAACCCCCTCAACGGCGCAGATTCGGGCCCCTATAGTTTAAACCCAACTCAATAACTCCTACACCCTAAAACTGTACCCCCCCTTAGAACTTAGAACCATAATAAAAAAAGTATGATGAAGATTCTCTTGGGTTTTATATGAAAAATAAGACGATAATTCCTAAGGAGACTATAGAAAATACGCCTAGAGCCTCGAATCCTGACTCAGACGCAAAGCCTAAACCCCAGACCCTCAGCTCCGCGCGGTAAGACCTACCTACTTGTCGGGTTCCATGGGGAACTAAAGCTTAACCTTTTTGTTATATAAGGATTATATAGGGACTATACTACCCGAACAAAGTTAAAGGTTACCCACTCGACTACTAGGCCTAAATCGTACGCAACTCCCACAACCTCCTCCCTAGGGTTCAGGGTAGTTTAGGGCAAACCTTGAACCTAAACCCAAAACCCTAAACCCCTAAACCCTAACCCCTCAGCGGTCGTCATAAGGCTTTGCCCTAAGGGGTCATGGGCTTTTTTAGGGAGGGTTTGGGCTTTGGGGGCTAAGGTTTGGGATCTCGCTACGAGGGTCCAGGAGCCATAGGGTGGTGTATACTATACTGTAGCACTACTAGCGACTCTAAAGTAAAAGCCCGAAAGTTGGAATATGATTATCCTAACCCCTTTAAGGTAAATTATAGGGGATGCTACCATTAATCCATATTCCAAACTTTCTGGAGTTCCCTTTAACGGGATACAGTTACCGATTTTGCAGACTGTGGCCTGAGCCTAAAACACCCTGTATCCAAGGGTAAAAAGAGGGACCCTTAATAAGGACCCCTAGGTATATATACTTAATATAGCTATTATATTCCCCTTATATAGCCCCATTATAGGTCCCCATTAAGGGTCCCTCCTTTTCCCTTTCTACTGTAGAGACCACAAACGGGATACCATTCCTAATTCTTCAGACCGCTATAGTCTACTTGGAGGATCATGGGACTTAGTAACTAGGGTTATTATTAAGGTAACTATGCTTATACTTACTTGTATCCCCAATTAAGGTACTTGTAACCGTAGTCACAAAGTCCCATGATCCTTTAAGTATAGTATACCCTAAACCCTAAACCCAAAAAGGCGCCACACGACGGCCCGTCCTTTCGGTTGAAGTTCGGGATGCCTTTCACCAGGACCTGGGTGCAGAGCTGAGCGGTTGCGATCTACTTACAGGTTCCCTTAAAGGGCTCCTTTAAAGGGATCTGTAAGGGGATGGGACTTAGTAACTAGGGTTCCTTAAAGGGTTCCTTAAAGGGTTACTTTAAAGGGATTTAAGGGTTTAGGGTTTAGGGGAGAGTTTGCGATCTACCTTTGCTCCTATAGGGCTCCTTTATGGGGATCTATAACGGGTCCCTTAAAGGGATCTACAGGGGTTCGATGATAAGAGGGTTTTAGTGTCTACTTAAAGGATCATGGGACTTAGTAGCTAGGGTTCCTTAAAGGGATCCTTTAAAGGGATCTATAAGGGGTCCTCAGGGTGTACTTCAAGGATCATGGGACTTAGTAACTAGGGTTACTATTAAGGTATATACCTATATTTACTTATAAGCCCAGTTGAGGTATGTACTTCTTACTAAGTCCCATGATTCTCCAAGTAATCCTGCACCTCAACACCGAAACCTTATTCAACGTTTTATGAACCTGATTTGGCCACATGCCTGTGGCATCCTCACCTACACAAACCCGCAGAAGCCCGTATACCTAAATAGTGGGCTGCTGTCTGTGTGTCCGCTTTCCACCGTATACCAGCTGGCTGCAGGATAGCGACCCTTAGCGGGAAGTCACAGGCCGGAAGACGCGTGGTAAATCGAGAAGGAAACATTTCAGCAGCGACCAGAGTGCGTCCATGGTGGCGAGGTCATGGCTCGTGTCCCTTCGTAGTCCCAGACTAACTTTGCACGATTAGTTTTTAGAGGGTAGAGGGTTTTGGGGCCTATAGGGAATAGATATACCCCCCAACCCCGTTCCATTTTTGAAGCCCAAACCAGCTGCATGCATGAAGCCTCAACACCCTGTCGCATACCTGCCAGTGCTCAGGGCTGCAGGTACATAGATGCCTAAGTTGAAATTACATGTGGTACGGACCAGGATGCATGGACATCTCAAACCTCCGTAGATTCCATAGCCTGAAGCCCTAAACTAGACATTCCTGATTCTGCACCCCAAACAAAGTCCCCCAAAACCCTAAACCCGAATTACAACGCCAAACCCTAAACTCACCTTGCACCCTGAACCCTCGACAAAACCAGCCAGGTGCCCGCACTTTGCTGGGTATCTGCTCGTTGTTCCTTCGGAACAGGGGGGCTCTCTGGCTAGGGGTCTAGGGTTCAGGGCCAAGGGCTTATGGTTTAGGACTGGAGGCTTGGGGCTTAGGGCTCAGGATTTCGGGTCTCGGGCTTCGGATTTAAGTAGGTCTCTGGGGTCCACGGGCGGAAATGCGAGGCTGCTGTCAAGGTGAAACTTTGGTGTTGAATCGTAACCAAAGCTCGGGGCTTGTGGAGGTTGTGCAGGCCCTAGTCTTGGCTTCCTACCCTAAACCCCAAACCGTACCTGGCCCATGGTTGGGATAGGCTTAAAAATTCAAATTGTTATTCCTTATTGGGTTTAAGTACCCATAAAAATGTAAAAAAAAATTAGCCGACTATGACAAAGGTACAGTAGTCGCCCTAGCCTTGGCTTACTATGGCAGTTTGCGACACAGACGGGCTTGTCGTCTCATAACCCCGAAACGGCCCTACTGTTGATGACATAAATCCTGCATTACCCCTAATAAGGAATATACCATGGCTTCCATAGTTTAGGGTCCTTAAGGTAATGCAGGAGTCATATCATCAACCGTATGTACAGGAAAAGTCTTAGAGTCTTTCGCGGTGGGGAGGGGAATCCCACTAACCCCGCGAGATCACGAATGGCTCATGAAGCAGTGGCCTCAATCGCCGCATCTGGCAGCCGACTTTGGCAAAGAAATCCAACCTCGTCGTGGTGAGGACGTTTGTTTTGGTTGGAGGCTTGTTTTCCACACCCGGAGCCCGACACCCATGGAGGAAAAAAACACGTCTGGGGGTGTTAACGTGTTGAAAACCTGCACAGATTATGGCGGTCAGAGCTTTCATTACGTACTTTGAACTCTGCAAGGGTAAGGAAGGAACCTTCGATCCAACTTAGCGCCAGTCTTTAATCCAAGCCCAGACCCCGAACTAAAAAGTCGGTACTCCACAGCCTCAAACCAACCCCAAGGGTCCACCTAATAATCATATGGGAGTTTCCGAAAATTAAGGATACCTTATTTTGGGGGTCCTTATAATAAGGATCCTACTATTTAAGGTACTATATTAGGGTCCCCTATTTTCGGAAACTCCCATATCCTATCCTAACCTACATAACTACTATCCTAAAACCGAGTACCTAATTATTGGGTCCTTTGGACCCTTGGGGCAAACGTCCTACACCCTAACCCGACACCCCCAAAAGTCGATGCCTTACCTGCATCCAAGACTATCGGAGGCCTCACAAGGTGGGATGAAGGTAGTAGGATTAAGGATCCCTTTTATGGGAGCTTCCGAAAATTAGGGGTACCTTGTTTGGGGTCCTTATAATAAGGATCCTACTATTCAGGGTACTATATTAGGGTCCCCTATTTTCTGAAACTCCCATATAAGGACTCTTATTTGGGAATATCCCACCTACCTTCATCCCACCTTTTGAGGCCTCCGAGACTAAGACAAATCTTGAACTTCAGGTCGCAAACGCTACTTGGAGGGGCTTAGGGGGACTTAGTAAGGGTTCTTCAAGGGATCCTTAAAGGGATCTCTAGGGCTCCTTAAAGGAATCTCTAGGATTCCTTAAAGGGATCTATGGGGTTTAGGGTTTAGGGTCTACTTGGGGGGGCAGGGGGCTTAGTAAGTAGGTTATAAGTAGAGCTATAAGTACCGTAAATGGAGTTACCCCAATTATAACCCTACTTATAACCTACTTACTAAGTAGCTGGAGGATCATAAGACTTCGGAATTCGGAATTGGTTACGGCTAGAATTGGCGCTAGCCGCTCGGTCGCGTTTAAGAGGTGCGAAACCTGAACCTTCAACCCGCAAGCCTTTTCCTGACACTCAACCAGTCATCCCTAAACCCCCCAAAAAACCCAAACCCCGAAACCCTAAACCCCCAAACCCTAAACTCTAAACCCCCAAACAGCAAACCCTAAACCCTAACACAACCAACCCCAAACCCCAAACCCCTCCCCGGCTGAGGCCGCGAGCTTCGCCGGATCTTCCTCGGAGCGGACCCCTTTAACTCCCCAACGTCCAAATCAGGGTTTAGGGTTTAGGGGTTCCTTTAAAGGGATCTATAAGGGGTCCTTTAAAGGGATCTGTAGGGTTCAGGGTTTAGGGTTTAGGGGTTTGGGGTTTGGGGGTTTGGGGGTTTAGGGTTTTGGGCTGCATGTCTAGGTTCTTGGGTTCGGGGGTGAAAGTTTAAGGGTTTTGGGTTGAAGGATTCGGGTCTTGCGCTGAAGGTTTATGAAAGGTCCTGGGGCTTGCGTTTGGGTTGAAAGCTCTTGAGGTCTCTATACCCCCCTTAGAACCATAATGAAAAACATAATAACCTCTTGGGTTTTATATAAACAAACATAAAAAATAATTCCTAAGGAAACTATATGTCTAGGTTTGGGGTTGAAAGTTTGGGGTTTCGGTTTCAGGTATGAGTGTTTAGGGTCTAGCTTCCAGCTTGAAGCTTTAGGCTTTATAGTTGAAGGCTTGCGGTTTTTGGAGGCCTCAAAAGGTGGGATGACGGTAGGTAGGATCAAGGATCCTTTATATAAGGACTCTTATTTGGGGATTACCCCCCTAAACCCTAAACCCTAAACCCTAAATCCTAAACCCTAAACCTAAACCCTAAACCCTAAACCCTAAATCCTAAACTCTAAACCCTTCATCCCACCCTTTGAGGACTTTGGGGTTTTGGAATTTCGGTTGAAGGGTTTAGGTTTAGGGTTGCAGGCTTTGGCGTTTAGCTTCTAGCTTGAAGCTTGGGCTTTAGTGTTGAAGGTTCAGGGCTCAGGGTTGAAGGGTTGAAGGGTTGAAGGTTTAGGGTTTCGCGTTGAGGGTTTTAGGCTTCGAGTCGAAGGGCTCAAAGTTCAGGATTTAAGGGTTGAAGATTTGAGTTTGGGTGTTGGTTGAAGGGTTAGGGTCGAGGTTGATTTTTTAGCGGCTGGGGTTGAAGTAGTAGTAATACGGGCTCCTATAAAGCCTTCCTACTAGGGGCTTCTAAAAAAGGCTTTCAGGTGGGATTCGTTCTCTTTCGGGGCCTCCTGGCGGCTATTAGGATTACGCAAGGGTTTCTTGTTGTATCTGAATGATCCCACATTACGACGAGGCCCTGACCAAGCATGCGCGGTCCAATTTGAGGAATATCTTTAGAAGCTGCCCCCACCCTGTAATAGTGACTATAAGGATTATATAGGATTATATTAGGGCCCTATTATATTGCTATTATACCACTATTACAGGGTGGGGGCAGCTTCTAAAATATCTCTTAATTGAGAGGCTTTGCGGCTTGTGGGAAAGCTTCTGCGGCTGCCTCGAGTTTTAGGAGGTTGGGGCGCTGGCGCGGAAGGCTCAAAATAGAAAAGCACCACTTTCGGAATGCGAAACAGAAGCCTGAATAATGTAGGAGCCTGAATTTTTCGAACAGGGTTCTGAGACTGGCTCGCAGCCATGATATTTGGGCAGTTGTCAAAACTATGGCCGCTTTTTAGGTACCCTAAATATTAGGTGCCGTGTTAGAATAAGGACCCAAAAAGGGGACCATCATTTTGACAACCATCCATGAATTCATATAACCCCGAAGCAACGCCTCAAGCCCTGGTTATGAATCCGAAATCGCAAGACCTAAGCCCCAAGGGGGCCCCTTTAGGGTTTAGGGTTCAGGGTTTAGGGCCCTGTGCGAGCAAGCCACACCCAGGGCTTCAGCGAGGATAACCCGAACCTGCGCTGACGAATCGAAATCTGGTAGAGGTTGGAAGGGGTTCGGGAACGTTTAGGGTTCCTTGTAAAGGCACAATAGGGTTCTATAATAGGGTTCCTTAAAGCGATCTAGAAGGGTTCTATAATGGGAGGATCATGGGCCTTAGTAAGTATGGTTATAAGTACCTTAGTTGGGTAAATGAATAGTTATAAGTATAGTTACCTGTTAGCTATAACCCTAGCTACGAAGTCTCATGATCCTTTAAGTAACCCTGTACCGTGAACCCTTCCACTTGAAGGATCATGGGAATTGGTAACCAGGGTTATTGATAGGGTGACTATACTCATAATCACTTCTAACCCCAATTGAGGTACTTAGAACCATACTTACTAAGTCCATTGATCCTCCAAGTAGGAGGGATCCAAGCCTGATCATGGTCTACAGTTGCAGTTTTGGCCAGAGAGTTTAGAGCACGCACCGATGACTCACCCAAGACCAAGCAGCAAAAGCAGGAAACTGCCTGCTAATCTAGGGTTCGGCAAAAACAGTAATAGAATTCCTACACAACCCTGTACTGTAACATGTATGTATGACTATGTATATGTATACACACACATACCTACACACACACACATACATATACACAAACACATACAAACATACACAGACATATACACTTAGACATACGCATACACGTACAAAAACACAAACATATAAACACACACACATAAACATACACAGACGGAGACTGAGACACAACCACATGCATACCTGTGTACGTACATACATGTATATATTTGTATATATGAACATACATCAGTACCCACATACATACATACATACATACATACATATAATATATACATTCATGCCTGCCTGCCTGCATGCATGCATACTAACTATACTATACAAATGTCCTTAATGTGCATACGCACATGTATATACGCACATATAAGTAAATATATACATACATACATACATACATACATACATACACAAACATGTACATACATACATATACAGATATCTACATGCACACATTCAAACCTACGCTTATTATAAGCATACATAATTACATATACATACATCCTTCAACGCTTTACGGTTTTGGGTTCCGGCTTAGGGTTCCGACGCCTTGAACACTTGTAGAAACTCCTGCAATGCCAATAGTCCCAAAACCCTCCTAACAACAACATCAATAAAGATAGCACTAGTAACATCAGTAGTAATATTAATATAACAATAGTAACATTAATAGCAATATTATATTAATACTGATAATATTGTTAACAAAGCGCTCAAGCTCTGGAAGCTCACAGACAGGCCTGGCCTCGTTCACTGTGGAGGCCTGCCTTAGCAAGGTGCTGCCAGCCCCCGGGGGGGTTTGGCACCCCAAACCCTAAACCCTGAACCCTAAACCCTAAACCTTGAACCTTAAACCCTAAACCCTGAACCCCTAAACCCTAAACCCTGAACCCTAATCGTAAGCTAGCCTTAAGTAAGGGTGTGAATCCATGGACTGGATTTTGGTGGGGGGTTTGCTGAGTCAGTCTGAGGAATGATTGCTCTGCTCCTTAACAGACACCCTGCTTGGAGGGCAGGGGACTCAGTAAGGTTTAGGGATCTCTAGCGCTCCTTAAAGGGACCTATGGGGTTTAGGGTTTAGGGCCTACTTGGAGGGGCAGGGGACTTAGTAAGTATGGTTATAAGTAGAGTTAAAGGTACCCTAAATGGAGTTACCCCAACTATGGCCCTACATATGACCCTACTTACTAAGTTCTCTGCCCCTCCAAGTGCTTCTCGCGAGACCGAGTGGCATGATGGGACAGGTGATCTCTTCCTCGCCGCCCATAATCTGCGAGAGTGGCAGGGTTTCGGGGGCGATAGGGTTCTGGAGATGTGCACCAACTAAGGAGGAGGTTTGAGGATTGCAATGTATTTCTTCCTCTTCCTCTGCTCGTTCTGGTGGGTACTTGGAGGATCAGGGGACTTAGTAAGTAAGCCTATAAGTCCCTTAATTGGGGTTATAAGTAGTTATAAGTATAGCTACCCTAATTTTAACCCTAGTTACTGAGTCCCACGATCCTCCAAGTAGACCCTGAAACCCCCTCATACAGAACCTCTATAGGTCCCTTTAAAGGAGCCCTTTAAGCGAACCCTAGCTACTAAGTCCCATGATCCTCCAAGCAGTGGGGCTGTAGATTATCTGCGACAATCCACCGCCTCCGCGGACAGAAGCCTGAAGCCAAAACGGTAAAAGGGCTTACGGTTGATGGACCCAGAGAGCCCAATACCCGTTAATTAAGGAATATGGCTGAAATTATATACGGCTTCAAATTATGATTCAAGCTATATTCCTTAATTAAGGGCTATTGGGCTCTCTGGGGACTACCTTAACCCCGAAGAACCTACCGTTTTAAGGACTTATATAAGGAAACTACATTACGGAATCCTAGAAAGATAGGTTCCTTAGGGTCCAGGTAGGGTTACGGATTTGGATTTAGGGCTTAGGGTTTAGGGATTTAAGTTTAGAGTTCATGGTGGTGGCTTTGGGGTTTAGGGGCTGCCCATCTGGGGTTTCAGGGTTCCTGTAAAGGGTCTATATAAGGGTTACTATAAGGGATCTATAAGGATACCATAAAAAAGGCCCTTGAAGGGTTTAGAGCCCCTTGAAGGGTTTGGGGTTAGGCTCCTTCCAGGGTTCTTTCAAGGAAGGCCTTAATAGGGTGGTTGTCAAAATTATGGCTCCTTTTGGGGTCCCTATCATAATACGGCACCTAATATTTAAGGTACCCAAAAAGGGACCCTAATTTTGACAACTACCCAATAATTGGACAAGAGCTGACTAGGGCTTGGCGGTAGGTGATGTACATATTGGCTACAAGGGAATGGTACCACTAGCCATTCAGACCGTTATCCTAGTTTCTGAGTTCCCTTGTGTTTCTGACTGGCGTTATATACACCCCAAAAAGTTCAAGGTTGCTGAGCTGTTATGCTTTAGTACCCTGCAGCCCAAAGCAGAAAGGTCCAAAGGCCTAAACCCCATGTTATGGTACGTTTTACAGATCCCTTAGAGTAAGCCTTATATTAGACCCTTTACAAGGAACCCTAAAACCTCATTCCAATTAAGGCCCCTAGAGTAAACCCTAGCCCTAAACCCTAAACCCTAAATAAACCCTAAACCCTCAACCCGGTCCGAAGGCCTTGAAAGTGGCATTCTTCCATCGGTTGCTCTCGAGGATGCTTTTCGAGGCCTTGCCCGTGGGCACCTTTTCTCAGGGCTTATGGTTCCGTGACCGGCTGCCTCGAAACGAGAAGTTTAGGGTTTGGTTTTGCTTGCTTTTAAGTGTTTAGGGTTTAGGTTCGATTGGGAATTGTGTGCGAGGGGATTCCGTCGCGTTTGCTGTTGGCCCTGGGTTCAGAGACTGCTTGCATCGATCAGCACAAGTTTATGTGAAAGACCTTGGATGCTGATTCGCTGAGAACATCGGGTGTAAGAGCTTTGGATGTACCAGCTCATAGGCCCTAAACCCTAAACGGTTCAGGGCTTAAGCCATCTCGGATCTAGTCTTCAGGATTTAGGGTACAGGATGCATGTTTTCTTCAACCTCCGCCTCCATCTCTTAAGAAACCGCACGGGGACCTGTATGTAACCCCTCAGCCCAACATCAACAGTAGCCCCGATAATTCCACCGAAGCCTGTTGAATGAGAGCTTGGGCTTAACAGAAGGCTCAGGGGAGAAGGTCTCAGGGTTTAGGGGTGTCAGGGTTTAGGCGCTTAGGGCTTGCCGTAGAGTGGCCCATAAGCCAAACATCTTGCGACAGTGTAATTTGGAGTGCTTCGTCGTATGGATTGGCCCAAACCCTAAACCCTAAACCCCAGTCTATTCCTTTTTGCAGGGCAGGGCAGGGAGGCCACGCCCGGGCCGGCACAGGGTACGAGGTGGGTGCTGGTCCCCATGGCTGCTCCTGCCTGGTCCTTGGACCCCAAACGGCCCACACCCCAAACCCCAAATCCCAGACCCTACTTGGAGGGTCATGGGACTTAGTTTAGGGTTCGCTTTAAGGGTACTCTAGGGTTCTATAATAGGGCTCCTTAAAGGGATCTGTAAGGGGTCTACTATGGAGGATCATGGGACTTAGTCGGTATGGTTTTAAGTACGTCAATTGGGGTTATAAGTAGTTATAAGTATAGTTACCTTAGTAATAACCATAGTTACTAAGTCCCATGATCCTTTAAGCAGACCCTAAACCCTAAACCCCTAAATCCCAGACCCTAAACCGTCGAGCTCAAACTCTAAACGGCCAGGCGGCTGCGAAGGCCCCCCGTCCTAGCCAGCAGTACCTTATTCCTATACTGAACCTAAAACCCTAGCTGAAATTACAATTTTTGCTGTTTCTTAGGGATTATAATGACCAAAGGTTAAAAATTATTTCTAAGTACCCCTAAGATTCCTTCCTCTGAAGCCTGGACGGAGACAAAGCCACACCCCAACTCCAAACCCGACACTCTGAACCCTAAACTACTCTAAGCCCTAAATCCTAAAATTCTCATTCCGATGTATTGAAACCCCAACCTCTTCTTCAGCATAGGCAACAAAACCTTAGACCCGATAAACCCTCCTGCAACTCCAAACCAGAGACAAGCTGCAGTTTTCGTGAGGTCGACTTTCAAAGCCTGATGCTCCACGCCGTCCCTGAAAGTAGGGCTTCTGGGGGTTAGGGTGTAGGGTTTAAGTTGAGAACAACCTGCAGACATCGTCAGATTTCGAGGTGCGGCATGACCCGAAGGCCCTAAGCCTTAATGGCTAATAGCTCCCTGGTGCTTGGTAGAGAATGTGGGAATGGATTCCTGTGCTAGTCCCCATATAATCCCCAATAGTAGTCCCCATAACCCATTCCCCCATTCCCTACTAAGAACCAGACAGCTATGCTTGCGGGCTGCCCCTAAGACTTCTTCACCTCGAGCTGGCCGAAAGCCATGCTCTGTAGCTTGAACTACCAAAGCCCTTTTTGTTGATAGGGCGCCTATAGGTTTTATATGAGGGTGTAGAAGAAGAGCCTACGAAAAATTAGGTAATTATAGGTTACCGTACTTCTCGGGAAGGATCTGAGAGTTTTGGAGGTAGGTTGGGCTCATGCTTAGGCTAATTTAAATTGATTCTGCAGGTCGCTTAAGCTTATCTTGTGGCATGGAAAAAAAGTCTCCAGGATCAGCTCAGGGTCGGTAACGCCTTGTGTTCCCTGACCAGGGCGTAGGTCCCAGGTATCTCCGTAGTTGGCGTGAGCGTCGAACGATGTAACGAGCTTGGAGGTATGCTCGTGCAGGTACGCGGATCTAGCAAGCCTCGGACGTGTCCGGCCGGCTGCTGAGTGGCATCCAACTGGACCAAGCACCGCGCTACGTCAGGCACTCGGGCTTTGGTTATGAAGCAGGTCTCCAAGGTACAACGAAGACTGAAACCCCAAACCCGCAAGCCTATAGTACAACCCGTGAAAGAACCCTTACAAGAGACTGCGGGAACCGAATTCCAGCCCTGGCTAAGTTTCAGTCAGCATTCCGTGTCATTTAATACTTGGAGGGGTAGGGGACTTAGCAAGTAGGTTATAAGTAGAGTTAAAGGTACCCTAAATGGAGCTACTCCAATTATAACCCTACTTGCAACCTGCTTGTAACCTACTTACTAAGTCCCCTGCCCCTCCAAGTAGACCCTATACCCTAAGCCCCATAGATCCCTTTAAAGGAACCCTAGAGATCCCTATAAGGAGCCCTTTAAGAGCCCTTACTTACTAAGTCCCCTCCTCCCCCTCCAAGTACAGTTTTAGCCCTGAATCGGTAGAGCGGGGTATATCGCAGTGCAACTACCCAGACCCCCGGGAGGATCTAGAAAGCAGATCCCCTAATTTGGGGACCCGAATGGGGCTTCCTTAAAGGGCTCCTTTATGGGGTCCTTTAGGATTTAGGATTTAGGGTTTAGGGATCTATATAAGGGAAAGCAGATCCCCTTATTTGGGGCTCTATACTAGTACGGGTACTTCATAGGAACCCCATTAAGGGATCTACTTTTTGGATCCTCCCGGGGGTCTGGGACTATACAGACACCACAAAACACCCCATCCTCACTATCCCACACCCCCAAACCCCAACTCGTCGTGGAATCCATGCGAACCCTACCGCCCGGATACAAGCAAGATCACAACTCCTAAGTCTTAAAGCCTCAACCCTGATTCCTAAACCCTAAACCCCCAAACCCTGAAACCCTTAACCCTAAGCCCTACCCGCAAATGTCTCACAAACGCTAGAAATCCTGCGAGGGGTGGGATCGCACCTTCAAGCCCTAAACCCTAAACCCTCCTATATGAACCCTTGTAGCCAGCCTACTGATAAGCCCTCAACCCTAAACCCCAAACCCTGAACCCTTAATAACACTACACCCTAAGCCCCTGAACCCTTAAACCCTTAAACCCTTAAGCACTTAAACCCTCCAAGAAGCCCTGTAGGACCAGCCTGAGCATCCTTGCCGCTCTGTTGCGCTCGGCTGCGGTTTAGGGCTCAGGGCAGGGTGTGCTGTAGGGTCGGATAGGGCTAAGTCTTGTTAACGACGGTTTAGGGTTTAGAGTGTAGGGTTTAGGGTCTTGGGCTACGTATTTTACGGGTCTAGGTTGGCTTTTCCTCCGCGACAACTGCATGAACATGGAGAAGATGCTTGGGCCTGTTGGAATACGAATGGGGGCGATGACAGCCCTAAACCAGATCAAGAACTTGAGGGAGTGTAGCTTGGGCTCTTTGGAGGGTACGTGAACCTGAAACTACCCAGGTCCTGAGACGGCGGCGATTCCAACTCAAAAAAATACAAACCATGAGGGTTGTTGTCAAAACTAGGGTCCCTTTTTGGGTCCCTAACATAGTACGGCACCTATTATCTAGGGGGACCAACAAGGGACCCGAATTTTGACAACCACCCATGAAACTCACGGACATTGCACTTTAGGGAAGGCACTAGGCAAGATACCTCAAGTTAGGTTAGTTAGGGGTGACTGTATATCTTAAGGAAGATTCCCCAAGTAAAGGTTGTTAAACTCACTCCAGATGAAGATGAATGAGATGCAGGGTCAAGGAAAATACTTCTGAAATTACCCCCCCCCCGTTCAGCATTCATGGCTCTTTGGAAAGAAACGTACTGAGACATCGCCCTTGCTTAGGGCTACTTGGAGGGGCAGGGGACTTGAGGTTATAAGTAGGGTTATACATGGGGTAACTCCATTTGGGGTACTTATAACTCTACTTATAACCTGCTTACTAAGTCCCCTGCCCCTCCAAGTAGACCCTATACCCTAAGCCCCATAGATCCCTTTAAAGGAACCCTAGAGATCCCTATAAGGAGCCCTTTGAGAGCCCTTACTAAGTCCCCTGCCCCTCCAAGTAAGGTTTAGAGTTTGAATGGTTCGGGCTTGGAGTTCAGAATAGTTTAGGGTCGAGAGCCATTGGGTTACGGGTGTAGGGTTTAGGAGGTTTAGGGGAGTTAGAGGGTTTAGAGGGTTTAGAGGGTTTAGAGGGTTTAGAGGGTTTAGAGGGTTTAGAGGGTTTAGAGGGTTTAGAGAGTTTAGAGGGTTTAGAGAGTTTAGGGTTTAGAGTTTAGGGTTTTGGGTTTGGGGTTCAGAGTTCAAGGCATCCCCCAGAGTGAGCACAACATTTCTCGCCATGGGCTGCGAGAACTACTGGGCGGAACTTCTGCAAACGTGTACGGTTTAGGGTTTCGGGTTTAGGCCCTTTGCGCAGAAAGACCAGCTAGAGTGTCAAGCTTGCAAATTTCACAAACTTCTATCAACTAGGCCGGACTTCCGTCCAGTGGAGCCTAGTGTCTTAGGGGTCTGTTGGGCAGAAGCAAAGGGTTAGGCAATTACGTTTGCAGAAACCCCTTTGCCAACTCTGCCGGTCTTCAGCAGTCGATGGCTGTGCAACCCGTCCATATTTCTGGACCGGCGATAAACGTGCATATCGCATTCAACACAACCTAAAACCATGCCAAGAGGCGTGAGTGCAGGGGCCGAAAAAATGAGAGCAGGGTTTTGGTCCATATCCTACTATGAACATGTTAAGGAACCGCATGGAATAGTAGTGGTAATTATTTCGGCTTCTTTCTTCGGCTGAGTGGGTTGCAAGGTCTGGGTGGTACATGGCAGTTTCCGAAAATAGGGGACCCTGATATGGTACCCTAAATAGTAGGATCCTTATTATAAGGACCCCTAAGTAAGGTACCCCTAATTTTCGGAAACTCCCACATAGCGTCAAACGCCAGGGCCAGCACCGAGGAGGGTAAAGGTGATTCGTCTCTTGACTCCATAAACGCCAACTGTGAGCCCTACTTGGAGGGGCAGGGGACTTAGTAAGTAGGGTTATAAGCAGACTTATAAGTACCCTAAATGGAGCTACCCCAATTATAACCCTACTTATAAACCTACTTACTAAGTCCCCTGCCCTCCAAGTAGACCATGCACCTAAACCCCAGCCCCCCAAGCCCTTAACCGTAAAACAACCCTGTTAGATGCCGGAAGCACTCCTAAGCCCAAACTAACGTTCCAAACCCCCAAGCCCCAAACCATAAACCCCAAAGCCCAAACTAACGCCAGCGTCTCAGCAAACGAACCCGACCAGCGTGAAGCGTCAGACCGTAACTCCTGGCGATATCCGAGAACAGTACTTGCAGTGATTTAGTAGTGGCGGTGGTAGTAGTCTGCATCGTCGTCGACGTAGTAGTAGTAGTAGCAGTAGTAGTAGTAGTAGTAGTAGTAGTAGTAGTAGCAGCAGTAGCAGCAGCAGCCCCACCAGTGGGAGAAGTAGCAGTAGTAGTAGTAGTAGTAGTAGTAGTAGCAGTAGTAGTAGTACTATAGTACTAGTACTAGTACTAGTACTAGTACTAGTACTAGTACTAGAAGTAGTAGTAGTAGTAGTAGTAGTAGTAGTAGTAGTAGTAGTAGTAGTAGTAGTAGTAGTAGTAGTAGTAGTAGTAGGAGTAGGAGTAGCAGTAGCAGTAACAGTAGCAGTAGCAGTAGCAGTAGCAGTAGCAGTAGTAGTAGCAGTAGTAGTAGTAGTAGTAGCAGTAGCAGTAGCAGTAGTAGTAGCAGTAGCAGTAGCAGTAGCAGTAGCAGTAGCAGTAGCAGTAGCAGTAGTAGCAGCAGTAGAAGCAGCAGCAGCAGCAGCAGTAGCAACAGTAGCAGCACCGGCAGTGGTGGTGGTACTTGTAGCGGAAAAGCTTCAGAAAGTTGCTTCTGAAGTTCTGGACGTTTGAGGCTTGGCAATGCAAGGACCGGGAATTGAAGATTGAAGATCTTCGATTCGCGAGGTTAGTCGTAGTGATGGCAGCTACCGCGAGAGTTTGCAGTCGTATGTACAGTTGAAGCTGTATAAGTTGTACTATACCTCAAAATCCTATTCAAAATAGTGCGGCACCTGCAGTACCGCTAGACATGTGACAAGCGCATGCACCAATCTTGGCGACATCACTGTGCTACTCGCTACTATCCCTCAGAGGAACCCTAAACCCTGAACCCTAAACCCTGAACCCCGAACCAGTTAAAGGAAGCACCCCTAAACTATACTCCCCTTGGAACCATAATACAAATAGTATTTATAATATTCTCTTGGGGTTATATGGACGAAACAATGTTGATAATGCTCTCTGGTGTTGTTTTAAAGTTTTAGGAACATTAGGGTTAAAAAAAAAACCTAAGGAGACTATAGTAAACCCTCCAGGGCCTGGCCTGCGACTGCGAGTAGCTCTGCGTTGGACTCGCTCAGCCGCTCGAGGTCTTGGATGCACTCCTGGCTTATTCTAATATAGGGCCCCTTAATTAGAAGAGGGTTTTGGGGCCTTTACTTACAATAAGGGGAACCCCCAAAATAGTGTATGTTAAGCCCCGCGTTTTGGGTTTCGGGTGCAAGGATGAAGGTTTGGAATTTAGGGAGGCTTCAGGGTTGATGGTTTAGGTTTGTGTACTTTGTTGCTCGTAATCTCTTTGCCAGTCCCATGTAATTGAAAGGTTTTGGGTCGAGGCTGGGTGTGGCGTTCTGGTGGCGGGGTTTCTAGAGTAGAAGGGTCTGATGAGGCCTGGATAAGGGCTTCGGAGCGGCTGGTTGCGTAGAACTGTTTGACGAGTGACTTTGGAGGGCCTTACAGTCTTCAAAGCTGGCTCTACACAAGTTTGACACGAGCTCGATATGCAAATCATATTGGTTTTACCTTGGCGCTACCTGGTTTCAGGATGTAGGGTCCGAAGGCGTTGTGGTTCTTTGTGCTGCGTGGCCATGCTGCTTGAGATTTAAGTTGTGGGTTTGGGGTTAGGGCTCGGCGAAGGCTTCAGACTTGACTACTCTGGTCGATGATTTCGGTTTGGGTGAACCGATAAATACCGGCATGTACATACCTACCTACACACATGCACGCATGCAGACAGACAGACATACATACACACATACATATATATATATATATATATATATATGTATATATATATATATGTGTACATATATATAGACATATATACAAGATTGATAGGTAGATAGACATGCAGACATGTAGACATGCGGACATGTAGACATCCGGACTTGCAGACATACAGACGCAAAGACAAACAGACATGACATACGGGAATATTCTAGTATTATCTGCTCTCCACAGTGCCACCCGTGCCATCGAGGCCCATCGAAGCCGGGCCGTCTGCTTCTCTCTCTCTCTCTCTCTCTCTCTCTCTTCTTCCCCGGGGCGAGACCCCTCGGCCTTGAAGGCCCCCCCGATGTTTATGGAGCTTTAGAGGGGTGTGAGAACATGGTGAAGGTGTTTCCCTGGCTGCGCTAAGAGCGCATAACAAGTATATTTCAGCCTAGGTCATCCCCGCCAGGTTTTGCACCGTTCACATGTGATATCAGTACTGACAGTTCGCAGGGGGACTGTGCTTTTTTTGGTTGCGAGTACTCAAACAAGATATGAGAACAAGATTGTTGCACATCCCCCGAACATGATTTGCTCCATTTGTCTGCGGGTTATTTCCCCGCGTGTTGACACCACTACGCTGGACCATTTGCAGTCGGGAATTTGTTGTAAACAACATACACCAGGCATCAGAACGAGTAAATCATAATCCCCCGACTGTGCATGGCCCTGATCTTCATTACTATCTTGCTGGCAGCGACTACCGACACTGCCTGACCAGGTTCACTCAAGACTACCAACCTATGGAACACCAAGCCGACTCAAGGAAAAGCAAACTGGTCATTGCAGTCGTTGTCGTAAGTTGGGTCAACATCGCCCTCTGGAGTCACTCCTAAAGTTTGTTGTGCCATGCGGGGACAGGTGCTTCACGGCGCCAACAGCAGAACTTCACTACACTAACCAAAGCCTTAAAGAGCACTTTTGGCTACCTTTCATGACAGTCCATGATTGAAGCGACAAAACATAGCAACGAAGACAACCCCGAGCTATCTTTTCTCTCTCTCTCTCTCTGCCTCTCTCTCTTAGCTAAACCAAATTTAGGGTTCATTGCGTACGGTTCAGGGTATCTCGAGGTCACCGGCTCTGAAATCGAGTTGAGTGGTGTCAGCTGCAACATCTCCGCTGCGCTAGAGTCGACAGGTCGAGACTGAACAGGCCTGGACTTTACAGCTGTTGTCCCAGACCCCCGGGAAGATCTAGAAAGTAGATCCCCTAATTTGGGGCCCTATACTACTATAAGGGTACTTTATAGGAATCCTCATTAAGGGATGTACTTTTTGGATCCTCCCACGGGTCTGGGGTTCCGCCTTTCCTTCCCGACCGCCTCTCAAATTTGCAGAGGCGTCCTTGATCCATGTAGGGATAAAGGCTTCGGGTACATTGGTGGACCACAGTTCTATTTCCAAACCTAGAAACCTTAACCCGCAACCCTGAACCCTACACTCTAACCCAAAGCCCTAAACCCTCAACGCGGCAGACGGGCAATCAGCACGCGATGAACGGCTTGCGCTCTCTCTGCATCGGAGCAGCCTCACAGACGAACGGAAAAGACTTCTAGTTTGGGGCTTTGGGGGCTTCTTGAGTTAGGGATTGGGGTGGGGGTTGAGGTTTATGTAGGGTTTTAGAGTTTAGGCTTTAGGGGTTATGCAGGGTTAAAGGTGGATTTAAGGTTCAGGGTTTGGGAAGGGGCCTTTCAAAATGCTTTGGGTTTTGCTGCCTGGATGGCCAGCCTCTGCAGATGGTTTCCATCTCACTACCCCGCCACCCCGAACCCGACAACTTGAAGCACCAAACCCTCGACTCAAAATCTCGATAGCCCTAGTAACCCAAACTCGAAGCGCACCCAAGAAGACGGCGGTCGATAGAAATTCCGACAGAAAACTCCCACGAAACAGGACGCTGTGCGACATCGGGCGAAGGTTTGAAGCCACCTGGACCCTAAGGAACCTAATTACATTTTTAGGGTTCCTTATTATGATTTCCTTATTGTATGGGTCCTTAAAAAGGTAGGTTATTTGGGGTTAAGGTAGCGGCTGTAAACATCTATGTGTGTGCGTGTGTGACAGCTGTTCTCTAGCGTAGGTGCATGTCCAGAAAACCTAAAACGGGCTTCGGAAGTTGCTTATGTTCTCTGTATACGGAAACAATAAAGGCAGATGTATACAAATATACATACAAATATGCATGGATATGTTCATAAAACATGTAGGATACATATATATATATATATATATATATTTACATATATAGACAGATACATATTAAACTTATATATATAATACAAATATATAAATATAAATATATATATATATATGTATACATATATGTGACTGCTCAACCTCAAATATAGTCAATATTCAACAATAATAACAATAGTAATAATAACAATCATAAGAAGAAGAATAAATATATATATATATACACATATGGGTGGTTGTCAAAATTACGGTCCCCTTTTGGATCCTTATTATAATACGGCACCTCATATTTAGGGTACCCAAAAAGGGACCCTAATTTTGACAACTACCCATATCCATGTAGCATGTTTGGTTTGCAGTGAAGCTCTTGAAGCTTTCAGGAATTTGGAGGGCCTGACACAAAGACGCGCTCTCCAAGACTCATCCTGGCAGCCAAGTTTTCAGACGTCTTTCGGGGTCGGGATTGAAGGTTCTAAGGCTTGGTAGGGTTTAGGGTTTAGGGTTCAGCTTCTAAGGTTTTTGTAGGGTTTAGGGTTTAACGTTCAGCTTCTAAGGTTTAAGACTTCGGGCTTAAAGTTTAAAGTTTTGGGGCTTAAGGTTTAGGGTTTGTCCCGAACTGGTGCACAGCGAAAGTATCTTGAGACAAGGTCGTGTGGAGTACATGGTAGTATGGGGATCTGCTTTGAAAGCCTCACCCGACGGCCAAATCACCCAAACTTGGCCTAGCACAAACTCAAGCCCAAACGCGATCCAAATCTTCAGAGGCGCCCCAAAACATCAGACAGTGTTACAAATTCTCCGACCCCTACATTGGCTGCTGCATTCTCTGACACTCCTCTTTCTGAGCCTCAGGGTCCGGATTTTTGACAGGCAAACGCAAAGCTCCAAATACTGGGGCCCTAGAGCGCTACTTGGAGGGTCATGGGACGTAGTAAGTACAGCTATAAGTACCTTCATTGGGTTATAAGTAATTATAAGTATAAAACCCTAGTTACTAAGTCCCATGATCCTTTAAGTATCCTGCGCTGACCATAGAGGACGTCGAGAGCCAAAGGCTCGGATTCCTGTACGGAGTCCTCAAAGGGTACAAGGGTACTGCTAGGAGGTTACTGCTATGACTGCAAAGATACTCTCTTGGGGGCTGAGCACCCTACCCCAGAAAAGGTTACAGTAAACCCCTTAAAGTTGGAAACCGGATTAAGGCCAAATAGAGAGGGGATTCCCTATACATCACTCTCCAGGATTGGGGCTATTGGGTTTCCAACTTTTGGGCTTCTACTGAATCCTTTTCAGTTATAATGGTAGGATTATATAAACCCCAAAAGGTTTTAAAGGTGACCTACTCAGCGACTAAGTGGTATCGAAGCCCTTGTGGAGACCCTTAGAAGGAACCCTTATAAAAGGAACCCTTTTAAGGAACCCTTATAGACCCCATGTCTGCTGAGAGATATTTAGGGCGCTTGCGAACGGCTGACTGTTGCCGCAACCTGCCACACCCGGAGTCGAACCACCCCCGCCAAGAACTTCGATGAGTGGAGCTTGGGTTTGGGGTTTAATGTTTAGGGCTTTAAGGGTTTTCGGTTTAGGGCTTTAAGGGTTTAGGGTTCAGGGTTTAGGGTTCAGGATTTTGCAGTTTAGGGTTCCGGGTTTCGGGTTTATGCAGCTTGGGTTTGGGAAGTAAGAAGCTCTGTACAGCCGAAGCCAACAGCACCTGTGACGAGGGCGAAATTTAAAGCGTATACTTTGGGAGGGTTTCGGGTTTAGTATGTTAGGGTTTAGGGTTTAGAATTTAGAGTTTAGAATTTAGGGATTCAGTGCAGAATTCAGGCAGCGGTGCGTCTCGTCGTCATCCGCCGGAATTTTGCCACTCTGCCTGCAGCTTTGTCGGTACTAAAAACATTTCATTCATACCTGCATGATAATAAGGAGAAGGACAATACTACTAATCACAAATAACAATAGTAAGAATAAGATAGCACGGAGGCTAATAGTAACAATAATCAGAATAATGACAGTAATAGTGCCACATCCACAAGGCCGAAGTCCAGCAGGGTTCGGTCTGCATGGCCTGGCTATCTCAACCGTACAGAAATGCTCTGCTCGAAGCAGAATCAATGATGTTGATGATATAAATCCTGCATTACCTTAAGGACCCTGAACTATGGGAATTATGGTATACTCCTTACAATGGGGAATGCAGGATTTATATCATCAACCGTACTTTCTTGCTTGTGTTGCTGCCTACCGGCACAACTACTAACTACTGCTGACGGACAAAATCCTGCATAACCCTAAGGACTCTAAACTATGGGAACTATGGCATATTCCTTATAATGGGTAATGCAGGATTTTGTCCACCAGCAGTAGCACACCAACTTGAAGCACCAGTCGTGAATGTCTCGAAAAACGCCGAAGATGTCTACTCCTAGTGCTCCTGCTCCTACGCCTGTGCCTACTCCTACAACTACGCCTACTCCTACTTCTACTTTTACGCCTGCCCCCTGCTACCACTGCAACTTCTTCTTCGAAAGGGCTTCCCAGCCGTAGAGGGTGAGTGCGAGGCCGATTTCGCGTGCGATTCTATGTGTAACATAACATGAAGCGCAAGGCACTGTGGCTGTGAGCTTGCGGTGAGTGATGTCAAGAGAGCTTTACGGTACTGAAGCTTAAAGCTTGTAATTAGGATTTAGGCTTTAAGGCTTAGGGTCAAAACGGTATTCTGGTTCAAGGGTTCAAAAATACTGGTCCTACCCCGTTCCATGAGCCTGAAACCGGAAACATTTCCAAGCCCTGAACCCTGAACCCAAACAACCCCAAACCATCATGAACCCACATATTCCTAAACCAGGACAATGTACCTCAAACCCGCGCCTCTTCCGACCAAGATCCTGGTACACCTGATGCGCCGATGCTGGGCATCCGGTTGAGGGTGATTCGCATTCAGGGCTTCGGGTTTAGGGGAAAGCTTCTTTTCCGTTAAGTCCCGCCAAGCCTATTTTGCAAGCAGTCTGGCCCCTGTACCTGTCTAGTAACTGTCTACTTCAACAAGGACTCTGGGCGGTCCTGTTTCTGAATAACACAACGGCGGCTCTATTGATCAGCCGATGTCCCTGAAACCAAAACCCCCCGACCGGTAGACATGCTTTGACCGGTACCGGTAGACATGCTTTCAGAGACTCGCTAGTCCCCAATAGTGCGCATGTTCATGGAGTCTCCAGTAGCGTGAGCCAGAACAATAGAAACATAAACCCTAAATTAAACAGCGAACACCGATCCCAGACCCTCCACAAACCTGAACCCCAAACCCCAAACACTAAATGATGAACCCTAACCAAGAACATGTTTTGAAACCTACAAACAACGTTAAGAACCCCATAAGCCCTATAAGCCCTGCAAAATCCTATAAACTCTATATACTCTGTAAGCTCCATTAACCCGACAAGCCCTAAGTACTGAAACACCCTACGCCGTGAAAACTCGACTGCAGCCTTTCGCCGAATCATCTCGCTCAGCCTTTCCGGGAGGGTTTGTTTGGGTGTTGGGGCGTTGGATGTTGGGTTTTAGGGTGTCGGGTTGAGGGTTTAGGTTTTGGGCCTGAGTGTTAGGCTTTACGGTTGTAATAGTTTAGGGCTTGAGGTTCTGTGCTGGGGTTCAGGGGGGTTAGGTTAGGCGCTGAGGTATCAAAAAGGTTCATGAGCCCCGAACCATGCTTGTAAAGAAGGAATGAAAGGGTTGTATACGACGTCATAACGGCCCTACATGGCCTTTCCAGGTCCCAATAAAGGACTGTATAGAAGGGACTCAGGCGGATCTTATGAAATTTCTGTTGTAAGGAAGCGCCCCCAAGAAGGCGCCACGACATGGGAGTTTCCGAAATTGGGGGTGCCTTGTTCTGGGGTCCTTATAATAAGGATCCTACTATTTCGGGTACTATATTGGGGTCCCCTATTTTCGGAAACTTCCACATGTCTAATCCTCTCGGAACTCCACACCCTCATGCGAACTCTTCCTTAAACCCTAAACCCTCTACCCTCTGAACCCTTGACCCTAAATTAAATAAACCCTAACAACTAGACCCTGACCCCTAAACCCCAAACCCCTAATACCTAAAACCCCCGAGATCTTTCAACCCACTCTAAAAGTGCCAACTCCGGGAAGGCACGCTCTTGAAATACCATAGGGCCCTCATGGTACTTAGCCTAGGGTTTTCGGGATATTCTCAGTACTGTGGAAGTTACCGTATTGCGAAAGCAATAGTAATCACTAGTGTTAGTGTGCAATGGTTAGTCTTATTGCTGCTGTTGTTGTTGCTGTTGCTGCTGCTGTTGCTGTTATTGATATTGTTGTTGTTGTTCTTGGTACAGACAAAAACAGCAGCCCGCACTTGTTTGTTAATTAGAAGCAATTGGGAATGCTTCCGGCGACCGCATAGGGTGCCTGTAGAATTTTGGGAAGTTCAAGCCATGCCTGCCCCATGATAGAAATGCGGTGTAGGCTGGGTGGTTGTTGTAAAAGGGGGGGGGGTCAAAACAACAGACGGGGCTCCAGTTTTTGCCTCTACTACAGGGGGTAGAGACAAAGGCACCAGCGAAATCAGGACTTTGTCCCTACCTCCTGTAGTAGAGGCAAAGAGTGGAGCCCCGTCTGTTGTTTTGACCACGCCCCCTTTACAACAACCGCCCACATTACACCACATTTCCACCACAGGTATAAGAATCTGCGATATCCAGAAGGGGTTCTGATGGGTGTTGGAAGGGCTTGTCTGGAATTTTGAGGGGTTTGCATTGGATACCCGTACGCTCAAAACTATAGTTGCCAGTTACTATACAGTAGTTTGTACAGGCCTCGCAAATGCATATTCTGCACGGCGGGGAATTGAAATACACACCAAATCCATTGAAAATACACACCAAAATCATTGAAATACACACCAAATGCACTGAAATACACACCAAACCCACTGAAATACACACCAAATTCACACCAAATACACAGAAATACACATTAAATCCACTGAAATACACACCAAATCCATTGAAATACACACCAAATCCATTGAAATACACACGAAATCCACTGAAATACACACGAAATCCATTGAAATACACGCAATCCATTGAAATACACACCAAATCCACTGAACTCCGCAACAAATCCATTGAAATACACGCGCAATCCATTGAAATACACGCAAAATCCACTGAAATACATGCGAAATCCACTGAAATACACACGAAATCCATTGAAATACACACTAAATCCATTGAAAAACAGACGAAATCCATTGAAAATACACACCAAACAGTATACATCACAGGCATCCACAGGCACTGTGTTGTTGTTGTTGTTTGGGGGGGGGGGGGTAAAACAACATGACGGGGCTCCTGTTTTTGTCTCTACCTAATGCACAGACAAAAAGCAGATATATGGGTTGACGGGGCTGCAGTTTTTGTTTGTACCTTGTTGTTGTTGTTGTCGTCGTCGTCGTCGTTGTTGTTGTTGTTGTAACTGCTTTCTGTTGCGATCCCTAAACCACAACCCTAAACCCTACACCCCAGAAAACCCCTAATTGAACCCCTAAACCCCCAAACCCCTAAACCCCTAAACCCTAAACCCCTAAACCCCTAAACCCTAAGCCCAAAGCCCAGATATTACCCCGAGAGTCGGACAGGGGCGCGGGGCGCGCTGCGGCCGTGTGGGTCTTCTCAACCTGGCTCAGACGGTTGATGATATAAATCCTGCATTACCTTAAGGACCCTAAACTAGGGGAATTGTGGTATATTCCTTATTATGGGTAATGCAGGATTTATATCATCAACCGGAGTACTCTCTCAACTTGAAGGGTGGGCTTATGTAATATCGGTCCCCCAAAAAACCGCAATATAGAGGCCTTAACAATTAGAATAGGGTTCCTTTAAAGGGGTCTATAAGGGGTTACTATAAGAGATCTAGAAAGGTACTGTAGTAGAGGGGCCTTAATAACTAGAATAAGGTCTCGGGGCCCATTATAGTTGTGATAAGGAACCCCGAAAATAGTCTTGGTAATTCTTGAGGCCTCTATAGTACTCTCTAAGCTTTACTGGTGGGCCTGTGTAGGGTGTAGAGTTTAGGGCTATGTGGGGAGCAGAAGGCCTCTGATGGGTATATAGGAGCTTCCGAAAATTAGGGGCACCTTACTTTGGGGTCCTTATAGCCTGGTAGTAAGGATCCAACTATTTAGGGCACTATAAGGGGGGACCCCTAATTTCGGAAACTCCCGTATAGGGGAATTTGAGGCTCAGAACTTACCTGGAGGAGTTGTAGAAATGCCATGTAGGTTGCAAAGAGAAACTCCAACCATGCTGGCGACGCTGGCCCTTCTGCGCCGTAGTTCCTCAGCCTGGCCTCTTCACAATCCTAGTTGCCATGTTAGGAAACCCTACTTGGAGGGCCATGTGACTAAGTAAGTATTGGGGTTATAAGTAGTTCTAAGTATGGTTACCTTAGTACTAACCGTCGTTACTAAGTCCCATGATCCTTTAAGTAGTTGCCAATTGCTAAGCCTCTCTTTCAAAACCGGCATGTTGTCCAACTGCCACACTACCTCTGCAGGACCGTCACCTTAAGTACCCTCCCCTCTTATGGACAATGCAGGGTTGTGTCCATCAGCCGTAGCAGCTGCCTTGCTACAGGATCCTCATAGGATCCCAACATATAAATGGGCCAAATGCATGGCGACCCTAGGTCTTGAATCCCATAGCCTTACAAATGCCTGAACTCACACCCCAACCCTCATCCGATAAAGCCCCTGCTTGGAGGGCCATGGGACTTAGTAAGTATAGTTACAAATACCTTAATTGGGGTCAGAAGTGGTTATATAAGTATGGTTACCTCCATAACAACCGTAATTACTAAGTCCCAAGATCCTTTTGTTAAGTTTATATCCCGAACTACCTCCACGGCATTCTCTTTGCCACCTTTGAGTTTGAAAGCGGTAATGAAACCTGTTGAGATTCGCTCTCCGAACTGGGAGGGAGCAGCCCACGATCGGCTAATGGATCTGATCTCTTAGCCACAACACGTTTACGGTACATACGACTGCGCTGGCATGTTGACGTGCTGCATTCTTCGGGAAGTGTGAAAGTTGATGTGCGATGCTTGGTGCTTCTTTGACAAACCAAAGGCATCAGCAGAAGATCTTGATCAGATTCTGCCACCACCATTGCCACCGCCATCGAAGCCAGCCGGTGATGGAGCGTTGGCAGACTAAGATAGAGAATCAAGGGAAGACGATGGGCTTTCTGAGCATCGAAGGCTTGAAACTGTAACCCCAAATCCTAGAACCTGAAGCCCTGAGCCAACTAAAGCCACAAACTTTTCGGTACAGAGCTGTGGCGTTATGCCTTAGGATTTGAGGGCAAGGGCTTCGTATAAGGCGTTCTGATTCTGAGTTTCGAACCCTCAAAGAACACCTTATTCTAATCTACACCCCAAACCCTAACTACAGGCTACACCTGTTCAACAAGACACTATTCGAAATGTTGAGGCCCTTATACCCCGAACTCCAAGCCCACAACTCTAACTACTTAGGTCCAGGCCCTTAACCCCAAGCCGCAAACCCTTTGATCTAGTCTAAGTACTAAGGCCCGCCTATTCCCAATGAGCCCACGAGAGTGTGTATGTATGTGTATACATATATATATATATATATGCACATATATATATATATATATGCGTACATATGCATAAATATCTCTTTAAGAAACCTGTATAGGAGCCCTAGCCCCTAAAGTCTAAACCCCAAAGCAAGGCCTCAACCCCCACCCCAAACCTTAAACCCCCAACCCTAAACACAAAAAGCACCCCAAAAGCCTAAAACCTCCTGACAAACCTTGCACACCAAACCCTGAAAAAAAAAGAACAGAAAACCCTAAAACCCCCAAATGGGTTTAGGGTAGTTCTCTAAATTAGGGTCCCGAGCCCCCCAATACCCGACAGGGTGGCGGAGCGGTCGAGGTTCGCCAGCTGCTCCTCCCAGACCTGACCCAAAGAGGCTGGTAGGTTGATGATATAGATCCTGCATAGGTTGATGATATAGATCCTGCATTACCCTGGGTAATGCAGGATTTATATCATGAACCGTGGCATAGGAGCCTTAATAATTCCAACACGATTCCTGTAAAAGGGTCTGTAACGGATACTATGAGGGCGCTGTAATTCAAGGGCCTTAATAACTAGATTAGGGTTTTGGCGGACATTATACTATAACTGTAGTACTAGGAAAAAAGCAGAAATTGTTGAAGGTTTGGGGTTCAAGGTTTTGGGGTTTATGGTTTAGGGCTTTAGGGAAAACATTGGTAGTTATCGCAGGCTTCTATGAGTCAGTCGTTTATCGAGTTTAGATTTTAAGGTTCAAGACTCTCAGACCTGAAACTGTAGCTTCCGAAAATAAGGGACCCTAATAGAGTACCCTAAAAATTAAGATCCTTATTATGGGGACCCCAAAATAAGGTACCCCTAATTTTCGGAAACTCTAAACCCTTATAGTAACCCTTTAAAGGAACCCTTATAGTGCCCTTATAGTACCCCTTTAAAGGAACCCTAAGGCCCCCAAAATAAGGTGCCCCTAACTTTCGGAAACTCCCAAATGGAGAGTTTGGGGATCGCCCCTGACCGAATGTTATAATCGTCTGTTACAGACAAGTCGGGCGTCTCGTAGCTCTAGGGTGTAGGGTTTAGGGTTTAGGGTTTAGGGGTTTAGGGGTGTAGGGTTTAGGGTTTAGGGTCATGGTTTTCCGAGGTTTTCGGCTTCAGGGCTAAGTCTTTGGGACTTCATCTGTTTGCCGGCATGCGGTGGTGGCACAAGGTGTGGGCATGCAAGCGCCTAGCTGAAGGTGTTGGTATTTAGGATTTATGGTGTGGGGCTAAGGGCGTTTAGGGGGGTTGGGGGTCTCGGGCTGAGGGCTTAGATGGTTTTAGGGTTTAGGGTCAACGGTTGATGGGTGTTCGAATTCCATGGTTTGGTGCTGCTGGGTCTTCGGGGCTGCGCCGCGGAATCATGCTGGAGCCATCCAGCCCAATCCTCAAACTTGAAGCCTACTTGGAGGGCCATGGGACATAGTAAGTATAGTTATAAGTACCTTAATTGGGGTTATAAGTAGCTATAAGTATGTTTACCTTAATCATGACCGTTTACTAAGTCCCATGATCCCTTAAGTAAGCGCAAAGAGTCCCCAAAAACCGAGTTCCAAGGCCTACAGCTTGTTTCAGTCCAGTAGCCAAGTACCCTTTGTTCAACATGCAACTATGGTAGAATCACTGTTAAACTCTACTTAAAGGATCATGGGACTTAGTAATCACGGTTATTTTTGAGGTAACCATACTTAAGACTACTTATAACCCCAATTACGGTACTTCGAACCATACTTACTAAGTCCCATGGCCCTCCAAGTAAGCTCGAAACAACAAGCGTCAACATCCGCGAGCCTTCAATCCGACCAGGCCTATAGCAAGACCTCATTCCCTAGGGATCCAACGGCTGATGATATAAATCCTGCATTACCGTAGGGGCCCTAAACTATGGGAATTATGGCATACTCCTTATTCTGGGTAATGCAGGTTTTGTATCATCAACAGAAGTACCTAATTGTAATATCCTCTCCAAAATAGTAACCCACGTAACTACTATCCGAAACCTAAGTACCTAATTATTGGGTCCTTTGGACCCTCAGGGATTGAGAATAGGCACTATAGAACCTGTCCGAACTGCGCAGGCTCCTCTAATATAGGGGCCTTAATGATTAGACTAGGGTTTTGGGGCCCACTATACTATAAACATAACAAGGAACCCCCCAAGATAGTATTTCTATATTAACCAAACAAAGAAGCTCTATAAGACTCATTGAGGCCCCAGTGTTCGTGTCTGGCCGATACCTCCATGGGCCGTGTTGCGCCCTTGTACGGCGCTGCCTTCAGCGATGTCCCATCCCCTGGCGGCGAGTTTCGGATTGAGGTTTCATGGTTGCTGCGGCTTAGGGTTTAGGGTTGAAGGCTCATGGGTTGGGGCTCATGGATTTAGGGCTCAAAGGTTTATGGCCTAGGCTTGTTGTAGGGGCTTTCAGGATTTGGGGTTTTGGGTTGAAGGCTCGTGGGTGCTGTTGCCTGGTGCATAGGGCTTAGGGCCCAGCTGGTGTTGCTTGAAAGGTCTTGAATGAAGCTGGAACTCTACTTGGAGGTTCCTGGGTAGTTATAAGTGGAGTCAACAGTCCCCAAATATGGGATAGAAATATAGTTACCCTACTTATAGTTAGAACATGCATTGCCTGTTTTCGGCTGTTGGCACCACCCACCCTAAAAAGATGAATATCTATCCTAAGAAATTATTTTTATTACCGAATACCCGTATCCACCTAGGTAACATAGCCCAAAATAGGCAGGGGGAATCACATGTGACACCCCAGGAACTAGAAGATAAAATAGACAAGCTAGAGCAAGAGGTTGAGAGGATAGACAAAGATGTAAATATGTTGAACTTGGGTCCCCTGTGGAGAGTTCTTCGGCCAGCTGGTCCGTTACGCCACCTGCCACGCGGATGAAGTTCGTACGAGTAAGCCACGCATCTTTGCTCGGTGCTCCATCACCTCCATGGCTGCAGCAATCTTCGCCTAGTGGGCGACGAACTGTGGCTGCGTGAGGCGATCGATATCCGTTTGCGGATAAAGGGCAGGGGATGCCGCCACCTCTGACGTTGGGCTGAAGGCCCACAGCGTCGCCGCTAAATATGTCATGTAGGTCTCCACCTCTTGTTGACGGATCTAGAGTTGGTAGCGGCGGGCTCGCGTCAGCAGGGTTGGGTTCTGGAAGAAACCCACGCAGGTGTTCGCTGGCTGCTCTCCTAAGAAAGCTCCATACACCACGTCAAGATCGAGGAGCTCCGCGAACGATGCTCGTCCCAGGACCGGGATGAGAGTGACCAGGTCCGACAGTCAGAGTAATTTTCATGTTATGCATTGAAAATCTCGTGTATACTGATAGGCCATCCTGGCATAAAAATCTCCAAATGACAACAGAAGAAGGAAGTGAGCCCATGCCCCCGTGTGCCTAGCAGGTTCTACAGGTTCATAGGCAGCATTCATCCGTAACTAGTTTCATTAAATCTTAAGGAACCGGTGCAAATTGTCTTAATACCTCATTATGAAAACTTGTGTAATATAATAAAACAAAGCCAACAAGAATAGATAAGATATCAGTTGATTTTGCACCATGTACTGAAACAGTTAATGCTGTTACTAGGAATACTAGGAAGTGTTACCGTTGTAAGCAAGTCAAAGACACTGATCGTTCCAATCGTTGCTATTGCACTAGTAAGCATTCTTATCTATGTTACATACACTGCGACTTGTTCTGAATGCTTGGATAAGGCAGTCTAAAGGGATAGTGTTACGGTTGATGATATAAATCCTGCATTGCCCATAATAAGGAATTTACCATAATTCCCATAGTTTAGGGTCCTTAAGGTAGTGCAGGATTGAAATCATCAACCGTATGAATATTAGGAAGATGGAGACAATCAAATGCAGAAGATGCCACAGCAAAAAACCTGCAGAAGAGTTCGGGTTCCAGAGATTGGGGCAACCTTGGCGCAGTTGCATTAAATGGGAGCTTCCGACAATTAGGGGTACCGTGTTTTGGGGTCCATATATTAACGATCCTACTATTTAGGGTCCTATATCAGGGTCCCCTGTTTTCGGAAACTCCCAAATGCCGGGAGAAGAGAAAGGAACACAAGAAAACCAAGATTGTGGATAAGAAGTCCGAGATCCAAGACGTTTTCGGTCACGTTCACCAATTGTTGATGAATGATCTGTACCTGGAAAACTACTTGATGCTAATTGGAAAGCACGAGGACAGGGTGATGATTGAGATACCTCTTGATGACAAACCAGATCAAACAAGCTAATTCTTGATATACACCTATGTTACGGTGAAGTTATAATACATACGCAACTGCTTTTTATCATTACATTCGAGTTAGAACCCTTGACCCTAAACCCTGAACCAAACTCTATCAGGAACACCCTGCCTATTTTGGGCTATGGCACCTGGGTGGATACGGGTATTTGGGAATAAAACAGTTTCTTAGGATAGATTCGGATAGATATTCATCTTTTTAGGGTGGGTGGTGCCAACAGCCGAAAACAGGCGAGGTATGTTCTAACTCTTATACCGCCTCTTATAACTACCCCTGAACCTCCAAGTAAACCCCTGAACCCCTGACCCTTCACCCCGAAACTTCGTATCTTGTCTTCTATGAACCTTATAGGCTTGTGCTTAAGCAGGTCTTCCGGCATCTTCCGAAAAGCATGTTCAACGGAGTCAGCAACGTGAGTGGCTTTTCAGCTAGCTGGGTTTAGGATTTTATGATATGATATCACTGGTTCGGATATCATTGCTGTGGAAAGCCGCTTAAACCCCAAGCCCCCAAACCTAAACCCTCAATATCGCAATCCGAGAGTCTGAAAATCAGGACCTGTAACCTCATGAACCCTCAACCGTAACTCAGGAAAACCTTCGAGCGATGGAAGCTAGGTTAACTTACCATAGGTTAGTAGGGAATGGAAGAATGGTAGTAATAGTAGTCATAATTATACCCCATTCCCCCATTCCCTACTAACCAAAAGTAAGTTAAGGGAAGGTTTGGGGGTTCAGGGACATTCCAACCCTAAGCCCGAAATCTTCCACAATCCATCGGCCACTCAACCCTGCCAAGCAGCCCGAAAACCCAACCAAAACCTAAACCTTAAAGCCTACCAGGATTCCCCCAAGTACCCGTTAGAGGGCTCTGATATTTCTCATTAAGAGGTAATTCGGGGCTACAATAGAGGGTAGTTGGGGGGTCTGGGTAACCCCAAAAATTTGAAGCTTGAACCCTCACACCCTACTCACACCCTAAACTCAACACCCCTCAACTCAACCCCTAAACCCTAAACCACCCAAATTTCGACAACTCCGTCTCAAAATTACAACAAAACCAAGGCTTTGCCTGATGCATCTAAGCAGATGCCGTCAAAGGCACCTCAGGAGGGAGGTTTAGGGATTTAGGGTTTAGGGTTTAGGGATTTAGGGTTTAGGGTTTAGGGTTTCGGGTTTAGGATTTAGGGGTTAGGGTTTAGGGTTCAGGGTTCCGGGTTTAGGATTTAGGGGTTAGGGTTTAGGGTTGTGATTTCTACGGCGTTGTAAAGCTCTGTAAGGTGTACTGTTCGCGTTTTCTGAGGGCTGTGTATGAGTATTTGTGCATAGGTATAGGCATCGGTATTGGCATCGGTAGATGTCGAGTAGAGCTAGAAGTACAGGTAAAGGTAGAGGTAGAGTAAAGCTAGAAGTAGGGGTAGATGTACAGGTAAAGGCAGAGGTGGAGGTGCAGGTGTAGTGTATGCGACGGCATATACATATGCACATATATATATATATATATATATGTTTGTATATGTATGAGCCCGATGTCTTTCGGGTCTATTCAGCTACTTTTGTAAAGCACGAAATCAAATGCTTAATTGAATACTGTACCACTACGCAGCTATCCCCTGGCTCTTGGTCACTGCTAGCCCCGCTGTTAGAAATGACTCCCCAAGGTTGATCAGACAAACCTAGAGCCGAAACCCAAGTAGTAGCAAATGGAATATAGGCAACACTTATAGTGAACGCCAGAAAGTTGGAACATAGATTTAGGGTGATTAGTGCTGGGATTCCCTCTATTTTACTTTAAGGGCATGAGGATAATGATGTTCCAACTTTCTGGCTTCTACCGTAGCATGATTATCTTCGTTCCCATGGGTTTCAGATGATGAGTAGCAAGCGGCCTCTACCCAGGTGACCGAAAGTAGTTCCTTTTTGGGTGTGTCCTCTTTTTTGATTAGGGACTCTAATATACTACCCAAAAAGGAACTACTTTGGGGCCCCTGGGTAGGCAATAATTGGCATGATTGTCTCCGCTCCTATGAGTTCAAGCAAGATTTGGGAGTTTCCGAAAAATAGGGGTACCTTACTTAGGGGTTCTTATAATAAGGATCCTACTATTTAGGGTACTATATTAGGGTCCCCCATTTTCGGAAACTCCATTTTGCTAGGGCTACTAGCAAACGGCCTCACGCAACACTTAGCACGATAATTGTCGCTCCGATGGCTTCGAATCAATTTGTGTAAAGATTAATAGCAAGCGGGCTTTAGGCAGCACTTAACATGATTATCTTCGTTCCGACGGATTCTATGCAACGCGATTCATAACAAACGCCAGATAGGCAAAGCATAGCATAATCGTTTCTTTCCTACCCGAATTTGCAACCAATCTGAACCACTCAAGCTGGACGATGTAATATATGTACCGTCTCATGAAGCAACTGCAGGTTTATTAGGGGTTTGGGGGTTTAGGGGTTTGGCGTGGATTTAACAGGTTTAGGAGTTTAGCGGTGAGGGTTTCGGGTTTACTTGGAGGGGCAGGGAACTTAGTAAGTAGGTTATAAGTATGGGGTAACTCCATGTACGGTACTTATAACTCTACTTATAACCTACTTACTAAGTCCCCTGCCCCTCCAAGTAGGGTTTTGGGTGTTCGCCATAGCTTTGCGCCAGGATGAGGATGGATTTAGCAAGAGGCGCTTTCGGAAGGGTCGGACTTAATTCCTAGGGTTTAAATAACCTCCTTTGACCGCAATTTCGCAATAAGCAGGGTCAAGAGTTTCGGAGTAAGTTATTGGGTAAACAGCCCTTCACAACATTTAAAAAAACAACTCCTAAACTATAAGCCCTAAACCCCAAATCATCCCTGCGCCTTCGCACCGACCCATCAGTCGGCTAAGGCGGTACGTGGCATTCTGCACCTCGTAGGGTATAGGTTTTGGGTTTAAGGTTCAGGGTTACGGGTTAAAGGGTAAAGGGTTTAGAGTTCAGGCTTAGGGTTGAGAGTTTAGGGCTTAGGGCTTAGGAAGGTTTAGGCATTCTTCACTGCTTTCGTTTTTCAGCATTCTTCACCTCTTGGAGGTTTCAGCTTACGGTTTAAGGGTTTAGGCATTCTGCAGCTCAGGGGGCCTAACCGCTCTATGTGGGCTTTGTAGGAGTTTATATGGTTTCATATGCATTCATATGGTTTTATATAGTTTCATGTGGTTTTCATATGGTTTTACATGGCTTTCATATGATTTTATATGGCTTTATATGGCGTTCATATGATTGTGCTTTGGGTCCACAAACAGTCACGATCGGAACACACATGGAAATCAGGAAGTCTCCAGGCCAGCCTGTTTATGCATGCACAACTGAGACCAGGGCCCTCCCTTCGTCACCCTAGCGAGCAAAGCCGTCCCAGAGAGCCCAATACCCCTTAATTAAGGAATATAGCTTAAATCATGATATGAAGCCCTATATACTTTAAGCCATATTCCTTAGTTAAGGGGTACTGGGCTCTCTGGGGTGGGAACTGTGCCCCATCTCGAGGTCTCCAGACTCCAATTCTTGTCCTGCACCTGTTGAACCACAGACGTCTTGCGACGCCACCCTTTTCTCCGACTCTGAATTAACGTAAGGTTTAGGGAAGTCTGGTGCAGAAGCCGAAACCACAACCCCCAAATTACGAGAAGCTCATACTATAGAGGCCTTAATAATTACCTATAGTATTCTGGGGGTCCCTTATTGTATTTATAGTATAATGGGCCCCGAATTACGAGAAGCTCATACCTGAACCAACATTCCAGCCCTCATAGCAAAAGACCGCCTCACACTCACGTTGCCAAAAAGCCCAGCAATAGCTTTGTCACACACGTCTACAGAAAGTGTCGGGGCTGCATGTAGCGGGTCGCGAAGGACTGCAAGACAAAGGTTTAGTGCTTCGGGTTTAGGGTTTAGGGCTCTATCCTTGAAGTTATAACTTCGCAGGTACCAAATCTAAAAAGGCTCCTGCGCGGACCTACTTCATGGTATGAGGCTCCCTACATGCGCAAAGCACGGTTGCATTAGACAATCTTGAACTTACTGGGTCTGTCACTCATCTCATACAAGGTTAAACATGCCAATGCTTGGCAATCGTATTCACGATGGTATAAGATCTCATCCAGCGTCACCGGGTCGTTCAAGAACGCGATTTCACCGGTTGAGATGATTAGGACTCTGGGTTCTGCTTAAGGGATGTAGTTTAAGTTGCCGTCATCCAAAACCCATATTATCTACTATAGATCCCTGTTGTGGTAACTTAAACTATATTCCTTAACAACCCAGGATTGCGGCACACGAGCCGTTAAACTCATGAGCAACAAACCATTCGCCTCACGAAGCCCCGAGTGGGTTGCTAAGCCCGACACCCTTGTCCTTTTAGAATAATAGACAGAGCCGTATACCTATATCCCTTAGTAGGAATCATTTAAGAAGGTCTACTAGCCGGTCTGTTTATTCTTTTGGGGGAACCATGAAAAAGGACAAGGCTGAAGCCCGATGCCCTACAACCCTAAAACGCTAGAACCCTAACACGCTAAAACCCTAAAGCCCCGAACCCTAAAAACCCCTAACACCCTGAACCCTACAACCCTAAAATCCCGAAAACTTTCGTTGCGGGAGTTCAGACTTCAGGGATCCTTGAGGGCCTTCATTTAGGGCTTAGGACACAGAGTTTAAAATTAGGGTTTAGGGGTTTAGGGTTTAGGGCGTGGGGTTTAGGGGGTTTCGGGTTAGGGTTTAAGGGGCCTGCACGCCTGAACACATTCCCACGCCCAAACCACCACCTCCCGGCACCCTAAAATGACAGAAACTCTCGTAATACCTTCTTAGTAAACCTCCCAAGTAGAGTCCAAAAACTTGCTAGTAACCCGTGCAGAACCCCGCTGAACCCCGTATAAAGAGTCGGAACCCTGCATCCTTAATCCCTTACCCCTAAACCCTGAACCCCTCGACCCTTCTGAACCCCCCACTTAAAGGATCATGGGACTTAGCAATTGCGGCTATTATTTAGGTAAACATACTTATAACTACTTGTAACACCAATTAAGGTACTTATAACCTTACTTACTAAGTCCCATGGCCCTCCAAGCAAGAAAGAATCAGAACTGAGAATCCGGCCGCCAAGAGCAGCTTTTGCAGATGTCTCAAGACGTTGGAGATTGCACAGTCCTTCTGGGTTGTCTCCAGGGCTTCGGGTATAAGGCTGTGGGTTTGAAGGTTTAGGATTTAGGCTTTTTGGGCTTGAGGCTGAAGTTTAGGCCAGTCCTTCTTTCTGGGCTTAGCGTCTAGGGTTTATGCGGTCTTGCTGTCAGACATGTTCAGGCCTCTCCTCAAAAGCCGCATGAGCTTTGCTAGACCTAAGAGTAACCTAGGAATAAAAACGGCGCCCTTTTTGGCTTAAAGGGTGTTTATAAGGAAACCTGAACCCTAAAAAAGTGGAATATGGGCCTACTCTGGGTCCTAGTCTGCTACGAGCAAAGCACGGCAGTACTTGGAGGGTCATGGGACTGCGTAAGTATGGTTACAAGCCCCTTAATTGGGCTGATAAGCACTTATAAGTATAGTTACCCCAACAATAACCCTAGCTACTAAGTCCCATGGATCTTTTAAGTATACCCTACAGCCCCCTTATAGAACCCTTATAGATCCCTTTAAAGGAGCCCTTTAAGGAACCCTATAAAGTTACTAAGTCGCATGGATCCTTTAAGTATACGGCCCCATCCTCAGGTCCCAGCCAAGATTAGGGACCCACAAAAGCACATAAGCAAAAATTAAGATAGGGATATCACAAAAAAAAACCCTTATAATGAAGCCCAATAAGGCAGGGATATCCCTATAAAATGCTTATGCTTATGTGCTTTTTTGGGGTTCCCAAAAGAGTCGGGTTCGGCGAACGCCGCCAGGAAGGCCGACTCGATGCTCAGACAGGGCAAGTGCCAGAGGTACTACGGCTGATGATATATGGGAGTTTCCGAAAATAGGGGTACCTTAGGGTTCCTTTAAAGGGTTACTATAAGGGTACTATAAGGGTTCCTTTAAAGGGGTACTATAAGGGTTTAGAGTTTCCGAAAATCAGGGGTACCTTTAAAGGGATCCTTTAGGAGTTCCTTAAAAGGATCTATAAGGGTTCTATAAAGGGTTTAGGGGTTTAGAGTTTCCGAAAATCAGGGGTACCATATTTGGGGGTCCTTATAATAAGGATCCTACTATTTAGGGTACTATATTAGGGTCCCCTATTTTCGGAAACTCCCATATATCCGGCATTACCTTAAGGAACCTAAACTATGGAAATTGTGGTATATTCCTGCATTACTGAGGGTAATGCAGGATATGTATCATCAACCGTAGTAGCAAAGGGCGGCATTCACCTCACCTTGCATGCAGACGGTCGGCTTCTCCATTCTGATCACCGTACACGGTCAGGAGTCAAGGACTCAGGCCAAGCGCGTGGCGTAATCCGTAAACCCGAAACCCGCTTTGGGTGGGACCTCATCCACCACATCATGCATCACCGCCTATAAGGACTGCTCATACACCGGCCTCTGTCGAAGAGATGGCGATGAGAGGCAGCTTAGAAGCCCGCCACATCAAGGTTCCCCCTAGGTAAAATCAAAATGCCACCTTGGCGCTGCTTGCCACTGGGGGGCAACCGACGCATCCGCGAACACCTCAAGCCTTTGCCAGGCTACGGTATGAGCTCAAGGGCCCGGTCCTTTGTCTGCAGGAGATATCCTTAAAGGGATCTATAAGGGTTCCTAAAAGGGATCTATAAGGGTTCCATAAAAGGTTTAGGGGTTTAGAGTTTCCGAAAATGAGGGCTACCTTATTTAGGGGGCCTTATAACAGGGATCCTACTATTTAGGGTACTGTATTAGGGTCCCCTATTTTCGGAAACTCCCATATCGAAAGACCTTATGACCGATCTTAATGACTTGACCCGGGCGAGAGATCGTATGAGCCGCCATAAACTGCATGGCGAAGGCGATATCCGGCCGGCTGTTTTGTGCCAACCAGAGCAACTCCCCTGTCAAGCGCTGTGCTGTCTTCAGCTTGGACTCGTACTCGGGAGTCTCCAGGTTCTCGATCTCTCCGTCGTCACAAAGGAGTGTGGGTTTAGGGTTTAGGGCTTAGGGGTTTAGGGGTTTAGGGTTTTGGGTTTAGGGTTTAGGGGTTTAGGGTTTAGGGTTGAGGAATCCATCTTCCCTTCCCGGTGAAGTCGTTTCGAGAAAACATTTCCTCGATATACGACTGCTGCTCCAAGGCAAAGCCTTAACAGGTTTCACTATAAAGGGTGAAAACTCAAAGCCATGTAAATCAACACAGTATCCCGCAGCCACACTGTCACACAAGCTGCATGGCGTCTATCTCTAAGACCCTTACCCGAATCCCGTCCTGATAGAAACGCTACAAATCTAAACCCCCTAGCTTAGAGCCTGTATAAATTCCTATATATCCCTCCTCACTCAACCCTAAACCCTAAACCCCAGAACCCTGCCCACTCAACCCTAAACCCTAAACCTTACAGAACCTTGCTCACTCACCAAAGAAATCCTTTCGGGGGCCTCAAAAGGTAGGATGAGGGTAGGTGGGATATTCCCACATAAGAGTCCTTATATAAGGGATCCTTAATCCCATTCCCCAGACCTTCCGAAATCCCCCACAATTAAAGAGTATACCTTAAATTGTATTAGGGATCCTGTTATAATTTAAGGTATATTCCTTCAGTAAAGGATTTTGGAAGGTCTGGGTCCTGAGTTTTCTAGAAGCCTGGTGGAACCTTATTCGCTTAGGGTTTTGGGGTTTAGGGGTTTAGGGTTTAGGGGCTTAGTGGATTAAGGGTTTTAGGGTTTGGGGGTTTCGGGGTTTAGGGGCTATAGGGGTTTAGGGTTTAGCGGTTTTTAGGGCCTAGGGTAATGACCGAAGACCCAAAACACGATAAACCCCATAGACCCCTCCTAGAAGCCCCCAAAAAAACAACAAGAGAGGTCCGACAGCTCCAGGCAGGCTGCCGCCACTTCACGGCACATCTGGGCCGCAACTTTGTTGGTGGGATCTGTCGGGTTGAGGCGCTTATATGGGCTGTAGACGGCTGTGAAGCGTGTCGTTGAATTTCTTCGAGGTATTGGTAGGTTTATGAGGCTTGAGTTTTGGCTTCAACCCTAAACCATAAACCCCAAACCCTAAACCATACACCATAAACCCCAAACCCTATACATATATGTAAGAGTCAGGATGTATGCGGTTTCAGCTTCCGGGTTGCGGAATAGAGCTTAAGAGTAGTTCAGGATTTGGGAGTTGAAGCTTGCCATCACCCTTATTTGTAGGATCCCAAGCTATGCCCGAAGCCCTAAACCCTAAAGCCCTAAACCCTAAACGTACCCCTTAGTATAGAATCTTCCGGGGCCCTGCAGAAATTTGGGATTGATTGACTAAGGTGGGGACAGTTTCAGGCTCAAAAGGCTAGATGCACGGGTTTTGGATTTATAGGGTTTGGATCGCGAAGTCTGAGGTCGCACTCCCGCAGCCCTTTAAAAGCCATAGTGGAATTTAGGAAACTGCCGAAACCTTACCAATATCTGAGCAAGAACGTGCTCGGGCCCTGTGCTTTGCAAGGCCTGGAATCAAGAAGGTCCCCTAAACAGTAAACCCTAAACCCTCAACGGTCGAGTGTGATGCGGGTTTCTGGTTAAGCGTTCAGGGTTTCGCGCCTAAGGTCGAGGCTTGGGGCTTTTAGAGTCTGTGTCGCAGTGGATCGGGTTTTAGGGTTTAGGGTTTTGGGGATTGGGTTTCAGGGTACCTTCAACAGGGCGCGAACGAGGACGTTCGAGGTTCTCGCCTTGCGCTCAGAGCTGAACATGCGCTGCACTGCAAAGCTTTGCTCCACTTCGCACATACTCTCCCAAACGGACAGCAAGAAGCTCAACTCAGGAGGCAGACAGCGTAAGCATGAAATTATCACGCCAACTTCGCTCATGCAGCCTGACTAGCCGCTGAGTGACGGCGAGAGCGAGGGCAGGGAGCCGCTTCTTGCCCCAGTGCATGACTACTTGTCCCCAGTAGATCTCGGGGTCAACCACCCCCTGCCTCAGCATGAGACCCAGTGTGTCAATATTGCTGAAAACCATGCGGGATCCATGTACTAAGGGTTTAGGATTTAGGGTTTAGGGTTTACTTGATGATCTACTGGTTGGATTTGGGAGTCTCAATGCCCCACAACTAGCCTCCACTGCAAACCCAAATGCTTACGACAGGGTGCAGGGTGCTGATTTGGAGGCGGCATAGGGCTCTGTGGGGCCACAGGGTTACACAGGATTTTGTCAGTGTTTAGCAGGGCAAGATACTGTTTAGGGTGTAGCTGACGATAAAAGTGTCACAGTTATGAGCAACACAATCGGATTTGCTTACCCACAGCCCAATTTTGCTTCGATGAGTGCAGTCCCACTGGCGCATCAATGACTGGAGCACTGATCTTGCAAGTAGGTGAACTTGTGTAGATCATCGTGCGGATCTTGAACACAGGACAATGAAATTCGGGGGTCGTGACGTTCAAACCTCTTGGACATTTCTGTAAATCCTGGACTTGGAAACCTTGATTAAACCACAAACTCTAGACACCAAGCCCTGAACTTTAGCCTTAGACCATTAGAGCGTAGACCTGAAGCCCTGTATATTACACGTGAAACTCTGAACCCTAAACCCCTTTGGATCCTTTATAGAATCCCTGCACAAACCCTAAACCCTAAACCCTAAAATCCTAGAAGAAACCTGCTATAAAACCTAGGAGCCCTCATAAAAATTCTGAATTGAGCCAAGAGCTCCTCCAAAGCCCGAAACCCTACACCCTAAACGTCAAACCCTACGCCCTGAACCTCAAGCCCTAAACCCTAAACCTCAAACCCTAAAGCCTAAACCTCAAACCCTAAAACCCTAAACCCTAAAACCCTAAACCCCTAAAACCCTGAAACCCTTAACCCTAAAACCCTACAACCCTAAAACCCTAAAGCCTAAAACCCCTAAAACCCTAAAGCCCTAAAACCCCAAAACCTAAAACCCTAAAGCCTAAAACCCCTAAAACCCCTAAAACCCTAAAACTCTAAAAGCCTAAAACCCTAAAACCCTGAACCCTAAACCCTAAAAGCCTAAAACCCTAAAACCCCTAAACTTACCCTAAAAGCCTAAAACCCAAAAACCCCTAAAACCCTAAAACCCTAAAAGCCTAAAACCCAAAAACCCCTAAAACCCCTAAAAGCATAAAACCCAAAAACCCTTAAAACCCTAAAACCCTAAAAGCCTAAGAGCCCGAAGCTGAGATCGGCTCATGGCTTTGCGTCTCATTGATCAAGACGTGCTTGGTCACGATGGCGCGCTCCTGCTTGGGGTTGAGGGGTTGAGGGGGTTTAGGGGTTTAGGGTTTGGGGTTTAGGGGTTTAGAGGTTTAGGGTTCCCAGAGAACCCAATACCCCTTAATTAAGGAATATAGCTTAGATCATAATATGAAGCCCTATCTAATTTAAGCCAGATTCCTTACTTAAGGGGTATTGGGCTCTCTGGGTTGGGGGTGTAGGGCTTGAGGGTGTAGGGTTTAGGGTGTAGTCAGGGTATAGGGTGTAAGGCTTTGCTCGAAGGGCTTGTAGGTTACTTGGAGGATCATGGGACTTAGTAAGTATGGTTATAAGTCCCTTGATTGGGGTTATATGTAATCATAAGTATAGTTGCCTTAATAATAACCCTAGTCACTAAGTCCCATGATCCTTGAAGTGTAGGTAAACCTAAACCCGAAACCCTAAAACATAAACCCTAAACCCTAAGTAAACCCTAAACCCTAAATCCTGTAGGTTATGGTGAACCCTAAACTCCTAAACCCACAACTGGAACCCCAAACTGTGAACCCTGCAACAAATGAACCCTGAAAGCTCCAGGCCCTACCACAGTTATCGGCTTGGGTTGATCGGGGACTTTATATATATATATACATATATATATATATATATATTTATTTATTTATTCATTTGTTTATTTATTTATTTATTTATCTATATTGTGGGGCCTTGCTAATCAGAATAGCGACTGGAGCAAAATTGTACAATAAGAACACAATCAGGAACCTCTGAGGGGTAGTACTAGGAAATCCCGTCGTATGGGGCTTAATGGCTTCGTGGGCTAAAGCTTCGGCACTTTGGCCTCAAACCCAAAACCCCAAAGCGTTGGGGCTGTAGGGTCTTGGGCTTGGATTTGCGGGAACATGTTTCGGGCTGGAAGGTTCAGGGAATAGAGCTGAGAAATACTGTCTTGAAGCGCTAGGAGACCTATACCCCTTAATTCAGGAATATACCTAAAATCATAATATTAAGCCCCCTATAGTTTAAGGTATATTCCATAATTAAGGGGTATTGGGAACTCAAGGCACCCGAACATGATGCAGGTGTAGGGTTTAGCCTTCAAGGCTTAACTTTCATTGCTATGGGCGTTGAAAAATTAACAGATGTGCTCGCTCGAAGAGATAGACCCTAAAGTTCGGCCCTACACCGCAAAACCCTACACCCCAAACTCTAGACCCGAAACTCTAAACCCTACACTACACCCCAAACTCTAGACCCGAAACTCTAAACCCTAAACCCTAAACCCTAAGCTACACCCCAAACTCTAGACCCGACGCCTTGAATCAAACCACACACCCCAAGCCCTGCGCCCGTTTAAGAATTCCACACGCCGAAGGCCTTGAGCCGACAACAATTCGGTGTTTGGCTGACCAAGTTCCCCAGTAAGCCCTCAAGGGTTTAGGGTTTAGGGTACAGTCACATGAAAAACTACGGCTCTATAACCTCGGAAGAAAAACGATTATGACTCACCATATTGAACAATAACAAAAATCATCATAGCGGTGCCCTGATTCCTGCAGTGTTCAGCTTGAGACACAAGCACAAACAGGTCACGGGGGTGCTACTAGGGAACCTGGGTGAAACTGGTGCCCCAGCAGGACATGGGATTGATGTGGGAGATGCCGAAAATAGGGGACCCTAATCTAGTAATTACCCCAAATAGTAGGATCCTGATTATAAGGACCCCCAAATAAAACTCCCATACAAAACCTCAATAACTCGAAACACGCCTCCGTGAGCTCTGATGTTCATTTCTTCGGCAAGCCCTCTAACGCACCTCGTAGCCTGAACCTGAATCCCAATGCCTCAAGGAAATCTGGCCCTGCTTTGAGACATAGAGACATGGCCTGCTGGGGAACGAGAAATCTGAGTCGAATTCGCGTCACTCCTTTTGACTTTAGCTGCAAGTTCTACGCCCCCTTGTCACTAACCCCGTGCATCCTGAACGATACCTACACGCAGTGCGGTTTGCGATGCCCCCTGGCGAAGAGCCGCGCTGAATAGATCTCTGGCTTGCTCTATGGTACTACAGATGTCAAGTGTGCTAATTACAAAATACAGCCCTTCCCTTCCACTGATACCCCAGGTTTAACATGGTTTCTACGCCGAAATAATCAGAACAGGAATTAACCCATACCTTCGATGATGCCCATATGGAGAGGCTTCTCCAATAACAACATGTTGTCGAATTGTGGCTCCGGTATGACCGAATCCAATTCGATCCTGAACTGGCGCATTCTAGACACTTACAACTAGAACCTATGTGAAGGCCTCATAGCAGCCTGATGATACCCTTCTGAGATTCTGAAGCCTATGCCCGAGACCCCTATGACTTGACGCTCATTGCCGCCAGCTGCTGCCGGGAAAGTGGAGCGTCGAAGCGTTCTCGCTTCACCCCCGTCTGAGGCAGAGTAGTCCTGTTTTAGGCTTTCTAAACCCCAAACCCTCAACAGTTTAGGAGGGGTTTGGGGTTCGACAGCAAAACCGCACCACCCACATTTTCAATTGTCTAAAGCCCTGCTTCATCTTGCGTTTCGGAAACACCCCCCTTCTTGGCGTTTGGAGCTTTTCGGGCTTAGTTTGGAGGCCTCGCGCTCTAAAAGAAATAAGCATCAAACCAGAGTTCTGGGATCTGTTTTCCGAGAATCACAAAGTTAGAACAGGACCATCCTCATGCTCCTAGGGTGAAGCTTTGGGGTTCTAGGGTTTAGTTTTTCTTTTAAGTGTGCTAGTGCCTTTTCTTGCAGAAGTCTCACCCAGTGTTTGGGTTCAAAGTTCACACTGCGCAGAAACAACAGCGAGGGTTTAGGGTTTCGTGGCCTGTTTCAACTTTCGGTGGGTTCACTATACTTGGAGGGCTGGAAGCTCTCGGCAGATCGGAATAGAAATGGCCCTGTGCATGCACCTAGCCGTCCGGCAGGCCCGGTAATTTGAGGTGTAGCGTATCAGAGCTTGATGGTTGAGGTCGATCCTGTGTCAGACTTTCGTGCCCCAATGTTGGCAAGCAGCCTTTCCAAAACCTTCTCCCTAACCCTGACAAAACCCTAAACCCTAGACGTCGACAAAAATCCCGAAACCCTAATTCCTACGCTCCAGCGACCCAGCATCCCAAGTTTCATGAAGGTCATAAAACAACAATCATAAAAAAAAACCAGAAACCCACATACCTGGTTGGGGTTCTGACGTTTGGGGATTTTGCAGTTCAGGGTTTTGATTTTGATCTGGTCCTGGTAGTTGGCTGCATGCAGAGCACGCCATCGTTGTACACGACGAAAGAGGTACCGGCGGGCATTACGAGAGTGTACCTGGGCAGTGGGTGTTTGGAGTCTGTGCGCACTCGACCACCGTTGGATTCGGGTTTAGCACTTAGGGTTTAGGATTTGGGGGTTTCCGAAAATGGGGGACCCTAATATAGTACCCGAAATAGTAGGAATTTCCTGAAACTCCCATTGGTTGTAGGCTTAAGGGTAGAAGCCCGATTCCCGGCCCAAACCGAAAAACCAGAACACAAAGCCGGACTCTAAAGACAAAACTGTAAACTCCGAAAACCCCAACAGCAAAACAAAAACCCCGAAGCCTACAATGGACTTAGGGTTTACGGTAAACTCCGAAACCCCAACAGCAAAACAAAGACCCCTCCATGTTGAATCGATAAGGCCACTAGCGCGACAAAAGAAGAGTAGTATACTACGTGAATCACCTGAAGGATCAAGGACTTGTTGTGGGGATTCTCAGGTGTGGTGAAAGGCCATCTGCGTGACTAAGTATACATACACATATGTGTATGTTGTGTATTATATGCAGACGTGGTTCATACTTTCCCCGTAGGGCCCGGGGACTTGGCAAGTACAGCCATGACTGAGTTCTTGTGAATGCAGGCAGGTAGGTCGGTAGGTCGGCAGGTCGGTAGGTCGGTAGGTCGGTAGGTCGGTAGGTCGGTAGGTCGGTAGGTCGGTAGGTCGGTAGGTCAGTATGTCGATAAGTCTGTACGTCGGAAAGTCGGTAGGTCGGTATGCCGCCAGGTGTGTGCGCGTCGGTACAATGATGTATATATACATCTGGGTTATGTACAAAACATACATGCTAAACCCTCAACCCTAAACCCTAAAGCCTAAACCCTAAACCCTGCATATGCACATGCACATAGACGACCCATGGTGCCTAGTTCGGCCTAGGCGCCGGCCAAAAGGCTGGCCACCGGCCTGCCAACGCTTCTGGTCGGCAGCATCCAGGAGGCTGCGCCAATCCTCGCACATAGTGCTTGGGGCTCCATAGGGTTCAGGGTTTAAGGTCTACTATTTGCTTAAGAACCCCCCAAAAAATGGAAAAAAATATTATGGTGGGTAATATAGGTATTATTATTTTTGTTTTTTTGGGTGTTTCTTAAGCAAATAGTAGAGGTTAATTCGGGGTTTAGGATTCTTAAAGTTTAAGATCGAGAGCTTCACCAATCCTCGCATAGTTCTTACTTAAAGGATCATGGGACTTAGTAACTAGGGTTCCCTAAAGGGGCTCCTTTAAAGGGATCTATAGGGGTTCTATATAAGGGGGTTTTTAGGATTTACTTAAAGGATCATGGGACTTAGTAACTCGGGCTATTGTTAGGGTAACCATATTTATAAGGTACTTACGTATAACCACACTTACTGAGTCCCATGATCCTCCAAGAAAGGCTCAATTGGGTTCAGAGTTTCAGGTTAATTCGGGGTTTTAGGATTCGAATATAGAGTTCCCCGAACCCGGGGTTCGAATATAGAGTTCCACTATGTTCGAACCCTGGGTTCGGGGAACTCCATATTCGAACCCTGGGTTTAGGAATCTTAAAGTTTAAGATTCAGAGGTTCGGGGCTTTGCTTGATGGTGGTAGTGAAGCAAGGTCACCTAAGCAGAGGAAAGTCCAAACCTGTTGCGCACACTAGGCTTCTCAGCAGCCCCTCCATACGAAGACGACCTTTTTCCTACTATTTTAATTAGGAGAACCCTAAAACGAAAAGTGCAAAAGGGTACCAAAAAGAGGAACCCAGCCCTGAACTCAGCACCACTGGTGACCAGGTGGGGCCGTGGGACAAAGCAATGTCTCTCGTCAGGTTGTAGAAGATTCATCCCGAAACCACGACACCCCAAGAACCCTAAAACCCAAACCCCTGAAGCCCTATAGATCCCTTTAAAGGAACCCTGATAGATCCCTTTAAAGGAACCCTAAGAGATCCCTTTAAAGGAACCCTTCGGCTTAAACCCGAAACCCTTGAGGACGAGCCGGTGGATCCTCGACCATCTGGGACACCTTGCCGTAGAGGACCTCGAGCTTCTCTTCCTTGGCATTCAGGGTTTAGGGTTCCTTTAAAGGGATCTATAAGGGGCCCTTTAAAGGGATCTAGAAGGGGTCCTTTAAAGGGATCTAGAAGGGGTCCTTCAAAGGGATCTAGAAGGGGTCCTTTAAAGGGATATTTAAGGGGTCCTTCAAAGGGATCTGTGGTGTTCAGGGTTTAGGGTTTAGGGTTGGGGCTTTTAGGGGTTAGGGTTGAGGGGTTTAGGGTTTGGGTTTAGGGTTTAGGGCTTTTAGGGCTTAGGGTTTAGGGTTTAGGGGTTTAGGGGTTTAGGGTTTAGCGGTTTTAGGGTTTAGGGGTTTCGGGTTTGGGGGTTTTAGGGCTTTGGGGTTTATAGGGAATGGGGGTGTCGGGTTTAGGGCTGAGGGTTTGGGGTTTGGGGTTCCTTGGCGTTCAGGGAACCCAGAGGCTCCTCCTGCCTAGAGGCTCCTCATATACTACCATTATGGTAATATTTTACTGCTGTTCCTTCAAGGGTTCGTTTAAGGATTCTATGGGGTTTAAGGTACAACGTTCCATATTTGTATTACCATTATGGAAGTAGGTCCCTAAAACCCATAGTAGGGATGGTCCTTTGGGACTAGTTCCATAATGGTAGTTTATGAGGAGCCTCTGGGGAAAAGGGTTTAGGGTTTGGGGGTTCAGGGTTTGGGGCTTAGCGTTTGGGGTTTGGGTGTAGGATTTATTTAGGCTTGAAGCTTTTTGGATTTAGGGTTTTAGGGTTTAGGATTTAAGGCTTTAAGGCGTCAGAGTTTGGGGGGTTTTGCATTGGCTAGGATACCCAGTAACCTAAGAATAAAAAGGCCTCTCTTTTTGGTATTGGGTAACTTTATAAGGAACCTAGGACTACAAAAAAGGAATAAGGGTACTGCTGGGCATCCTAGTTGGCCTGGTTCTGATGCTCTTGGACAGCGGCGGATCCGATGGGTAGGATCCTACTGGCCACCGCTGGCCAGCACTTTTGCCAGTTACTGTGAATGCAGGCTCCAAGGTTTAGAGTTTTAGGCAACCTTTAAGGATCTATAGGGGCACTATAAGGGTTTAGGGTTCAGAATACTTGGAGAATCTTGGGACTGAGTAACTAGGGTTGTTTTTAGGGTTATAACCCGTTTTCCGGGCAACCTCTGACCTGGGTTGCAGAATTATTTCTGTGAAGAAACCTTAAAATTCAGGGTAACTATGCTTCAACTTCCAACTACTTATGACCCCGAGAAAATTGCTTCGACTTCCAATTACTTATGACCGCGAGAAAATAGCCATACTTACTAAATCCCATGATTCTGCAAGTAATGGTCAATGCCGTGATCACGCTGATACGGGAAGCAGGTGATGAGGACGATCATGAGAACCGGATATCGAAACCGTAGACCCTAAGCATCAATACTGATCCCCCGCCCTCACGAAACAGCACGACACCGGTCGAACCCTTCTAGAGGCAAGATAAAAACCGGAAAAGTTCTTGTCAAATAACTAAACCAATGAATCCCTGAACCCTGAACCCTCTTTTGGACACACAAATCCTAAGCATTAAACCCTAAACCCGTGCCTTTTGCTTCGAGATGCGGGATCTTCCACTTTACGGCTTTCCACGGAGCCTCAAATCCAACATCGCTTTTGATCAACGGTTGGAACCATGGGACCCTAGTATGGGCCCTTAACCCTGGGATCCTTATATACCCACTGTATACCCTATATAGACTCTTAAGGGTCCCTAGCTCCCTCAAAAAGGTCTAAGGGTCCATATTAGGGGCCCATACTTCCAAGCTTAGATTTGAAAGAGACCTCCATAAAGGCTTTATGGTGAGTTTCGTGTGTTTTCCAAGTTATCGGGTTTAGGGTACAGGGTTTGTCATAAGAACTACGTCAGGCTTTGGGGGTCTAGAGATTAGGTTTTTCATAGCTAGGGTTTAGGGTTCAGGGTTCAGGGTTTGGCAATATATGCCCTACCCAGACCACCGGAAGGATCCAAAAGTAGATCTCCTAGACTGGGACTCTATACAACAAAAGGATAGTTTATAGGAGCCCGCTTGCGGGGTCTGCTGGTTTGATCCTAAACCCTAAACCGTAAGTCCCGAAGCCCTACAGTCCACATGCAAGATTCGATGTATGGAAACCCTAAAACCTAAACTTTAAACCCTAAACCCTTGACCTTAAGCTTTAACCTCAAAGAAGGACCTAAAAGAGGCACCTGTTGATTAAGATAAATCCTGCATTACCCCTAATAAGAAATATACCAAAGCTCCCATGGTTTAGAGTCCTTAAGGTAATGCAGGATTTTCTCATCAACCGTACCTACTCATAGAAGCCCTTGGTTCCCAAGGCCGTCTATAATGGTACCCATAGACTCCAGAGGCCCTGCAGGGTCCAGCCATATCATTTAAGGGCTTTTTAGGGTTTAGGGTTTAGGGTTTAGGGTTTAGGGTTTAGGGTTTCGGGTTTAGGGTTTAGGGTTTAGGGTTTAGGGTTTAGGGTATCGTTCCTGTAGTTTGGTACCCAGCGTAGTTGATAGGGCACAGCCCCCATACATCATAATAGGGCTACCCAAAAGGGCCTTAAGTATCTGCGAGCATGCATTATTCAACTGTTACAGAGCGGGGGCGGGGGTATCCAACCCATAAACTCCAAAAGCCCGTAATTCAGGTTCACATATAGTATGGTCTTTGGGCCCAAAAGCCTTCGTATATGAGTCCTTAAATCCCTAGGGCAAGCGCAAAACCCAATGGCTCAAGTCTTGGCAAACAGGAGCCAGAAATGCACTGGATCTGGGTTTTCGAGTTTAGGCCAGTGTGGTTTTGGGGATTTGTCCTGAGGCTCTGTTGACCTGTATACGGTTTTCCGAACTGCGCACAACGCCAACCTGTCAGGATTGTGCTAACTGACGAGGGTTTAGGGCTTAGGGTTTAGAGTTTGGGTTATAGGGTTCAGGGTTTAGGGTTTGGGATTGGGGTTTAGGGTTAAGGGACCCATGATTTAATTGCGACATGATGACAGGATCAGCCCGGTACCTCAAACCATGAACCATACACCACGCAACCCTAAACTCTAAAACCCCAAACCTTAGGCATATAAGGCTTTTGAGGGCGAACACCCTCGAAAACCACAGCCCCTCTACCCTCAACTAGGGCTTAGGGTTTAGGGTGTCCAAACCTTAAACCACAAAACCCGCAAGCATCAAAACCTCCCCTGAAACCCCCAAAGTCCGCCCAAACGTTTGACTGAGGCGAGGGGGCTGTCGATGAAGTCCAAGGCGTCCTGCGCGTTCGTCTTCCGGAGGAGGGCCATCGGCATCATGTTCCTTGGGTTTAGAGTTTAGGATTTAGGGTTGAGGGTTTAGGGTCTAGGGTTTAGGGTTTAGGTTTTCATACAAGGGTTTCACGAACATGGTCAGCTTTCTGGGTATCTTGTGGTATGGTGTTACAGGGACTCTACCGGTAGGTTATTAGACCTTATGAAGTCCCGAAACCTGAGCCATACAACAGAAAACCATTCAAGCTCTCAGCACCGCGCTCCCTCAGTGTTGGCTTCGGAGTTAGTTCCTGCCAAAGTCCCGACCACGATGGATTTGAGAATCTATCTGGGTGGTTGCCTTTTTGGGTACCAATATTAGGTGCCGTATTGTGATAGGGACCCAAAAAGGGACCATAATTTTGACAGCCACCTATCTGTCTCAACCAGGCCCCAACACCTGAAGCCTTCACCCTCTCTTCTGTGGCCTAAGATCCAAGTCCTGACTTAGTAAGTATAGTTATAAGTACCTTAATTGGGGTTATAAGTAATTATAAGCATGGTTGCCTTAATAATAACCGTAATTACTAAGTCCCATGATCCTTTAAGTAAAGCCTCAACCGTAGACTGAAGCAAAAGCCAAGCACTGGCGCAATTGTTGGAGGAAGCAACCTACTTATAGGATCATGGGACTTAGTAACTAGGGTTAGAATTAAGGTAACTATACTTATAATTACTTATAACCCCAATTAAGGTACTTCTAACCATACTTACTACGTCCCATGATCCTCCAAGTAAGGGTGTTAAAATCTTCCTACCAATGGCGATTGACTCAAACCCCAATGCCTAAATCTCAAGCCCCAGGCCCTAAACCCCAAACCCTTAGCCTGAGGCTCAAACCCAAAACCCTAAACTTCAAACCCAAGTCCTAAACACCGAAGCCCAAATCCGTCATGTGAAGCAGGTCTTTTGGAGAGTTCCTTAAGCCCGAGCTTTGGCCTTCGAAAAGACATCCATCAAGTTACTGCAAAAGACAGTGCTGAGTTACAGAGTTGCGATCCAGATTTACGGCGTGAGTCTTGAGGCATGCGTGTGTTCAGGTTTCGTTCAGACTCGGGTTTGGGTTGGGGAATGGTGCAATGGGTATGTTGATGAGTCTGCACTTCTAGTTCTGAGAATTGCACCAGAAATCCTGAGAACAAAGCCGAGCATCCTCTTCCGCATCATGAAGCCTGTGATAATCGAGGGTACTTGGAGGATCATAGGACTTAGTAAGTAAGGTTATAAGTACCTTAATTGGGGTTATAAGTATAGTTACCCTAATTATAACCCCAGTTACTAAGTCCCATGATCCTTTAAGTAGAGCTCGTGGGCTCTAGAATGCACTGTACAGTAATTGCAGAGCTTGGTGCTTCGTCTACACCAGGGAACTTCGTAAGATGTCGGTCTCACCATGTTTACTCTATAGATCTAAACAGATATCCCGAAAGCCGAAGCCCTGAACCCCGAATGTAGGAACCTGGTTAAGGGACCCCGGGAACCCTAATAATGGCCCAAGGTTTCCTAATCAGGTTGCCACATTAACCCTAACCCTAAACCCTTTATAGTAGCCTTTATGGTATAGATCCCCTATAGATCTTTTAAAGGAACCCTTATTGAACCCCTACACTATGGAGTTCCAGCGGAGTTCTAGTGCTTAGCGGGACACGGCTCTTTCGCGCATGTCAGGCAGCCAAATTCATGATCGATTCCAAAAGCCGGGCCACCTTTTGCCATCGAAACTCTGACTCGCAGTACGTTAGGGAAAGGATTTTGGCCGTCATCTCGAAACCTGAATCGCAGCTATGTGTCTCTTGATCAGTCAGTATTTGGGGAAGCATCAAGGCCCTGCCTGGATCCCGCCACTACTTGGAGGATCATGGGACTTAGTAATAGTAACTATGGTTATGTTATAAGGAACTGTAAGCAGCAAGCAGCCCTGATAACAACCGTATTTAAATTTACTAAGTCCCAAGATCCTTTAAGTACTTCGGAGAACCAGCTTAGTCGGCTGCGTTTTCTCCCGGAGTCTCCTGGTCTCGAGCTCCTCGTGGTCTCCTGGTTTCGCCCTGGTGGTCGCGGTCGTCTTGGTCGCATGTGGTCGTCATGGTCGTCACGGCGTGGGGGCATCTACGCTGGCATACGAACAGACACTTAGACTAGGATACCCAGTAACCTAAAAAATAAAAAGGCCTCTCTTTTTGGTATTGGGTAACTTTATAAGGAACCTAGGACTACAAAAAGGGAATAAGGGTACTACTGGGCATCCTAGTAGAGGAACTCTAGACTCACACAGGCGCCTTGAGAATTCGAATAGGGCTTTGGGGTATCTTATGCTATAACTGTAATCCCTTAGCGCAGCAAGCTTGAAACCCGAAATGCCTTCCCAGAGGGTGCACAAATTCTAGCATTATGGCACTAAATTGGGGTTTCCAGAAAAACAAGGCCGCGTGGCTGAAGAGCTGGCCGAAGGTGAGCCCACGCCAGTTTGGAGGCACCTCGACGACGGTGAATGCCGCCTGGCAGGAGTCCAGGGTTTAGGGGTTTGGGGTTTAGGGTTTTGGGTTTGGGGTATAGGGTTTAGGGTTTGGGGTTTAGGGTTTGGGGTTTGGGGTATAGGGTTTAGGGTTTGGGGGTTAGGGTTTGGGGTTTGGGGTTTGGGGTTTAGGGTTTAGGGTTTGGGGTTTAGGGTTTAAGGTTTGGGGATTAGGGTTTGGGGGTTAGGGTTTAGGGTTTGGGGTTTAGGGGTTAGGGATTTAGGGTTTAGTTTAGGGTTTTTTTGTTTTGAGAGTTGCCCCGTTAGTTTAAGGCATAGGGTTTAGGGGTTCAGAGTCTTGAGTAAAGTAAACGTGCTCAACAGGTTCTATAAAGGGTTGGGTATGGGGTTCCATCAAGGTTGTACAAGAGCTTGCGCGCTTTGCTGAGGATGTTGGAGCATTTTTTCGGGAGTGCTTTCAATGGGGAGGTTTTGAAAAATCTAGGGTTGCTGAACCCTGAACTCTAAACCCAAAGTCCTAAACCCTGATTGAGTGCCGTTATTTTGTGGTTCAATAAATCTACGGATGTTTTCTTGCAAAGACTTTGTTGTGGATTGAAGAAGGGCTTCACGGGGATCCACTGAGTGACCAAACTTGTCTTTGAGAGCTTCGGGTATGGGGCGTTAGGGTCCAGAGTTGCAAGTACGGCGCTGGCCTTAGTAGTTAGGCTAGGGTGTTGGAGCCCATCATACTATAGTTCTAAGAAGGAACACCCAAAATATCCTTGGCAATTCAAGCAGACGGTTTACTGTTTGAGACCAGCTGTGCGCTAAGACTTCACACAGGTCATAAGGCTCCAGATGTATAACAATTCAGCTAGTCAAGTCTTGTACTAGGTTTTTCAACAATCCGTAAGAGTATTTATAATTAGGGCTCTATACTGAACAATAAGGGAAATTGGAATTATCCCAAAACGATATCTAGTATAGAACCCTGAACCCTTGTTCCAATGCCGTACTCCTTCCAATCAAACACCAGGAGCCCCTAAAGCTAGCAGTTTCTGCCGAATGGGATTTAGGGTTTAGGGTCTTAGGGTTTAGGTTTGAGGGTTTAGGGTTTAGGGTTTGGGGTTTTAGGGTTTAGGGCTTTAGGGTTTAAGGGTTTCAGGGTTTAGGTTCGAGGGTTTCGGGGAATTCTGCTTCGGGTTTAAGCCTTATCGGGCCTCGGATGTAATCATCGGATGTAATCCAGGGTTTCACATTTGTTTCACCTCAAGTCAGCCAGAATCCTAGCCGGAATAGTGATGACGGCGAAAGCAGTGGCACTACGGTTGATGGTATAAATCCTGCATTACCTTAAGGACCCTAAACTATGGGAATTATGGTATATTCCTTATTATGGGTAATGCAGGATTTATATCATCAACAGTCTCACTGCTGGTAGCTGGCAGCCATCAAGAGAACTCATGACCGGTAGCATGCTATTCGGGATGGTACTTATGAACCAGGAGAGCGAAATGGAGGGTAATGGTGCTTGAAACAAAAGAGCCGTAAACCAAAGAACAACTCACAGAGTTCAGGTACACGCCAAGCCATATTCAATGTTATTCAATGTTTGCAACAACAGCCATGAAAGTGTCGATAAACGTCTCACAGATGCGAGACACCTGAGCAGCATCGGTAAAACAGCAATATCGCAAAGAGAATATATACTGGGGTCTGGGAAAGCGGATTTCAAAGATTCAAAAGTTGTTCTTCTACCGCGGATTCTGCAAGAAATGAGATCTAGGAACAAGTTGTCTATTTATGCAAACACCTCTGTGAGACCACAAGCAAACCATAAAAAGGCGATCCTATGACAAACCCACTCCAACTTGTAAACGCTAAAGCCTAAATCCCAAATCCTAAACTCCAAAACCAGAAACCCCCAACTCCAAATCTCAAACCCTCAACCCTAAGCCTTAAACCTCAATCCTAAACCCAAAAAACCTTTGACAAAACAGCTGAACCCATCTGGCCACCCTGGACATCTCATCGATGACAGCGGCTAAGGAGGGCTGGAACATAACCTGATTTGGGGCTTTGGGTTTAGGGTTTGGGGTTACGGGCGTAGAGTTTAGGGTTTAGGACGTAGGTCTTCAGATTTGAGGTTTAGAGTTTCGGCGTTTAGGGTTTAGTGTTATGGCAATGATTAGAACAGGGTTTGGGTGGTATACTATAGCGTAATCATATGCGGACCATAAGGGATATAATGCTACGAAGTGTTTAGGCTTGCTGTAGCACGGGTTTAGGGTTTGTGTCTGGGGTTTTGGGAGTGCACGGGAAGAATCGTGCTTTGGATGGTGGGGTCATATGCTAAGCCAGTCATAAACGATCTTCAGACCCATCCAATACGTGCCCGTAACCACTGCTCCGAAGAAGCTGACACAAGTGGGAAATCGCTGAGGAATCAAGCCACGATGAGGTGCCTGAAGGGGGTTGTGCAGGATTCTATGCTATGACTATATGAAGTAGCAAACTAGATCCCTTATTCAAGCGTACTTTCTAATTGTCCGGGGCACTGATACGGGAGTTTCCGAAAACTGGGGGGGGGGGGTTCCTTATAATAAGGATCCTATTAGTTAGGAGACTATATTGGGGTTTCCTGTTTTCGGAAACTCCCATACTGCTCATACCCGAATCCCAACCACAACCTCCGCTGTGAAGGTTGCAGCGCAAGCCACGCCCTACAACTGAAACCCTATGCCCCCGAACCCTGAAAGCTAGAACTCACGAACCTATGGTTGATGATATAAATCCTGCATTACCTTAAGGACCCGAAACTATGGGAATTATGGCATATTCCTTTTTATGGGTAATACAGGATTTATATCCCTAAACCCTACACCCTAAAGCCTATAGATCCCTTGAAGGAGCCCCTTAAAGGTATCCTTATAGATCCCCTTAAAGGAACCCTATAAGCCTTTAGGCCCCCAACCCGAAACTGCCTAACCTTCAGCCCATCGTAGCGAGAGGTCGCGAGGGCTTCAGGTTTAGAGTGTAGAGTTTGGGTTTAGGGTTTAGGGTTTAGGGTTTAGGTTTAGGGTACGACCCCCATACAGTAACAGACTATAATAGGGCTACTATTAAGGGCCTTATATATCTATATTATGAACATTATCCAACTGTTATTGAGTGGGGGCCGTACCCAATGTATAGTTGAGAGCTGTGGGTGTAGGGTTGAGGGTTCAGGGTTTAGTCTTTAGCGTGCTGGTTGAGGGTTTTGGCGTAGGGTTTAGAGATTGTAGAGTGTATATAGGGTGTAGTGCTTAGGGTGTAGGGTTTAAACCCTAAACCCTGAACCCTAATCCTGAAACCCTAAACCGTGGGCTTCATTCGGGTTGAAGGAGGGGTAGAGTTCAGGGTTTGCGGGCAAGAGCCGCCCAAAGATGGTCCAAGCTGCATTGGCCATCAGGCAGGTCAGAAGATTCGAGCTCATCAGCATTCCGCTAGCGAAGCCTCGAGGATTGTCGGAGATCTTGCTAAGGAGTTCATTTAATTTGCCATATTAAGAAATCCAAATCTGTTACTTTTGCTTCCTATGCTGATACTTTGGTAACTTACATCGGATGCCGTAATGAAAACCAAAACTCAGTTTTGGAGTTATTGAAGAGCTCCACAAGAGTAAGGCTCGTTTGCTCGCAGAGTGCATTATATACCGCCTCGCGCCTGCATTGTCCTAGGATACCCAGTAACCTAAGAATGAAAAGGCCTCTCTTCTCGGTAGGGTAACTTCATACAAAAAGGGAATAAGGTTACTACTGGGCATCCTAGTGTCTGTTCATCATCATCGGTATCGTTGAGCCAAGTCATCTGGACGACCCCGTTAGGAATCAAAGAGATTAGGGATATGGGCTTCGGGCTTCAGGGTTTTAGGGTTCGGGTTTAGGGACAGGGGTTTAGGGTCTAGGCTAGGGCCTAGGGTTTAAGGAAAAGGGGACATGGCTTCAGGGTTTTAGGGTTGATCTCTTGGGCTTAAGTTTTGAAAGCTGAGTCCAAATCCCAAAGCCACACGACCCTCAAACCTGAAAGCAACAAATGGCTACCCTAAACTCTAATCCTAAACCTCGAACCCTTAACCCACAACCCGAAACTCAAGATCCTTGCAGCAGCAGAAGCCCTGAGCCCTCTTACACCAAGACTGTCATCGTCTGATTGTAGGGGCTGAAGACGGAATGGCGATTCGGTTTAAGGTTGAGGACATAGGGTTTAGGGCTTGAGGCTTAGGCTTTGAGGTTTGGGGTGTTCGGTTACGGGTTCGTTGTTTCGGTTCAGGGGTTGGCCGGTCTTCTTGAGATTCTTGAGGTTCTTTCGTTTAGGTTGTTTTGCAAAGGCCAAGCGACGATGCTGGAGAATGATCTGCTGCATCTCCTGTTGGCGTTCCATACGGGATTAACACCCGGCCCGAAACCCTGAACCCCTAAACCCTAGACTCTGAACCCTAAACCCTGAGCCCTAAACCCCAGACCCCAAAAGCCAAACTCAAAGCCCTAAACCTTCAAATTCCAGGCCCAAACGCGGAACTCTAAACCCCAAGCAGCCCTTTACCCTCAACCCGAACCTTTAATCCTGCGGATGTTGCCTTTTCGGTCTTAGTATTCCTAAAATGGGAGGAGGGGGGGCCTTAATCATTAGAATAGGGTTTGGGTGTATATTATGGATGTATACTAAGGGGCCCTGACGAATAATAGTGTTGATTAGTCCGGCTCAACCTGCCCTGTTTTCGGTACATCCGAACACGTGCAAACAAGGCTTTAGGATCCTTTACGAGGAATGCGTTAACGAGTCTTGTAAGGGTCCACCCTGCCATAGAACCCTAAAGTACCCTCTAAGGGGGACCCTACTCTAGAACCCTTTTGTACCATTTAAGGGGGACCCTATTCTAGAACCCTAAACCCTAAACCCTAAACCCTAAACCCTAAACCCTAAACCCTAAACCCTTTAAGGGATGGTGTTAAGGGTTTCGTCAAGAGTTCCGGGCGTTTGGCGTTGGCGGTTTCGGGGGCCCGGGGTGTCGGAGTCGCCAGACTAGTGGAGCCCTTCACTGAATGCAGGGATCCTTTTGGGATGCAACTGTTTGGGGTTTAGGCCGTATAATATAGTATGGTCATCATACCTTGTGAATAGTAATACTAGTTATATAATCTGAAAAGATGAAGGGTCGGAACGGTATTATGAATTATTCCGACGCCTATACTGCTAAACCCTATCTATCTTTCTATCTATCATTCTATCTATGTATCTCTCTAATTATATACATACATATATATATATATAGAAATACATGTATACACCCTGAACTAGACCCTCATATTTCTGAATCTGACACCGCAGCACCAGACCTCAGCCTCGACGTTCCGCGTGGGCCCACCGGTATCCTCCAAATGTGACGGTTTTGGTGTAGGATCAATTAGGGTTTCTGTAAAGGGCCCAGAAAAGGGGCCTTTACAGTACAACCAAAATAAGGAACCCCCCAAAATAGTGCAGGCAATTATAAGGTCCCTTTTTGTTGGAAGGTTTCGGAGGTTTAGGATTTAGGAGGGTTTAGGAGTCTAGGATTTAGTGGTTCAGGGGCTTATAACAGGCCTTAGTTTAGCGGCTCAGGTTTTAGAGTTTAGGGTTTAATTAATTAGTGTTTCGGGTCCAATGCGGGGCTTGGGCTCCGTGCTTACCGGTATGTATGTACCTATGTATGCATGTATGTATGTATGTGCATGGGCAAGCTCTGATAAACACAAACCGAACTCGATCGAAGCCTCCACGACAGCAACAAGAACAGAATAATGCGTACGACACGCTAAATCCGAGATCCGAAGCCTCAAGACACCAAGATTTTCGGGACTATGTAGGGCATATGCCACCCAAAAGCTAAACTAACCCCAAACCCTCGATCCTGAAACCCGAATCTCTGGAACCGCAAACCCTAAACCCGGGAACCCAAGCCCTTCCGCCCTGAAACCGAAGACGCTTCTAAATCCACTAGAGAACCCATTAAGAGCCCTTGAAATTCCCAAGAAAACACATCGAATCCATGTCGATGTAGAAACTCATGAACACCCCCTGTAACACTAAACCCCCTCCCTAAACCCCAAACCCTACATTCCAAAAACACAACGCCAAAGATCGAAGGCAGCTCCTCTTCCTCCTCTTCGCCCCTCTTGGACTCGAGCATCTCCAACAATCCTTTCAGTTTGCATTCTGGAATGTATACTTACACTGCTAAGAGTTTAGGGCTTTGGGTTGAGGGGCTAAGGTTTAGGGTTTGAGATATGAGGCGTAGCGTTAATATACTTACTTCCCTGTATCAATCAAGTGGAAGTTGAGACTTTCAGATACATGCAAAGTTCTAAGAAGCCGAAACTTCTCAACCTGTGGCATCGAAGAGCTAGATACACTCGGTTTCTACAGACTGCACGCTCGGTAGGGTGCGGTCTGAATCAGTAAGGATAGTGTTTTCAAGGCTACTGATATTATTCTCAGGGTTCTTGACGTATCTGCGCAGAACACACAAGCTTGTAGTCTACACATTGCTAACCGTCTCCTGTAGGATCTCCTTATGTACTGCTGGTACTAAAAAACCCCGTTACTAATTACCGAAATAGGCTCTGAATTCTAAGCCCCAAAACGCTGAACCCTAATTCATAGACCCTAAACCCTGAATCCTGAAGCCTAGATGCTAGACCCTGTACCAAAAGCCCCCCGAAAAACCGAAGCCCACGGTCTCAATGGTTCCAGCCTCGGGTTGAGGGTTGAGGGGTTTATGGTTTGGGTTTAGGGTTTAGGGGTTAGGGTTTGAGGCTTAGGGCTCTAGGGGTTCAGGGTTTAGAGGTTTCGAGGTTTAGGGTTCGGGGGTTTAAGGTTTACAACTTGGAGGTGTAGGCTTTCGACCCGGGGAGAGGGTGAGATTTTCCAGGTGTCTACATGACATCCCTGTAGAATCTTTGCGAAAAGAAATAAAATCCCTGAAAAAGCCTACAGAACCCGCCGTGTACAGCCCTATAAACCCTCAGAAACCTCATGTATTCTTCCAAACCTTACAGAACCCTCGTGGCAACCCACCAACACCCACATATACAACTATGGCTTCGCTAAACTCCCTTAAAGCTCTAAGATTCCTGAAACCTGAAACCCTAAACCCTAGAGTTTCGGGTTTAGGGTTTAGGTACCTGAGCCCTGAATAGCAAGAGATACTGTAGGGGCCTTAGCAATTCGAAAAGGCTTTTAGGACCCACTATACTATAATTCCAAAACAACACCAAAATAATCTAGGCAATTATTTTGGCCCTACATTAGAAGCTGCCCCCACCCTGTAATAGTGACTGTAAGGAAGATATTAGGGCCCTATTTTTTCCTATTATACCACTATTACAGGGTGGGGCCCCCTTCTAAGCCATACATTACACCAAGCAAGCAAGGGAAGCCTTGAGCTTTCTTGGGCTCCGAGGTCTCCGTCATGAGCTCTGTGTTCACCTGCGTGTGGGGTTTAGGGTTGCTTTATCTTGCTTTGGTTTAGGGTTAAGGGTTTAGGGTAGTTATGGTTCTGTTGGTTGTTACTTTTCTTGTTTGGGATCCTCTTGAGTGTCAGGATTTAGGGTTCAGAGCTTGGTCTTTCACGGTTCCTGTTCTTTCGCTTCGTCACGTTTGGTATTTGGGGGTTATGTACGTTGTTACCGTATCTTGTTTCTTAGGGTTTAGGCTGTCTTAGCTGCTCCCGGTTGTTGTGCTGAGCCCGACAGACTCCAAAACCCCTTCACTAAGGAATATCCATATCCATTCACTTTTTGCAGTGGCATTAAACCCTAAAATCCTATAGACTCCTCATTTTTCGGTCTCCAGAAGCATCCATTTGAAGGGACTTGGTCAGGGTTTTAGGTTTCAGGGCATCCCTTCAAAGGATACTTTAGGGTTTTGGGTTTAAGGGTTTGGGGTTTGCGGGTTTAGGGTTTAGGGTTTGCTCCATTCCGCTTAGAAACCACGCAAGAAAAAAGCATTGTTGTTCCATTCCCCTTCGGAATCATTCAAGAAAAACGCATTGTTGCTCCATTCTCCTTATAAGACTTAAGAGACCATGCAAGAAAAAAAACGCAATGTTGCTCAGTTCCCCTCAAGAAATCGTGCAAGACAAATCCAGTGTCGCTCCATTCCCCTTTCAACCATGCAAAAAAGAAAGCGCATCGTTCTGGATATCCTTGTAAACCCATAACCCAAATAGGCCAAACAAAAGAAAACACATAGTTAAGGGGTTCGGAGTTTCGGTTTCAGGATTCCCGAATCCCAAACCCAAACCCTAAACCCTAAACTTCAGGAGGTGAGGGGCGGTACGGCGTTCATTTCCCGCTAAGGAACAATATCACCAATTATTCAGGCCCCTGGAGGACATGATGAACCCCTGAATCCTAAACCCTGCTACCCTCAACCCGCCTGTAGTCGAAAAGAACTACCAGGCTGCTTCTGCACAGCCTTTGACCATTATTCGTACAGAAGATCATGAAAATCTCCAAAAAGCCTACCCAAATGACAACTACCGATCTCCTCCTTAATGTCGGAAGCTGATTAAAAGAACTCTGGTCCTATAGCCCAAGAATATTTGGATCCATGTAAGGAGCCCTACGGCGGATGGACAAAATCCTGCATTACCCATTATAAGGAATATGCCATAATTCCCATAGTTTAGAGTCCTAAGGGTCATGCAGGATTTTGTCCATCAGCAGTAATATAGGAGCCCTCTTACTTCTTACGAACCTCTGACGGTTTTCGGGGATCCGGCTTTCAAGTTCCCAAATCCGACGCCCCAAAACCAAAGCCCCAAAACCCTACATCCCACCATACGCCTTTCAACACCCTAAACCCCAAATCCAAACCCCAACAGCCAAAACCCTAAGCTCGAAACTCACAATCCGAACTCCGGGGATGGGATAGCATCGCCTCCAGGTGAATGTGCATGATCACCGGCACATTCTTCCTGCCTGTGACGACCACCGGGTACTTCGAAGTAAGGGTGTGTGGCAGGCCAGCCCTTCAAGATTAAGACGATTCGGGTGTCGAGGGCTAGATATGACTTCCGGGTTAAAGAAAAGCCCGTGCGTTGGACGTTTGAGGCTTAGGCTTTTGCGCTTAGGTTTCAGGGTCTGTACCTTAACCTACCAAACCCTACTTTTTTGTAGGTTCTTATTATAAACCCTAATATGGAATTTATAGGGGCCCCACAAAAAAGTAGGTTTTGGTAGGTCAAGGTAAGGCTTAGGGTAGCGTGCTCAAGGTCCAGGCTCTGGGTTGCAGTAGGCTCTGGGTACGAGTCGAACCTCAGGGCGCGCAGGGTCTCATGGGCGTGCTGGTTTCCCAAGATTTAAAGGGCTCCTTAAAGGGATCTATAGGGTTCCTTAAAGGGATCTTTGGGGCTTAGGGTATAGGGTCGACTTGGAGGGGCAGGGGACTTAGTAAGTAGGTTATAAGTAGAGTTAAAGGTACCCGAAATGGAGTTGCCCCACTTAAAACCCTACTTATAACCTACTTACCAAGTCCCCTGCCCCTCCAAGTAGACCCTAAACCCTAAACCCCACAGATCCCTTTAAGGAAGCCTATACATATCTATAAGGAGCCCTTTAAGAACCCGTACTAAGTCCCCTGCCCCTCCAAGTAGCTTCTGTTTTAGGGTTCAGGGTTCAGGGTTCAGGGCGAGGCCTGTCTTTGGCATCCGGGGGTTTAAGAAACTAGCGGGTTTAGGAGGTACTGTTGATGGACAGAATCCTGCATTGCCCATTATAAGGAATATGCCATAGTTCCCATAGTTTAGAATCCGTAGGGTCATGCAGGAAATTGTCCATCAACAGTAGGATTCGGGGGACCCTTGAGGATATAGACCCTCTCAATAAGGTCCCTTCTAAGCGATCCAGAAGCAGGTTTGCGAAGGGTGCCGTTTAAGACGTCTCCCTAATATTGCCTAGGAAAAAGTCAAGCAGGGCTCCCAAAAGGGTGACAGTATTGAATGCCTACTTACAACCCCACTTTCTGTGGTATGCTTTCGTGTCCTAATGGCCTGGGGCCAGAATGATAGAGTTTAGAGTTTAAGGTGCAGGGTTTAGGGTTTTAGGTGGTATATTGTACCGCCATACCAAGGAAACAAGGAGACAGCATTGATGAACAGCTACAACTCTACACTAGGGCTTCGGGTTTCAGGGCTTAGGGTTTCGGGTGCTGTCCAGACTCCCCGCCCCTCAAACACTTCCAGAAAAGACCCCTAAACCCCGAACCCCTAAATCCCAAAGCCCCGGGGGTTGGCCTGCATCATGCAACAGCGCTTCCACCAGCCGCTGTGCAAAGATGGCCTGATGGTTCTTCAAGCTAATCGAGTTCCTATCACAAGGGTTTCTACCAGGGCTTCTTGAGGGGCTGCGATAATGGAGTATATAAGGGGTTGTCTAGAAGCCAGAAGAGTAAGTTGCACGATTGCTGATTGGAATTCTAGGAAAGGAATATCCCTAATCAAACCCACTCCTAGTTTAAAGACCCTTTTATGATGAACTTTGGGGCTGGAGGGGGGTTGTACGCTTTGAAAGTTACCAGGCCGGTGATTCAGTAGGGATTTCGCGTTTAGGGTGTAGGGTTTAGGGATTTCGGGTTTAGAGTTCAGTCGCTGTCTGTCGTTCTGACGGCACAGGTCCAGTCGCCAGAGTTTAGCATTGATGGTGGAGGGGGCGTGTTCCCCGCACTGGGGTCTTGATGGGGGCAGCTTCGGGAATAAGGGATGCAGGATGTCAGAGTTGGCAATGCCTTCAGGTTTGAGGGTAGCGGTTTCCACACCCGGAAGCCTAAACTCTCAACCCTGCACCCTGAACCCTCAACCGTGGGACCCCCAAAATTCTCAACCCTGGGGGTGGCGCCACACTTCGGCGTCAGACCAAACTTCGATGCTTCGTGGGGGGGGGGGGGGGCTGCTGCACCTCGAACACTGAAAACTTAACCGCTAAAGAGGTCGTCTGGATGGTTAGACTACCCAGTAGGGCTGCGGGGGTATATGATGCCGTAGCTATGTAGTGGCGCCAACCCTGAACCCTAGACCCTCAAAAATCCCAGACCCTAAACCCTAAACCCTATCGATCCCTTTAGAGGGCCCCCAATAGATCCCTTTCAAGGGGCCCCCACAACCCTAAACCCGAGAACCTAAGGAATCGTTGAAAACCGTTTGGGCACGGAGCCTTTGAGTCCACCAGCGCTGCATCCGTGCACTTCGTGACATCCTGAGACCCAGAGAGCCAATACCCCTTGATTAAGGAATATGGCTTAAATTATATAGGGATTCATACCATGATTTAAGCCATATTCCTTAATTAAGGAGTATTGGGCTCTCTGGAGAAGAGACGCTTCTGGTGATTTAGGGCTTTGGGAGTTAGGGCGTGGTTTAAGGGTTTAGGGTTTACGGTTTGGGATTTAGGGTTTAGGCTTTAGGCTTTTGCATCTGGGGTTTAAGGTTTCGGGTTTTAAGTAGGCGTCTCGGCTGCCAAGCTGTTAGCCCCGGGCTTCGGCGGAACTGTGCCCACGACTTTAGCTATGGCCAGATCCCAACGTGAATCTCCTACTTAAAGGATCATGGGACTTGGTAACTAGGTTATAGTTAAGGTAACTATACTCATAATTATTTATAACCCCAATTAAGGTGCTTACATCCGTACTTACTAAGTCTCATGATCCTCCAAGTATAGTGTGTCTCCCGCGCGACAGTCAGGGCGCTCGAGGCGATCTGACATTTTGTGGCTCTCTCGGGGTGAAGGGTCACTGTTCGCTCAGCTGGCCTTTCTTTTGGCATCTAGGATGCCCAGTAACCTGGGAATTAAAAGGGCTCCCTTTTTGGTATTGGGTACCTTTATAAGGAACCTAGGACTACAAAAAGGGAATAAGGGTACTACTGGGCATCCTAGGCATGGGTTTTGGGCGGAGGAGGCCAGCAGGGGCAAAGTGGCATGCTCGCGCAAGCATGCGAGGACCTCGGGCCTCCTTCCTGCCCCTATACTTGGAGGATCATGAGACTTGGTAAGTATGGTTATTAGTCCCTTAATTGGGGCTTTAAGTAACTATAAGTATAGTTACCCCAATAATAATCCTAGTTACTAAGTCCCATGATCCTTCAAGTATAGTGGTGCTCTTTGTGGTGGGGGGAAGCATGGTTGGCGGTACTGGCATGTGCTCGTGATGTCAAAGATCTGCTGCAGGCACAGGCAGGGGCCAGGCAGGTGGATGACGGCATTTGGGCACACTTCCCACTGGTCCTGGTTTGGGGTTTAGGGTTTAGGGTTTAGGATCCTGGTGTTAACTTCTTTACTAGGCCCTGGCTGCTTCAGTGCGTGTGTGGTCAAGTTTCATCGCTCCACAGATTGACTTTGTCTAAATGGAATTTTAAGGTGCAGGGTTTAGGGTTTAGGGTTCAACGTGCTGCCCACTGGGTTGGAGGCATTGGGCAGGTGAAGACGTGTCACTTTGAGTCGCATGGAGCCATGTAGATGTCTGATCGGAGTGCCTTCTTAAAGGATCATGGGATTTAGTAACTAGGATTATAGTTAAGGTAACTATACTTATAATTACTTATAAGCCCAATGAAGGTACTTATAACCATACTTACTAAGTCCCATGATCCTCCAAGTTGAAGTGTTGCCAGTCTTTGCCTTGTGCTGTCACAGGCGGCTACTCGGCACTTCTTTTCTCACTCTGCGCCGCTGCACAATCTGGTGGCTTCCGTGAGTTTCCTTACTACCCCCCACGGCCGTGCCTTTTGGTGATGATATAAATCCTGCATTACCCATAAGAAGTATAAATCCTGCATTACCTTAAGGAGCCTAAGCTATGGGAATTATGGTATATTCCTTATTATGGGTAATGCAGGATTTATATCATCAACCGTATCTGCAGGTTTGGGGCGGCAAGTTCCCCGGTTTTGCAAGCCCCCGACTTCGTCGCTTTTGGGGCTGCCAGTAGTTGCACAGACCCTTTGGACCTTGACACAGAGAGGTGAAGTGAAGAAGTCTTTTAAGTGCGTTGGACCTTTGGGGTTTGGGATCTAGGCAACCTAGGGTCCAGGCGGTTTAGGCTGTAGGTTTGGGCGTGTATAAACATGCGGCTCATCTCCGAGTCTCCAAGCTTAACAAGACCAAGCCATGAAAGACACTATAAACCCAGAAACACAGAAACAACTCTCTCAAACTACCTGAAACCTTAGCTCAAGAGTGTATGTATAAAACCCCTGAAACCCTATTCAAAAAATGGACCTCCAAATTAACCGAAACCCTAAACCCTAAACCCTGAACCCCAAACCCTAAAGGTGAAAGCGCATCCGGCTGGCGCGCTGATAAATCACCACCGACTTCGCCCGCACGAAGCCGGCGCGCTGCAGCACTTGCGGGGAGAAAGGCACCTCGCCGTTGTGGGTTTGGGGTTACATAGTGGTTTAGGGCGTGCGTATGCTTTAGAAGCTACACGTGCTCTTGTATGGACAACGGAGACCCAACCCTAAACTTCACTTCACTTCACTTCACTGCTGATCGGTACGAGTCCGGAGCAACCTAAAACGTGCAGCCCGAAAAGCGCGAACCGCTATGGAACGACGCGGGCAAACTCAACAAAAGGCACGGAGGCGAGAAGCACCTTAGGCGCGACCCAGCGACTCCGTGCGAAAGATGAAAGAGGCTCGCAAAGGGCGGACCGGGGGAGAACGGCCCGAGGGCAGGGGAGAGCACAGGGCATGAAGATCAGACCACCAAGCGGCCGGGCATGCGGGATGCTGTGCAGCAAACAGCGAGCCAGCAGGAAGGTGGGCAGTCCGAAACAGAGCCCGAGGGAGCAGCCTGCGGAGCAGCTCAAGACCATCTGGGCCAGGCACACCCCAGAGCCAGAGGGCACCGCCAGCACAGACCCGCGCGCACACCTGGCGCAACGTAACCGTAGCAGCCAGCAGGCACTGCAATGCAACGGGCGGCTCACGCGAGGACGAGGAGTCCACGGAGGCGCTCAGGCGCAAGGTCCGGAAAGCACGAGTGGCAGCGGCGTCCCAAGGATGGGAGAGATCAGCAGCGTTCCAGCACCCCCAGAAACGGTGCCACGACCTGGGAAGCTGCCAGACAACATGAGAGAAAGACCAAGACCAGGCAGACCACAGGGGGGATGGTACGTGCCAAGCCTCAGCGGATTCAGAGTAATCAAAGAAACATCGCCAGTGACACGAGGACAAATGACCCTCAGGGTGTGCGGCCAACCGCGGAACGCCATCAGGGCGACTGCCGCGAGTAACAGACCTACCGGCGTCACCATCTCCAGCGGGGTGGTGGAGTGCGGCATGGGCTCCAGCGGGTGCAACCAAAGGCCCCCGATTGCCGATCCCATTGTTGGGCTGGGGGACCGGCCAGTCAAAAGGGTTCCAAGCTCCAGTGACTGCATGCAGTTCCTGAGCGAGCTCAGCATCAGAACAGAGTCTCCCTTCTTGCGAAGCGCGGCGCTGTGCGGGGGTGGCATTGCAAGGGCCGGGGACCCTTATCGCCGGGATGCCACGATGACGTCGGGGACCGCCCCGGCGTGTCCCAGTGCCATACTCATACACCTCGCCAACTGTGACCCGAAGTCCATGGACACAAAGTGGAGAGGTGCGCAGATGGTACTTAAGTCTATCAGTGGATTGCATCTCGGTATGACACCAGAGACACACAGTCCCGTGTGTGAAGCGAGTAAGCCAGTTAACAACTGAATGCTTACGATGGACGTGCGCAGCAAGCGCGTGGGCGCTGGGAAGGACCGCATTGCAAATGGCACATGTGTGGGGGGTTGCAGAACCGAGGACACGCTTTTGCTTGGGCCCGGAGAGAGCTTGCCACAGGGCCCAGAAAGACCACTGCAGTGTACCCCAACGACTGAGGAATTTGCAGGCCTTGTGAAGCCCCCGCTTATTCTCCCTCACAAAGGCGAGGGCAGTAGGGACATACTGCCGGCATGCTCCAGCGACATTGCGAGCAACAAGCTTGCATGCATCCGCCAAAATCTCGCACCAAGGCACAGAGTGATTCCACGCAGCATCAAAAAGAGACCACACCTCGGCGGGAGCCTTATCAACGAGCTGGACAACCAGCCGGGTACGTGCAATCGCAACCGCATGCTCTGGAGCTGCAAGTCCAAGGAGACAAAACAAAACCGAACGGTGCAGGTGGTGGCCGAACCTCCAGGAGCTGCAAATTACCCTAGCAAGGCGCTCAAACAAACCTTGTAGAGGCGCAGTGGCTCTATCAGAGACCGCGACAGACGTGGCAATCGTCGCATACGCAGCCGGGAGGATCCTGCCGGCTACCCATGCTTGCCGTAACGCCCAAGGCAGGGCCTCCCCGCTAAGCAAATTGCGGCCATGGGCCCAAGCAGTCCGTCCTCGTTGTGCACAAAGCTCGATGTCCCTGCGGCCATTATCTTTAGGGTGCTGAACAACACCGAGGTACCTATATTCCGGGGTGAGTCGCAACTCGGCACCGTTGGGAAGGAGCAATGGCGTCGCGGATCCGAGCAGCTCCCCGCGCACAGCTTTAGCATCAGCACCTCTGATATCCAGAAGTGCCTCTGTTTTCCCTGCTCCCAGGTTCACAGAGAAGTGCATAGCGTGAAATGTATCGATAACAATCTCTGCAACCCTTGGGAAGAGTTGCTGCAGTTCGCGGGGGCTAGCATAGTCGGTGATGACTGCCAGGTCATCAGCCCATCCGACTTGCAATGGTCGCGGTATGGAACCCGAGGCGACACAAGCGGCATGACAGGCAAGGCCTTCCTGCTGGCAGGTGACCTCGATATGGCGAAGTGCGATGGCAAAGAGCGAGCCGAAAAGAATATCAGCTAACCCATCCCCTGGCCTAGACCCTCGGGTAGCAAGGAAAAGCCTATCCGAACCTGCCAAGTGCCAGTGTGCGCACGCGACGCAGTCCTTGAGCAGGGCGATTTCCTCAGGTGGAACCCCAAGAAGCTGCAGTGCTCCTTCGCGGCCTAACTGGTCAGCTAACGCCCCCAGGTGCTGCAGACGGTGAGCGCCCGGCGTCCAGGATAGATTGCCCCCATCGAAAATGAGGTCCCGGTTCGCTTCATAGTAAGCAGCACGAATGTCCACAAACAGTACCGCAACACTACGCTGAACCTCAGTGCTTAAGGACCACCCGCACCGAAAGGCGGTCACAGCAAAATGGACCGGCATTCCGGGTCGCCCTCCCAACTGGAGGCCTTGGTATTGATGCAAGATCGAGTGCCCGATGCCACGACGTAAATGCCCATGGTACACTTTTGCCATACCATTCATAAGCGCGATGGAGCGGTAGTTTTGGGGCAAGGCCGCGGGGCCCTTCTTGTAAAGGGCGCAAATCAGCGCTAGTTTGAACTGGGGCGGCTCACGGCCTGTGAGCGCAGCACTGGTGCAGATCTGCCAAAACCAAATCCCTGCGTGTGCCGGGAAGTGGCGCCAAAGCTCGTTGAGTACAAGGTCGGGCCCGGGCGCTTTCCCCCCCTGCTGCCTTCGACAAGCTGATTCCATTTGAAGGAGCGTCGGGACCGCCTGGGGACAACTGGTGGCTTCAGACCTCGCCCAGGAGAGCTGAGCAGCATGAATCTGGTCCGGAGTCACTGCCCGGCCCCCTTCCTGGGCCCGAAACTGTTCCTCCAACTCACTCTCAATGTTATAGCCGCCAGCGGCGTAGACCGCTCGTCGCTCCGCCGCACGACGAGACGCCCAGCGGAGTTTGGAGATAGCTTCCATGGCGCGCCCTTCGCTGTGCCACAGGTCGACTGCAGACGTCGTGAGTAGCAGAAAGTGACGCACCTTGTCTTTTTTGGCGGAGTTGTGGGCAATGCGACTGAGGCTGTATTCATGAGATAGCATAGCAGCCTCAAGCATCCGGTGATGATGCCATTGAAGGTGGGCCGCGCGGTCCTCGAAAACGCGACGCTTCCAGCCAGCAAAGGAAAGAGCGAGCAGAAGGCGTCGCCCGTCCTGCTTCACTAAACGTATCTGCGCCCTCCAGTCCCGCACCCGATTGAGACATCGCAAAGTCTGGGCTTGAATGTATGGCTGTCGAGGGACCAAGGGGGCCCGCGCAGGCAGAGATTTCCTCCATCCTGTGTAAACCTCGAGGAGGCGCTGGACCTGTGCAGTGCTGCCCTGCTGCCCCCACCTCGGGATGCGGGACCAGATGGCATCGCCACCGTCACGAACTTCGGCCGGGAGGCACCGACGGTGCTGGGTCAGTCGTACCCTAGGCGCGGGAGCCCGCAGCACTGTGCGGGCCCACAGGGCCACGTGATCCTGTTGCACATTGACAATATCAAAGGCTAGTGCTTGGCTGGCCTGCTGCACCTTCTAAGGGCCAGATTGGAAGAGTAGATGATCAAGGCGCTTCCGTCGGAGACTGGTATGTTGCCAGCTCCAACCTTCACCAACTTGCGTGTCATTGAAAGTAGCTGGAGCATGCAGGCCGAGACGTAAGCACAATTCGAGGAGGAACTCGTCATTGCGTGATGGTTCCTGGTTTGACAGCAGAGTGCCGACCAAGACACCTTCGTCGTCGGCAGAGCAAAAGTCTCCATTCGCGTCTATACCTAGCACAATGGCTCGACGTCTGGGCGCGGCTTGTAGAGCGGTAGACAAAAGAGACCAAAACTCCTGAGCCTCCGCATCAGGCCTCTCAGCATGGGGGGCGTGTGCAGAGCAAATCGTGACGGGGAAAGTGTCAACGACACAAGTGATTACCAGAAGGCGTGGGCAGCTGTGCAAAATGCGCCAGTCCCCGAGCTGGAGGGGCGGCGAGACCACACGTGGATGGACCCAAATTTCGCAACCATATTGGCCCTTGCAAGCGCCCGAGCGCCAGGTGAGCCAACCTCCAATTGCCCATCGACCCGCCCGGCTACGAGTTTCCTGGAGGCATAGGATGCTCATGCCTAGCGTGCTAGCCTGCCCCATGAGGAACTGTCGACGGGCTGCGTGACCCGAGGGATTAAAGATGCTACAGGGAGAGTCCTTAATGGACTGAATGTTCGCAGTGACAACACAAAGCGGAACAGGCTGGGGTGTGCTGCTGACCTCCTGGGGGTCGTCTCCTGACTGTGCAGCGCCAGGGATCCAGTTAACGTCCCCAATGGCAAGTGAGAAGCACGGTCGTCCTTCTCTCAGCGTCGCCCGGGGGATAAGCCAGAGCCAAGGGGCCATGGTGCTGAAGGTCTCCTTCCAGCCAGCGGAGCGCAAAGGTCCGCCGTCCCGACAGGTCAGCGCCCAGGTAGCAAGGGCATCGGCCAAGGTATTCACCATAACACCAGTATGGCTGTGAACATGGCGGAAAAAGTGGATATTCGAGCCTGGACTGCTTGCCAGAGAGCCCTTGTGCCGGCTGCCCACGGGACTTCTGCGGACGCGTGCCCTGCCGCGATAAGTAGGGCGGAGGAATTATCAACAGCAATCGTGACCGCTCGAGGGAGGCTGCGCATATAAAGGCTCCACTGATCTAGCTGTGCAGTGCACCACATGGCGGCCGCTTGCAGAGCTGCCAACTCTCCGTGGAAAGATCTAGTGTCTGGCATCTTGTGGGCGCCGGGGCCCGGAAGCCAGTCCACGTGAGACAACCTGTCAGCTTCCCAGTCAATCCTATACCAGCGACCCCGGAAAAGACCCCAGACTATAAACGCCCAAGAACCCGTTCCAGAGCCGCTGCCGTCAGTAGCAATGAAAAGCTCGTCAGGGACCCCTCCTGTCCAGAGAGGGTACGTGTCCCAAACAAGCTGGTATGCTGTGGGGAGCTCATCAGGGAGGGCCTGGCGCTGACGCCGAGAGAGCCAAGTGGAGTGCACATCGGCCTGGAACTGGCAGACCTCAGTAAGGTCAGCAACCCAGCTATCCGACTCCCGTTGCCACACTGGCGCGCCATATGCCGCAAGGTATACCCCTAACATCAGGAGACTCCAACTAGGCAAACCTTTATTCCAGCCGACGGAAACATTAGCGCTACGGCTTGCAAGCCAAGCGAGCAGACTCAAGAGGAATGGTCTTGGGGAGACCTGGCGGTGGCTCCAACTGCGACTACTGAAGGGCAAGGGAACCTGTGCGGAGTCAGGCGGGCTCCAGCCGCCAGGAATGCCAGCCGCGTCTCCATCCCCAACCGTAATCGGAGCTATCTCCGAGGAAGGCCCTTGGCAAGGCCGCACACTACCAACCGGTGGCACCGTAAAATCAGTGAGGGAGCGAAGATGGAGGCCGTCTTGGCTGTATGTGCTGAAAGGACATGGCCACCACGCGTCCGGCCACGCAAGCAGCGCGGGGTGAAGAGAGCACGCCTTAGCATTCCATCGTTGGGGCCCATTCAGCGGAACTACAATGGGCAATGCGTCTGGGCTCCGATGGAGCAGCACAACGCCAGATCCTTCAAAGGTTAGATCTTGGCTCCACAGGCCGCGCCTCTGCGCCGCCAGAGGGCTGTCGAACCTAGCTGTCGAGTAGAACGGCAGGGAAGGTCCCCAGCTGTCGCCGCTTACAGCGAGTAGATCCCCATCACGCAAAAGGATAACAGAGGCCGCCGGGGCGGAGGGTCCCAGAGCTGGGTGATTGCCTCGTACGCAGGTCGCTGTAGGAAAATGACCCTGCAGAACTTTGATAAGCAGTGCCTTTGGGATCAGGCAGGGTAGGGTGATGACCGCCGGCCCTGGTCGACCCAGGACTAGAACCGTAGCAAGGTCGGCCGACGTGGCCCGTGGAACCCAGTGGACTTCTGCATCCCAAAGCTGGGGCTTTACCTGGGCAAAACCAGACCGCCACAGCGGTTCAAGGTTATATAATTCTTGTGCACGCACAGATAACTCCCCGCACAAAACCGGTCCCAGGCGTCCCCGGTGGGGACTCCACAGCCAGTGGCGCACAGCCCCAGCGGAGTTGGGAGCAAGGCGCGTAGTGACACTACCCGGAATTGAAGCCCACAAAAGGAGCAGACCACAAACCTTGAGACGTGACGCGGCACAAGCAGCAAGGGCCAGCCAATGACCTAAAGGTCGAGGCCGATGCACCGCGGATTTATCATGCTCAGGCACATGCAGTATGTCCCCGTCGCGGAGCGGGGGCCATCTGTCCACCCCGTCCGGGACGCCAAGTAGGCGAGTGATGCCCTCGGGTGCGCCCCAAAAGAGGGCGAATGCACGAGGCGTGATGCGTGCGTTGACAGCACAACAAGTGCCCTGCAGCCTGTCTCCTTGGAGGTCCTCAACAATGATGTGGCAGTGTATATCGTCTCCAGATCTGAGGCACAGGTGGACGTCGTCAGAGTAAGCCCAGGGGACAGGGGTCCATCGTCCCGGGTATCGCTGGTGAAATTCCCCTGCAAATGTGGCCTCTTGGGCAACCCACCGGCTGTCAGGGGGCATTGTGGTGCGCACAGGCCGCTTTCCCGGAGTCCACATGACAACGGAGAGCGTGCAGGCACAACGAAAATCAATAGCCCAAAGGGCCGCAGTACGAACTGCAAGACTGTTAACAAAACACGGCGGATCCATTCCAGCAGCATCCCTTGGCCCAAGGGCAAGCAGAACATCACCATGCCTCCAATCGACAGCATCGTTAGGGCCTAACATGAACGCACCCGCTTGAGCAGGCCGCCGCACCGAAGAGACCGAGCCAGGCCCCAAATGCTGGAGAAGACCTGTGACCCAATTAGTATCGGCACGCCGAGGGATAAGCAGTGGGAGCTGCCACTCGGACGAGACCACCATAATACAGACCAAACGCTGGTCGTCTGGCACCGGGACAAAACACAAGTGCGGCGGCCAGAGAGCAGGCCACAATGGCATAATGTGGGTGTGCCACGCAGGACTCCAACTCGTCAAGGTGATTGTGATGTCATCAATAGGAGAGTCTGGCCCGATGTCAACAGGCGGGGCGTCCGCAGCGAAAGGAGAAAACAGACGGGCTGTGCCTGCTGTAGCGACAGTTTCGTGACAGACCCGCACCGAGGCTGGTAGTCGCCATGGGAACTTCCCGACATTAGCAGTTTCAACAACCTGAGATTCGCGTGGCGGGATGACCATCGCCTCTGTGTGAAGGGCAAGCCCGAAAAGGAAAAAGGACATGATCACGTGACCTCGCCGCCCCAAGCCTATGACAACCAGGAGCTCAGACAAGCGAGATCTAGCGGACGCCCTGCTCTGTGGCACAAGCACGTCCCCATCTCGAAGAGTACTGTCTGGAGCCTTGATGCGCAGATCCGAACGCAGTTGCCATCCTCCAGGCACAGGATCGCCACGGCACGTCATCGAGAGCAAACGGCATTCAGTCTCGTGGGCCCCAGCGGGATCGTGCATGATAACCTGAGCTTCTAAGTGCTCTGTCCGCCGTACGAAATGGCATTCATAAGGCTGAAGACAAGGAACGGGGACGATTTTAGGAGATATGGGGTCTCCCCTTGGTGGCGCAAACTGACACTGAGAAGGCATCCAGACACTTCCTGCGCTCACCCATAGTCGTTCACATTGATCGTCCGGGTTGACTGAGTCCTGCCAGATATAAACCCAGCCTCCTCGCCGGACCTTAAACTTAGAGTTCCAAAGGCTGAGGTGGTTCAGATGGTACAGGTCATGCACCGCCGCATCCGGTCGGACACGGCAAGCACGGTTGAAGTGGTCCATCTCAAGCACAACGGAATCCCCATCACGAAGTTGTAACAAGGCATCAGAGGGCATCTGTGGGTAAGTCAAGGCAGGCGGCAGGCTAAGACGGTCCCCAGGTGCCCCCAGAAAGCGACGGCAGCATTCCAGGAGCGTGTGCAGGCGGCAAACGCGAGGAACCAGGACTGCCCGAGTAGTATCGCCAGCATGTGCAACGATCGAGGCCAGACCGCTACCGGCGATGGGCAGGACAATCCCCGAGCCCGTGATACGATTCGGGCCCAGGACAACGTGCCCTCTAGCCCAGGGCCCGCTGCAGGAATCAACCATCGATTGAAGGGCATCATGCGGGGTGGTGGATGCGGCATGTATGCAACTGCTCCAGCCCCGAAAGGGGCACAGGACATGGTAATCCCAGCGCTGGGAGGAGACGACGTCAGCCAGAGGTTGCGGCAGCTCCGGTCTCCACCTTCCGACCATCGCGACTGAGCAGTCTTCCTCAGTATCACTGTGCCGGTGGGCCGAGCGCGACCTATCACGCACAGCTCCACCTCCATGACAAATGCAGGCGAGCAATGGAAGAGAAAGAACTGCGTGCACACCGCCACGCCCGCCAAGTAAAAGGGCAAGAAGAGTAAATGATATACTATAGCTCGGCCTGCTGAGATCCCAGACTACATAGTCAGAAGCAGGGCCGGAGTGGTCGTACACAACATCTCCATCTCGGAGATGCCATCGGTCGATGACCCGGTCGCGAGGAACGCCAAGAGGCCCGAGCCGAGGTGCGTCCAACCCGCGGTCAGCAGCAAAGGTTTGCGGAGAGACAATCCTGCCAACAGATTGTGCGGTGAGGTCCCCACAGCCTTCCACCAGAACATTTGCCGTGTGGGAGGCCTCGGAGGCCTGCACTAGATGGATCCACTGGCTCGGACTCCAGATAACCGGAACCCATGCCCCAGCAAATGCGCGCTGGAAGTCCCCAGTAAACGACAGAGCTGCTGGGTCCCACTCAGATCCGGCTGGGAGAAGATGTAGAATAGGCTGTTGGGCTGGTGGCAGCCAGAGAAACACCTGAAGCGAAAACTCCAAATGAATCTTACGCGTCCATAGTGTGCCATCCTTAAGCACGGCTGGGCTCTGCGGCCACATGGCTGTGGCGTCTTCTCGACAAGCGATCACGTCCAACACATCCCCCGTACGGAGCAGAAGTGGCGCACGCGGCCGAACCAATCGAGCAGCATGGACCGCCGGCGGGAATCGTACCTGAGAAACCTCCCAGGGAGTGTTGTACTGGATAGCGCGGCAAATTTGGTCGTACTGAACCAGAGCAGGCACTACAAGCGCCTTCTGGGCGCCAGCGATCCTAGCAACAACGCAGACTAGGCCAGCTGTCTCGCTGATTGCTGGGACAAAGACCAGTCGGTCCGAACGGTCGCTCGGCCAGACCGGGTGCAGCCTTGGGATCGCTGGATCATCCGCAAGGTAACGCTGTGCGAGCGCATCCAACGTAAGGGATCCTGCTCCGTGGAACACCCCTTGCGGTCCACACCAAGGGCACAGGTACAACGTGCGACAACCACGAGATTGACTGACATGATCCATCGACTGCTCCTCTCTAGGCAAACGCCAGGGGAAATGCCCTAGTGAGTATCCCCCTCGCCGATATTCCGGGATCGGAGCATGCAACCCGCCTAGTAAGGGAAGCATAACCGCACTGGCTATGGGAAACCGGAGTCCAAGAGCAGATCCTAAAATAAGGGCTAAACCTAACCCTGCTGCTCGTGAGCGCACGGGCTGGGGAGGAGGGGGACCGAAAGGTCCCAAGTCCGCTTGTAGACAGTCTCCGTCCCGAAGATGGACAGGTCGCTCAGGGTCTCTACCGGTGGAGTATGGAGTGCGGAGACGACCTCGAGCGCCTCGCACCACAACTTGAAGACCTCGACCTCTAATGATGGAGCGAGACAGGCACCTGGGATATAAAGCCTCCCCAGATCGTATCAAGACAGATGCTTGAGAAGGATCTGCGGCAACAGGGATCAAGTGTATCGCCTCGGCATCAGGCTGAGGTTGCACGCTAACCAAAGGTTGCCACCCCCTCCGCGCGGAATAGTCCCTAAGCATTTCCTCAAAAATAAAGCCTGTGCCGACTCCCGTGGTGAGGAGTTCGCAAGTGGATCCACGCGAGAAAGGGTCATGAATCGTGACCGGACAACCATAAGGAATAAAGGGAGTCGGCCGGGGTCCTATGTTTACCCCTTGCAGATGTGCAGCAACCCGGCGCTGGAGAACCGGGATTAGGGTCCTATCAAAAGGAGGAGCAGCACTACTGAGAGCGCCCTGAATCGGAACAGCTGTGCTAGCTCCAGCATCATCACTGGCCCTTACTGTGGCTGCCATCCCTTCTCCGTCAATAGTGGTCTCTGGAGTAGGGGGTTGCACTCCAGTGTAAGAAGGAGAGCTGGGTGCTGCCGGCTCGCTCGGGTTCGGGGCCTCATCGTCCGCTGCGTGGACGAGAGATCCTAGAGCAAGTCCAGCGCCAAAAAGCCCCCACCCACGGCCACAAAGGGCAGCAAGCATGATGGGTGCGAGGCCGATAGATCGGCTATTAGAGCGGGGCTGGTAATCTCTCCAGTGGTCCACGCCTGACCATCCTTCAGACACATTTCCGGCGGTCGTGCTTGCCTCCGGAACAATTTCGGCTTGTCTGTCAGGGGAAGTGTCAATCCCCGCGAGGACACCAGCGTTCTCCAAGCGTGTCGCAAGCAGGCTGAGTTGACGCGTGACCGTATCAAGCTGAGCCAACATCGCAGCCTCCGTAGCGGCAGCAGAGGAGCTCACAGCCTGGTCGGAAGAAGGACGGCATGGGGGAGCGGACCTTTTAGGTGGTTCGCGTGTTTCCGACGAACGAGTTACCAACGAGCTCACTCGGATCGCGGATTCCATGGTTGGCCCCCGGCAAATGTCATATTCGAATTGTGGCACCCAACAAGACTCAGGCGGAGAGTCCCACGTGGAGAAACCGGAGCCACTGGGCTGGGACATTCGGACCAGTGAAATAATGGCACCATGTGGGGGCACCGGGAGAGCGATGAACTGCCAATCGAAACCCGGAACAACGACAGCAACCACAACGCCACGCCCGCGGAAATGGAGCAGCCAGAACGGAGTAGGCGGCGCAACCCCGGAAGGTAAGTGCAGCAGGTGAGCAACCCGTTTGACAGTGCGAGGTGTAGTCCAGACAAAGTCGCCCTCCGCGACAACACCCCGATTAGTAAGAGCAACCCAAGCAGCAAGCTGAGTAGGATCTGGGCTGTCCGAGTATGGCAGCTCTACCGGAGCACATAACGTGTGTGTCCAGATGCGCATTGTCTCTGGTGCAGGTGTTGGCTGAGCCCCCCAGGCTGGCGCTGTGGCGGGGATCTCTCGAACGGCAAGACTGTTCTGTTGCACGGCTGAAGGCGGCATGCCCCAGCAACCAACACTCCAAAGGAGAACCCACAAAATTTGCCGCTGGAGCGACCGAGAACCTCCCGAGGACACGCCAGAGCCGGCACTACCTATTGCGATTTCAGCCAGCACGAGCCCACCAGCCGTAAGATGGCCAACCACTCGAGACAGGGGTCCGCCCACGTACGCGCGAGCCCCTTGCGGCATCGAAGACATGCTGGCGACTTCAGAAGAGGTAATGAGCCCGGACACCTGACCATGCGAATTAAGTGTGACGGGTATCCGGTCATTACCTTCATACCACAGGGCTACCGGTCGAAGGAGTTCCCGGGCTAGCCCGTCTCGCACAATCCACCAGATGATGCTGCCAAGAGGGATGGACAAAACTTCTATGACAGAGGCCTGCGAATCGAAAGCGATGTGCATGCGATGCTCAGAGGCGCGGTGGCCCGCCGCCGCTAACAGATACGCCAGTTGGCCTGCTGTGACCCTTTTAGGCACCTCAAACAGAGTGGGCCCCCCAAGAGGCGTCCATACTATAACCTGAGCGGTGTCATAGGGAGCAAGCTGAGCCACCTGCTGGCGCAGGCCCTCCACCGAGATTGCGAAATGTGTGTATCGACATGCAATCTCATGACACCAAGAGGAACAGCTACCGACTTCATCTTCAGACCCGATGGCCAGCACAGAAGAATTAGAGTCAGACTCCGGCATGGAGGGTGGCCTCCGATTGCGAGCCGATCGTGCTGGAATGTTGGCAGAGGCCAAGATAACCCAGAAACAAAGCCCTTGTGCGCTAAGTGGCCTAACCAACGCCATGGAGAGCAAGAGCAGTAAGGGACGGGCGTGCCGTCCTTCAGAAGTGACTGCCTCATTAAAGCAGGCTGCGGTTGAGTCGGCGTCGTGCTGCCCCTCATATTCATAAGCACAAGTGGTCAGGCTCGGGTCGCGCCCATCAATAAGAAGGTGACCGCAATTGCCGGCTAAAGAGCTGAGATCAGCAGGCCAAGTCCACGAACTCTCATCACTGTGAAGGCTGCTGCCTGGCAGGTCCCAGGAAGTAAGTCCCGCAATGTTGGACACATGCTGCCAAGTGACTTCTTCCGTGCAGGCCCCATACACCCAATGTCCGATCCTAACAGCCCACAACCTGTAACCATATCTACATGGGATGGTGCAGTGTGTGCCCATATGGGGGCACTCCAGGTGGAAGAGAGTGCCACTAAACTGAAGTGTAGGGGTGGGTGAACAGCCCTTAGCACTGGTGCGGAGGGGCAGCGAGGCAGAGAAGACCGGTGAAGCTGCGGCAGGCCAAATGCGTGGAGCAGTCTGAGTGGCAACCTCGCGTCGACCGAATTCCATGTGGTGTGGAACCTCGTACGGTGCGCCAAAGTCAAAGTCAGGGGTAACAAGGGGAACCTCAGCATCCCAAGCCAGACTCCAACCAAAGTCATGGGCCCGGCCGAAATCAATCCCGAGCTGAAAGGAATGAACTTGGAAACCTGCATTAGTGCCGGAAGTTGAGGCAGCAGAGTGTCGCAGGATTGTAGGTCCCCGAGCCAATACCCCCTTCCAAAACCGACCGAAGGTGGGATCATGCTCGAGAAGGCGGCAGGACAGGGACCGTGCTCCAGGGGTGTCCCGAGTACAAACAATCGGATCCCCTTCCAGATCCTCAATATCAGTCAGCACCACGGTAACCGTGCTGCATCCAACCCGCGGTAGACAGAACAGATCAACCGCGGGTCTGCGGAGCGGAACTCGGTGGAGGTCAACCCCTTCACAGCGAGAATGGCCCCAAAGCTGCTGAATTGTCCGATGCAGAAAGGGGACATCGAAGTTCCTGGGCATTTGCACGCATGTAAGTTGCGAATCGGCAGCGGTAATATATACCCGAACACTATCTTCAAGCCACCTAGCTGCTTGGGAACCTGTGGCCGGAATAGAGATGGAGCCAACATCCTCACGAAGCACTTCACCATCTTCGTAGGCCCGGAGGACATCGCCATGTCGGACCCCACGTCCGGGCTGAACTTCCAGGCGGTAGGTGGATCCCGGGGAAAAAGTCTTGAGGATCGAAAGAGCGGACAAGCCCGGTGTGCTTAGCGACACGTCCACACACATGAGGTGTCCGCCAGTATCAAGCAGCACCGTAAGGTAGTTTCGGTCCCGAGGGGGCGCCACAAAACGAACGCATCTGCCAATAGGGTGTGGTGACGCTAGTATGGCAGGCCCTCTGCCAAGGCGACCCGAGCACTGTTGCAGTAGTTCTTTGAAATGGTGAAACGGCCGGTCTCCCTGCAGGAAGAAGCGGAATTCACTCGCCGGACTGGCAACTGAGACACAGTAGGCCTGTGAGTGTCCTCCAAGGGCTCCGCTGGCAGAAGCCCATGAAAGCCGCGTAAGGGAGTCCGGGTGGGACAAACGAGAAACGAGTCTCATGTGTGCCTGGACATCCGCAAATCCGAGGGGAATCGGGCTTAGCATAGGGTCCTGTTCCTGATTAACCTGAAGGGGGACACCCTCCTGGAATCCGGGAACCATGGAGGCAACAGCAGCCAAACTAGCCCACAGGAGCCCTTGGACAGGTCCAAATTTACCCAGAAACCCGAGACCAATACCCCAAGCTACCCACGGGCGATGCGTACCTGAGACCTCAGCAGGCGATGGTGTGTCACCATGAGGCGCCGCCTCATCTTCTGAGTCGCTCACGACCAACGCAGAAGAATGGTACCCTGCTGCAACATTGGTTCTGCGAGGCACAACCACCAAGGGTAAGGGTGGGGAGCCCTGTAGCACAACAAAGGGATTGACAATGCTCTCGCGATGGAGAACCTGCAAGGTGCCTGCCATAATCTGCGAGGTGAGCGGCCGACGACTGTCCGGAGTTCCCGCACGATTGACAGCAACCTGGATGCGCATGGCTGGGGTATCGTAAAGGCTAGCCCCGAAAACGTGCAGAGCCCCTCCCAACGGCCGGAGGTCGACAAGTGCGGGAGATCGCCCCTCGTGACACCGAAGCGCAACGAACTGCACAGATGGCAAGTTGTCAAGAGGAGGCAAAACCCTAGCAAAGTGCAAAGGGGCTGGTGGGCCATCAGGGACGGCAGCAAGAAATGCCTGCAGGGCTTCTGTCCTCAAGGTCAAGTGGTCAGCGAAAGAAGACACTTGTGCATAATGAAGCCCATTGTCGTAGATGACGACCGCGTTGCCACCATCAGCAGCAAGGGACGCAGTTTCAGCAGCTTGTGTAAAAGGAAGACTCACTGCAAGTCTGTCTTCCACAGACACAGTCGAGCGCAGGGAGTCCCCGACAAGGGGAACGAAGCCAGTCGGCGGTATTGGCCACACCTGGAAAGCGTCAGTCCCAGGCAGTAAGAGCAGGGAAGCAGAAGGGAGAAACCAACCTCGGCTCGTACGCAACATTACTGGCTGCCCAGGTGACATGCCTTGAGAACGAAGGGCTTCTCTAACCGCGTTAATGCACGGCAGGTCTCGTCTAGCAGAGGCGATCCGAATTGTGCCACCCAGAGGGCGCAAATCAACAGGGATCATGCACTCAAACCAGGCAAGCCTTCGGGGTGTGAACACCAATGACTCAGGCGGAGTGGCCGGAAGCTGTTCTCGCAAGGAGTGCACATGCCACTCATGTAACTGCAAGCCAAGAGCCGACGCAGCCATGCTGTGCAGCAGAATACCATGCGCCCGGTCATCGGCGTGGAGTAAAAGTGGCGCCTGCGAGCACTCGCTACAGAACACGCCAATGTCGCGGATCGGATGCGGTGATTCCGCAAGGTGCTCATGAAGTGGCATGTTCACAGCACGAACTGGCATCAGGTCTGCGGTGCAATTGGTAACAGCCACACTGCCAGTCGTGTAAACCGGTTGCCCGTTCCAACTGCCCTGCTGAACAATCTGCACCGCGGCGACATTGGGTGTGCACAACAGCCAAATAAAGCCTATGGTCCGCACCTGTCTCGTCCACTGGGAGCACCCGCAGTGGTGTCTGCTCGGCCTGTGGGTGCCTTGCACGTCAACGTAACAACCTGAACAGCAACCTGCAGGATTATTGTCAACACTCCAGAGTCGAACATGCCCTGCCACGAGACGACAAGCGCCTAAAGCAGGCAGGAGGAGAGAGTCCTGGAACAGCGTCCGCCACCTAATCCGCATTGCGAGAAACACAATAGTTCCTACGTATATACAAGCGCTCAGTAGACGGAAAATGCTGTACACAACCTGGCTCATCAGACAGACGTTCAGATCTCGCCGAACTCCTCTGCTGGAGTAGGAAGTGTCAAGTATGGGCATGGGGTACCCAATAAGGGACGCATGCCCTCGGAGACTTGGCGAGGGAGCATACCCCGACATTCGCATCCGTGTTCCAGCAGAAGGGAGGGGTACAGCCACTCCTGAGCCGTGGCTGGACCATACTGCTGAAAATCCATGATGTTGCCCAAAGTGATGTGTATAGCCACAAGTACTCCTTGCCGGACCCCCGGAAGTGCCCCCGGGCATAGTCGGAGTCTTTGCAGGAGTTCTTGACACGAGGTAACCATGCTTGGAAACTGCTCTTCGGCCACGTTGTGTACAAACACACCAAGGGCATCCCAGAAAGACGCGGCCTCTGCCCGCACCTCTGGGATGGATGCCTCGTCCGACTGCAGAGGCCAAATGGCATCTTGCTCCGGAGAGGCGTCCAGGTCCCCAGTCATGTCGCACCCATTGGCCATAACATAGGCCATAGCCTGCAGCCATGCTGTCCTCCATGTGGGTTGTCCTCCAGTGTTGCCCACTGCCGCAGCGGGCACCAATTCTGCATCGTCGGAGAACTCGGAAAACGTGGGCCTTCGAAGGGCATCTGGAGTGCGCCCTGTAGCAGCGGTACTCCAGGGGGCGGCAGCGAGCTCTTCCTCCGTAGCAGCGTCCGGCTCCGCCGCTAGCTCTTCCCTTCGGGGGCTTTTGCTTGGTCGGTGTGGAAGTGCCACATTCCCGCGCTTCCACCGGCGTTGTCTGTTGAGCGCTCGGTCTCCCAGGGCCTCGTCCTCCATGCGCCTCACCGGAGACGGCGGGCGCCGAGGTGCAGGTAGTGGTGGTTCCGCACCACCAAGACCAAATCCGGTGCCAGCCAGCCGTTGCGTCACTCCAGAGCCAGTTCCAGGAATATGGAAGCCAGGACCAGCCATACCTAAAGGTTGCTCCATCATCCTGCCAGGGCCCGGCGGCGCTAGTACTCCTGGCGGGGGGGAGAGCAAACTCGGTGCCGGTTGGCTTGGGACCACACTGAAGGCCCGTAGAGATGCCGCTATCCGGAGTATCTCGTTCGACTGGGCTTCTGTCCATACTGGCCCCAATCTCTGTGAGGCTTGCTGGATACGCTCTTCCGTGGTGGAGGACGGGAGGTCTGTGAGGGTCATACGCATTTCTTGGCAGGCCTGCGTCAGATCCTCGTCGACTTTGGAGCTCAGTGCTTGCACCCGCTGTACCAAACCAACAAGATGGAGCCCCAAAACGTTGGCCCAGTCGGACAATGCAGCGCTGAGTTCGTCTTTGGCTTTGACGTCTCCCGCTATCCGTTTTGATAGCTTGTGGGACGCCGTCGCCTGCTTTGAGATTTGCTGTTCGACGGACATATCGATAGCAACAGCCGCAGGTGAAGACCAGAGATCCTGAGTCGCCCTGGCCGTGATAGCCTGCAGTGCCGTCATCATAGCGGCCGGCAGCCCAAATTCGACCCTGGATGCCTGCGCGGGTGTGTCCCCGCCCTTGCCTCTGCCCTTCGGCTGTGCCTTGTTGTCGGTCTTCACCTTTGGCGTCATCGTCCCGTGATGGTTGGCGAGACGTAGGAGTTCTGTGTGTGTAGCACGCCCAGCTCGGGCCTTCTTGCGCAGCTTGCTGCGCTGGCGCCGCACTCGGCGATGCCACGGAGGGCTCGCTGCCCTCGTTATACGAAAATGGGCCAAGGTCGGCCCCCACGCGATCTCCAGATTGAGGAGCACTGCCAATCCAGATTAACCCACACCCAAGCAGAAAAAGTGGAATGATGGGTGTGTAGCGGCCACTACCGCTCATAAGAAGGGCCAACAGCCTATTAAAAGGCAGTGTTGGCGGAAGGGCCAGAGCGGACGGCCGAAGCAGCGTACGCCCTGGAAAGCAGGGCCGCCCCTGCTAAGCACCTAACCAAAGGTGCAGGGACCGCCCTCAGCGCGAGTCCCGTCGCTCACAGAGAGCTGGGGTCGGGTATGCTCCTATGGCGAAAAACTCCTAGGGGAGACTCACACCAAAAGAAGCTTGGGCCGCGACGCCTCCAACCCTAAACCCCAAATCCTAAACCGCAAACCCTAAAGCCCTAAACCCAAAGCCTTGAACCCATGATATCCTACGCCCCAAACCCTGTGCCCTAAAGTCGGTCCTATGGTCGGCTTGAAACTTCGCTCACGAGGCCTTTTACGAGAAAGCGGTAGAGTTGATGGTTTGCGGCTTTGCGGTAGTTTAGGATGTCGAATTCAAGGTCTCAGGGTTTAGGGGTCTAGGATTTGAGGTTTCAGGTTGAGGGTTTCGATGGTTAGAGGCCTGGGGGTTCAGGGGTGTTGCGGGGTTTAGGGCGGAAGTTGACGGGCTTCAGTGACTTACTTGAAGGATCACAGGACCTAGCAATTTAAAGCTACTGTTACGGTAACTATACTGGAAACTACTTACAACTAGTTAAAGTACTTATAACCGTAACCGTACTTATTAAACCCCATGTTCCCTAGAGTAGGGCTTGGGACTTAGGGTTTGGGTTTTTGTGATGGGAGGCCAAATTAAAAGGGGGGGTTTAAGATTCTTGGGGTAGGGATTCCTTAATATGAACCCTATTATGGGAACCCTAATCCCTACTAAACCCCCATAGGCTAAAACCCCGATGATTTTGGGGTTCAGGCTTTGGGGCTAAGGGGGCGCGGCTTGGGGTTTCAGCTCTGGGTGTTAGGGCTCAGTCTTCAAGTCCTTACTGGTCCCCTTTAAGGGTACTATAGGGTTCTATAATAGGGCTCCTTAATGGGATCTATAAGGGTTCTAGAATGGGGATCATGGGACTTAGTAAGTATGGTTATAAGTCCCTTACTTGGGGCTATAAGGAATTATAGGTATAGTTACCCCAATCATAACCCTAGTTACTAAGTCCCACGATCCTTTAAGTAGGGTGTTAAGATTCTTCAGAGAAGCTGTTTTCTGCGTAGGATGCGATGATGCTCCTGACAGGGTTTAGGGTTTGGGGTTTAGGCTTTAGGCGCTTAAGGTTTGGGGTGCCGGGTTTAGGGCAGTGCAGGATTTCGCCCCTGCGGCCAAGCGGCTCCCAGCACCAAGAACACGGAGGGCTCGTTCATGACCCTCGCCCAGTCAACTGGCACCCGCCTGGAGACCACCACCTGGCCATCTCCGGCTTTCGGGTTTAATGTCTACTGTTCAATTTCAAGGGTTTAGGGCTTGGGGTGGGGATGGAGGGGGGTGATGATGATCTCCTGCGACTGCGACTCACACAACCATAGCCTTCTCTGGGATAGCACATGGCAGGGGGAATCTAGGTGTGAACGTAAACCCTCTAAACCCCTACGGCCCTACACCCTAAACCCCTAAACCCGAAACTCTAAACCCCTGAACCCTTTCGCATCCCTAAACCCCTGAATTAACCGTAAACCCCTAAACCCGAAACCCTCAACCGTGAATTGCAGAAGATGGGGTTCAGGGTCGGAACTTCGATGATGAGCTTCCGGGTTCAGGTGCGGGGCTAAGGGGGTTCGGGGTTTAGGGTTTGGGGTTTGGGGTTTAGGGTTTGGGGTTTTAGGGTTTGGGGTTTGGGGTTTAGGGTGTACCCTAACCTACCATAACCGACTTTGTTTTGCAGTTCCTCTATAAAGTCTATATTGGGGTTCCGAACAACACCTTGAAAAAACATGCGATGGCAGTTTAATTCAGGATTTAGAATTCCGGGTTGAAGCTGTACGTCCAAGGTTTAGTGTCTATAAATGGGAGTTTCCGAAAATAGGGGGACCCTAATATCGAACCCTAAATAGTAGGATCCTTATTATAAGGACCCCCAAAAAGGTACCCCTAGTTTTCGGAAACTCCCAAATAGCTGGGCGCCAAGCAATGAAGCCTAATCTCCCGCAGCCCAAAAATCTGGAACGCTTTAGCTAGAATCTGCTTGTGTAACGGATTGTAGTCAGTACGGCTGATGGACAAAATCCTGCAGTACCCATAATAAGGAATCTGCCATTATTTCCATAGTTTAGGGTCCTGAAGGTGATGCAGGATTTATATCATCAACCGGTAGCATTGGTAAGTAAGGCAACGCCGCCTTGAGCTCTTGAAAACCTTACAAAGCCTACTCAAGGACACAAGCCTGCAACACCGTCACGATGCCTAAACTAAGCCAATCCCTAAACCCTGAAATCCGTATCCTCCAACCTAAACCGAATTCTGCCACAGAGCTGTGGGAGTCCTTGAAACCTACGACCTAATCCCTATGCTAACCGCCGCTCTTCCCCTTCCCCACCCTTCCCTAAAAAATAAACCTCCCGCTAAACCCTTTAGTAAAAGCCCAAACGCTGGAAACCCAATAGCCTCAGTCCTTAAGAGTAGTGTATGGGGAATCCCAGCGCTGGTTGAACCCTTCCCGACTTATCTGGTGGAAGCCAGGCCACGATCGGACGTCGCTTCCGCTGGCACCTGCCGAAAGCAGGGAGAGGAACGACGGTCGGTTTGGAGGTGTAAACTTGGGGCTTAAAGCTGGACTTCAACGATTTCGGAAACCTTAAACCCGAAACCCTAAACCCTAAACCCTAAACCCTAAACCCTAAACCCTAAACCCTAACTCCTAAACCCAAAAACCCCAATCCGTACCAAAGCACCCAGAAGTCGAGCCACATGTGATAGACACTTTCTCAAAAAGAGGTCCTCGTCAGAAAAAGAGCGCAGACTATCTATCTATCTATCTATCTATATAATATAATATGATATATATATATATATATATATATATATATATATATATCTATCTATCTATCTATCTATCTATCTATCTATCTATCTATACATATATATATATATATGTATAGGGGTCAATAAGTGCAATACGGCTTGGGCGGGCGTAGGTTAGATTGTAGCAAAATTAGAATTGATAGGGACTACAAGGGCGGCTATTTCTCATTATTCCGCTTCAGACCCCTTTATCATAGGTTGTATTGGGGCAAGCCTTTGGAACACTAACTATGTCATCCCAGCACAAGCATCCCACCTCCACTCCCTCACAAAGCCCACCCGACAAGGGGCATTCCTGACTCTTTAGGCTTTAGGGCTTAAGCTTTCGAATTCGGGATTTAGGGCTAGCCCACCAGTGAAATGCGAGTTTCACGAACACTTGTCGCACAAGGCCTCCATCTGCAATGGCTATAGACATAAGTCCAAAGCGAGGTGTGGGTCTGGGGAACACAACTCTACTTAAAGCATCATGGAACTTAGTAAGTATGGCTAGAAGCAACGCAATAAGTAACTATACGTCTAATTACCACATAATAACCCTCGCTACTAAGTCCTGTAGGTCCTATGGTCCTCTATGTAGAACAGGAATATGGTCGAAACCCCAACCCTGCAGCAGCCCTGAAGAAAACTACATAGAACCCAAAGCCATACAGAAAACCATAGTGTAGACAGAAGAAACAATACACGAATAACGATCGCAATAACCGCATTAGCGAACATCGACATAGCAGCAACGATGCGAATCACCATGAAAAGGTTGGTATTGACAACAGCAAGCACCGTTCAACCGTCTTCTCAACGCATACAACCCCATCACGTTCTCGGAAGCAAACGAGAACCAACTCAAACCTTAAACGTAAAACTAAACCGTAGCCGAAAGCCACAATACACAAATGCGACTCAAGCCTTAAAACCCGGAGCTTACTTAGAGGATCATGGGACTTAGTAACTAGGGTTATTATGAAGGTAACAGTACTTATAATTACTTATAACCCCAATTAAGGTACTTATAACCATACTTACTAAGTCCCATGATCCCCATTCTAGAACCCTTATAGATCCCATTAAGGAGCCCTATTATAGAACCTATAGTACCCTTAAAGGGGACCAGTAAGTACATCCCAAAATCCGAAACCTGAAGCCTGACAGCCAGAAGCCGGAACTCTAAAAGAAGAAAGCCCTCAAAACCGAACTCTAAATTTTTTGCTGCACTGTGTGTCTAAGGCCGCGACCTGTCGACGATACTAAAGTAAAGCCCGATTCGGCGAATTATCGAAAAGGATAATCATTGATAGCACGGAATATTGCGGAACTGCGCAAGGTCAGGCACCCACTTTGTGCTCAGCTTGGAACCGTCAGGAGTAAACTGATTGCAGAACAAGCCAGCTTGTAACAAGACGAAAAGCTGATGCTGAATGTTCTTGCAGTGCGCAGATCCGTAAAATCCGCTGAGGTTTTTCATGCCAAAAGATGCTGCTGTTCGAATATGTGATGCTGGAATCAGGGAGATTGAATTGGCTTTGCAAAGCTTCACAAAGCGAGACCTGAACCGAGAGATAAGAATACTAGCGGACATACCACACGTTAACCAACCAGGAAAGAATCCGTGAATGGATAGAAACTCGATGAGAACCGACAGCCACGTTGTTCGCGGCCCGTCTGCAGTGGGACTAAAGGCCCATCTGTTCTCGCTCAAAAACGATGCAAGGGCTTGAGCTGCATTATTGGGAATACGACTCCTTCCTGTAACCAAGGCATCAAAATCTAGATCCGGGTGACTATAAAAGTGAACCACGTTCGGGGTGACACTGGCGAAGAAGGAGACATATCTTTGCCGCAAGCACTGCATCAAGTTGTTAGGAATGGTATGACCGGCTCTACATAAAGCAAGTACCTTATCCTCGACCTCACCGACTAAAACCGTATGCCCGATTAGGTGACAAGCTTTGTAGCATTTGCGGGGTCGCTTACTGAAAAGACGTGTCAGCGGTTTACATGTGCATACAGTCTGCGTAGTTAAAGGTGTCATTGGAGCGTCTGCCTCGTCGAACGGCGCCAACTCGCAGACACCACTACGCTTGATGAGAGTAGTGACAAGATGAACTTGGAGTTCAACTGCTTTGTGTAAGGATGGCATATAGTCGGCGACTAGCCTAGATGAAAGTGTTTTGGCAGTAGATTTGGCCAAAGCATCGGCTGCTTCATTGCCCTCCGTAAGCGCCGAAGACTGTGAAGACTTGCCATCAGTATGGGCCTTTACCTTGATGAAACGAATACTACCCTGATGGTTCCTGGCGACATGCAAGAAAAGATCCCAAAGATCCGGATTTTCAAAACAGAAAGTGCACTCCCACTGAAAACCCCGAGCTTTCAAGAACTCTGCGCGACGCAAAACACTGGCGCAATCGGACGCAATGATAATGTCACCTTCTGTTACATGGATGGCGAGAATTAAAGCAAACAGTTCGCACCTAAACGAATTAACAGAAGAGCCGCTAAAGGCAACTGACTGCTTGAACTGACCAGGCACTACGACTGATGCGGCACCGGCTCTAATGGAAGACCACTTGTGATGAAAAACGCTGCCATCCACAAAGACTTCCGAACAAGGTTGCCAACGTTCAGCCACTGTAGGCAGCACCCACTGGCTCAAAGGGACTGTTTGAGGGCGAGGTGAAGCGGGTTCGAAAATTATTCCAGTAAGCCAAGACATCAAAGGCTCATCCCCTCGCGTTGGGCAAGAGTCTTTGACATTTTGGCATTCACAAAACATGTGTATGTGTGTTTCATCGGTTCCACAGTGTGGGCAGCATGCGTCAGCACGAAGTCCCGCAGCTTTATACCGGTGACCATTGTAGATCGACCCAGATATCAGAGCTGACAATAAAGCACGTGTGTAGGCGATGTTGCCGGGAAGCACTCCGATGTACTTACGAAGACAAGCGAAGTCCTCATCTCTAGAAAAGTTGGTATCCAAAATAAACCTGGTAAGATAAACGTCGGGAACTTTGTAGGTACCAGGGGTTGGGTTGTCATAGCGCTGAGGAGACTTATTTATCAAATACCTTCGCACATCTCTGGAAAGCTCGTCTAAGAAAGATTCTTTAGACCCGTTCTTGATGCAGAACAACTGGCCATCTGCTAGTTCCAACAGGAAATTTTCTGGATCACGCACTTGCCACTGCAACTGCGCGAATAGATACGAAACTACAGCTACAATGCCATTTGCAGTGGACAAGGTAGGGGCCGTACTGTTACGAACGCGTGTGAGAATCTCACGAACCAAGTCAGGGTGCAGATACGAGAAACGTCGAAGCTTCAGCATGACGAATTGTACCCATTTTGCGAAAGGGTCAAGCCATGGATCATGCAAAGTTGCAAATAGCATGAAAGGACACCTCATGGAATTCCGCTTATTATGGAAAACTTTCGCAGTAGCGGTTCTCAAACCACGTAAAGCTTTAGCGGATGGACCCTGGATTTCGGATCCATGAACCCACTTACTATGGCCATTAGCATGGACATGAACGGCTTTAGCAGTGGGGTCGAGGGGAAGCTGTGCGATTCGGGACATAGTAGATTTGGCTTTAGAAACTCGCTCATCTTGAAAACAGGGTGAACGTTTCTTGCCAAACTGATGACTAAACCCTAGCGACTTGGCATTTCTCTTAAACTTACAAGCTCTACCGACTTTGAGTAAAAACTGTTGTGCTTTTTTCTTCCTACGTGTGGCAATAATGGTCTTGTCAACATTCAACGCTTGACCAACGCTTGTGTCAAAGTCCTCTATTGCCTGGAATGCTTCAACCAAGCCATTAATGTCGTTACTGCGGGTCCAAATCTTGGAATCGTCAAGGAAAGTGCTAAACTTGATTGATGGGCATGCTTGTGTCATGTACGAAGAGAGCACTGCGAACATGCAATTAATCATCAATACAGACATAGAGCAACCCTGGACAGCAGAATTAGTACATAACACCTTCTTACCAAAAAAGGTGCCCAATTTAAAAAACTTGACTTGGTTGTGGTAAAAGCCTAGCGTAGCTCTAACAACTTGCTGTGGCAGGCCCAAACTACCCGCTATGTTCATAGCGACGTGCGGCAATACAAGGTCGAAACATTTCCACCGATCAAGAAACACCGCAACGAGCTCGTCGTATGAGGATGGATCATGTAGTTCAAGAGATAATTCCAATTCATTAAGATCGGCGGAACGGCCAGCCAAACCACCCAATAAGTTGATGGGACAGACCCGATTCATCCAATACCCTAGCTGCTTAAACCGAAGGGAAGACCAAGTAGAGTATATTGCAGACGAAATACCAATACTGCGTGTGTCCTCGGGTGAAGAAACTACCGTCTTTTTTGCAATGTTGGTGACCGAAATCATGCGCAACACTTGGGGCCATGAGCCTACAGCTTCCGCGATCTGCATAGATAAACAAAACCCAATCCATCCTACCGGGGGGAGCTGAAGTAATTCTCGGGTTGTCCATCCATCCAGACCGGAAGCTTTATCTGCACTACGCTTCTGAAATAACTTAAACAAGTCATTGTGATTGAGTTGGGGTAAGTCAGCATCAACTTTGATAGACTCGACCCTATCCCCATATTTCGCCATAAACTGTTCCAAGGCATCAACAGGATCAACATCCGCATGATGACTGTAAATATCTTGCATATGATCTTCGATCATATTCAGCATGACGTTGGGGGAGGCGGTGAAGCTACCATCGGGAAGCTTAAAGAATTTAGGGGGACCAGATCCAAACCCTTTAAGCCAACGATGTACCTCTTTCTTATCACTCCTAGAGGAGATTTGTAACTTCTTTTTCCAGGCTCGTAGTCTATCCTCTTTATCGGATCGAAGAAGATCGTCTTCATACTTACGCATATACAACAGAATCTGATTGCAGGAATCCGAGAGTTGGGAGGGACTGGACGGGTTGACGGTGCCGGAAACCTCTAACTGGACGAGAAGAGAACAAAGGTTCCGGACAGTACGATGCAAATCCCTATGCCAGTCCTCACGGTCAGGACTTTGCCAATGCGATGCTTTAAACAATAACTCCCTCAGTAACCTTTTGCAGCGGGCGATCTTATGGGCCTTGGAGAACTTGCAAGGTTTCGATTCGTCTTGACACAATGGGACTTTGCGAAAGCCAGGAAGGCTGCCGCGCGTCGAAGGAAGTACTTGTTGGGAGATGTGGTTTAACATTTCAGTAGCGATGCGGCATGCTAGATTCCAAGTATTTTCTACATCAGATTTCGAAGCGGCCTCTAACAGCGCATCAGTGTGGAGCTCAAACACAGGTTGGCACAAAGACTCTCTACGAGCCCATTCTTCGTCAGAAGTAGGTTTGTCGGGCAAAACCCATTTTGGGTGGGGTTTCAAAACCCATACTGGTTCAGAGAGGATGTTGACGTTAAGAGAACAAAGAACCGGTGTATGTCCTGGGAAAGAACATCCCCTAACGTATCGAACAGATTGAAACAAGCAAGACGCTTTGCGATTGCTCAGAACGTATCAATACGGGTCTTACCGGAACCTAAACCGTAACCTGATTTCCACCCGGACTTCGCAAATGAAGCTTCAACAGGTAATCCCAGGGATGATTGCTGGTTTGAATACAAATCAGCCCATTCACCAGCCAACATGGCAGACTGGATTGGGGGGTAAGCGCCCGGCTCCTCTTGGAAGTCACCGCAAAGAAATACAGGGAAATTGGAAAACGTGGCGGCGAGGCTGAACAGGGACTCCAGGAGTTGGACTCTTTCTGAGTGTTTGCATCCCCCAGAGGGTAGATAACAATTGGCGACATAAAAGCCGCCACCTTGACATGAACACCAAAGCAACTGAACGTGAGGGTAAAGAACCTTCCACCCATCGGGAATGGGCACCTGAACAACTACGGAGCCTCCACGAAAAATGGCGGCAAGACCGCCATGGGAAGGACGTGCTACAAAGTGCTTGGTATTCACTCGCTTCACTGGTGGTTGATATCCAACGGCAATGTTCCATCCTTCCTGTTTCAGGAAGGGTAACAACGTAGATTGTGCAATCGAACCTAATCGAGTTTCTTGAAGGAATACCAATTGGACTGGAGTAGAACCACAAGTCGACAAAGAAACAAGATCATTCCTGTGGCGATTACACGAAGAAATGTTGAGCGAAACGAAGCTAACCGTAGGACCTTCACCCGGAAAGCCCAGACAAGGAGAAAAGATGGAATAGAACCATAAATGGAAGGTATGATATGAGCTAATTTGGTGCAGCATCTGGCATGAAGAATGTCGTAATGACAGGATTTGATGGTCCACACTTCGGTGGCACTGGACATCCAAATGAGGTGGGGAACGCAAAAGCAAACCAACACTGTCTGTAATGTTGGAATGCGATCCTAAGGCTTGCAGTTGAATTAGTGCGGCGAAGAGTGCAGCGCGACACTGTCTCAGAATTTTGTGAGCTCTTAGGCTCCGTTTGCGCCGTGCACTGCGAGACAGTGGCACGTGACAAGTCCCATGAAGCAAGCCTTGACTACGACTATGTTTCAACCAGGACACACGTTGCACCTTAGGAGAAAACGTGAGCTGAAGATGCGTAGTAATCGCCCAAACAACAAAAAGTATAGGACATACATATATAAAGGAGATGGCGACAAGGCATGCAAGGCTGCAATGCGCTATTAGCAAGCTCAAGATACGAACTGCGGACATTGCGCGTTGATCCCATAGGCATAGAACAATGGATAACCACCACAAGTGCGGCGTCATCCGTGGCCCTACCAGACCGTGGACGATGTTGTTCAGAGTCTGGGGTGCTTATTCGGCGGAGACTGCTTTGAGGGTGGCGAATGGTTCTGCTGCGAACTGTTAGCAGCAGAAGACATGTTAGCACGAATCTCCGAGATAGCGGTGAGGAGGTCCTGGAAGCCGCGGTTTTGGTTGGATGAAATCTCCGCGAGCTGCTGCTTGGTGTCGGCACCGTCCTTTTTAACGGCTTCGATGTCTTGCTTGAGGGTTGCCACCTGTGTCTCAAGTGCATCAACCCGGTCGGCGAACGGGTTGGGCAAAAGGGGGACAGCGGGCTTCGGGAACATCAAAGCACGTTGAGCCAACAATGGACCAGATAGACCATCACGTCCTCCTTTACCACTGCCTTTCACGTAGCCTTTGTGATTGTTTGGGGTTCTCGAAGACGAAGGCGGAATGGGAGCAATCATGCTGTTCTCCTTGCGGTTGAAGGCTTTACGCTCTACCTCAATGATCTGAATCACACCGGCGGAAGTCTGGAAGCGATTTGCTGATGGTGGTTGAGGCGCTGCCAAGAATACCACTGCGAGTTCTCTAAGGTTGACGATTCTTGAGGGGACTGCAACAAAGCCCAAGGTCTCCAATGTTTTGACGACGTCTTTCATGGAAGTACCAGCAGGAAAACCAAGAACTTTGTACGGAATCACACACTTTGCGGCTATGTTGAAGGCGGAAAAGCGGTCATCACCTGGAAATACTGTCTCTCGAGCTTTCTGAATGTGAGCATCCTTCACGCGAAGGTATAACGAGCTTTGCGATTTGAAACATCCCAAACTCCCGGGAATCTGAGATAAGCGCACGGTAGCTTCGGCGAGGGACTCACTATCGGGGATCCGCAACACTTCAAGGCCAGATTCTGGAGCATCGTCTGGTTTGCGAACAGCTCGGAATTGAACTGATTTCAAACCAGAACGTTGGTAAACCGCATCGCGATGTTCAACAGGAACTTGGATTCTTCTGCACAAGTAACCTTCACGATGAAAAATCTTGTACAATACGCAGTTCCCAACCGTAGAATGATTTTCCAAGGTTTGTGTGACATAGTTGTGGAAGGCCTCTGGCGTACCGAATGCGGCCCAATCTGCACTAGAAGCATCAGTAGACCGGATTTCAGCAAACATCGCCACCCGTTCGATGTGAGCAACCTCAACCGCAGCCACAACATCAGGTAGCGTGAAGAAGTCGTCTGAATCCCTGGCCAGGTTAACCAGAGTGACTGCTCGCAATTCTTCTGTATCTTGAATGACATCACGCACGGTAATGGTTGTCGTCAAAACCCTAGCTTCATCGACTCCTAGCCTCAGCACTTTCATTTTCACATACCCACGAAGAACAACCATGCACGCTGAGTCGGTTCTAATGTGCGAAATGTTCTCGAAGCTCGCAAAGGTGGCGAATGTGATACCAGCACTGGACTGATGAATTTGCTGTATCGGCCATGTGTCTTCAGGGATTGTCCTCGTAGTGATGGGCTGGCAGATTTCGCTTGGATAAGCAAGTCTCAACCCTGGTTGTTCTGGGGTACTCTCCCACCTAGCTCGCCGGGCACCTCCTCGTAAATGTCCGGTAACACAAAGGTGGCAGTCTGGCCCCGGAAATGTATCAACTAGCCTATCCGAAGACCTAAGCAGCTTGGCAAACGAAGTAACCCGATCACCAGGTTGACAAAAGTCCTGTAGAATCTGCCCGATTGTAATGCCCGCGTCGATGTGAATCAAAGACGTTGAGTTCTCCCTCCGAAGGAAAAGGTTAAAGCAGCAAGCGGAAGAAGGCACGACATTGCGGGATGAACCATCTGAACGAATCCCAGGGATCCGAGACAACAATAAACGAGAATAAGCAACAAGAAAACCTTCATAATACCGGATGCTAGGAAGGGACCCTAACAGGTACAAGAATAGATGGGATATGCAGGGAAGCAATCAAAGCAAAGGCCGACTTGGTTAGAGTGTCCCTACTCCGTAATAGCGCCTACCACGTAAAGGTGTCAGCCAAAGGGAATGTCTGTGTCACGCCTAACTGCGAGCCACACGCTAAAACCGAACTCTAAATTGCGGGCAGTCCCTAAACCCTAGACCCTACTTAAAGGATCATGGGACTTAGTAACTAGGTAACTAGGGGATATTATGAAAGAACTGTACTTACAACTACTTATATTCACGAGTAAGGTACTCATATTCATACTTACGGAGTCCCATGATCCTCCAATATAGAACCCTTATAGATCCCTTTGGGGAACCCTTTGAAGCACCCTAGTTAAAACCCTATAGAAGCCTTAAGAGCCTTGAAACAGCAAACCCAGCCTGAGGGAGCGGATTACAGAACCCTTAAAGATCCCTGTATATAGGGATATGTTTAAGGAACCACTCTTACTGAGTCCCCCATGATCCTCCATTATAGAACCCTTAAAGATCCCTTTAGGGGAAGCCTTATAGATCCCTTTGGGGAACCCTTCAGGGAACCCTATTTTAAAACGCTGTAGTACCCTTAAGAGCCTTGAAACTGCCAACCCAGCCTGAATGAGCGGATTACAGAACCCTTAAAGATCCCTGTAGGGATATGTTTAAGGAACCATACTTCGGGTTCAGGGTTTAGGGTTTTACTGAGTCTCATGATCCCTTAAGTAAGCCTTGAAACAACCCTGAACCCTACACCCTAAACCCTGAACCCCGAACCCTAAACCCTAAACCCTGAACCCTAAACCCTAAACCTCCCAAGTACGCCTTGAAACAGCCAAACCCAGCCTCAAGGAGCGGATGAAGGTCTCAAGCGGGAGGGCACGACCAGGTCTCATCCTTGGCTAAAGGGCGCCTTTTAGAGCTCCTTTTCGGGGTTCCTTTAAGGGCTCCTTTCGGGGCTCATTTACGGGTTCCTTTAAGGGTTCCTTTAAGGGTTCCTTTAAGGGTTCCTTTAAGGGCTCCTTTAAGGGCTCCTTTAAGGGCTCCTTTAAGGGTTCCTTTAAGGGTTCCTTTCGGGTTCCTTTAAGGGTTCCTGTAAGGGTTCCTTTCGGTGTATGAAGGGTTTAGGTACGGCTTTTTTGGTTTTAAGCGCCCCTTTTCCAGCTTTGCAGACATGCCTGAAATACCCACTATTTGGGACCATATACACCTATTTGACGGTTTGTTTGACCCTTACAGTATCCCTTATAGTAGCCCTTTAGACCCTGTAAAGGAAGTGCTGAAGATCCCTAGTGGGAAGGCAAGTGCAGCCCGATCCGACCGCAACTTGTTTAGGGTTTAGGGTTTAGGGGTTTAGGGTTTAGTTAAGGGGTATTCGGAACTGCAGGGCTAGACGGGGGGGTGCTTAAGTAGGCTATACCTGACGATAAGGATTTATCCTGCTTGTAACTGTACTTGCGACCAACTTGCTACGTCTGCTGAGGAGCCTGCCGGTAGATCCTATCAACCCTAAACCCTAAACCGTAAACCATGCCTAAAACCTAATTCGCAACTCCGATTCCCAGTGCCCTAATTCCGCCACCGTGCCAAAGAACCTAAAGCTCCAAACCCCTAAACCCGAAACCCTGATCCCCAAACCGTTAGGGTTTAGGGTTTAGGGTTTAACCCCGGACCCCTGAACCCTAAACCTCTTCAAGCGGAGTCTGGTTCGCGGTTTCGGAAACCCTGCAGGGATCTATAGCGAAGCCCAGAAAGTTGGAACATGGTTTAAGGGTGGGTAGTGCTGGGATTCCCCGTGCTTTACCTTAGGGGACTGAGGATGATAATGCTCCAACTTTCTGGAAACCCTAAACCCTAAACCCTAAACCCCAAACCCTAAACCCTAAACCCTAAACCCCAAACCCCAAACCCTAAACCCTAAACCCTAAACCCCAAACCCCAAACCCTAAACCCTAAACCCTAAACCCTAAACCCCAAACCCCAAACCCCAAACCCTAAACCCTAAACCCTAAACGCTAAACCCCTAAACTCTACTGTAGGGGATCCAGAGTTCCGGGTTTAGCGTAGACCCTAAGCCCGAAACCGTAAACCCCAAATTCTGGGACCGACACCCTAAACGCGCGTGGGACGGATCCTTTGCAGATCTTTTTTCAAACCCTTACTGCGCATGTTTGAAAATCAACTTGAAACCCTAAACCCTTTAGCCCGCCTACGAAACCGCCTCCGAAAAGACCTGGGCTTTGACAAAATGAACAACCCAGCAAATAACTTTGTAGGAATTAGAGTACTTATTCAGTTTACAGCACATGAGCATCGTAAGTTTTCATCACTCTACCTCTGTCAGGCCTTGATGGTTGTGACACTGTGCCGATCCAGCCGAGGAAGCTCAGATGCGGACACGCAAGCTTCTCAGGACGGCGTGATCCACTGGTGGCGTGTTGGATTCTGCCATGGGAACTTACAACTGGGATTTTTTTGCTTGAGTGGAACAACCTGCCTAAGTATAGTGTTTTGGCCACTGCTCGCCAAGGTCGCGCCGCGGCAGCGGGGGGCTCCTGCCAGGGGCAAACCTGGCACGATCTTCCCCCCTCGAGTGGCACCACCAAGGTTGTCTGCGGATACTTTCGGGGGCCATCGGGCAACACTCCGATCATGTTCACCACCTCGGCGACCGTCAACCGATCAATCGCTGCCATCACATCGGTCACCACGCGACTCCCCCACTTCCGTGTGGCCTCTGCCCTGCTAGCCCTCCCGACGCGCCCTTCTGTGAGGCCTTTCCCATGCAGCGCCTCACAGCCCCACGATGCAGGCCCTCACCACGAGCAAACCTGTCTCCAAAGCCACGAAAAAAGAGTGCTTCGTCCTGGTCTGTGAAAGACCACCCCGAAGGCCACACTCCCGCCACGAGCGCTTTCCTTGCGGTTCAGTGTCACGGCCTACTATTAGAGCGCCCCCCATGTCACGAGCATCCACTGCCTCATGTGAACCATGAGTCCCGCATGCTCACGTGCGTCATTGTCATACTTTTACAGTTGGCTCGGCTTGGCTTTTCCTGGCTTTGGGTTGGCTCTCCGTGGTATTGTATGGGTGGTCTTGGCGTGGGCATGCATGTATGCTACTTCGCGCTAACCAGCGCCGGACCTGCTAAACCCTAGACGCCAGACCCTATGACCCAAACTCTAGACCTCACAGGGGCTGCTTGGGATAGGATTTAAAACGCTGCTGGGTTTAAGTACCCATAAAACTTCTAAGATGCTACCCAAGCATGACAAAGGCTGGGCTTGGCCGAGGATCGGCCGCCGTTTGCCCGTTGCGACGACATCCTTGGAGCGAGAGTCCCAAAACACCTAAAGCTAGTGTTATGTAAACACCCACCCACACATGCACACAAACTATCTGTACATATATATATATATATATATATAATTACACGGTGTGCATAGTCGCTTATAGTTATATATGTATGTATGCATGGATGTACGCATGGACGTATGCATGTAGACATACATATATATATATATATATATATATCAATATTTGCATGCGCGGACATATGTATGCATACGGATACCTTCCACAGACCGAAAGCAGTACAGGTTTACGCCTATTGGCACTGGTACTTGACTGAACCATGGGAACGGAACCGGTTTCGAATCTCTTGGCACCATACTTACAGGATCATGGGACTTAGTAACTAGGGTTATTTTTGGAGTAGCTATACTTATAATTACCTATAACCGCAATTAAGGGACTTATAACCATACTTACTAAGTCCCATGATCCTCCAAGTATACTTGACGCATCAACTGATCGAAGTATAGACCCGACCCTGAGTAAGGCACCCCTGAGAACAAGAAGCAGATCCCTAAACAGAAGGATCCTTCTTACAGGGGCCCCGGAATAAAGTGGTTAAAAGATAGGAAACCCCTAAAGCCCTAAACCGCGAACCCCAGAAACGGTTGATGATATAAATCCTGAATTACCCATAATGAGGAATATACCATAATTCCCATAGTTTAGGGCTTTTAAGGTAATGCAGGATTTATATCATCAACCGAAGCACCTCCTCATCGTTCGCTGCATCCTCGGGTAAGTCGCTTTCGAGGCTCAACCTCAAGTTCTTGCTGCTCAGAGGTTTCAGCCTTAAGCCCTAAACCCTAATTGGAGGGGCAGGGGATTAGTAAGTAGGTTATGAGTGGGTTATTATTGGGGAAACTCCATTTAGGGAACTTTTAACTCTACTTATAGCCTACTTACTAAGTCCCCTCAGCTCCAGAGGGGTCTAGGACTTAGGGCGCTGAAAGAGGTTGTAAAGATCTTGAGCTTAGGGCTAAAGTTTTGTCCTTGGAGTTCTGGGATTCAGGCTTCGTTGGGGCTTAGGTGGGTTCCATTGATATAGCTAAGAAAGGTTTAGGACTGGAGGTCCGGGTTGTTTGGGCTGTAGAAGCTCGATAATCCCAAGAAAAGTCTGCATGTCTCTCCCTGATAGGACAGGGCTTAGGGTTTAGGGTTGGTTTAGGTTTGACGGTAGCTCAATCTGGTTTCCAGGTAGATTTCCAGACGCACTCCTTCCACTGAACCCCAAACCCGGACCCTGCGAGCTAGATTCTCCTGAATCCTGATCCTAGGGACCCTTAGCCGGTAGGGGGGAGGGGGGGGGTAGGGAACTATACTTCCTTGGATAGGCCCCATTAAGTCCTTATTATAGGTATTGAGGTCCCTTAAACCCCTCCCCCCGACCCCCTAAAGGCCCTTATGACTAAACACTGGCGGGACCAAACGGCCCGAAACGTAATATAGGAGCCTGACCCTTCTACCGTTGATGATATAAACCCTGCATTACCGTAAGGACCCTAAACTCAGGGAATTAAAGTTAATCTCCTATTGTGGCTAATGCAGGATATATATATATATATATTTATTTATTTATTTATATCATCAACCGTAGTTTGCCATTTAAATCCATCTCTACCCTTACCCCCTTCTCCCAGAATCCTTGACGACTCGAACATGAGCACTCAGGGCGCGGTAGCTTCGGATTTAGAGCTTTAGACTCGCTTGGAGGGTCTTCAGGGGTTTATGGGGAACTGTGAGGCTTCCTATAGAGGTTCCTTTAAAAAGGCGTTAGGGTTGATGGCTTAGGCGGAATATAGAAGGCTGAGAAAGAAAGGAAACTGTGCTGCAGGAGGGTTCCTTCGACTGTTTGTAGTAGAAACATACCATCGAAGCCCCATTCAAATTGGTAACGCCCCCATATTACACCCTCTGGTAACCCTTATAGTAAGCTCTTCGCCCTGATAGTTCAAGGAGCCCCGCACGGAACCCTGAAAGGAGCCCTTGAAGAACCCTGAAACCGCCGCACGTAGACAATGTGTCGAGCAACCCGGAGCGACCCGGGCTCAAGGGTTTAGGATCCCTTTATAGGGATCTCTAGGGGTACTATGAGGGTTTAGGGTTTAGGGTACTTGGAGGATCATGAGACTAAGTGACTTGGGGTCATCGCTAGAGTAACTGTACTTGTTATAATTACATACAGCCCCAATGAAGGCACCTAGAACTCTGCTTAGAAAGGGTCATGTTTATGCAAGGTAAGCAGCACAAGGACGTGCTCGCCACGAACCAGGACCTCTTCTGGCGGCTCCTCGTCCGATAACAAGGCTCCTCTACTATACTAGAGCCTAGGGAAGACTAAACCCTAAAATAAGGCTCCTCTACTACACTGTGCGATTCAGGATTTAGGATTCAGGGTTTAGGGTATGCTAACCTCCTATAATTACCCTGATGGAACCCTTTAAACGGAACCCTTTTAAAAGACCCCTTTGTTAAAGCCCCTATGTGACAGTTGTAGGATGGTAGAAGAATCCTTACGGTTTGCGAGGCTTTAGGCGGCTTGAGAGGGTAGTCTCACTACGTATGAAGAGCTCCCTTTGGGGGCTCCATGCATGTCTTAAGGATCCCACTACTCAAGGTCTAGAGTGTGGCCTCTTGTCTTCCCTAGCTCTCAATCCTCAACACTGCGATGGGAGCGAGATCATGGTCGTGCGTATGATGTCGCAGCTGGGTGTAGAGGTAGAGCTTAGGAATCCCGAACCTAAACCCTCAACCCTAACCCTGAACCCTCAACCCTAAACCCTACTTCGAGGATCATGGGACATAGTAAGTATGGTCATAAGTCCCTTAATTGGGGGTTATAAGTAATTCTAGGTATAGTTACCCCAATAAGAACCCTAGTTACTACGTCCCATGATCCTTTTTAGTACTACCTTAACCCACGTAGCCTACTTTTTAATGACTTATATAAAGAAATCATATTAAAGAACCCTAAAAAGGCAGGTTCCTTAGGGTCCAGGTAACCCCGAACCCTACATCGAATTTGGCTCTGGCAGATCGGGCTTGGGCCCTCAAGCTGAGACGTAGGCTTCTGCTTCAGCCTTGGTTGAAGCGTTTAGGGTCTAACTCTAAGGTTTAGGGTGTAAAACTTAGGATTTCGGAGGTTTGGGGCTTAGGGTGTAAGGTTTAGGATCTCGGAGGATTGGGGCTTAGGGTGTAAGGTTTAGGATCTCGGAGGTTTGGGGCTTAGGGTGTAAGGTTTAGGATTTAGGAGGTTTGGAGCTTATCACGTGGCGCCTGGCGCGCCCGTACCCTTCTACTTACCCCTATCATTGCCCCTTGGAAACCTTAAGCCTTGAACCCTTGACCCTAAACCCTGACCGCGACAATCCTCAAACCCACATGTAGCCGAAAAGACCCATGTACATTTTTAACGAACTGTTAGAAACCATAGTAACGAACTCTAAGAAGCAAAGCCTAAAGCCTCAACCCCAAACCCCAGACCCTAAACCCTACATCAGCCTTTGCATTGGCCCAGATCTTCTCAGCCGGCTGCACCGCCGACCCCCAGAGGACCTGTTTGGCTTCGAGCTCGGCTATTTTGATCTAAAGTTGGAAACCAGGAACACTCTAAGTATATAATATATACAGTAACCCCCGTAAAGTTGGAAACCGGATTCAGGCAAAACAGAGCTGGGGTTCTCTAGGCCCTATACATTACTCTTCAGGGTTGAGGCCATTGGGTTTCCAACTTTTTGAGTTCTACTGTATCATAGTAAATGATCGCATACTATGAAGTTCTGTGGTTTACTGCAGTATCTTATCTCGTATTCTAGTAGCCTACAGTCATGTAGACCCCTGGTAACAGTTTCTTCGACAGCCTAATATTGGGGTCAGGATCTTAATCCAGACCCGTGATACATGAACCCCCTTGCTTTCAAGGCCCTAGCATACAGATCCCTAATGAAATTCTGATTAGCAGAGAAGGCTGCTTTGTCATCAGGGGTCGATATTCGGCCGTTTTGCTTGAGTGAGGGGAGTGGTCTCAGGGATCACGGTTGAGGACATTTGGGTTTGGGCGCTGGTGTTCGAAGCTTGAGTAGCCTGTGGACTGTAGGCACTGGGGACGTTGTGCTGGTTCATTTCGGGGCGGCTTTGCTCGACCATCCAGTCTGCTATCAGCACCAAAGATTACTCTGAAGGTTCTTGAACACCTATGTGGGCTCAGGGTTGAAGGTTCAGCACGCATAGAAGTCATATAAAGGGGTCCTCCCTAAACCCACCTACATTCATCCCAGGTTTTGAGGCCCCTGATCTACCAGTGTGGTCTGTAAGATTCGGGTGGTTGTCCAAATTATGGTCCCTTCTTGGGTCCTTATTATAACAAGGCACCTACTATTTAGGGTACCCAAAGAGGGGCCATAATTTTCACAGCTAGCCATTCGTACTACTCTTCCCTCATCCGTGGCGATGCCTCATCCTCGCGAAGGACAATGGGGTCCGGAGTCCGCAGCTTCACTTCAGCCTGCAGACTCAGCAGCGGGGGTTCCTCTTAGGGTTTGGCCCGTCTGGGAAAGTAGCATTCTTAGGGCGTCCGTTCTAGGCCTAGGCCCTAGGCGTGAGGCATCCTTCAGAAGTTGCATCGAACTTCTGAAGCTCATAAAACTGACACCAGAACGTGCGAACCGAGGCACACGAAACCTGAGAATGCTACCTTACACGAAAGACCACAGCAAGTTTGAAGGTTTGGTGCTTGTCGAGGGTTTCGGTCTGGGGGTCTGGCTCAGTCACCCTAAACCCTAAACAGTAAACCCTCCAATTCCCCAGCCAACCTCATCGGCAAGGTGGATTTGCTGCAAGCCCAACCGAATGCTTTCGTTCCTGAGCTGGGGCATAAGCAAACCATTTGGCACGCAGGCGAGCAGCTGAATAGCGACGATGAGCATATTCTTCGCCACGGACTAGATCAACCCCTAAACCTCTAAACCCCTAAACCCCTAAACCCCCTAAACCCCTAAACCCCTAAACCCCCTAAACCCCTAAACCCCTAAACCCCTAAACCCCTAAACCCCCTAAACCCCAAGGCATGTAGAATCTGCTCTCACGAATGACGGACCGACCGAGCGAACGAACGAACCGACGAACCAGCAATCTGCTTGAGCAACGAACTACTGCTGAAGATACAAATCCCTAGGGTTCCTTTAAAGGGATCTGTAGGGGTACCTTCAGGGGCTTCCTTTAAGGGATCTGTAGGGTTTAGGGCTTAGGGTTGATGATACAAATCCTGCATTACCTTAAGGACCCTAAACTATGGGAATTATGGTATATTCCTTATTATGGGAAATGCAGGATTTATATCATCAACTGTAACTCGCCTAACCAACCGACTGGACGAACCGATAGACAACTAATGCGCCACCGCCACAATCGATAAAGAGACAGAGCGATTGGTAGGAAGGCAGGTAGCTATAGGCAGGTAGACTGATAGATAGACAGGTAAGATGGAGAGCATAGTCGGTCGCGAATAGTGGCAACGATAACAACCTTCAGGGCTTAAGGTTTCTAAAACATTAAACCCTAGCCCTTTAAGATAAAAAACTAAACCCTAGCCCTTTTAAGATAACAGTACTCCAAGGGCAAGGTGACGCAGCTTTCCCGAAACCTTAGGGTCCGTAATGCTCGAAGCTCTCCTGAAAGATAAACCCCGGACGATCCCCTGCTATTTGGGGCTTAGGGTGTAGGGCTCAGCCATCCCCTAGAAGTCTGCGATGGAAAACAAACCTTCGGAAAAAGCGGCGCCCTCAATCCACCTATACATGCCTAGAAGCATGGAGAGCGAGAGACGGACATATGCGCATGTGTGCATATACACATACTTACATAGAGAATTCAATGAGTGGGGTGCTCATCATAAGAACCCCCGGCCCAACAGCAACAGCAAAAAGGCACAAGGGTTGCCCAACTGTATGAAAACCCTAAATTTATGAAAACCCTAATCTAGGCTTCGGGTTTAAACGGGGCCCCGGGGTTTAGGCTTTAGGGTTTAGGGTTGGGTACTGCCCCCATACAGTAACAGTCTATAATAGGGCTACTAGTAAGGTCCTAATATATCATATCTGTACTATGACTATGACTATTATTCAACGGTTACTGTGTGGGGTCAGTACCCCAGTTAAGGGTTTAGGACCCTCAAAGCCCTCCTCCCGGAATTGGAAAAGCTTCTCGCCGTAGAGGACGTCGTCGGCTGCTTCAGTGTCCAGCTTCTCCTCTGTAGATTTGGGCTTCAGGGTTTATGACCCTAAACCCTAAACCCTAAACCGTTTATTTAAGGTGCAGGGTTTGAGGTTTAAGGCTTACGGTTTAGGGTTCAGAAGGCGATTGGGTTTTTGGGGTTGAACACAGGGGGGCTCTGTAAATGAGGTTCTCACGTAGGAAGAAGTCACTCTTTGCGGGATACAGTATCGTATAGAGAGACCCTGGTTCGAGGGAGTCATATGTTGATACGCTGAATCAAATTAGAGGTTCTACTCTACAAAACTAATCTATGGACATTCCTTTGTGGAAGGGCGTTAGAATTTTGTTTTAATGAGCGCTTGCAGCTTTCAAAAGCATCTACACAGCGCACTTAACTTTCGTCCCTCATCTGCGGGCTCTAGGGTGGGTAATGCTCCCATACAACAACAGTCCATTAGAGGGCTACTACTGAGGGCCTCATATACTATCTTTACTATATATATATATATATATATATATATGTAAGTCATATTCAGCTGTTGCTGACTTGGGCCAGTGCCCAACCCATAGACTCCAAGAACCCTCAAGTGGGGACTGTACCTTTATTCGTACTGCGGTTCCTACATGGCTTCAGGGATTGTCCTTCATGCTTTGATAAGCCAGGTTCCCCAGCAGCTCTCTAATATCGAGGGTTCCGCGCTTCCTAACTATCTATAAATCCGGTTCCCCAGCAGCTCTCTAATATTGAGGGTTCCGCGTTTCCTAACTATCTAGTTTGATTAACCCCAGGGCCATATTTACGTTAGTAATGGTTTACCGGGTTGTATATTCTTGGTTAGCCTACTATTTGTGTAACCGGAGCCACAAGCTAAAGGGCAAAAGGTACTATTGCGGAACCTTGTTCAACGCTCGAGGATTCGAGCCGGACCTGTCAAACACAGCAGACTCGATCTGGAGTACCGAGAGCCGAGAGGATTGAGAGGGCCGGGTTGTACATATGAGTGTGTATATATATATATATGTATGTATAGAAGGTTTCCAGTGCAGGGATACTTATGCATGCATATACGCATACATGTACGCAAGCCTGTTTCGGGAGACATATAAATACGAGACCTCTGCATAACCCCAGATGCCTCCTGGACAATCCAAGAATACACTTCCGAAACCCCTCAAACCCGCCCTGAAGTCGAGGGGACTAAAACTTGGAACTACTTATATCCTCATATACCCTACCCCTTTTTAGGGAACCTAGTTCTGTAATCCGAAACCAAAGCAGCCTTCTCTGCGAGGATCTGCTGCTTCGACTTCATCCGCCGCTCTAGCAGAGCGCGCTCAAAGGGATCCTCACAATTGGGAGTGTATAACAGGGGTACTACGGTTGATGATATCAATCCTGCATTACCTTAAGGATCCTAAGCTATGGGAATTATGGTATATTCCTTATTACGCATCAACAGTAGTAGTTCTGAAAGGGTCCTGGGGTATGATGCTTTCAGAGGGACGATGCGGGGATATCATATCTAATACCTCTCATTCGCCCACGGAAACCCGAAGCCTAACCCTAGGCCCTAATACTCTCAACCCTAAACCCGAAAACCCCACCACACTCGTTTTACCAATTAGGCATTCGGGTTTGGAGTTTAGGGTGTAGGGTTTAGGAAGTTTGAGTTATAGGGGTATAGGGTTTGGGTTTAGGGTCTAGGCGTTAGGGTTTGGAGTTTAGGGTTGAGGGTTTCGGCTCGATCCTCGTACGCGCTTCAAGTGATAGGATCCTTTCTACGACGAGTCTGGGAGCCTAAACCCTAAACCCTAAACCCTAAACTCCAAACTGAGAAAGCCAGAAAGCCATGATTCCAATCGCACATAGCGTACGGAGGAAAGGTACTGCTGATGGACAAAATCCTGCATTACCCATTATAAGGAATATACCATAGTTCCCCTAGTTTAGAGTCCTAAGGGTCATGCAGGATTTTGTCCATCAACAGTATGACACTGTATCTGGTTGATTGAGAAGTTGGGCCTGGGCTTTGGCTTGCAAAGCAGACATGATACCGTGCAGCCGTGCACAGCCTGAGCTTTAGATTTAAGCTTTCCAGGTTGGGTATTTAGGGCCAACAGGCCCTCCAGACGACTTGAAGTGAACACTTGTTCCTAGCAATCCCTGGCCTGTTCAGCTCCTTTTGCTTGCGCTGGTGCCAAAATCTTTTGCACTTGGATTGTTGGGGAAGCGAGACTGAATGATTCAGCGCGGTCCCGACCTTCACCGCGATCCCGACCTTAATCCAATCGACACCAAGCTTTCCCTGCGCAAGACAATAAACCCTCAAACCTGCACCAAAAGATACACATAAACCTGCACACAAACTGCCATGAAACCCTTAAACTCTAAGTCCAGAACCCAATCCAGCTCCATCCATGCACACTCCAAGTAGCCACGGCCTCATGTCCCAAATACTCCATTCCGAATTGGGTACCTACAACCGGGCTACGTATTTTGGCACTTGCACACTTCATCCTCCACAGCAAATCCTGATAACTCTCAATTCTCAATGTATAGAAACCATAACATGCCCAGGATACGAAGCCTGAAACCCTACTGTTGGGCTACTTGCGCCGTTCGAGTCCATCAGAAACCCCTCAACCATAAACCCCTAAACCCTGAACCCTAAACCCCTAAACCCTAAACCCTAAACCATGAACCCCTAAACCCCTTAACCTTAAAACCCTGCGCCCTAGACCCTGGTAATTCAGGATTTCACAGTTTAGGGTTCAGGGAGCCTTTAAATGCCCCTCTGAAAAAGCCTTTCAGAACCAAAGATAGAGCCAACCCCACCCTAAATACAAGCACCCAAATACAGGGAACTCCAGAAAGTTGGAATATGGTTTCATGGTAGGATACCCTATAATTTACCATAGAAGGGTTAGGATAATCATATTCCAACTTTCTGGCTTTTACCTTACAACCTCTCCTAGAACCCACACAACTCCGAGATATCGGATTCCTGAAAACCCTAAACCCTAAACCTTAACCCCAAAAACTGAAACCCCAGGGTCCTTCATAACGTCCGAGGTGGGATCTTCCATGACATCCTGCGAAGCGTCATGGTGGATAAATTGCAGGGCTTATCAAGGGTTTAGGGTTTATGGTTCTACGGTTTCAGGTTTAGAGATTTACAGTTTACGGTTTAGGGTTTAAGAGAGCTTTGAAGCGGATTTCTGCTATAAGACTTCAGAAGGTTTCCCAAAGGGTTTTCGAGGTTTGTTTGACAGGCATGCACAGGGGCATTCATAGCCATGTATACAAAGTCTTTCCAGAGTTTTATACGGTTTCAAGGTGGCATCTTCGAAAGGGGGTCAAGGGCTTTGGGCTTTTTGTAACTTGCGGTCGTCTTGGGTTGAAGGACTTGGGGTTTAGGGTAGTAGGGTTTGGGATTTAAGCTTGACGTGATGTTGCGCTGCAGCACTGAGGATTACGTGCCTGACCCTCCCCTCTCCATCTCCTAAAACCCAGTAAAATCCTTGTCAACTGTAAACCCTTACAACTCCCTCGCAGCTACAAGTCTCAATGCCTACAGGCCTACTACGGTGTAGAGCACTCTCCTCCTACTTGTCCCTATAACTTTGGCTGATGAGCTCCAGGGGTCTTTTGCCCCTAAACCCTAAAGCCTAAACCGCCCCTAAACCCTAAACGGCCCTCAACCCTTAAACGGGTCTTTTGCATATGTCCTCGCAGCCGCAGAGCCTCGGAGCTTCTGCGAACCCTGAACTTGTATCCAAGGGTAAAAGGAGGGACCCTCAATAAGGACCCCTAGGTATATATCCTTAATATAGCTATTGTGTAGCCATTATACAGCCCATTATAGGGTAAGGGTCCCGATTAAGGGTCCCTCCTTTTCCCCTTTGACTGTTGAACCGAAGCCCAAGCAACCTCCAAACCTTCCTCAGAATCCCCAGGCCCCCTAAACCCTAAACCCTAAACCCTAAACCCGAGCCCCAAACTCTAAAACCCTAAGACACCAAACCCTGAAACCCTGAGCCCTCAGCCCTAAAACCTACGACGCTAAAGGGAACTCCAGAAAGTTGGAATATGGTTTTAGGGTAGGATACCTTATAATCTACCATAAAGGGTTTAGGATAATCATATTCCAACTTTCTGGCTTTTACTTTAACCCTAAAACCTAACTAAACGGAACTCCTAAATCCTAAACTAAACCCGAACTCATGAACCTGGCAGTGCCTCATAAATCCTACACAACAGCCGACCACCACATGCGAAGCCCACCTTCAGCAGAAGCAGTAGTGCAGGGGATCGAATTATGAGAACATTTTTTGTATAATATAATAGCACCGTGTAGGGACGATAATCTTGATGAGATCTTCAGCGGATATTGGTGTACATGTTGCATTATGAATTAGACAGGGGCTACAATATCCACGGAAGCCTATCACATCAAACATTCCTTACTTCCCTCCATACTATAGGGGCCTGAATAATTACCTATACTAGTTGGGGCCCCAAAACCCAATTCTAAATATTAAGGCCCCTACATTATAGGAGCTCTTCCCGGCACGATCCTCGAGGGCATCGTTCATGTCGAAGAGGTCGTCGTCGGTGTCCTCCGCTTGGATGCGGTGCAAGTGCCCTTGTCCGGGCTGTTGTTAACGGTTTAGGGTCGGTTGCGGGGTTCTGGCCCTAAACCCTATACCCTAAACCCTACACCCTCAACAGCTTCAGGGGCTTAGACCAAAGACCCTGACCCTTCATAGCCTTGAGGCTTTGGTGCTGAGGATGCAAGGTTTAGGCCTCATGGTAGGTTTAGGATTTAGGGTTTAGGGTTCAGGTTTTGGGGACTATGATTTCAGGCTTAAGGCATATGCACATTCACAGATGAACATGCGTAAATCCGTGTAGCATGTAGGTAGACAGACAGATAGATAGATAGATAGATAGGCAGATAGATAGGTAAGTGTATAGACGGGCAGCATAAACAGCATAGAAGGCATAGGCAGCATAGATAGCAAAGATAGCAAAGAGAGATAGATAAATAGATAGGTAAATGGATAGAAAGATCAGGTAGATACATAGATAATGCGCCGAATTCCTACGGTTGATGATATAAATCCTGAATTACCTTCAAAACCCTAGACTATGGGACTTGTGGTATGTTCCTTAATATGGGCAATGCCGGATGTATATCATCAACCGTATTAAACCCCCAACCGTAATAAACCCGGAGTCCAAAAGACTGAGACAGATTGGAGGAGAAAACCGTCCTCGAGATAGGCTTCCACGTGCACCCGACTCATCTTCGCCCCATGGATGAGGCCTCAAAACACGGTAATATAGGAGCCTCAATGATGTAGAATAGGGATTTGGGACCCATTACCAAAAATGTATAATGCTGTAATTTAGTATAAGCAACCCCCAACGTAGTACTGGTAATTATTTCGGCCCCTACATTAGACCAAGGTCGGCATGTGCAACACGAAGTGTTCCTACTACAACTACTACGTCGCCCTGAACGGAGCTTTGACAATTAGAATCGGGTTTTGTGACTTGCCATGTCTTGTCATGCAGGGACTGTGAGGGCATCTCACGAAGTATTTACCAAGCCCAACCCTAAACGCTCGTAAGTTGAAGGTTTCCCCGGGCCCACGTTTTATGCAGGATCTGAAGGCGAACATGAAGACCTAAGCGAACACCTCCCACACAAGACATGTGCCCGAAACCCAAGAGATTTAGTGCTGAGGATATAGACGTCGAGGGTTTCGGCTTTTTGCCGAAACCCAAGCTCCAAACAGGGTTTAAGATTTAGGGTTTAAGGCGCAGCCTCTGGGCGAGCATCCAAAATTCTGAGCCAAGGGCCCATGGCCGCGCGCCGCTTCGCAGTGTGGACCAACTTCTCCGTGAGGTACTCCTGCCTGGGAAATAAATGGGTCGGAATGACTAATGATATCAGCCCCTTGTAGTCCCTATTTAACTGCACTATATTGAACCCCCATTCACCCTTCTAATTTTTCAGGTCCCTTCACTTGGGTCGATTTCAGTGGGCTTCGGAGCTAAGCCCTAAATAAACCTTTGACCGTAGGCTGTAGGGTTCGACGAGTCGAGTTCACAAAGTAGGGTGCAGGGTGTAACCTGCGAAAATTCCCAGAGACTCCAAAACATGAAGGAATACTCCTCGAATTGCCGTAGGCACCTTAGAATTACCGTAGGAACCCTGTTTAATGTAATTCGCGGGTGGATTCAGTACACCTTGACCTACCCCAACCCTACATTCCGTAGGTTCTTCCTATCAACCCTAATATGGTATTTAAAGGGACCCTGCGCTCAAACTCTAAGAGTCTACGCTCAAGGTTTACGGCTCCCTTTCTTGAATATCCTTAATATGAGGATCCGTGTCGTAGTTCCTTCTAAAGCTAGTCAGTGTGCACAGTGGCGCTGTGAGGATTATTTAGGGCTTGGGGCTTTGAGGTTTGGGTCTGGAAACATTAATATTAATATCAAGCTCCTACCCGAACAGCTTAGAAACCTTCAACTCTGAACCCCTAGACACCTAAACCTTAACCCCTAAACCCCCTAAATTCCCTCACCCCTAAACGCTTAAACCCTAAACCCCTAAACCCTTAAACCCTCAACCCCCTTAACAACCCTGAACCCCTAAACCCCCAACCCTAAACGCCTAAACCCTTAAACCCTCAACCACGAAACCCTCAACCCCTGCTGAAGCCAAAGCGCTTCGACTGCTCCTCGATGAAGTGATCTCGGACCCATCCTTCCTTGTCCTTCTCCTGGGCTTCAGGGCTCTAGGGACTCTAGCGTTTAGGGTTTAGGGTTTAGGGCTTAGGGTTTAGGGTTTAGGGCCTAGGGGTTTAGGGCTTAGGACTCTAGGTTAGGGTTTAAGGTTTAGGGCTTAGGGTTTAGGGTTTAGGGCTTAGGGTTTAGGGGCAGTTATTCCTAAATATGAACCCTATTATGGGAACCCTAATCCCTACCAAACCCCCATAAGCTGAAACCCCTTTTGGCCTCCTGGGCTTCAAGGCTCAAGGTGGGCCGGTGTAGGGCTCAACCCCCTGGTGAAGGGGTTCGGTTTTAGGTAGGGAAAAAAGGCCCTTTTCCAGCTTGTTCCGGGTTTTGGGGGTGTCAGTGAGGTACTGGGGGGGGGGGGGGTATTCTATTGCAGAACCCGATGCTTGTAACTTTGTTTGTTCCTGGCTTCTACTCAGGCCCCAACCCGAAGCCCCGAACTCCTAAACCCGAAACCCGAAACCCTAAATGCTAAACTCTAAACTCCTAACCCTAAACTCCTAAACCCTAACTCCTAAACCCTAAACCCCTAAACCCGTAAACCTTAAACTCCTCAACTCCTAAGCCCTATGTACCAAAGCCCCACTGGGTAGGTACTGTGGGCACCGAAGTCTGCTGCATTGCGCGGGTTCTGTTAGCGACTGCTGACTTCCCTTCAACCCTTCAGGAAGAGAGTTTTAGGGTTTTACGGGATTTCGCAAGGGATCTAAATAAGGGGTCTTTTAAAGGGAACTGCAGGGTTTAGGGTTTTAGGGCTTGGGGTTTAGGGTTTTTGGGTTTACGGTTTAGGGTTTAAGTGCTAGAGGGGCCTGAAACTTGTAGGAGGTTATGGCTTACCAAGTCCCACGGATGTCTGCGGTCCTGGTAAGGTCGAGAAGGCACAACGATCACCAGGGCTCATTCGAGATACCGTCAACCATAGGGTTTCGGCCTGATGATTTAGGGTTTATCAAAAGGGAAAAGGAGGGACCCTTAATGGGGACCCCTACACTATAATGGGCTATACAATGGGTATATAATGGCTATATTATGGGTATATACCTAGGGGTCCTTATTAGGGGTCCCTCCTTTTACCCTTTGAGTTTAGTGAACCGCAAACTCTTCGGTTTAGGGTTTAGGGTTTCGAGCCGAAACGATATGTTCCTACAAGAAGGGACGTACGATGATGCAAGCAGGGCAAATCAGGCAAGCGGCTGCTTTGAGGGAGGAGAGATGAGGATTCACCTGCACCTGGGCCGGTGTGGAAGGTCATAAGCCCTACACCCTAAACCTGACCCAAGAACTGAAAAGCCAGCACCACAAACTGCAGACGCCAAGCGCCAAACACCACATGAAGGAAGGGTGCACCGAAAAGCCCCGCCCCTTTGCAGTGCCGGAAAACAGGTAGCTCAGTTAATTTACATAGTTACGCCTATACAGCATATACACAATAGAAGTTCCACCCCGCCCCAACAGCTAAGCCACAAGGCTTCCACTGTAATCCCTAAACCACAACCCTAAAACCTGAAACCCAAATCCTAGACCACAAAGCCCCCGAAACATAAATCTCAAAGCCCGCGACCTTAAACCCTTCATCCTAAACTTACCTTGGGTTAGTAGGGAATGGAGGAATGGGCTACAATTACAACTACTATTTCTATCATTCTTCCATTCCCTACTAACCAAAGGCAAGTAAATCCTCAGGCACAAAGCCTTCACGGCTCGGGGTTTAGGGTTTACTCGGAGGGGCAGAGGACTTAGTAGGTACGTTATAAGTAGAGTTATACGTACCCTAGATGGAGTTACCCCAATTATAACCCTACTTATAACAAGATTACTTACTAAGTCCCCTGCCCCTCCAAGTAGGGTATCTGAATAAATCCTGACGTGCAAATCTCGAAACCCTCGAGACCCTTGGCCCTGCAGGTTGTGGCTGGACGGGTGGAACCCAGAGACTCTAAATCTTACTAATGTTCCCAATATTTTTTAAGGTATATACCCCTTAATTAAGGAATACATCCCTATGGCTCCTATATAATGTAACGCAATATTCCTGAATTAGGGGGTTTGGGAGTCGCTGTGAAGGCTAAGGCTAAACCCTAAGCCCTAGACCCTAAGCCCTAAACCCTAAGCCCTGAGCCCTAAGCCCTAAATCCTAAGCCCTAAAGCCCCAAGCCCTAAGCCCTAAACCCTAAGCCCTGAACCCTAAGCCCTAAATCCTAAGCCCTAAAGCCCCAAGCCCTAAGCCCTAAACCCTAAGCCCTGAAGCCCCAAGCCCTGAACACTAAGCCCGACGCCCTAAACAGTTGAGGGTGTACGGCTGCTTGCAGGATCATGGGACTTAGTAACTATGGTGGGGTTCCTTTAAAGGGGTCTATAAGGGTTCTATAAGGGGGATTTAGGGTCTACTTCAAGGATCATGGGACTTAGTAACTATGGTTAGTAGTATGGTAACTATACTTATAATGACTTATAACCCCAATAAAGGTACTTATAACCATACTTACTAAGTCCCATGATCCTCGAAGTAGACCCTAAACCCCAAACCCATAGATCTCTTTAAGGAACCCTAAAGATCCCAATAAGGAGCCTTTCTAAGAACCCTTACTTACTAAGTCCCATGATCCTCCAAGTGGGGGTTTAGGGCGTGGCTGTACAAGGGCTCCGGCTCTGGGGGGGCTTTCGGGCTTAAGGCTCCTTTAAAGGGATCTAGAAGAGGTCCTTTAAAGGGATATATAAGGGATCCTTCAAAAGGATCTGTGGGGTTCGGGGTTTAAGGTTAGGGCTTTCGGGCTTAAGGCTGATAGGGCTTTGGGCTTGGGGAGGCAGGGTTTGAGGCTTAAGGTTCCTTTAAGGGCTCTATAGGGTTCCTTTAAGGGGTTCTATAGGGTTTAGGGGTTTAGGGTTCAAGGTTTGGGTTTTGGGTTTTAGGCCTTTAGGGCTTGGGCTTTAGGGCTTGGTGGTTTTTTTTAAGATGCAGTGGCCTTTCTCCCGCATGAACGAGGTCTGTGACCTGCCCTGGTGTTTAGGGCTTAGGGTTTAGGGTTTAAGTTCAGCTTTTAGGGCTTAGGGCTCCAATGCTTTAGAGCGCCACAGTTGATGCAAGGTATAGTTCTTGGCTCCGGAGGGTTCGAATCTCGCCGAACCACGAACCCGAAGTCCCCTGAAGAGTCCTCCCTCAAAGGAGCCCTGTTATTTACAGATCCCGCTCTCAACCCCATGGTACCCTTCAAAAGGAACCCTACTACTGAGTACTGTAAGACCCTTAAAGGGAGCCCATGGAGATCCTAGTATCCCCTCTAAGGGAACCCTAAAAGGGAGCCCATGGAGATCCTAGTATCCGCTTTAAGGATACTCTCCCGAACCGGCCTGCGCAGTGTTGCTCACCCATTGGTCCGGCGACCAGCGGATGGCACGTCCGGGCAGAGCCATCTTCACATCCTCCTCTGTCGTTGAGGGTGGGTTTAGGGCTTAGGGTACCCTAAACCCTAGACCCTAAACCCTAAACCCTTAAACCCCTAAACTCTAAACCCTAAACTAAACCCGAAGAGAAACCCCAAGCCTCTCGCATGAGAAACCCCTAGACTGCAGAAGCCTAAAGGGGACCCTACTGCTGATGGACAAAATTCTGCATGACCCTAAGGACTCTAAACTAGGGGAACCATGGTATATTCCTTATAATGCGTACAGTAATGAACTAGAGGACCCTATTATAGACCCTAAAGTACCCTTAAAGGGGACACTATCATAGACCCTAAAGTACCCTTCAAGGGGACCCTGTTATAGAACTCCATAGTACCCTTTGAGGGGACCCTATTATAGACCCTAAAGTACCCTTAACGGGGACCCTATTATAGAACTCCATAGTACCCTTAAAGGGAACCCTATAGCACCCTTAACCGGACCAGCCTTCGCCCTGAAGACTCAAATCCCGAAGCTGTGGTTCCGGGCTTTGCTAGGATACCCAGTAACCTAAGAATAAAAAGGGTATCAGTAACGAGGGGGTTTAGGGTTTAGGGGTTTAGGGTTTAGGGTTTTAGGGTTTAGGGTTAAGAATAAAAAGGCCTCTCTTTTTGGTATTGGGTAACTTTATAAGGAACCTAGGACTACAGAAAGGGAATAAGGGTACTACTGGGCATCCTAGGTTTCTGGGCTTGAGGCTTTGGCTTTTGGCTTCGGGGCTTAAGCTTTCAAGGTTTAGGATTTAGGGTTTAGGGCTTAGGGGTTTAAGGGTTCAGGGTTTAGGGTTTAAGGGGGTTTAGGGGTTCAGGGGTTTAGGGGTTCAGGGGTTTAGGGGTTTAGGGGTTAGGTTTAGCCTCCCATCCCACGCAAACCACAAAGCCACAAGCCGCCGTCGCAAACTGCACGGTATGGCTGGTTAGGGAGCACCCCCAAAAAACATAACCCCAAGTCTCACGAAGCTAAACTGAACGTCCCGAAGCCTCAACTTACATCCTCTAAACCCTAAACCCTAAAAGATGGAACATACCCAAATGTACGTAACAGCGTAACGCAGGTCTCAGTTGGGCTTTGCGATCGTTTGCGGCTTAAGGTTGTGGGCTTAAGGGCTTATGGGTGGAAGGGTTAAAGGCCTTCTGGGTTCCAGGTTCAGGAATCAAGATGAAAGGCGTGGGGTTTGGAGCTTGAGATTTCAGTTCTGATGCCCAAGCCCCAAACCTGAAACCATAAACCCTAAACCTTAAGCCCTAAATCTTAAAGCCCTGAAACCTAAAGCCCCACGCCCCTCAACCCCTAAACCACGCAACTCCTAAACCCCTAACCCCTCAACTCCCGACACCCTTCGTCACACCAGGGTTCCTTCTGGAAGATCATCAGGGCTGTTCTCTGAGTAAGGACTTTCAGAGTCTCTGGCAGAATTCAAGTTAGGATTTAGGGCTAAGGGTTTAGGAGTTAGGGTTTTTTTTACATGTGTTAGACCCGACCCTCCCATCGAATCCCCTCGCACTGAGGCACATGGTGAAACTGCCACATTTGTAGTAGCTTTGAGGAAAGGCATCCACCGTCATAGGTAGTACACGCGAAGCTTGTCATAGGTAGTACTCGCGAAATTTTTTTTCTTTTGATCGAACTGACTCAAGGTCGAAGCTACAGCCCCGAGCATGGTCATGCTCTTCATCAGATCCTAGAAGAACGACTCCGGGATGGCGCACGGATTCGTGACAGACACGATTGACCCGGACTTCTTCTCGAAGTCCTCGATGACATTTCATTTGTCAGGGAGCTCATCTCCGTCTTCTTGTCGCTCAAGAGACTCATCATAGCAAGCAGTTAGGATTTAGGGCTTAGGGTTTGGGATTCAGGGTTTAGGCTTTGGGGCCCCGGGCTTAGAGTTCGATCCGACCCCAACCCATCTGAAGACCCATGAAACCCTATACTCCATGTTAAGCCGCATTTTAATCAAGAAACCTTATACCAACCCTAAACCTTAAACCCTAAACCCCACATAAACCCTGAGCCCTGAGCCCTGAACCCTCACCCCCAACCCCAAACCCTAAACCCTAAACTCCAAATCCCAAGCCCTAAGCCCTAAACCCTACGAACGCTATATGGGAGTTTCCGAAAATAGGTGACCCTAATATAGTACCCTGAATAGTAGGATCCTTACCGTAAGGACCCCAAAACAAGGTACCCCTAATTTTCGGAAACTCTAAACCCCTACACCTTTTATAGAACCCTTACTTGGAGGGGCAAGGGACTTAGTAAGTAGGGTTATAAGTAGGGTTATAATTGAGGTAACTCCATTTAGGGTACTTATAACTCTACTTATAACCATGCTTACTAAGTCCCCTGCCCCTCCAAGTATAGATCCCTTTAAGGAACCCTTAAAGGGATCTATAAGTCAAGAAGAAACTCAGAGTCCGAGCCTTGGCTCTGGCTAAGATGAGTCCCTGCCAGGCGGCCGAGGATTTAGGATCTTAGGGTCTTAGGGCTTGGAGGTTAGGATCTTAGGGTTTGGGACTTGGGGTTTAGGGTCTTAGGATCTTAGGGATTTGGGACTTGGAGTTTAGGATCTTAGGGTCTTAGGGTTTGGGGTTTGGAGGTTAGGATCTTAGGGTCTTAGGGATTTGGGACTTGGAGTTTAGGATCTTAGGATCTTAGGGATTTGGGACTTGGAGCTTAGGATCTTAGGGTCTTAGGGTTTGGGATTGGGAGTTTAGGATCTTAGGGTCTTGGGGTTTGGGACTTGGAGTTTAGGATCTTAGGGTCTTAGGGTTTGGGATTGGGAGTTTAGGATCTTAGGGTCTTAGGGTTTGGGATTTGGAGTTTAGGATCTTAGGGTCTTAGGGTTTGGGATTGGGAGTTTAGGATCTTAGGGTCTTACGGTTTGGGATTTGGAGTTTAGGGTTTGGGACTTCGTGCTGCTAGAGGTTCAACAGGGAGTTTGGGCTTTGGAATGTAATTTCCAGGAGGATGAGGGCAGTGGCGTACAGGCTCTCTCGTGTACCATATTCCCCCCGACCTAGGAACACCTGCTGCCATGTTTTCACTAAGCCGTGCAAAAAAAAAACCTAGCCTACCTTAGATCAGCGACGCTGTTCCCTGATTTAAAGTCCCTAAACCCTAAACCCTATGTAAACCCTAAAGTCCCTAAACCCTAAATCCAAGACACTAAAGCCTAAACCCTAAACCCTAAAGTCCCTAAACCCTAAACCCTAAAGTCCCTAAACGCTAAACCCTAAACCGTGTCTTCTGCCGGCCTTGACGTCTCTGTCCTTCTGCAAGCCCACGCGGTAGTACTTGTTCGGGAAGAGAACGAACTCCTCGGGCAGTGAACCCTGAGATCCCACTACCCCTTTATTGAGGGATATACCGTAGAAGGGGCCCCACCCTGTAATAGTGACCATAAGGATTATATAGGATTATATTAGGGCCCTATTATATTCCTCTTATACCACTATTACAGGGTGGGGGCAGCTTCTAAGATATACCTTAAATCGTAATATGAACCCCCCTACAGTTTAAGGTATATTCATTAATTGAGGGGTATTGGGATCCAACCGCTACACGGCGCTCTTATGAAGGTCGTGGCCGCCGCAGCATAAACCCCTAAACCCCACACCCCTGAACCATTAACCACTAAACCCTCAAACCCCTGAACCCCAAACCTCTAAACCCCTAAACCGCTAACCCTAAACCTTGAGCCCTGAAACCCTAACCCCCTCAACCATCAACCCCTAAACCCCTAAACCCCTGAACCCTGAAATCCTAAACCCCTAAACCCTAAACCAGGGAAAACCCGAGAGGATCTTCGAAGAGGAAGCGCAGGCCACAATCGAAAACATTCCATCCCAAGCGGTTTAGGGTTTAGGATTCCGCTAAGGATTCCTTTAAGGGATACTATAAACGGGTACTATAATACAGGGGCTTTCTTTCCCGATCCCAAGCGGTTTAGGGTTCAAGGTTTATGAGCCCAGAACCCCAAAACCTTGAACTTCTGAGTCCAAAGCAGAAGCCTGAACCTCAAACTCCCCCCCCTACAAGGTCTAAAACCGATGAAGGATTTGGGGTCCCTTTAAGGGATCCATAAAGGTTCCTTTAAGGGATCTATAGGGGTTCCTTTAAGGGATTTATAGGGGTTCCTTTAAGGGGGAAGTTTGGGTACCCAAAACTTAAGCCAAAAGCCCCAAGCCCTCAACTACCAACACCGCAGAGGTGGTTGCAGGTGGGTCTCATGGTGCGAAAACGGCACGAACAACGACCACTCCATTTGGGAGTTTCCGAGAATTAAGGGTACCTTATTTTGGGGTCCTTAGAATATGGATCCTACTATTTAGGGTACTCTTTTAAGGCCCCCCAGTTCGGAAACTCCCATTTGCCACTCTGACATACGTCAGACCATGATCCCTACACCACAAACCCCAAAACCCCCTAACCCAAGACAGGGCGTTTAGGGTTTAGGGTTTAGGGCCCAGCCCTAAACCCCAAACCCGAATACAGGGACCTTGATAATGAGAATATGGTTTTGGGCCCATGATACGATAAGTATAATAAGGAACCCCCAAACTAGTATAGGCAATTATGAAGCCCCTATATTAAACGCTAAACCCACAAGTGCTTCAAAGGAGCGGTCGAGTCTGTGGGATACAAGGCCTCCTCGGCTAGCCCGATGAGGAAGGCCTCGCAGCGTCGGGTTTAGTATTTTGGGCTTTTTTTTGGGGTTTAGGGTTTAGGGTTTGGGCTTTAAGGTGTGGGGTTTAGGGGATTTGGAGGCCGAGGATTTGGCTGTAAGGGTCTAGGAATGCAGGGATTTGGGGATTTATGGGGGTTCAAACCCTTAACCCTGAAAAATCTGTGGATTTATAGCTTCATGCTTCAAAGGTACTTGGAAGATCATGGGACTTAGTAAGTATAGCTATGAGTACCCTAATTGAGGTTAGAAGTAATTATAAGTACAGTCACCTGAATAATAACCCTAGATACTAAGTCCCATGATCCTCCAAGTAGTGGATCAGAAAAAACGAGGGTCTTGTCTGGAATCACAGTTTGGTTTCCTACGAACGACAGGGCCGAAGCTACTACCAGGACCCCCAAGTGCCCCTTAATGGAGCCCTTATGGCCCTTTATAGTGGGTATTTATGGTACATTAGAGGGCAGTTGGGGGGTATAGGTAGAGGGTCCTTCATACAGTTAGATTGGTGCTTTGTCAGACTCGAAATTACAGGGTGTAAGATGGATTTCGAGGCCTACCAGTCAAGCAGCTGGAAGTCCCAAAACCGATGCTAATGTAAGTAACTACCAATGCTATTTTGGGGTCCTTATTATATTTATAGTATAACGGGCCCCAAAACCCTATTCTAATTGTTAGGGAAATCGGGGGGGGGGTTGAGGGTTTAGGCTTCAGGGGGGTGACGGTTGAGCTTCGGGGCTAAACGAAGCGTGGACCGAGACTTTCGGATCAACCGGCCCTGCCTTGTAGCCGCTGCGTTCACTTATGTCTGTGGCCACCTTCGGGCTGCAGGCTTCGGGGTTCAAGTCGATGTCCGTGTCTGCTTTGATGCTTTGGAGTTCCCCAATCCTGAACCCTAACCGCTAAAACCTGAACCCTCAATCCTAAACCCTAAACCACAAACTTGGCTCAGAATTCGAAGCTTCAAGAAGTCGTAGTTACAGGCTCCTTTAGGTTTCCTTTAGGGGTTGCACCGAAAACCCTGGAACCCGAAAGCCCTCAAGCCGCAACCCTGTGTAAGCCCCATTTACCTTGCGTGTCAACCCATAGGGTTTACAAGTCATGGATGGATGCATGGATGGATGGATGGAAGGATGCAAGGATGGAAGGATGGAAGGATGGAAGGATGGATGGACGGATGGAGGGATGGATGCATGGATGCATGGGTGCATGGATGCATGGATGCAAGGATGCATGGATGCATGGATGCATGGAGGCATGGACGCATGGATGCATGGGCGCATGGACGCATGGGTGCATGGACGGATGGGAGCAGGCATGCATGCATGCATGCATCCATGAATCCATGCATTTATGCATCCAGGCATCCAGGCATCCAGGCATCCATTCATCCATCCAGGCGTCGATCAGTCCATGAATCCATCCATGCATCCATGCATGCATGCATGCATGCATGCGCATGCATGCATGCATGGATGGATTCATGGACTGATCGACGCCTGGATGGATGAATGGATGCCTGGATGCCTGGATGCCTGGATGCATAAATGCATGGATTCATGGATGCATGCATGCATGGATGCATGGATGCATGGATTCATGGATGCATGGATGCATGCATGGATGCATGGATGTATGGATGCATGGAGGGATGGATGGATGGATGGATGGATGGATGGATGGATGGATGTATGGATGGATGGATGGATGGATGGATGGATGGATGTGAACGATTTTACGTGTGTGTGTGTGTATGAATATGTATGTGTGTATATATATATATATAGCTAGAGAGCGAGAGAGAGAGAGTCAGACCTTAAGCTATATAAGTTCCTTCAAACCCTTGTCAGTTTTGATTTATGATGGTAATTTGGGCTAAGAAGAGATCAGGAAGTGTGCTTTCTGCGGGACGTAGGACCAGAGTCCAAAAAATAGATCTCTGAACCGCAAACCCAAAAAACAAACTAGACTTCACCATGCCAACCCTTAGCCCTTTACCTAAACCCTTAACCCCCCCCCCTTTCTCAAAACAAAAACCCTCTTCCCTGAAACCCAACCCTAAAACTCTTTTCCCTAAAAACCCGAAACCCTATAATCCTCTCCCCAACAAAATTCTTAAACCTAAACCCTGAAAGCCTTGTCCGTCCCCAAAATCCTACATGCTAAGCCCCTTCTTCGCTACAAGCCTCACCCCCAAGCCCCCCTCTTGCCTACGATGAGCTTCCACACTGAACCCCAAACCCCAAACCTGAAACCCTAAACCCTAAACCCTAAACCCTAAGACCTAAGCCCCTAAGCCTAAACGCTACGTGCACTCCGGCGGAACCTCACAGAAGGGCACCGTCTTATAGGAGGAGGGCAGCTCCATCTGAGCATGGCGGGGTTTGAGGTTTAAGGGTTTTGGGGGTTTAGGGTTTAGGGTTTAGGGATTGGGGTTTAGGGTTTAGGGTTTAGGGTTTAGGGATTAGGGGTTTAGGGGTTTAGGGTTTAGGGTTTTGGGTTTTGGGGTTTAGGGTTTAGGGTTTACCTTAACCCTGAATAACCTACCTTTTCAAGGTTCCTTATTATGATTCCTTATGTAAGTCCCTAAAAAGGTAGGTTATTTAGGGTTTAGGGTTTAGGGATTGGGGTTTGGGGTTGGGGTTGAGGGTTTAGGGTGGTCGAATTCTGGGTGTGGGTGTCGAGCTTTGGGGCGCAAAGATAAGGGTCACTTGCAGGGTTCTTACAAAGGTCACTCTGAGATGCACAAGTTACTGGAAGGGCCACTGTTAGGGATACTATCAGGGTTGCTATATCTGAGCTCTCAATGTTTTGCGGCCTCTAGGGTTTAGTATTTAGGCTAGCTTACTCAGTGCTTTGGGTGTAGGGATTAGGGATAGGACAGGAGGCCACAAGTATGAGCTCATCGTGGAATCCCACACCCTGAAGCAAAAACCCTCTAAACTCCATAAACCCTCGACCCCGCAAACTGTAAAACCACCCTGAACCCTAAACCCTAGCCCTAAACGCTAAACCCTAAACCCCCAAGCCCCTAAAGCCAAAGATGCGCTCGCCTTGGGCAAGGAAGGTCCAAGCCATGGTTTTGAGACAGGGCACCACAACCGCGAAAGTGGTGTGAGGCTTTTGGCATTTTGGGGCTTGTGGTTTGGAGTTTAGGGCGTGACGCTTAGGGGGCTGGGTTTAGGGTTTAGGGCTATTAAGCGCTTGTAAAATTACATAATATCATAGGTGTTGCTTCCAGGGCGCTAGAAAGGTTATGATAAGGGCTACTACAAGGCCTACCAGGGCCTACCAGAAGGGCGGCTATCAGGTTTAACGCTTGGTGTTTAGGCTCGCCTTCTGCACCGTGAGGTTTTCGCCAACCGCCGTCACTCAACAAAGCGTGTGTCTCCGAGAGTGTGGAACACCAGTTTGTTATCATAAACGTCATAAAGGACCCACCCAGAGAGCCCAATACCCCTTAATTAAGGAATATGGCTTAATCTATCTATATAGGGCTTCATATGATGATTTACGCTATATTCCTTAATTAAGGGGTATTGGGCTCTCTGGGCAGTAAGGGGCTTTCATGTGCAGCAACTTGCGCGGAACACTTCAACCCTAACCCCCCCTTGTGTGGAATCCTCAAAGGAGCCCTTGAAAGCCAAAAGCGAACCAGATGCAGCCGAGAGGCATCAAACAGAGTCATCCCTAAGCTCATAGCATAATCCTCCGCCCAAATGAGCCCCTTCTTGGTGATCCTCGGTTGAGCCCGAGAGGCTACCCTGAAGGTTTACTGTAGGGTTTAGGGTCTAGGGTCTGCCGTTACCATAAAGGTACTAGTGTTACTATTGGGATGGTCAGGGTGTGCGGTTACTGCTGGAGGGCTATAGGCTAGGCTCTAGGGTTTAAGGCTGAACCTTTAGGTCAGGGTATATCCTTCGCAAATCGGGCGATCAAGGTTTGGCAACTTAGGAATGTTTAGGGTTTAGGATTTAGTGTTTCGGATAGTAGGGCTTTTGTTAAGCTCCTATTTTGCACTGCAACAGTAAGGCTTAGTATTCCTCAGCTCCCACGCATAAAATTGCCGCCGGGCAGCTCTGCATTGGACAAGGCCTGCACAAATCAAAGAGACTTCTTTGGCCCAGGACTGTAGGGCAGAGGTTTCCTACTGCGATTACAGGATGATATACCCGGAAACCCTATTCTAGTTATTCAGGCCCCTGTGTTCTATTGTAAACCTGGACTTTGAAGTAACCAAGGAGAAACAAGTATAGACTTTCAGTTCATAATGGTTCCTTTAAGGAACAGGTGCCAAAAAAAGTATTCAAGTATGGTACTCCAAACCCAAGAAACTCTCCTGAAACCTTGAGTGTTGGTCTCTGGCTCGAGGAGGTTCTGTCGGCAAGTTAAGACGTTACCGATGCCCCCTCGCGGAGGTTCACGTTTAGGGTTTAGGGTTTAGGGTTAGTGCTTCACGGTTTTAGTGCTCTTGATTCTAGGCCGTAGCGTGTATTGTTGAGGGTGTTTTGTGTATTTACATTGGTTTGGGAAGCTTTAGGGATATTTTCAGGTTTAGGGTTTTGGGGATCTGGATTCTTTCGGCCACTATACCTCGAACCCGAGAGAGCCCGAGAGCTCTGAGGGTTTTGAGCTTAGGGTTTCGGGTATAGGAGCGTTTAGCGTCGGGGATTTATGAAATCGGTCATGCGGGCTGCAGCTCGTCGTTTTCGGTAGCTGGAACTGTTGATGATATAAATCCTGCATTACCTTAAGGGCCCTAAACTATGGGAATTATGGTATACTCCTTATTATGGGTAATGCAAGATTTATATCATCAACCGAAGCACCACTCCGTCTGCGGAGCTTTCCTGTTCCCAGTCCCGCAAGGGCACGTCTGACCACACAAAGACTTTTGAGGAATCAAGATGGGTGGTTGTCAAAATTACGGGTCCGCTCAAAGCAACATCGCCAAGCGAGATCAGACGGACAGCACCAAACGCAGAACTTGGGCTCGTGTGTGAAAACGCAACTTGGTTGAGGCTTGCACAATGCGCTTGCAACCGCGTGCTGCAGGTCACACACCGTCCTGAACGAGGCATTGATTCTTTCTGCCCGTTGGACACCTGGATAGAAAGAAACGGACAATTGTCAAGAATCGAGCAAGGCGCGGACAATCTTGAAGACAACTGCTTTGGAGTAGCAACATTTGAGTGGGCTGCCATTGCGTGCAGGCAAGTCCCTGGCCGAGTTTGGATTGTGCTTCATGCTGAAAAGAAACATGTCAGTGCTCAAGGGCAAACCTAAAAGAGCAAACTTTTCACACCACCCCGAAGAGCACCTCTAATAGAGTGCCGGCGCGCATGGACGCCACCTCAAAAAGTGCAGTCGGCGCCACATCGTGCGTGAATTTCCCGCCCGGTGCAGTGCTTGTGGTGCGGTGCCGACTTCCCCAAGGAGCAGCTTCGATGCTTTGGTCGCTGTGACCAAGGCTCGTTTCGTGGGTGCAGCAACTCGGAGGGAAGAGGCCCGATACGTCGAGGATGAAAGCGACCCTCTCCTTCCTGCAGCTCATCCCACCATTCCTCAGCAGCGTCGAGCAGATAGGGAGCGGCAAGCACTTGCAGGCACGCCAAGTCTCGTCGAATCTTATCTCGAACACCCTTGCGTGCTGCGCAGGTGTGACAACGCTGTTGGACCACGCTGAGGAGAAGCATCCGCACGATCAGATTCCCGAAGCAGCTAGAGAGCGCAGGATTTGGCGGAGCTGGCAGAGTTAGCATCGTTCGAAGCTATGTGTAGACTCGCTGTCTGGGACAATTACGAACAACAACCTGGCGATGGCATCTCAAGCCAGAACGTCGACTCAGACAAGCTGAGATTCCTCTGGAGTTGGAAGGGGTTTGCATTCGACATAGCCAGACCTTCCAAAACCCTTAACTAAGGAATCTACCTTGAATCATATCGGGGTTCCTCAATCATGTTGTGGTTCCTACCATTGTCATGGTTTAAGGTATGTTCCCTATCTAAAGGATTTTGGTCTGGGTAAGTGCAGCCTTCCTGAACTCGTCCTGAGGCCACCGGCCATTCTTGGCAGGCTGGGTTCTTCGACTTCTCAACTCTCCGCCCTCCAACAGCTGCTGGACTTTCAGGGTTATAAGGTAATTTAGGGTTCGGTCATGCCGTAAGGTTTAGGGCTTGGGTTTGGGGTTCAGGGCTTTGGGTTTGGGGTTTAGGGTGTTTGGCTTGGGGTTGAAAGGCCGCAAGGGCTGTTGCCTGAATGTGCACGTTTCCAGGTTTTGGGGGCCTAAGACTTCAAAGGCGGACGGTAAACCTCTACCCTAAACACCAAGCCTTAAAGCCTTAAAGCCTATGTGGGAGCTTCCGAAAATGGGGGACCCTAATATAGTACCCTAAATAGTAGGATCCTTATTAAAAGGACCCCAAAGAAGGTACCCCTAATTTAGGAAACTTCCATGTTCAGAACCCTTAAACCCCAGCCCCTAAGCCTAAACCCTAAACACCAACCCTTGCACCAAAATCCAAAACACGAAACCCTGGCCTCCACCAAAGCCACAATCCTAAACCCCACAGCCTCAACCCTAGCCCCTGACCCTAAACCCTTAAAATCCCAAACCCGACACCCTAAACCCCAGACCCTACACCCTAAACCCTGACCCCTAAAGCCTAAACCCTACACCCTAACCCCTAAACCCAAAACCCCTCAAAACCCCAAAGCCGACTACAAGGTCCTCCATAATTACCAAAACTACTGCTGATGGACAAAATCCTGCATTACCCATTGTAAGGAATATACCATAGTTCCCATAGTTTAGAGTCCTTAGGGTCATGCAGGATTTTGTCCACCAACACTAGTCTGGTGGCTCCTTATGGGTAGTTGTCAAAATTAGGGTCCCTTTTGGGGTACCCTAAACAATAGGTGCCGTATTATAATAGGGACCCAAAACGGGACCCTAATTTTGACAACCACTCTTTCGGTAATTATAGCATATTTATAATGGGCCCAAAAGCCCTGTTCTAACCATTAAGGCCCTATAGAAAGTCGTAAAACCCAGGTGCCTTGGAAGTCTTGAGCATCGAGGCCGGCAGGGGCAGGTAGCCTTGGACCTCAGCAGCCTTGCCGATGAGGCCCTGGAGCACCTCTGGAAAGCATGAATCCCTTTAGGGATCTATAGGGATCCTTTAAGTGCTAAGAGAATATCGTTATCGTTTTAGGGCTCCTTAGTCGAGTTTTTGTAGAGTGGAGTATAGTAGAATAGAATAGAGTGGAGTGGAGTAGAGCAGAGAGGAGTAGAGCCGAGTAGAGTGGAGCAGCGTAGGATGCAGTGTAGTTTAGTAAAGTGTAACATCGTATACATAGGCTTAGAGTACCGTACAATGTTAGGGTTCCTTGGTCTAGCTATAGTCTACTGAAATATAGTCTAGTCTAGCCTAGTATTCCGGGGGCATTATGGTCCTCAATACTGCTGATGATATAAATCCTGCATACCCATAATAGGAAATATACCATTATTCCCATAGTTTAGGGTCCTTACGGTAATGCAGGACTTATATCATCAACCGTTAGAGCATGTTGTGTGATTGGCCTGCATCGGCCGATTGGAGACCAGTCGATCGTGTATCCCATATGGGAGTTTCCGAAAATAGGGGACCATAATATAATACCCCTAACAAGTAGGATCCGCATTTTCAGGACCCCCAAAATAAGGCATGCCTAATTTTCGGAAACTCCTGATCCAGGGTTTTGGGGGGCTTTGGGCGTGGGTTTAGGGTCCATTCAGGTTTTATAGCCATCCTTTAAAAGGATTTCCCAAGGCTCCAGGGATATCATAGAATTTCAGCGAGAATCAGCGAGAAGCTCCCAGATCCGATCGCCTTACTTAAAGGATCATGGGACTTAGTAACTAGGGCTATTACTCAGGTAACTATAATTGTAGCTACTTCTAAGCCCAATTAAGGTACTTATAACCATACTTACTAAGTCCCATGATGCTCCAAGTAGCTTTGGCACGCCTGCACATGCAAATCTTTACTAAACCACCCGTAGTGCCCTTTAAGTGACCTTTGGAACCGTAAAGGAGCCCTTTAAAGTAAACCAAAAAAAAGCATCTATCCCAGACAAGCATAGCACTGAAGCGGAAACCGAGGTTTCCCCAAGTAGCTTGCCTCTCTTGGGCTAGGATACCCAGTAACCTAGGAATAAAAAGGCCTCTCTTTTTGGTATTGGGTAACTTTATAAGGAACCTAGGACTATAAAAAGGGAATAAGGGTACTACTGGAGATCCTAGTGGGTGGTTAGCGGCCACCATCTCCGATTTTACGGAAACGGAAGGACCACATTAAGCCAACGACTAACAGCTCACCCTCGGCGGGGAGCGATGCCAAACCCCAAACCCTAAACCCTACAAGGTTACAATATTCATCTGTATTTCTGACGGGCTTCTAGCATTGAGGAGGCTCTGTGAGGTTTGATCTAAGGGCCGCAATAATTAGAATTGGCTTTTTAGGGTATATTACAATGCATTTACGAAAAGGAATACTTAGGAATCATACTGCTAGTTATTCCGGCCCGTACATTACGACGCAGCAAATGAGGATTCTGTGGGGTTGCCGCTCGATCCAAAGAGTGGAACCGGAAAGACTCCGGACCCTCACAGCCACACACGAAAGCCGAATCGCCTCTCCCGCATCCTAAACCTCCAACCCTAAACCCGAAAACCCTGAAAACCTCAAAGCCTGAACCCTAAACCCGACTCTTAAAGCTCAAGATCTCCTCCAATATTAATAGGGTTTTGGGGCCATTATGCTAAAAGTATAATACGGAACCCCAGAATCGTATAGGCAATTATTACGGGCCCTATTTTAGAGTACCCTTATGGATCCCCTTATAGGAACTATATTGATAATGCGGCACACCCCAAATAGTATAGGAAATGATTAAGGTCCCTTATATTAGGCTCTTCGATCTGAGCCACTGAATCGAAGCAGATGATGTCCTGTCCTCGGCATGGCTAGTTACGCCAGGGTTCCGGGCATTCGGGATTTTACGGTTTAGGGTTTAGGATTTAGGGTCTGGGATTTAGGAATTTGGGGAACCCGGGTCTAGAGTGCAAGGCTGGGGTTTTGGGTGTTGGCCTTCGGGTTGTTTAGAGAATGCGGTTTCGCTTTTACGGTTCAGGGTTTGGGCCGTTGAGAATACGGCTTACGACTCAGCCACTTAGGGTTCAAGGATGAACAGTTGAGGCTTACGGTGGGCTGCTGCATGGGGTTCGGATAGCTCAGGATTCAGGCACTGCGAGTCGTGACATTTAGTGTTACAGGTTCGCACTGATTTAAGGCTCAGTTTTCTAAGCTGAGTTACCCTAAACCCTCAACCTTGAACCAGTGTTCGAGTCGATGGCATGAGGACTGAAGCACTGCCCTCACCCATCAAGGCCCTACGACCGCAAGACGCTCTTACGTCCAAGCCCTATAGTAAACCCCATAAGTTGGAAACCGGATAAAGGACAAATAGTGCTGGGATACCCCATACATGACTCTTAAGGATTGAGGCTATTGGGTTTCCAACTTTTGGGATTCTACTGTATATCTTGATCTCTCAGCATCCCTTAAGAAGGAGCGTGCATAGAGCCACAGGGACGCAAGAAGCGCTGCCACGAGGAGCCGCCGCAGCAGACTGACATCTGCAGATTGCAGCAAACCCGGAGAATCAGGGAGTCCACACATCAAGCAAAGTCTGGGCAACTTCGGCGGGAGCACGGGCGACTGGATCGGCATTGGGTAACGAAGCCTCCGTCCGGCCTGTTAGTCTCAGGCTGCGCGGACTTGGCACGCGCCGCCTACTTAAAGGATCATGGGACTTAGTAACTAGGGTTACAGTTAAGGTAACTATACTTATAATTACTTATAACCCCAATTAAGGGACTTATAACCATAGTTACTAAGTCCCATGATCCTCCAAGTATAGTAAATGCCAGAAAGTTGGAATATGATTATCCTAAACCCTTTATGGTAAATTATAGGGTATCCTACCCTGAAACCATATTCCAACTTTCTGGAGTTCCCTTTAGGTGTCAGGGGCTACCATGATTTGCAATGCGATCTGCGCCTGTGAGCTCCTCCATCTAGCGGTTGCGCCGGGCCTCCTCGAAGTAGCCATCGAGACCAGTAATATAGGGGCCTTAATATTTAGAATAGGGTTTTGGGGTCCATTCTACTATACTTATAAAAAGAAACCTCCAAAATAGTTTAGGTAATCATTAAGGCCTCTCTACTAGGCCATGATGATGAAGCCGCCTCCTTTCGCCACGGCGGTGCTGGCGATGGGAAAGAGGATGCTCTCTTCGCTGCCGGGATGAGAATCCATGGCCCCACGCTCAACTGATTACAAAAGTCCGAACTAAATCAACAACAAGACATTGATGGGGGATGTACTTGGAGGATCATGGGACTTAGTAACTAGAGTTATGTTTAAGGTAACCATACTTAGAATTACTTGTAAACCCAATCAAGGTACCTATAAGCATACTTGCTAAGTCCCATGATCCTCCAAGTAGAACACCCGTGCCTGTATCCTACAAAACACCCTATGAAACCGTCGTATCAAAGGTATCATAGCGTTTCTTTGTATTTCTATACAATCCTACTAAAAGGATCGTGGGACTGGAAGAACGTCAGAGATATTCTACGTTCCTCTGCAATCGTGTGTCACTAGGGTTATTCTCCGGGTAAGTACACTTGTAAGTACTTACACCCCCGATTCAGGATTCAGGTAGTTACAACCATACTGACTAAGCCCCATGATCCTCCAAGTATAAGAATAAGAATCCAATTCGAACTATCCAGGCGGCTACACCTCAAACCCTAAACCCAAAACCCTAAAGCCTGAACCCTTAACCCTATCCCTGAGCCGACCGAAGAATGCTGGGGTCCGGGCGCGGCACACCGACGGCCAGAAGTCCCTCCATGGAGTGGGCCTTCATGTGAAATTTAGGATTTAGGGTTTATTTCTCTGGCATTTCTAGGGTCCTATCGAATTTTTCAGTTGTATCTGTAGGGGTTTATAGGGTTTCGCGTTTAGGGTTCTCTGAATCATTGCCCGGGCTCCCTATCATTGGAACGATATGCCCTGTTTGGAGATCCAAAAACAAAGGGGCCCTGCATGAGGGCACCGTAGCGATGTGCAGAGAAGGATCTTGAGTTCTTTCTAGGTGCCCAAGCCCTCAACACCAAAAGTTTATGCAAGGTCTTGTTTCAGGTTCAGGGTCATGTATCTAACTTATTGGTTTCTGTCTTCGGGCTCAGGCTTCAAGGTTGGGTTTGGGATTAAGGGATTCAGGGTCCGCTCCGTAAGGTTTTATCCGGCTCTGTTGAGGGTGCCGGCTTTTCGAGCGCTTCCATTGTGGGAGTAGTCAATTGGAGTTGTAGGATGTGGGGTTTGAGGTTGTTGGTTTAGGCGGGCTTCGTTTGAGGAGCGGTCAAGTCTCTGACCCTGTAGAATATCTACGCGGAAGGTATGTAACCCCAAACCCTATTCCAAGCATTATGGCCCGTACAAGATAGGGCCCCTTGAACCCAACGTTTGAACTTGTCGCAAACAAGGGGAGGCCTTCATCATCATGCACACCACACGGATGTAGGAGGTGTGCCTGGCATAGATCCAGAGAGCCCACTGGCGTTTAATGTAGGCTGCTTCATGTCAAGGTCTACTTGGAGGGGCAGCGGACTTAGTAAGTAGGTTCTAAGTAGAGTTATGGAATTACCCCAATTATAACCCTACTTATAATCTAATTACCAAGTCTCCTGCCCGTCCAAGTAGAATGCTTCCTTACATCCTAGGAACGCCCTATAAGACCCTATTGAGAACATACTCAAGCCCATGAGAACACGATCAAACCCCTATATCAAACCATAAGAACAATAATAGCACGAAACACTGCAAAAAAACTGATCTAAACCCTAAACCAAACTAAAGCAAAAGAGTGACGACCCTATATAGAGAACCAGAGAGTCAACCCTGAAACGGTGCCCAAGTCCCACCCAAGCCACAAGTATAGGGTAGGATAAGGACCTTGATGATTTCAAGAGGCTTTCGGATTTAGGGCTTAGGGGCCATAATAGTATGCAACTCTAACTTTATATGATACGGTTACAGAATACTTCCTAGTACGTTTTTTGGGGTGCTACCAAGGGGCAGAGAAGGTTCTATGAAGGTTAAGAGCTTTAGGGTTAATGGTGTAGGGTTCGGGTCATGGCTTTAAGGATTCGGCAGGGAGTCTCAGGACTTAGCACGCAGGTTCTTGTACGCACCGCAAACGGGGTTATAATATACTTACTAGGTCCCCTGACTTGTCAAGTAGGACCAAGCCCCAAACGCTGTCACCCGTGCACTCTGAGCATAGCTGATAATCCAATCACACCAAACCCTATACTGCCCATACCCTAAATCCTAAACCGCGAGCCCCGTGAGCCCTCAGATGCGACAAGCAGCTCAGGACCAGCTTGGTTGGCGAGGGAACCCTAAACCCAAACCTTGAACTTTCGCTTGGGATTCGGGGTGAAGGTCTTTGGCAGAACGTTTGATGCATGTTAGCCTTGGGGCCTGGGGTTCCGAAATTTGGGGCTTGGGGGGATTTTTAATCTAAGATCCAGGGCATGAGGTTTTGCTGGTTTGGCTTGAGGGTGTCTGGCAGGAGGATTCCGATGGGCTTGAGCCAACGTTCCCAGAGCCCACTTCATCCGGAAAGGAACACAAACAATGTACACAGTAATGTAGACCCTGATTAGTAGAACCCCCTCTGTCAGTCATGGTACCTGGGCAAATTTTCTTCAAGGGTCTACATCACCATAGTAAGGTTTGGGGTTTGCGGTGTTAGGTTTCGAATTTTGGGCATGCGAAATCGGTTGGGCCTAATATAGGGGCCTTTATAATCAGAATAGGGTTTTGGAGCCCCGTCTACTCTAGTTATGAGAAGGAACCCCTAAACCCTACAGCCTAAAGTCGTAAACCCTACAATAAGAAACCACCCAAATTAGCACAGGTAATTTGTAGTATCCTTAAGGGAGGGGGGTCCAAGGGGGGTATATAGCCTAGTGATCCCTAATTCTCCCTAGTACTCCCTAAGGTTCCCTTACAGTCCCCTAAGGATTCCTTATACCCTCCCCCCTTGAACCACCCTCCCTTAAGGATCCTATAGGTAATCATTAAGAGGAGAGGTCCGAAGGTTGACTGGGCCTACTACCCGGCCCCGAAGCCAGAAACCTAAAGGTAGGCCTTAGTAAGGGTTCTTAGGGGGCTCCTTATAGGGATTTATAGGATTCCTTAAAGGGATCTATGGGGTTTAGGGTTTAGGGTCTACTTGGAGGGGCAGTGGACTTAGTAAGTAGGTTATAAGTACGATTATAATTGGGGTAACTCCATTTCTGGTACTTATAACTCTACTTATCACCTACTTACTAACTCCCCTGCCCAGGGGTCTAGCGTAGACCTTCCCAATAAGGTTCCTTTTCAAAGGGCCGGAAGTAGGTGTAAGAAGGGTCCCCTTGAATCTCTCAAAGACTACGGAGGAAAAGGCCACCCAAAACCCTAAACCTCTCAAGAGAGGAGCCTTTTCATGGTAAGGGCTCGCATGAGGTTGCCCACGTCCTCCTTCTCCGGGTCAGTCCCATACCTCATGGCTCAGGGTTGAGGGTTCAGGGCCTATGGCCGGGTTTAGGGATTAGGGTTACGGGTGTACTTGGAGGATCATGGGACTTAGTAAGTAGGGTTAGAAGTCCCCTAATTGGGGTTATAAGTAATTATAAGTATAGTTACCTTAATAAGAACCCTAGTTACTAAGTCCCATGATCCTTTGAGTAGGGTTTAGTTGGGGGCTTGCTTGAAGCATCTTCGGACCTACCCACTAACAGTTGAAGTAACGCTACACAGGGACAAACCTCAATCTGGCAGCTAGAACCGTGTTTGCAACGTTGGGGCGGGTCTACGATGCTTGCGGTGTTTGGGGCTTTCTGAAGGGTTTAGGGTTTAGGGCCAGAGGACTTCAGGGTTCCAGAGTTTAGGGTTTAGGGTGTTTGGCTTTGGGTTTAGAAACCCTAAACCCTAAACCGAGTTTAGGGTTTAGGGCCTATGGGTTTAGGGTTTAGGGGCCTTCGGGCACCGGGACTCATAACATACATCTCCCAAGCTTGAAACCTGAACCTTTCAAATGCTCCGCGCGTAAAACCTACAGACCCTAGAAAAGCTCCAAAACCTATCGACTCTAAACCTTAGTTCCTTATGCCCTGATCACGACATTATCACAATAACGGAGCTTCAGAAAAAAACGTACCGCGAGGTAAACCTTACGATCCTTCTTGCAAGGACTATTGGAACCGAAGGTTGCAGGTATTTGTATCCCCGAGATAAATGAACAGATGGAAAAACTAGTAAATGATATACGTTACACACATACATACATATGTATTTATCTCACTATTTGGGGTGGGGCTTGGGGTTTAGGATTTAAAGTGTAGGGGTTTCGTGGTTTAGGGCAGGGTTTAAACGGTTGAGCTCCCCCGATAAATTCCAGGTCGGTGCGGCACCCTCAGAAAAAGGACCCTAAAAGGGACCCTAATTTGGAGAACTACCCCCTTATAGTAGCCTTATGGAAACCCTGTAGAGACCCTGAAAAGGACCGTAATTCAGAGAACGACGCAAATCTAGGTTCTTGAGCAGCCCTTTTGCAAGAAGGGTCCCAATAAGGGTCGGGTTTAGGGTTTAGGGGTTTATATAGGGGTTTAGGGTTTAGGGGTTTATATAGGGGTTTTGGGTTTAGGGTTTAGGGTACTCGACCCTAAACCAATCTGGAGTCATCTAAGAATCCCTTAGAACACCCCTCAAGGAACCCTTTTAAATCTATAAAATCTAAGGACTCATTTGTTCAGCCTTTTTGGCCCATAGACCCAAACTATCTAATGGGATATTTGGGAGTTTCCGAAAACAGGGGACCCTGGTATAGCATCCTAATTAGTAGGACCCTTATTACAAGGACCCCAAAATAAGGTACCCCTACTTGGAGGGGCAAGGGACTTGGTAAGTAGGTTATAAGTAGAGTTATAAGTCCCCTAAATGGACTTACCCCAATTATAACCCTACTTATAACCTACTTACTAAGTCCCCTGCCCCTCCAAGTAATTTTCGGAAATCCCCCTAAACCCTAAACCCTAATCGGAAATCCCCCTAAACCCTAAACCCTAAACCCTAAACCCTAAACCCTAGTCGGAAATCCCCCTAAACCCTAAACCCTAAACCCTAAACCCTGAACCCTAATCGGAAATCCCCCTAAACCCTAAACCCTAATCCCTAAACCCCAAAGTCCAGGTCGCATGTTTGGCAGGAGGAAGGCCGCAGAGGCCGATGAAAAGCGGACGCGATCGAGGTCCTCGGCTTTCCTGGGCTTCTTGGGAGGCTCGGTGTTGGGGTTTGAGGCTTTGGGGTTTTAGGGTTTTTTTTTTTCTTTGCGGGCCCTTTTGCATTGCCAGAGGGAATACAGAGGTTTTAGGGTTTAGGGTTTCGGGCTGTGCGGTTTTAGGTTCTGGGGCTTTCGGGTTTGGGTTTTAGGGTTTAGGGATTAGGGTCTTAGGGTTTAGGGTGTAGGGTTTGTAGTGAACCCCAGAAAGTTGGAGCATGGACAACGGATGATTAGTGCTAGGATTCCAAGACTTTAACTTGAGGACATGAAAATAATGATGTTCCAACTTTCTTGCCTTTGCTGTAGGTTTTAGCGTTTTGGGGTTCCCTTGAGCTTTCGTTAAGGGATCCTGTAAGTCCTATAAGGGTTTCCTTACGGGGTCGTTTGAAGGTTCCTTTGAGTCTCATTAAGGGCTTTAACGGTTTCAGGATTGGGCTTGGGGTTTGGATTTCGGGCTTGAGGCTGCCAGACGGGACACTGTCTGTTCATTACATCAGAAAAAGGCAATGTGAAGCAGATGAAGTCACGAGCCAACAGCCTTCGGCCCAGGACAAGGAGACTGCTCTGAGTTCCAGCACCGTGTCCTGCTTTTCGACGAGCTAGCCGAGCGTGCAGCCCAACAGCATAACGTTGGAAGTTCCGCCGGACGTTGTTTGCCATCCGAACTGTTGGCTCATGGCACGTGTCACGGCATATAACTCTTTTCCATATTCCGATTGATCCAGTGCATATTTGAAACCGGTTCAGATCGATGAAAGGGATCCCATCGCACTGCCGATCAACCGCTTGGGAGAAACATGTCGCTGCAAGGGCCCGCTTGCTGTGACAGCTTAGGGTTTAGGGTTTTGGGTTGAGGGTTTTGGGTCTTGGGTTGAAGGTTTAAGGTTTAGTTTAGGGTTGGGGGGTGGGCGCGAATGATTGCTTCGGTTTGAGGCCTCTTCTTGTTGTTGCACTTCGCCAGCCTTTTAGTTGGGTGCAGAGGGCACGGCTCGGAGACAGGGACTTTGCTTGGACGAGCTCCCTGAAGACTTCGTGAGGTCGGGTGTTGAGCAGGTCCCTCTGCCTACTTCCAAAGAAGCATGTTGGGTGGCTAATGTCAGCAACTCCACTAGCGAGATCAATGCAATCGAGGGTCATACTGCTAATGCAAACGGTACTAATAGGAGGTGGTTATTCATCAGGGGTCTACCATAGCACTCAAGGTACAAGCACCTCAAGATCAATGGCAAGGCGAAAAGTCAAGAGCTGTGTGCGCAACTCGTGATAGCGACCATCATCATCACCATCATTATCATCATCTAACATACGGGTACTACAGAGCACAGAATTAAGATCATCACAACAGGCCACAAAACCGTAAACCCTAAAACTGACCTCTGAACCAAAAGCATGACTGAGTGTCAATTTCAACAGTCCCCAACATGATTGATAATTAAGGCCACACTAAAGAATGAGGGAAAGCAAGAATTATCCCAAACCGATACCTAGATGGGAGTCTCCGAAAATAGGGGACCCCAATATAGTACCCTAAATACTAGAACCCTTATCATAAGGACCCCAAAATAAACTACACCTAAGCTTCGGAAACTCCTAGATAAGAACCATCCTCAACCCTAAACCCTATAGACCCTATAGACCCTATAGACCCTAAACCCTAAACCCTAAACCCTAAACCCTATAGACCCTAAACCCAAGACCCTAAACCCTAAACCCTGAACCCTATAGACCCTACAGACCCTATAGACCCTAGACCCTAAACCCTAAACCCTAAACCCTAAACCCTATAGACCCTAAACCCTAAACCCAAGCCTCGTCTCCGCTCTCCAGAGCCTGGCCGGCCGTAGCCGAGTAGCGTTCGGCAGAAGACTCCCACAAAACTACCACTCAAATCGTTCAGCCTGCCACGTCTTCTCCTTGAACCCATCCACTCCGTCAAATGGTAGCTGGTCCGTGTCCAACAACGCGTTGGCTGTCGCCAGCATTTCGAAGTTACGAGCCTGTCATTTTTTAAAGCATAGACACATCTAGAACCATGCAGGCACATATAGACACATAGACTGAGGCCATCGCATACTTCTGATACATGGGACAGGACACGTTCACGTCCTCCATTACACTGTCTGTCTGCTTTGTCCTCATTGCAACACACGCCTCCTCCTTGCGTGTTCCCCGTCTTCTAAATCCTGATCCCAAGGGCATTGCGTCTTTGCACATGTAAGGCAGGCATCATTGCTTTCCCGCCTTGATCTTTGACAAGGCCACCGTCTTCGGCATGCGGCCCAAATCAGTGATGACCAAGCGGTTCATTCTTCCTGCGCAGGATATGCATATGGCCAATTAAGCTGTGAGTCACCAACACTCGCCTCCCAAGCAAAGCAAAACACTGTACACTCGTTCGAGCTCCAAAAGGCGGCAGATGCCAGGCATGCATGCAGCGGCATCACGGCAAGGGCTTCAACGAAGCACTGACTCGTCCACAAATCATCGCAGCAGCGAACAGTTCTTCGGGGGCTCCAGGAACCAAATTCCGAGTGTTTCGAGGACTTGGGTGCGAAAGGTCTAGATAGCCTTCTAGCGTTGCAGATAGATGTTGCTGCATAAGAAACATGTGACATATGAGTTCCCTCAAAGCAAACATGTAACAAAACAGCTCTCCATTGTTGTAGCCGGAAGCGCGTGCGATATGTCAGGATGCCTCACTCATCCGCATGTACCTGAACATTCTTGTCATGACACAATAATAATAGCCTGATGTTGGGCTCGCAAAAACCACCTCCCTGAGAAGCAAACTCCAGCAATGCCAGCTCGAGATTGCCGATGTAGCAGCCCAAGCTCAAGGCAAAGGCCTCCTCGCAGAGTTCTTACACAGGCTGGCCCAACTATGTGTGTGTGTGTGTGTGTGTGTGTGTGTCTGTATGTATGTGTTCTGCGTCGGACTGGGCAGAAGCAACGGCGCCTCAGCCGCCGCCGAGCGCCGTCCTCACTTGCAGTATCGGCCTTGGATTCATGGAAGAAGAGCACGTCTGTGCGTGCGAGACACGTCGTGAAGACGATGATATTCCCCGGCACAGGGGGCGGAACCTCAGAAAGAAACGAGCGTTCAAGGACGAACCGTGGCGAACATGACAGCGTGCTGCAGGCAACCGAACGCACGCAGCCAGCATGAGTCCAGACAAGGAGCGACCGCCTGCGCCCAAAACGTCCCCGAGTTGTCCTTGCTTTTAGAGTTTGAAGTGACGTGAACGAAGCCATGATGAGACACAGACAGGACTAAAGAAGACTCCCTTACATGATCACGTCGAGACTCGGCGACGATGCTGGGCAGCTGCAATGGCTGCGAGTGAGGCTGCGGGGCCACAGTAGCCGTGGATACCAGCATCGGTGGCAGCGCGGCCATGGTCAGGACCAAATGTCAGACCGAGGACAGTTTGTGATGTGGACTAAAGACAAATTTTGCAGCAGGCAGTTCGAACAGAAAACAGCCATCCATCCGGATTGTACTCCAGGCCTTGAGCCGCATCGTCGCCTTGGCTACACTAAAGATGGAACTTCCAGAGCGCCACCAATCACGTTCAACTTGCTTCTTGGGCCGAGATCACAGAGGACGTACAAAGGTACTGTGGTCTATTGCAACATGGCTCGTTTCTTGAATAAAAACACAGCTCGCAGCACTTTTTTCATGTACTGGCCGAGTGAGTTAGATTCCGGCAGCCACAGCGCAGTCATCTCAACCAAAACCAAGATCGAGCAAAACCGTCCATGTTTGCGCGCGCTTGTGCAAGCTACGTTTGACAGGACCGCCACAAGCCTCACGGTCGAGGTTCGGCAAATGCGAGATGCAAGTCATGACCCTCGCGGCCTGCAGCCTGTTGCTGTCGTGAGGCGATGTCGTGATGGAGACTTTCGACTGAACAGCCAAGAGCTTGGGTGCGACAATGCTTGGGGACACGATATCGTCCACGACAAGATGCTGGATTCAACCATGCTGCGCTGACTGATACCAAAGCGAACTTTGGAAAGTCTTGGGTTTAACTACGCTTCGCTGATCGATACCTAAGCGAGAGTTTGGAAAGTTTTGGGTTCGACTATGCTTCGCTGATTGATACCGGGGCGAAAGTTTGGCAAGTTTTGGGCTCAACTACGCTTCGCTCGCGCAGTAGCAGCATTAGTGGTATTCAAGTACTACTAGTCAAGTAACGAAATAAGCGTAGTATTAATGTCAGCAAGAATAGTAGTGGTGGTGGTACTAGTAGTAGCAGTGTTAACAGTACTACGAGTAACAGCAGTCGTGGTAGCAAGAAGAATAAAGACAAGGAGTTTCAAGGAGAAAGGAGGGTGAGCAATGTTAGAGAAGCGCGTGCGTGCAGGGGGTCTGGGGGGCGCAGGTGCTGATTTGGATGGTACGTGCTGAATGCCTGGCGGAAATCATCCTCGATGAGCTGCCGGATGATCTGCGAACCCTCGTCTCTGGGTCTCCGTGATTCTCGCTTTCCGAGGTCTCCTTCAGTCGGCTTCGTCGCTTGAGCTCTGCAGGTCCCATTAGGCTTTACGAGACATGGCTGCGACGGCTCGGAATTTATCAGCGACCGGCTGCTCGATAGTGGAGACGACTTCTTTGCCGGACAAGACCTTCAAGCCGGAAACGAAGTGAAACGGCACGCCTCAGCAAAGCGGGCGGGAATAGCCCTTCCGTGATGACCCGGTCTGTGTCGGTTCGCGGCCTCGTCCCCACTTTGCCTTGGCGAATTTCTTCGCCACGGTCGCAACGCGGCAGATCGGCTTGACCCTAAACCCTAAACCCTAGACCCGAGACCCTCAACCCTAAACCCAAGACCCTAAAGCCTAAACCCTATAGACCCTGAACCCTAAACCCTATAGACCCTAAACCCTATAGACCCTAAACCCTAAACCTAAACCCCAAACCCGAGCGAGGGTCAAGGCCGATCCCTCCACCATCCAAACCTTTCGCAGGAGCCGGAGGTCTTCGCTGCCCCCTTTTCCTGAGCGGTTTAGGGTTTAGGGTTTAGGGTTGGTTTAGGGTTTAGGGTTTTTGTTACTACTACCTTTTCTTTGCAATAAGGAAGCCCTCAAATAGTAGAGGTGATTATCATCAGGAACCCTAAACCCACCATGTCCTGAGCTTGCTTTCTGGGTCTTTCGGTTAGGGTTTAGGCTTTAGGGTTTAGGGGTTTAGGGTTTCCTGAGCTTGTCTCGACCTACGAGTAATTTAGGAATGAAAAGGGTGCCCTTTTGAAGTAAACCCTATAAACCCTAAATCCCTCATATAAGACCCTCAAACTAGACCCAAGAGTAAACTAGGAAGAAAAAGGGTGCCTTTCTTGGTTTAAAGTTTAAAAAAAGTTATAAGGGAACCTGAACCCTAAGAAAAGGAACATGGGCTTACTCTAGGTCCTGATAGAGTTGTTTGGATGTAGGACATAGGAACCCTCATGCCTTTGTGTATTACTTACTTTCTGATGAGGAGTATCGTCGCCTCTAGCCACATGCAGGCGGGCTTTCTTGGTCTTTTGGGCTTCGGGCCTTTTGAGTCTAGGGCTCTAGGGTCGGTCTTAGGCTTTAGGGTTTAGGGCTTTAGGGCTTTAGGGTTTTAGGGTTCAGGGTTTTTAGGGTTTAGGGTTTAGGGCTTTAGGGTTTAGGGTCTGCGGCTGTAGGGTTTCACGGCTGAGGGGCTTTGAGGCGTGGGAGTTAGATGTGTTTGAGGTATGGGGCCCAGGGTGTAAGGCTCGCGCGGCTCTTCTCACTACTTTACTTGTACAGTATCCTAGGGGTGCCAAAGCTGAGCCTTCGGGATTGAAAAAGGGCTATCGTACCCCAGAAAGGTTAAAGGTTCATTACCTACTCCATTCCTAGGACCCCTAAACCCTAAACCCTAAACCCCTAAACCCCGAAACCCTAAACCCCCATATAAACCCCGAAACCCTAAACCCCGAAGCCCCACACTACTACTCAGAGAAGGATAGAGATCCTGACATGCCTGGTCTCAAGGTTGTCTTGAATCTTACCACAAAGGCCCTGGTAATCAGAATATGGCTTCGGGGTATAGGGAGTTTCCGAAAACAGGGGACCCTAATCTTGTACCCCAAATAGTAGGATCCTTATTTTGAGGACCGCAAAACAAGGTACCCCTTTTTTCGGAAACTCCAATATGTTAGTAATACTGTTAATATTCATTATTTCATTCAGGCATCTACATGTCGGCTGAATAAGGGCTCTTTCATAGGCCTAGCCCTACACACCCGAAAAAACGACTTAATCGGGGCTGCAGAGGATTCTACTGGCTTTTTGGTGAGATTCCTCAGGTTCAAGGTCTGATAAGCCTTCCAGGGCCTACTTGGAGGGGCAGGGGTCTTAGTAAGTAGGTTATAAGTAGAGTTGTAAGTACCCGAAATGGAGTTACCACCAATCATAACCCCCCTTATAACCTACTTACTAAGTCCCCTCCCTGCCCCTCCAAGTAGGCGCATATGGCGCTGAAACTTAGGGCAAGGGGGCTGCAAGGTCTATAGGGTTTAGGATTTAGGGCTTGCTGATTAGGTTTACGGTTTAGGATTGGTTTCTGGTTTTCTGATTCGGGTTTACGGTTAAGGGTTTTGGGCTTATAGTGATTAGGGTTTAGGGTTTCGTTGTTGAGGCTCTGTTTGGTGTCCGCCCAAGTGTCTCTGCTAAACCAGCCTGTTTCGGCAGCAGGCACGGACGGTAACAGCCTTTAGGAGTTAGGATTAGGGGGACGCTTGGGGATACAAACCCTCTCAAAAAGGTCCCCTTTAAGAGAGCCAGAAGTGGGGTTAAGAAGGGTCGCCTAGGAGCCTCGCGGCTGAAAGCCTAGATCCCAGGCTTAAACCCTAAACTGTGAACCCTAAACCCTCAACCAGAAACCCTAAACCCTAATGTCTTGCGATTGAAAGCCTAGGTCCCAGGCTTGAACCCTCCACCCTGAACTGAACCTTAAGCCTTGATTCAGGGCTGCTTGCACTCCACCGCCCTCCCTTAAGTCCTACAAACACCCCGAAACCCAAAAATCCTGCCCCCACATATCCATGTAAAGACTGTATACACATGTATGTAAATATGTTTGTATATATACATACATGTGTGTATATATTTTATGTATGTGCATATATACATATGTATATAGTATAATATGTAGAACTGGACATATACGTATATACGTATATATATATATATATATATATATATATCTGTAAAGTCCAGGGCAGTGACCCTAAGCATGCAATCTCCGCAGCCCTTCATCGCCGCCAGGCGGCCAAGGTAAGATTGGAGCTGCTGCATGACACTCCGATGTCCTGCGAGGTGCCTCGCAGTTCAGGGGTTAAGGGGTTTAGGGCTTAGGGGTTTAGGGGTTTCGGGTTTAGGGGATTCGGGCTTCAGGGTTTAGGGTTCTAGGGTTTTAGGGGCTTAGGTGCCTTGAACCAATTTCGCGTCCAGAGCTTTTAGAGTCTTTAGAGTTGAAGCAGAGGATTTAGGGTCCAGAGCTTTGGGGCTTCAGGGCTTTGCTATGGGGTTCTGTGGGCCTGTGGTTCACTGGCTCGAGTCTGGGATGGCGTAACTTTGCCGTTTGGGTCTTAAGAATTTCAAGAGGGTGTTGGGGCATGTTGTACTTTGCTTACAGTAAGGAGCCCTAGGAAACAGGATAATGAATTGTTGATAGGCTTGTGTGGTATTGCCATGCGCTCTCGCTGCCGTGATTCCAACTGCCGCTGCTATGGCCAGAGACATCGCTAGTTTTTACTTTCGTTCCTGACTGGTTCAAAGCTACGGTAACACTGGCGACAATGATTATGACCGCAGCTGCAGTGCTGGCAATCGTATATATCAAGAAAATGACGGCATGGATGCGCTGGCCATAAGACCAAATCAACTTTGCAACAAGGGCCGCAACAGTCAAAATTACAATTCTATCGGACCTAATCGCAGCTCAGACACAGGATCACCACATCGATATCATCGGTTTCGGAGGCATTGTCGACATGAAAGAACCTGGGTCGGCCAGAAAATTTGTGCATGCACTTGGTAAGAAGAGTCTTCTGCAATGCTTGAGCCTGTTTAAAACGACACGGGTGCAAGGAAATCAGTGCGATAGGCTTAAAATTTAGGGTTTAGGTCAAAGCCACTCGTGCAGGAAGTCGATGTACACCTGCAGCGATGCAGAGCCCGTCAGGACGACGTGCCTGGGCAGCGGAGCTTTCTTCCACCCGCTCGATCAATAAACCTCAAGCGAAGAAGTGAGAACCGGTCGGAACTGAGAGTTGTTCGAAATAGAACCGTTTCACAACCCGAACCAGAACCCCAAGCACATGGACTTAGGGTGTGGGGGTTTAGGCTTCCGACTCCTATCGCGGTTTGGACAGCTGCGTACTTCCAGTAAACCCTAAACCCTAAACCCTAAACCCTAAACCGCGAGGATGGCAGCTGAATTAGGGTCTTAGTCCAAGCACCCGAGCAGAACAAGCTGATGGTCTGTTGGGGTCTAGCATTGAGGGTCAGGGTTTAGGGTTTAGGGTTTAGGGTTTTGGGTTTTGGGGCATATAGCTCTTAGGCTCTGGGATTTCTCGTTTGGGGAGGGCCTGCAATACCTCGTGCAAACCTTCTGCAAACCTGTAGCGCCGAATCACTAAATTGCGGAAAACAGAACCTTGAGGAGATGACGAAGTAAATGTGCGGACAAATCCCGTGATCAGATCGTGGCACAAACCCATAAGGGTTTAGGGTTAGCCCTCCATGTCAAACTTTTGAAGACCCCCAGGCAGCAAACACAGCGTTACTTGGAGGTATCCTGATTGTAAACCCTACTTATAACTACCCATGAACCTCCAAGTAAGATTTAGGTAGTTACATGAGCATCCCCTTATAGAGCCCTTGTGAAGCCCGTTGTAGATCCCTTAAGGGAACCCTACAGACTCTACACCCTAAACCCGTAAACCCTAAACCCCTAAACTCCTAAACCCCTAAACCCTAAACCCTACTTATTTAGGGACTAGGGGTCCATCCGTGTCGGATCGCCTGTAGCCCGACCGATTCGGGTACTTCGGACGCGACAGGCCGCCCGCTTCCTGACACTTCCGCACATTGTGGGTTCCCATCAAGGGGTCAAAAAGGGTTCCTATAAGGGATCTATATGGGTACTATAATATTAGGGGCCTTAAGAATTAGACTAGGGGCTTTGGGGTATATGAGAGTACAGTGAAAATAAGGGACCCCCAAAAACAGTACAGGTAATTATTAAGCTCCCATTATTACGCACATTGTGGTGTATAGGCCAAAGGGGTCGATGAGCCATCAGTAGATGTAGATCACACCAAGACTCAATCGGGTTTTTGGGTCTGAACTTGTATTAGTGTTGCATCTTTGGGATTGAGGTCTCAAACTCTGCCACAAGTGTCGCTGCACCCCTACCTCAACAGTATTTACAACGACGCGAAAGACAACGACGCCGCCGCCGTCATCATCACAAGCTCCACGACGACAGGGATGCGGCATCTACAAGTAATGACCAGTACGGGCGCGAAAGCGACTAAGGCCTAGACTCGCTTGACAAAGCAGAGCTAGCCCGCGTTCATCAATCAAGCTTGGGGCGACAACTTCTGAGTTTGAAACCATGTGCCTGAAACTGCGCCCTTGCCAACCCGAAGCTTGAAAGCAACAAGGTATTTTGGAAGGTGAGATTACAGTACAGGTCCTTGCGTTGAAAAAGTGGTGCACCACACCCTACACTGGACATGATTAAACAGAGTATGTTGACGGTCGGGAACGAGACCAAACACTTCCAGCCGATGTGTGGCAAACCCTACCTATGCCTACGACCGGGAGGATTTGAAGGCAGTCATGGACCTTCGACCACAAGTTTAGGGAGTTTTAGGGTTTAGGGTTTGGAGTCTAGGGTTTAGGCGGTTTGGGTTTAGGGTTTGGAGCTTCAGGTTTGAGGCTTCGCCTAATCTAACCCAGAGCCCCCAAACTACCTGAATGCAGCTGCGGCACGTTGAGCTTGAGTACCTTCAGCATCACCGTTGCCATAAGATACCTTGCAGAAGGAGCGCACCCTACAATAAACACATGAACTGTACAAACACCTCAATTTTTCCAGAAGTGCAGACATCTTCAACTTGAGGTTCTGAATGTTACCGAAACGGTAAAGCCTTAAAACCTGAACCCCAATACCTCGTTGCTGAGTTTATGGCTAACCCATGTTGATATGGCGGGATGCTATATTCACAATCATGCTACTGAGAAAGTCTGCATACATGCTGATGGTTTAAGGTTCAGGCTTAGCTGCAGCGCGCAAAACCTTCAACTAGGGGTGTCGGGGGAAGGGGGGGCTTCGTGCCTTAGGTTTCGGGCGCTGGGTTCACTATTAATATTGGGGCTTACAGGCATTGCAGCACCACAAGCTGGTTTTCCTGCAACGATCGTGCTGTGCGAGCGACGAAATCCTTCAAAGCCTGGTTTTGATGCCGTTGTGCTTCAAGCATTTCCTGCGCTTGCTGTAGCCGCATGGACGTGCCTTCAAGCCCCTTTAGAGCCCCGTCAGCCGCGCTGGACACTAAACCTTCAAGGCTCAGGTAGATAGGGCTCCTTATGATGTGTATTCCTCAGAGGAAAAAGGGGTCTTGGAGTCGACATACCCTAAACCCCAAGTCTTCTGGAAACCCCTTCAAGGAGCCCTTGAAAGAGGCCGTAGAGGAAGCCTGAAAGGAACGCTTAAAGAAACCCCAAACGAACCCGCCTCAAGGAACCCATGAAGAGACCCTGGGGGGGCCCTCAAAAGACCCCTCCTGAAGGAACCCTTCCAGGAAACCTAAAGGAACCATTAAACTGGGTTCTTGATTAGGAATTTAATTTAAGATACCGGAATGAGGAAAGCTTATTTTTAGAACCCCGTTATGGTAACTTAAACTGGAACCCGTAACAAAAACCCAGTACAGGAACCCCTAAACGATCTAAGGCCCGAGATGCACACAGGAGCATGTGCCAACAAGGGAGAAGAACTGCGCCACGGGATTACCTGAGGTGAGCAACCAACCCTCAACATGCAAACCCTAAATCCTAAATTATGGTTTAAAGTTTACGGTTTCACCTCACCCTTAGCCCGACGTCACCCCCAAAGCCCACAGCCTCCAACAGCAAGTCCTTCGGGCTTAGGCCGTACGGTCTCAAGAGTCTCGCATTGAAACTTTTGTGTTTTTTCATGTTGGATGTCGGCGCCTTAGGTGTCCGAAATCTCCAATGCCTGAGAACTTAAAGGGTCGTGGGACTTAGTAACTAGGGTTATTATTGGGGTAACTATACTTGTAAGTACTTACATCCCCAATTGAGGTACCTATAACCATACCTACTAAGTCCTGCAGGGGTACGTCGGCACCGACATCGTTCCCTGCAGCAGATGCGCGATCGACCCGCAAGTGTGTTTTTGGTGGGAGCCTGCGCACGGCAGGAATACGACGGGCTGCGACTTCTCCGGCAGCTTTCGCCAAGCGCCCCACCTCGGTCACAGTAGAAAATGCCGCTGTTTTCACGCATCTGCGCCGAGGTAGCGGCCAACGCAGCAAGTGGTTGTTGAAGCCGCCGCCAACAAAGCTGCTTCCCCATGCCAGTTTTACTGGCACTGGCAAGAGCATGTCCACGGCGACCTTGCCGCGTAATCGCGCTCCTTGCAGTTGACGTTGATCCTTCTGTGCGCTCCGGCGGTGCGGACGTTGCAATGCACCCGTGCTCACGGCGCACAGTGAGCTGTCCGAGATGATCAAGTCCACGTCGCACCCCGGAGCTACAGCTTGCAGTCGTCTTCACAAGGAGTGATGGAGAAGATCGGTCTTCAGCGCGGCGACGAACGCCACTATGCCCTCCTCGGAGAGGTGCATGCCGTCGCTGTGGGAGGCGTGACCTGCCAAGTGCTCGCAGTCTTTTGGGCAGAAGTGTCCTCGATGTGGCTGACGCGACCTGGAGCTTCGCCGCATCGAGAAACCGGGCACCGGTTTCCCAGCGGATGTCCGCCTTGGCTGCGAGAACCTGGGCGAGCCGAGTCGTCGCCGCCTTTCGTGCTCGAAATGATCCTAGGAGCTAACATCGTAGCAGGCCCTCAGCATGGTCATCCTCGCGCATCCCATCGTTGTTGTAACCAGAAATCCAAGCCACCAGGTGCACAACAAGGAGACAGTTTTGACATCGACAAGCCGAAGCTGTATTGCATACACAAGGTCGATAGTGCGACCAGGTAGCATTGGGCGAGCTGGTTTGCAGCACAGGCTGGTCGAAATGCTTTTGAACCACGATGCCGAAGGACTGTGTCTGCCGCGCCGCGACAAGCTCGTTACTGCCTTCAGAATTCGTTGCGGCTATGTGCGTTTGATCTACTCTCGCATGCGAAAGCCGGCGACCCTTTTGTGATGCGACCCCGGTGAATGCCTGGTACAAAATCTGTAGCACGCATTCCTCCAGATTGCCTGCATGCCTGATGAGGAAGGGTGCTGTTTCCCTGCTCTCCCGCGTTCGTGAGCGAGGTGTGGCAACCTAATTGAACGTTACAGAAATCCGAGCTCTTTCATCAGACTTCCTTCCAGGTGTTCCATTGCGGCGATCTGGCGCCAGAGCTCCAGCAGCTGGCGACGTCGCACAGCGTGTAACTCACGTGCTTCGCGGACCTGCGTGCAGAACATCTTCACGTCAGAGATCCTCACCCGCCGAGTCTTCTTAACTCTCTGACATCGAACTCTAGCCTTGCCGTATACCACAGCTGCAGCAGCCCTTCCGCCGTGGCATGATCTCTGGGTCAAACAAGGGCCTCAATGATGCGAAATCGGGTTCTGGTGTATGTTGCAGCTTAGGTAGAATAGAACTACGGTTTCGGGTTTAGGATTTAGGGATGAGGGAACTACGCTTTCACAGGTAACGCTGCGTCGAAACAAGCCCAACCCGAAACCCGGAAGAAAGCAGCGCCGGAGGCGAGGGAGGTGTAGGGTTTAGCGTTTAGTTTAGGGCTTGAGTGGCTTAAGGTTTGTGGGCTTTGGGGCCTTTAATGTCACGAGAACAAAACCCTCAACCCACCCGAAACTGAACGCTAAATCTTGAACTCTAACGCCCTAAACCCTGACACTTTCAACCACCCTTAAGAAGACAGGCATTCCTCACGCTTCTGTAGGTCCTGCTCTGCTCGGAAAGAAATCGCAGAAGAGCTTCGAGGATTTCAAGTCAAGTCAATATAAATCAGCCGATTGTTTCCGCGGCCTCGGCTAGAAAGTCCCTGTGGATGCGGGTTGAAGCCTCACCGGTCCCGGATCTTCGAGAATCCGTCCATCCGGACAGCCCTCACTGCAAGAAGAGGATCCCTCTACTTGGAGGATCATGGGACTTAGTAAGTATGGTTATTCTTAGGGTAACTATACTTACAATTACTTAAGTAGGATCGCAAACCCTAAACCCTATGGATCCCTTAATTAAAAGAACCCTTATAGTACCCTTTAAAGGAACCCTAATTATTAAGGCCCCTATGGTACTCCCCCTGGCTCAAATCCGGCCCAACGGCTTAAACAACAAGTCTCTCACGTTGGCCCCACAACAAGCCCAGAAAGCCCAATATCCCATAAAATTAAGGTATATGGCTTAAATCATATTATGAAACCCTATATAATTTAAGCCATATTCCTTAGGAGGGTGTGGGACTTGGACTCGGGTTCAGACCCTGGAGCATCGAAACCCTTAAGCTCTGAAATCTTTACTTAAAGGATCGGTATGGTTATAAGTACCTTAGTTGGGATTAGAAAGTAATTATACCAGTATAAGTAGTTACGCTAAGAATAACCATACTTACTAAGTCCCATGATCCTCCAAGTAGGGTTCTCAAGGACAGCAGTCCTGAAACCCTGAACCGCCCAAGACTAATATAGGCGTCTTCATAATTACCTATACTATCTTGGTGGTTCCTTATTATCATTTAGTATAATGTTCCCCGAAACCCCATTCTAATTATTAAGGCCCCTACTACCAAGCCCCAGAATCGCCTAAACTCGCCAACCCAATGCCTGAAATCGGAAAGATGGGCGACCTACGAACTGAAACCAAAACATCCCCTGAAACTCAGCAAACAACAGAAAAACTGTCTGGTCGTAGTAGGTAGTGGGGCAGTGGCTCCCTATAGTAGTCCCTACATAATCCCCAACTATAGTCCCCGTAACCCATTCCCCCATTCCCTACTAAGAACCAGACAGAAAAAGTCCTAGAAAAGTCAAACTTACATCCGAGGAGGTTAGGCCCAACTGGTCCAACCGAAAACCCCAAACTGTAAACTGCCGGGTCTCGAGGTAGCAGATCTCCGAAACCCACTTTGGAAGTGTTGAGCACCCTGAGTTGGGCTCTAGGGTTTAGGGTTTTGGTTTCATAGCATTACGGGTCGTTTTATGCGTGTGATAACGGTTTGCTACAGACTCGTCCGGTTTAGCGGTTGGAGGGTTTTGATTCAGAATTGGAGAGATCAGGCGTCATGGTGTTCGGGTTTTCGGGTGTAGGGTGTTTAGTAGAAGTGCCATTAAGTGCCCCATATAGTTTCAACCATTAATTCCTTCCCCCCTAATATTTTCGCGTGGGGCCCAATAAACTCGGAAAGTGCTTTCATTATTCAGGAGTGGCTTTATTTCTACTGGCCACTTTTGAATGATCTTGCTCTGGCTCCTGCTCTGGCTCTTGCTCCTGCGCTTGCTTTGGCTCCTGCTCCTGCCGTGTCTCTTGCTCTTGCGTTTGCTCTTGCTCGTGCTCTTGCTTTTTGCTCCTGCTTCTGCTCCTGCTCTTGCTCCTCTGCTCTTGCTCTTTCTGAATGCAAATTAGGTTTCAGAAGGCGGGTATGAAATCAGGGTGGCTTTCCAAAAACCTGCTTTTATTGTTGGTAGTATGTAGTGTGTTAAATACACGGAGGAAGGGATTCTTGATTATTCAGCCTTCTAACCCTCAACCCTACGCACTAAACCCTAAACCGCGTAAACCTAAACTGTTACTTGGAGGGGCAGGGGACTTAGTAAGTAGGTTATAATTAGAGTTATCAGTACCCTAAATGGAGTTACCCCGACTATAACCATACTTATAACCTGCTTACTAAGTCCCCCGCCCCTCCAAGTAGGATTTGGCTTTCGGAGTTGAAGCGAAGGCCGAACATGCGGCAAACCCTTATGAAACCGCCGCCGAACACTCCGAAAATGCCGGAAACTCCATTGATGGCTCAAAGTTTCCTGCGTCAACTACTTCTATTACACCAGCTACGATGACCATCATCACCCTTATTATTTGCACGATGCTTACTACAGTCACCATTAACATGAGTGCACTATTTCTATTAAGTCGGCAAATGTCCAGGATTCGGGGCGGAGGGCTTAGGTTTAAGGTTGAGGGTGTTTGGGGTAATGCAGGATGTTGCCTGTCAACGAGCATCTAAGTGCCTCTATTGTCATTAATACATCCATATAGACTTATTGCGAAGAACACTTCTCGTTAAATGTGCTAGTACCTTAAATAGCCCGACCCTGAACCCTCAACACATCAGTATTCTTGCTGCCCCTGGCACATGACGTAGAAGGAGGCGAAGAGCGACCATCGCTCATACGCTGTGGCGTTGATGCCATCCGGCGGTTCGCTGCCATTCAAGAAGTTCGGATCGAACCCTTCCTTGAGGGCAGTTAGAGTTCCTTTGAGGGTCCCCTTCAATGATTCAAGGAAGGGTTTAAGGCTTGGAGGTCAGGGTTTACGCAGGGTTGGAGTTGTGAAGGGTTACGGCCGATACTACACCCACACACAAAACTGAAGTTCAGCGCCTACCTTGAAACTCAAAAACCAATACTGAACGAAGGAACGCCCCTAAACCCTAAACCCTACATCCTGAAGCCTAATAAGGTTTGAGGTTTTAAAGTAAAAGCCAGAAAGTTGGAATATGATTACCCTAAACCCTTTATGGTAAATTATAAGGTATCCTACCCTGAAACCATATTCCAACTTTCTGGAGTTCCGTTTAGGGTTTCGAGTTGAGGATCATTGAGGCAGGGTGGGATGTAGAGAGTTTGCGTCACGCCGCAGAATTGGGATGTTCGGGTTCACATGTTTAGGGCTTCAGAGTTTAAGGTTTAGGGTTTAGGGTTTAGGGTTTAGGGCTTAGGGCTTCAGAGTTTAAGGTTTAGGGTTTAGGGCTTTAGAGTTTAAGGTTTAGGGCTTAAGGCTTGGGGTTTTGGGTTTTAGGGCTTTAGAGTTTAAGTTTTCTGGGCTCAAGGACTTCCGATTAGGACACGGCACCTCCGGCAGTGCGGAAACCTCAAACCTCTTGCTGACTCCGAGCGTCGAAACTCTCGAGCTCGCGAATCAACATGGCTATAGAGAAAGCGCCGGAGAAGAAGGTACCAGCGTACCTAGTTCATTGTTGAGATAGGATTAAAAATCTACATTTTTATTCCTTATTGGGTTTAAGTACCCATAAAAATGTAAAATGTTACCCAACAATGGTAAAGGTACATGGTCAGATGGTCGGAGAACGTGATCCGCCTCAGAGTGGCCATGACGAGGCGAGGATATCGGTTTAGGGCTTAGGGCTTTGAGGCGTTTCGGGCTTCTGCGTGTAAGGATTTAGAGAGGTTAGGGTGTAGGACTGTGGGTCTCAAGATTAGGATTATGGGGGTTTTAATGTCAGTCTAAGCCAACCTCCCTATGCTGATATGGAACACAAGCAGTGCGTCGATGATACGGTTGATGATATAAATCATGCCCACTCAAAGTAAGGAATATACCACAATTCCCATATAGTTTGGGGCTCTTAAAGTAAAAAACCGTAGTGCCTTTAAACCCCGTAAGAATTGAACCACCGAGGGCCCGAATCTGTGGCCAACGATCCTTCCAAAAAAAGGATACTTGGAGGATCATGGGACTTACATGGACTTACACGTAGTAACTAGGGTTATTATTCAGGTAACTATACTTTTAATTACTTCTAACTCAATTAGAGTACTCATGACTATACTTACTAAGTCCCACGATCTTCCAAGTATTGGAGGATACAGCCCCGCGGCCCACGACGGTGGAAGGTCACCCACTCCTACGGCTTGCAGGGGACGGGTTCTGCGTTTAGGCTTGTTGGGTTTAGGGTTTAGGGTTTAGGGTTTAGGGTTTAGGGTATTTGTGCCCAAAACCATGAACCCTAGATCCTAATCCGGGATTTGATTTAAAGGTTTTGGTAAGCTGCTTGGAGGATAACGGGTCTCAGACAGAATGGCTAGAGGTACCTGAACTGAGGTTGTAAGTAGCTAGAAGTATAGTTCCAATAACAATAATCTAGTTACTAATGTAGGTACTAATGTAGGGGCCTGAATAATTAGAGTAGGTTTTGGGTGATATTATACTCTAGCTTTTGCAAGGAACCCCCAAGACCCTTTTCCAGTTATTCAGGCCCCTCATTACGTCCCACGACCCTTTAAATAATGGCTCCGACATCCGAGAAAGATGCCGCCTCTTGCAAGTGCAGGCCAGAGTCCCCCCAAGGAATATACTTTAGAAGGTGCCCCCACCCTGTAATAGTGACTATAATATGACTATAAGGATTATATTAGGGCCTTATTATAGTCCTATTATACCACTATTACAGGGTGGGGGAAGCTTCTAAAATATACTCTTCAGAACCCCCTAGACCAAGCTAAGGAATATGCCCGGGAGAACACACCTTAAACCCTCAACCCTGAACCGTGAAGTTCCAAGGGTAAAAGGAGGGACCCTTAATAAGGACCCCTACTTAAAGGATCATGGGACTTAGTAACTAGGGTTATAATCAAGGTAACTATACTGATAATTACTTATAGCCCCAATTAAGGGACCTACAACCATAGTTACTAAGTCCCATGATCCTCCAAGTAGGTATCTACCCTTAATGTAGCTATTATATACCCACTATATAGCCCATTACAGGGTAGGGGTCCCCATTAAGGGTCCCTCCTCTTCCCCTTTGATGAACCTCAAGCCGGGCACCGCCAACCGCTATGGTAACCTGGTTGGAAACTCGCATCTGACGCTTCAAGCACACAGACCCATCCCTCGGGGGCTGAGTACCCGAGCCCAAAAAAAGCCTAACCTTTTTCAATTAAAATGTAGCGGCCTCAATAATAACTATACTAAGGAACCCCAAAATAGTATTGGTGATTGTTTAGGCCCTCACATTATGGTAGGGTCATATAGACCCCAACAGGTTCAAGGTTACCTACTCGGCTACTAAGATCAAGTGCTTGTACCTTAAACCTAAACCCACGGTGGGACCTCCTTTTTCAACTCTCGTCAGCAATACAGAACCCTTCTGAATCCTGTAGGACTGCAATATACCAAAACCCAAAACCATCAAACAATGAACCCCTAACCCCTCTGTGATATATCCTAAGCCCAAAGATCCCTAGAAACCTTATAAGCCGTTACACATCCTATGGAACCTGTATAACCCCTTACAGAACCCCTGTAAGCCCAAAGAGGCCTCGATTATAAGCCTCAGCCAGCCCCAGACCCTAAACCCCAAACTCCTAAACTCTGTAACCCTGAAGCCCTCACTGAGTCCTTGTAGATCTGCGAAGCACGCATCGACGCACAGAAGGCGAAAGAAAAGTGGGACTGCTGTCCTCTCGCGCGTTAAAGGCTTTTGGGTGTTTAGGGTGTACTTGGAGAATCATGGGACTTAGTAACTATGGTTATAGGTCCCTTAATTGGGGTTATAAGTAATTATAAGCATAGTTACCTTAATTGTAACCCTAGTTACTAAGTCCCATGATCCGTTAAGTAGAGTACGACCCTTGAGGGTTCGGTGCTTACTTGGAAGATCATGGGACTTAGTAACTATGGTTATAAGTACCCTAATTGAGGTTACAAGTGATTACAAGTTAGTTATAAGTATAGTTACCATAATAATAACCCTAGTTACTAAATCCCATGATCCTTCACGCAGGGTTGAGGGCGTTTGGCTGCCTCTGGGCTTTCGGGCGCGAGTGCTTCAGAGCTTTTGTCCTTTTAGGGCTGCTTGGGCTTTGCGCTTTTGGTAGTTATCCATGTTTTCTGGCTCTCGGGTATTATGGTTAAGCTTTGGGGAGCTGGTTGTTAGGGCTCAGGAATTCAGGCTTAAGACTACCATGGGCTTGTCTCTGAGCTCTGGGTTCCGTCATCAGTGTCATCGTGTCATCAGCGTCATCAGCATCGTTATCATCGTCATCGCCATCATCTCTAACGTCAGCACGACCTTCATCATCGTTATCATCGTCATCATCATGGTCATCGTAACCATCACAATGTAATCGCAGCAGCGCCAGCAGCATCAGCAACCACTGCCGCATCAGCACCCTGGCTGCCAGCAAAACAGTCAAAGGCACGATTCATCAACAAACTCACCATGGCGCTGCCGTGAGTCTAGTACCATCAACAGTCCAAACATGGAGTAATGATGCTCGGTCCTTCAATGATTTCCGAGTTGAATAAACACTCTATTCATGTCTGCTTCCACCATGTGACAGTGGCAGGACCTAGCAAAGCTCCAATATGAGAAGGTACAATAACTGGAGGATCATGGGACTTAGTAAGTATGGTTTTAAGTACCCTAAGTGGGGTTATAAGTAATTATAAGTATAGTTACCTTAATAAAAACTCTAGTTACTAAGTCCCATGATCCTTTAAGTAATTGTCGCTATTGTTGCTGCTGCGGTCAAAGCCACCAAGATTGGCACAAGCATTCAAGACTAAGCCCAGAAACTCCAATAACCCATAAGTCTTGGTTTCTTAGTAACGAATTACATGACAAATAAAGACATCATATCTTCCTAGCTTGCGTCATGTTTGGGTCTTTGGGTGGTGTGCTTGTCAAGGTTCACATTCCCCAAAACTAAGCTAACCCATCCTCCCGAAGACTCTGAGTACGGCCGCCCAAAGAAATGGTGACATTTTTCCCCTTCGGGTTCCCGGATATCTCCATTGAACAAAGCCCCTAAAACCATCGCCAGGAGCTTAGTCCACACCATTTTAGGGTCAAGGGTTGAGGGTTAGAGCATGGGATATATGGAGGTTTCCGAAAACAGGGGACCCTAATCTAGTAGCCTGAATAGTAGGATCCTTATTATGAGGACCCCATAATAAGGTACCCCTAAGTTTCGGAAACTCCCATATGCGCTTAACTATGAAGCGCCTTCTTGCTTTGAGCTTTTTCCACCCCAAAACCTTCTGCTTAGTTGCTGAGTTCATAAGCCCCCCAAAAGTCTACACTTTTGGTTTCATAGTGGGTAATCTTATCCCAAAAAGTGTAAGGTGTATCCACTCGGCTACGAAGTCCAAGAATACAAACTCAAAAGCTTAGAAGCTGAACCCTGCAGAGTAAGAGGACAGGGTTTTAGAGGGTCTTTTGTGGTGTCTCATGGCTTTGTACGGCTGCGCAGGGTTGTTATAAACCTGCAACCCCTATCTCTGAACCCCTAAACCCTAAGCCCTAAGCCCTAAACCCTAGGCCTTAAGCCCTAAACCCTAAACCGTGAAAGCTTGACTGCATGAGTGCACTCTGTCCGGAAAGACTTCTAAACAAGACGGAAGGGATCACGAGGCACACCACCATCATGTAGCCTCGGTCTTTGGTCTTTGGTTTAGGGTTTAGGGTCCAGTGTATAGGGTCTAGGGTTTAGGGTGTAGGGTCCAGGGTATAGGGTCTAGGGTTCAGGGTTTAGGGTTCAGGGTTTAGGGTTTAGGGTTTCGAGTCAAGCTGGTCAGGGTTTTAGAGTGTAGGGGGACTCAAGTACTACCAGAATACTTCAATAGGCACTTGATCTCCCGTAATAAGCATTGTGGTAGGGATCCTGATATTCGGGCCTTAAAGAAGAGGGTTGCGATAGCTGCATTAGTGAGAGCCCAGACAAGCACTTAAACATCAACCTTCCAAGATCAGGTCCGAATAAGCGGCTGTGGTTGAACAGTGCGTCTTTCGGTGCGTTATCTGGCCACCAAAACCCCTAAATCCCTCAAAGCCTTAACCCAGAAGTCAGAATGCTACTTGGAGGATCATGGGACTTAGTAAGTATGGTTATAGGTACCCTGATTGGGGTTATAAGCAATTATAAGTATAGTTATCTCAATACTAGCTCTAGTTACTACGTCTCATGATCCTCCCAGTACCCTGAACCCTAAATCCTAAACCTTAATATCTGGAATGCACCGAGCGGCCCCAGAAAAACCTGATGATGCCATCGATCCCTCCACTGGAGTAGTAGAACCAGTTGATGAAGGCCTGGCCAGAAAAAGCAAACTTTAAAACGCGATATATGCAGATATGTATCTATATATATATATATAACGCATGGGATTTGGGGTCTTGGGCTTTAGGGGTCCGGGTTTGGGATTTAAGGTTCGATGTCTAGCTTTTCAGTTTTCATGGCTTCGGATTCAGGGTTAAAAGTACTCGTACAGATAAGAGCCATGCTTGAAGGACAAGCAGCCTTGCAATCACAGAAGCCAGGGGCATCCTAGCAAGTGCAGAAACTGCGGCTTAGAGTGATTTAGTGCGGTCATGATTTTCCGAGCCAAACCAACCGAATGCAGCCTACACCCAAAATCCTACAGCCAAAACCCTAAGCACCCAGTCCTAAACATTTGAACCCTATCGGCCGGGCTGTTAACTCGCTGTTGATGTATTCAACGTCCACTTCACAACCCGTTCAAGGTTGAGTTTCGGGCTTACGGTTTACGTAGGGCCGACGTATTTGGGTTCAAGGTGTAGGGGTTTGGGCCTTACTAGGGCTTAGAGTCTAAAACCCCCCCAAGCAGCCCTAAACCGTAAACCCGAAACCCTAAACCCCCAAAACAACCCAAACCCTTCGCACCCGACGTCTGATAGAAAACCTCAACCACTGAAGGCCTGCAGGCTCGATGCTGACGGAGGGATCTTTCGAAGTACTTGGAGGGGCAGGGGACTTAGTAAGTAGGTTATAAGTAGAGTTATAAGTACCGTACATGGAGTTACCCCAAATATAACCCTACTTATCACCTACTTACTAAGTCCCCTGCCCCTCCAAGTGGGGCTTTGGGGGTATATTATCGCGTCTCCATAATGAGGACCCTTCAAGGAATAATGTCTAAAAGCCAGCTTCTATAGCGCAGCGAGTTCAAGCCAACCAGGTACCTCTAAAGTTTACAGAATGCTGACCTCTTTGCCCCCTGATTATTGCATGGCGCGCCTTGTATAAAGGATGCGATTCCTGAAGGTCTGTATTAGGGCCCCTCCTTTGCTGACATCGAAGGTGGCACATCTCCTGAAGCCCGTTGCGTTCCGAGTTACCCTGTCAGCTTAACCCAAAACCAACCGAAAGGCTCGACCTTGCGATTGAGAGGCTGAGGGCTCTGAGTTTAGAGTTCAGGGTTTCCGGGCTTGCAAAGAAGCCGGAATAATAACCACGGTATGGCACTTTTAGGAAACATGTACCCTCAAATCCCTGTTCTGATCATTAAGGCCCCTATATCCCTGATTCCTGTATTTATAGATCCCTTTTAAAAAGGAAGCCATTACAGTAAAGCCCCTCATTGGGTCGGACCGCTCAACGGAATCTTTACTGTTGATGGACAAAATCCTGCATGACCCTAAGGACCCTAAACTATGGGAATTATGGTATATTCCTTATAATGGGTAATGCAGGATTTTGTCCATCAACAGTATCATTCATCAGACCCTCCCGTCGGCCTCAATTGCATAGAAGGAGACGGCGGTGATCTCCAGGAACGTCCTCAAACTTGGGATTCTCATGGTACTGCTGATGGACAAAATCCTGCATTACCATTATAAGGAATATACCATAGTTCCCATAGTTTAGAGTCCTTAGGGTCATGCAGGATTTTGTCCATCAACAGCGTCTAGGTTGTGGGTTTGGGGTTGAGGTAGGATGTTTCAACAGGACTTGCGCAGATTATGCTCTAGTATGCGATGCTTGTTCTACATTGTGAACCCTTTTTGGCTACCAGGATGTTGTAGAACATTGTACATACGAGAATCACAGAAATCATACTGAGGCTCTTCATGTGTGGGGAAGGGACCATCACAGGCTTGGTGTATATGCCGTATAGGATTCTCTTGATTCATCTAGGTTTTCATACCTAAACCTTATGCGCCTGAACCCTAAACCCGTACGAACCCCAAAACCCAAACCCTGAAGGCCTACAGCTCTAAAACCCCAAACAATGACGGATTTTTTGTTCCAGTCGTGACCCAGAGTCTCGGCATGCTCACGAGCGAGTCTCTGCGCTTGCGGAAGTCGAGCTCGCTGGGGTGCAAAAGCGTGAGGGTTTAGGGTTTATATAGGACCTAAGGCTTAGGCTTTTTTTGCTAGGCCCATGCGCGCTGTGCTGCGCGCTTTGGCGCCCTTTCTAGGGATAAGGCTTAGGTTTAAGGGTTTCAAAAGCCCAAGCGAACGTCTTCAGCACGTACCCGAAGACTGAAGAATCCCTCCGTTGAGGCAGGCTCTTTAAACTACGATGGGAATATTGCAATGGGGCTAAGAGGTTTGAGGGGTTTTGAGGTTTGAAGCTTGGGTTTAAGGCTTTGTGGTTCGGGAAGTTAGAGTGTAGAGTATAGAGTTTGGGGGTTAGGATTCAGGGTTAAGGCGTAGGGGTTCCTGACATCCGGAAACCCGTCACTTCAGACTCTTCTTTAAATAGACCAAGCTCCATGAGAGCCCACAAAAACGGATAGAAACCTCAGATTCCCGCCCAGAACTGCAGTTTGGTAGTATGCTGATGCAGCCGAGGTTCAAATTCTCGTCCAGTCGTATCTGCAGCAAAGACCAAACGAGATGTCAATCGGGCTTCAAACGCCTAATCCCCAAACCCGAAGCCTAAACCCTAAACCTAGACTTGGCCCTTCACTCTAAAGGCGCAATGGAGCCCTAACCCCTGAAAGGAGCCCTGTAGCACCCTTTGAAAACTTCAAGGTTCTAGATTCCTCGCTAAGGAAACCCCTCCATTCCGGAAGAGTGCAGAAACCCCTCCATTCCGGAAGAGTGTAGAGGCTCCCTTAAGGGTTTTGAACCTTGATCTCTGCAACGGTGAGCTAGACCAGCTCCAAAAGCAAGAAAGGAAGGTTTCTATGAGGATTGTGATAACAATACTAATGATGACGGTGAGCCGTGACGAGGCTAGCTGTAAGGCTGAGAAAGATGAAGATAATTATGCTACTGGGAAACCTCGAACAAGATTATTGTTTGTGCAGGCTATGAAGCTTTAAATGGGTGCTCATGATAATCATGAAACACAAAGTGATCACGACGAAAACATGATAGATACAGTAATCGTATTCGTGGCAGTGATAACAACGGTTGTACCAACAAGCAGCTCATCGTAAAGACGACATGCATGTGGCACCCCTGCCTCAACTGTAAAACCTCAACCCACAAAACCCTAAACCCTAAACCCGGCCCTAACATGCTTACCCTCAACCACTCTTAACGCTGAACCCCGCGACCTTGAACCCCAAACCAGTCTGTTGCAGCCCCGGGCACCCTCTCCGCGCGAAGGACGTAGAGGACCACCAAGGATGACCTGCAGCTCCGCGGAGACGGCGTAGGGTTTCGGTTGAGGCTGTCGACCGTCGGGTTTAGGGTTCAGGGTGCAGGGGGTCTTTGGGGTTGACAGGATCCCTTCATGAAGGGTGGTGTGTCCTTGTCTTGTTTTGTTCAGTTTGTTGTCTTTCTGCGCTCTTGCTGCTTGAACCCTAAACCCTAAACCCTAAACCTCTAAACCCCTAAACCCCAAACCCCTAAACTCTAAACCCTACACCCTAAATTATTGCGTTGCTGTCTGTTGCGCCCTGGAGCTCTCTGAAACGCCGCCGAAAACCCTACTGAGCCTCGGACCGAACCCTAGGCCTTCCACCCAAGAGCCCAAAATTCTACGGCTCTACGGTAAAAGCCAGAAAGTTGGAATATCATTATCGTAACCCCTTTAAGGTAAATTATAGGGGATCCTACCATTAATCCATATTCCAACTTTCTGGAGTTCCATTTACATGGGAGTTCCCGAAATTCGGGGGGGACCTTATTTTGGGGGTCCTTATAGCAAGGATCCTACTATTTAGGGTGCTATATGAGGATCCCCTAGTTTCGGAAACTCCCACATCGAAAGACCTGCTAGAATAGACAGTAAACATACTGACGAAAGTGTACTATGTTTAAGAGGTACAGTCATAATAGACTATAATATATACATGAAACCTCGAACCCTGAATCCTAAGCCCCAAAACCTCGACTCTGAAAGCTTGGAGTCTTCGAGGTTCCAATCGCGAGGTTCCAATCGCTCTGCGTTGTTTGGTGCTTACCCAGAGAGCCAAATACCCCTTAATTAAGGAATATAGCTTAAATCATAATATGAAGCCCTATATAATTTAAGTCATATTCCTCAATTAAGGGATATTGGGCTCTCTGGGTAGCTAAACCCCAAACCCCTAAACTCGAAGGGTTGTGTGGGCGGCAGGGAAGCCCTGCTGAAGGCCGTCCAAAAGACAGCAGCAAGAACATGAAGATGTTCCAGTACGCGCTGTGCTTGAGCACTGCTATCCTTAGTGGCGGAGTTCCGTTGCCCGATAATGCCAACGCATCCCGCACACCGTTAACCCAAGCTTTCCACCTAAACAACCGAAAAAATCGAGAATGGAACCCCTCATCCCCGAGCCGAAGCACACTGAAACTTCTCCCTTTGTTGGCTACTCTTTTGGGTTTTGGCGGTAGTGGGGCTTCCTGTGAAATCGGAGCTGCAAGCAGATACCCTCAGACGCCCCACGTCACGGGCTTGGGCTTAGGGTCATACTTTTAGGGTTTAGTGCTTAGGGGTTTAGTGTTTACGGCTTGGGGTATTGTATATTTATCGAAGGGAACCGTAAGCAATACTCTTCGACATTATTCAAACCCCCAGACTTGCAGAACCACAGAGAACCTTGCAGAACAAGACCTACGCTCAGGGTTTGGGGCCCTAGGCCCTACATGCCAAACCCCGAACCTTGGGGATTCGGGCATGGGGTTTAGGGATTAGGGCTTAAGGCCTGGGGTTTAGGGACTAAGGGTTCCCAAACCCTGAATCCAAAGTCTCTCAGAGAACACGGTAAACCTGAAACCCTAAACCCTAAACCCCTGATCCCCAAACCCTCAAACCTAAACCCTAAAGGGTAGACTCTTCAGCAACGCCGAGGGTCTGCATGCCCAGCTGTTTGTTCAGCGAGTCGGGCGACCAAATTCGGCGGGATATTCCTAAGGCTTAAGGTTTAGGGCCTAGGGTTTAAGGTTTAAGGTTTAGGGTTTGGGGTTTAGGGGTTTAGGGGTTTGGTTTAGAGTTCTTCTGGTGTGGACTGCTTTTGCTAATTACTCTGCATGGGCTAGTCGGCACAATGACCTGTACAGTATTGGTGCTGATGCACCGCCATAGAACTAGCAGTGGCGGGCAACTGTGCCAAAAAATCAACTGCAACCTAAACCTATGGTCCAACCCCTAAACCCTAAACCCTAAGGTTCGGGGTTCGGGTCCTAAAGCCCTAGCCCCGAAACTCTACACCTTTTTTTATGCCCTAAAGCTGAATCCTCGAAACTTCATCAAAACCTGGGAACCCGGGAAGACCACTCGAGACGGGTAGACGAACTCTAGTAAGATCCCCCTTTTCTAGGGTGGAGGGTTCAGGGGTTTTGAGTTTCGGGCTTAGGGCCCGAACACCTGAAGGCCTTCAGAAGCCCAAGAAGCCCCGACCACGCTCCACCTGGGCCCAACATCGAAGCCTGAAACTCCAAGAACCCCCAACAAACCACACCATCTTGGTTAGCAAATTGAACTCCCGGAGCTCTGCAGTACCTCGTATAAACCCCAGTATCGCCTTCTAGAGAGAAAGGCCTCTAAAGCACCCTTGAGGTTTACGGTTTTTGGGTTGAGGCATTATCTTACAATCCCCAAACGCCTCCGCACCTAAACCCTAAACCCACAGCCAAGGAAAACCCAGCTTGAAGCAGGAATCCCATGGTCAAGGAGACGAGGAGAAGCCCCGCCCAGAGGCCCAGAAACAGAAGCAGATGCCTGGGGTCTGCGGTTTGTGCTGTTTGGGATAAGCTGGTTAGGGCTGTAGGGCTTTCAGTGTGGATTTTGGATTTTGAGGCTTAAGTTCAAGGTTTTGGGTTTGTGGCCCGGGTTTGGAAAATCGGGCAAAAGCCTGCAAAACGCAAATGCGAAACACTCGTCTTTGAACCACATGATAGCTTACGGTGGAAGGCGATGGTGCTTCCAGGCTCAACATAGGGGAGGAGACTGCTTGTCGGTGTTGAAACAAGGTGTTGAAGATGCGTCTCTTGACGCTTGTAGAGTCTGGGACTCGGTTTTCATATACAGGATTTAGGTCATTGGGTTTAGGGTTCAGACAGCCCAACTATGACACGATGACAAGCTTGATGACGAAGCTGATGCACAGAACTATGGCAACACAGTCATTGGTCATGCTTTCTCCCACGGCATCAAACAGGTCCTCCACTGCGGAGCTTCTAAACCCTGAAACCCTAACCCTTAAACGTCTGTATCCTAAAGCCTAAGCTAGGGCCCGACCCCAACGGTCCTCTAAAAGAGCCCTTATGGTCCTTAATAGAGGGTATTTTAGGTATATCAGAGGGTAGTTTTGGGGGTCGAAGAGGGTTCTTGTTAAAGGATTTGGTTTAAGTTACCAGAATAAGGAAACCGTATTATTTACCGTAGATCCCTATTACGTATGGTAACTTAAGTTAAATCCTTTTTGCCTTAACGGAACCCTTCTAGATCCCTATTATGGTAGCTTAAGTTAAATCCTTTAACAAGAGCCTAAAGGCCGAGATCGCAGAAAGCTCCACCACACACAGAAAGACTCTAGTTCGGGGCGGGGCTTCGGACCCTAAAAACCCTTGATAATTTAGGGCTCAAGCCCTAAACCCTTCACAACCCCTAAACCCGAAAACCCTGAACCATGAACCCTGAACGCCTAAACCCTGAACCCCTAAACCCTAAGCCCTGAACCTCAAACCTTCAGGACTTCGGGTTTGGGCTGAAGCCCTAGGACCTAGGGTTTAGGGGTTTTGGACTGTAGGGGTTTAGGGTTTAGGGTTTCTGCCAAAATGCGTTTGTGACTCTTCCCAGCTCGCTGCAACGAAACCATCACGGGTGGTAATGGTTGTAAACAGATCCTTGGCTCGCGTATCCTGCAGCAGCCTAGGGTTGAGGTTTGGGGTTTAGGGTTCAGGGTTGAGGGTTTTTGGGGCGGGGGCTTGGGGCTTAGGAGTTAGGGCGTAGCATTTGAGATTTGCGGAGGTTGAGGGTTTAGGGTCTAGGGTTTAGGGTTTACCTTAATGTGGGGCCTGATAATTAGACTTGGGTTCCTTGACAAGGCCACTACCAGTATAAGGGATCTATAAGGGTGCTAAACTGTAGGGGCCTTAAAAATTAGCGGCAGGCTTAAGAATGATTTAGGGTTGGGTGAGGGTGCTTTTAAAGGACGCTTTAAGGGATCCTTTAGAGGGATCTGTAGTGGTTCAGGGTTGAAGGTTTAGGGCGGGGGCTTGGGGCGTACAGTCGGAGTTTCGGGGTTTAGGGCATTGCATTTAGGGCTCTGGGTCTGGGGCTTAGGGCTTAGGGGGTTCAGGGGCTTGGCTTAGGGGCTTCGGGGGTTTAAATTTATGGGTTCATGCGTTTAGGGCTTAGGGTCTACTTGGAGGGGCAGGGGACTTAGTAAGTATGGTTATAAGTAGACTTATAAGTACCCTAAATGGAGCTACCTCAATTATAACCCTACTTATAACCCTACTTACTAAGTCCCCTGCCCCTCCATGTAGGGTTTCGGACCTGCGCGGGGTGGGAAAGGCTTGGGCTTTGGGGGCCGGGGTTTCGGATCCCGCGACGAAGGGGCCGAGAGACACGGCGTAAGCTAGCCGCAGTACTACTAGCCAAGATAAGAAGAATACTAGCATGATAGAAAGGTTTTCAGGTTTGGGGTTTAGGGTGAAGGGATCTTGCTTCTTGCAATGGTCATGATTACGATAACTGGTGAGCGTTATTCCTGCTAATATGACTCTAGCTGTTATCGTCACAGTATCCTTGCCATTGCTTTCACCATTAAGACTGCGGGTGTTGATTGCCATTCTTGTATCACTGTATTGCTCTTAACAGTTAATTAAGCAATACTTGGGGTTAGGATTGAGGGGACCCTTGGGGATATAGACCTTCTCAATGTGGTCCCTTTTAAGAGAGCCAGCAGTAGGGTTTAGAAGTGTCCGCTTTAAGGGGTCTCCATAATACGACCTGGGTAGTTCTCAAAATTAGGGTCCCTTTTTGGGTACCCTAAATATTGGGTGCCGTACTATATTAGGGACCCAAAAAGGGACCATAATTTTGATAAGCACCCACCTAGGAAGAAGAGGTCCTCCAAGGTAGTCGTGTTCGACGCGTTGAAAAACTCGCCATCCCCGTCGTCGCCATCCCCGTCCATTTCGTCGTGAAGGGACTCACTACCTTCGACCGGACGTGGTTTGTCTTAAGGTTTAGGGTTTATTAAGGTTTAGGGTTTAGGGTATGGCGAAGGGTTCGCACTGCCCTTTCCGAAATACAGATTGTGCTAGTTCTTGTCCCTTCTGAAGAATATGCGATACCAACATGAACAGAAATACCCCAGAACTCACCACTTTAGCTTGGGCGTAGGGCTTCAGGGCCTCATGTGCTGAACCAAATACAGGGCCTGGGTACATATTCTATAACGATGAAAGGGTGCTATCCTCATAATCTTTCTTATCGCAAGCCATCTGAAACCTGCATTCCCAAACCCTACACCCTGAAATCCTGAACCCGACAAACCAAGGAAACCGCATCCCCGAAGTGTTTAACACTTCGCCTTCGGGCTTAGGGTTTGGGGCCTAGGGTTTAGGGTTTCAAGGTGTAGGGTTTAGGGATTCTCTCTGCCCCAAAAACCTAAAACCTTAAGTCCTGAAATCCTGAGGCCTTAAAACCCCTAAACCCTATTTCCACCATGCCTAAACCCCAAACCCAAACCACTAAATCGAAAACCCCAAAGGAGCCTCGTCCGCACAATCGACTGAGAGACCCACTAGCAGAAGCTTTTCATCTACGCATTGCAGGAAACGCAAACCCCATCGCGTCGTATCATGGGCCTCGTTGTTTGCGAGGTATATAAGGCCAACGTAAGGTCTGCTTCCAGGAAGAATACGAACCTCCCCAGAGGCTTGGCCGCCGAATCGAAGGGATGCTTCCGCATTGCCAAGTTCTTTTGGCGACGCCCGGATGCAGGGCTATCTGTCACCTCCTGACAGAACCTCTCGAAGGCCCGAGCCAGCGTGGGGCTAGCCTGCACGAGCTTGGCCATGCTGACCCCATGGACCGGTCTGCAAGGATGGACTTTCGGCCCAAAGTTGAGGGAACTCTTCATGCCAAGGTGTCTGAACTGCCTATCTCCACTGGGGTACAGGGCATCGGGCTTAGGGTTCAGGCTTCTGAGGGGTTGAGATTTCGACCGTAGACCTTACCTCAAACTACCAGAATCTAGATTTTTGTGGAGGTTCTTACTCTGACGGCCAACCCCAATATGGAAGTAGCTCTTAAATCCAAGGGTAAAAGGAGGGACACTTAATAAGGACCTCTAGGTATATACCCTTAATATAGCTATTATATACCCATTATACAGCCCCATTATAGGGTAGGGGTCCCCATTAAGGGTCCCTCCTTTTCCCCTTGGATTAAGGAAGTTGTTTGGGGTTGAGCTTGAACTCTGGGCACCCCGACGGCTCGAAGAGACCCCCACTCGGCAGGCAAACGAAGTCGGCGGCCATTAGACAGAGGATCTCTTGTCTCGAAGCCGTTTCAAGTTTGAGGGCTTTGAAAAGTTTGAGGGCTTGAAGGCTTAGGGTTTGGGGCCGTTTAGGGTTTAGGGTTCGGGAGCTCCGGGCCTAGGCCTCATAAGCCCTAGACTGTGGGAGGGACGGGTTGTCAAGCTTTTTTTTATAAGTGCAACGGACTTTTGATGTCCCGCAAAGTTGTCATTCAGGGACATTGCGGTGGAGCTTCTGGGCTGAGGTTTGGCTAGGCTTCAGGGTTCAGAGTTTAAGGTTTAAGGGCTTTCGGGTTTATGGCTCCCAAAACCCTACACCGTAGAGTTTAGGGGTTTAGGGGTTTAGGGTTTGGGGTTTGGGTGTGATTTGGGGCTTTGGGGGTTGTGGGTTGGGCTTTGCCATCACATCCTAAGCAAGACTTCGCGCACGGTGCGGACGCGCGGATCAGACCTATCCTCCACTATAGGGTCTTTAAGGAAACCCTCAAAGGAGCCTTTGAAGAAAAGTTTAGGAATCCTGAAACGAATCCCAAAAGGAACCCCTGTAGGACCTTGAGGTCCAGGGTGCAAGGCTTAGGGTTCGCCCCAAGAACTCAACCCCAATCCCCAAACCCTCCATGCGCCCTAGGGTTCAGGTTTAGGGTTCAGGGTGACCCCAAACCCTGAACCTGGCCGACAATGCCCAAAAAAAAAAAAAAAGCTCATAAACCGACCTCCAACCCAGAACAACGATGCCTTGATCTGGCTCAGGTCAACCCCGGCTCCCATCAACAAAAAACTGACTTCAGGAAACCCTTCAAAAAATTGGATTTGGAGTTGAAGGTTTAGGGTTTACGGTGCATGGCGCAGGCCTAAGTGCAACGTGTGCAGGAGTTGCAAATTTATCCGCACCCATGCAGGCAAGACAACTCCAGGTATCCTGAAACTGCCACCGGTCACCGGGAATACGGCAACACTTGCAACCTGAGACCCTGGACCCTGAAGCAATCCTCCAAAGAATCCCTACAAAATTGCTCCCTGAAGCCTGAAGAGTAGAACCCTAAACCCTAAAACCTAAAGACTGTGGAAGCATCCTGCCCGGCAGGGACACATAAGGACCAGAACGAGCACAACAGCCTGGCGCAGTGAGTTGCCTACTTGGAGGATCATGGGACTTGGTAACCATGGTTATCAGTCCCTTAACTGGGGTTATAAGTAATAATACGTATAGTTACCTTAAGTATAACCCTAGTTACTAAGTGCCATGATCCTTTAAGTAGTCGTCAAATGATCTGGTCGTACATAACAGTTGCTCGATTTCGGCTTCAGGCTTGGTTAGGGCTTTTGACTAGGATTTCGGGTTACACTCAAGCCCACGACAGCGAGAACTGGCTTGACTCTGTTTCCCGGGCTCCTGCTTGCAGAACATACAATAGAAGGTGCAGTAGAGTGATGAATGCACACTGTACTCAAACTATATAGGTGCCAAACATGCTACGATACTGTTTGCAGGGGTTCCTTGTGCCCCTGCGGTGGATACGGCTGAGGCTTGTTTCTGGGACATCTTACGTTGGTGGCAAGGCGAAGGAGCCAGAGACGGCTATTTCCAAAAAGCCTCAATTGCGAGATCCTGGCGTTCGACCGGTTGCTACCAGTGCCGACCCGCTTCTTCACCTTCCCGAGCGTACTTGAAGGATCATGGGACTTAGCAAATAGGGTTATGATTACAGCAACTAAATGCACAATCACTTGTAATCCTAATTCCAGTGCATATACCTTATAACCATACTTACTAAGTCCTATGATCCTCCAAGTAGCGCAATCTTCCTGCATGCCAGGTGCTGCGCTGAAATAGGTGGCACTTCCCTACATGCCGCAAAATCCTTGATGCATCGCAACCATTGCTCGTGGAACTTAGCGGGCTTCTTCGTAAGGTGCACAAGCGTCTGTATACATCCTCGACTAAGAGCGCAGGCGATGACCGACAAATTCTGACTTCCGATACCGAACGTGGACGGCCGCATCGAAGGAAGGCTTCGAGAAGTCCCTGATTGAAACTTCAAAGTCCCAAGCTCCTTGTGTAAACAACTGAGAAATTCAGCCACTGGCATTTCTAGCATGTTGTAGTAGAATGCAGTACATGACGGTAGATTACACTTTAGTATGATAACATCAACCTCAACCACAAGCATCAAACCCTCAACCCGAACCCGGTAAAGCCTCTACAACCTACAAAAACCCTGACAAAACCCAAATGTAAAACCTCATACAAAATCCTGACCCCCTAAAGAGCCCTTATCGTAGAACTTTAACAGAAACCTTACAACACAAATTAAACTTTCCAAATGAACACCTTATGGAACCCTTCCAAAACGAATTCTAAAAGCCTGAACATACTTGAATCAAGACCGTGTGTAAACAACGATTTAATACCAAACAACAGAAACACCTGTACGTGTTTGGTCTTTTTTGTGTCAAACTGGACCTGTTCCGATCAATCCGCAGCTTCGCCACGTCGGGGCCCATGCACCTGAGAGCAGTGCTCGTGGACTACTTGGAGGATCATGGGATTTAGTAAATATGGTAACACCTTCATTGGGGTATAGGGATTAAAAATAATTATCAGGATACTTACCCCAAGAATGCCTCTAGTTACTAAGTCCCATGATCCTTCAAGTATCTCTTACATAAGATTTGTTTGCTTGCGGTTTAAGGCTTGAGGTTTGGGGGTTGCATGATTCTCATAGTGCTTCATATGCGTTTTATAGAGTGTAGGGCTTAAGGCTTGGGATTCGGGACTCGGGGGTTTAGGGCTTTGGGTTTAACAGAAAGAAAAGTCCCTTATAGTGCATTTGATGTTACATGGTTCTGCCAGGGGCGTACAAGGCATCACGGCCAAACACAACACGGGTTTAATATTCCCCGAATGAGCACCCGCCGGGACAAACCTGGTGCAAGATTCCTCAAATTCTGCTCGAGTAGTGAGCACCTTGTCAGAAGCAAGGATGTTCGAGTCTGTGGGTTTCTGTTAAGATTGCCGCAAGAAGAAAGCTTACTGCAGGGGCCTCAAGGATTTGTAAACGGGCTTCCTGTATCCTTTTGGTATAGCTAGAATGGGAACTTTACAAAATGATAGTAGTGGAGCTAAGCTGCTGCGTCTGTTGACTCCTATATAAAGCTCTTGTTCGATGCTGAAGAGCTGGCATAAGCTTATATGGGTTTACAGTCTCTGTTACATAGGCAAAACTGTACTCAATCGTCTGTTCGGCATAGACCCCAAGTTCGGAGCGTAGGTGCTGCAGTAGCTGAGGTCCAAGCCCCCAACGCCAACAGGTTTAGGTTTGGGGTTTAGGGTTTAGGGTTTGGGGTTTTGGAGCGAGTTTCGAGACTAGGATTCAGAAAGGATTGGCCAATTTGCAACATGCGCAGCCATGTCCTCTTCGCTGAGCTTTCTGTGTGTGAACCCTAAACCCTAAACCCTAAACCGTGGACGCTGGGGTTTTGGAGGCTCTGGGTTGGGCTTGATTTTGCGAGTCCTGTCTCCACACATGACAGCCGAGGCTCATGTAGACCTTGTCCTGCGGCAGGTCGGGTCTTTAGGGGCCTTGAGATTCTGCTAAAGGCTCCTGAAACGGTTCTTGAAAGGGTATTTGTATGAGGGTCGGCTTTTAAGGTGCCGTAACAGTTGAAGGTGTATGTTGCAGTAGGCTTTACAGGGAGTCTAAGGGGAAACTATACCAGCCATTCAGACAGGCTCGAACGTGACAGCACCTTCTACCCAGCGCTTCGTAACGACTTAGCCGCTGGAGTTCCGGGCTCAAATGCCGGCGCCACTGAGGAAACAAAATATGAGCAAACAAACTAGGGATCCCTACGTAAAGAAGAGCAACATCAAAAATGCAAACAAAAAATACTACCAAAAGTAACAGAGGCCCTTGTAGAGTCTTCTATACATAACAAGCACCGCAAGCAGGGATGCTGCCACGCATGCCCGCAACTATGAAAAAATGGCCATGGCGGGTTACTTACCAGGCACCTGGCATGCCCTCGCCATGCTTGCCACTTGTGGGGCTCTGTCGGGCCGGAATAACCAGAATAGGGCCTCACAGTCTAACTATGTAATGGAGGAGCCTGATTAAGAAACCTTGGGAATCGATTAGGGTTCCTTCTATGCATCATACTACGGTTGATGATATAAATCCTGCACTTCCCATAAAAAGAAATATACCATAAGTTTCATAGTTTAGGGTCCTTAAGATAACGCAGGATTGATATCATCAACAGTATCTTGGGGGGGTTTGTAGACCAATGGGTTTCTTAATCAAGTTGCCACAGTAGAGACTCTCAGAATCAGGGGACTCGCTTGAACCCTAAACCCTAAACCCTAAACCCTAAACCCTAAACCGTATTCATTGATGGCGGACCGCTGACCCCTCGGTGAGGCGGGTCCCGAAAAACCAGGCGAAAGTGAATCAGGGGACTCGATTACTACCGCTGATGATATAAAACTCCTTGGCCCGAACCCACCGCAAGAAGCGTTTCAGGGTTCCTTTAAGGGTTCCTTTCAAATTTCGTTTAAAGGTCTGTTAACGGTCCATTGAACAAAGATGCACACGAAAGGAAAACAAGCAAAGCCCACAAAGCACTACCCCAACGCTCCAACCCTTAACACTAAAGCCCTGAACCCGAAAGCCCAAACCCTAAACCCTTCCTAAACCCCCCAAGCCCTAAAGTCCTCAAGCCTGAAAAATCCCTTAACCATTAAAGGTAAGGGTTCTGTTAAGGGTTCCTTTAAGGGTTCCTTTAAGGGTTCCTTTAAGGGTTCCCTTAAGGGTTACCTTAAGGGTTACCTTCAACATTCCTTCGAGGCTTTGAAGATAAAGCCCGGGGGGCGCTCCTTGACCCAGACGCTCTGCGAAAACGGCCTGAGGCCCTTCACCAGACCGCTAGGGTCCTCGGGTTAGGGTTTAGGGTTTAGGGTTTAGGGTCCTCGGGTTAGGGTTTAGGGTTTAGGGTTTAGGGTTTAGGGCATCGAGAGCTTCTTGAGATGTTGCTTGGTGCGGTTGATGATATAAATCCCGCATTACCCATAGTCACGAATATACCATAATTCCCATAGTTTAGGGTCCTTAAGGTAATGCAGGATTTATATCATCAACCGTAGCACAGCGATCTGTAGGGTTTATGGGCCCCTAAACCCTAAACCATGTGCTTTAATATGGTTTTGATACGGGTGTTGTTTCCGGCCTCTGGGAGCGGGGCTTTAGGGTTTACGACGTTTACGACTTTCGGAGCAATTTTCGAACTCAAAAGTTAGAAGAAGAAGAAGAAGAACACAGCAATCATGGAACTCCATAGGGTTCCTAATGTAGTCATGATCATCTACACCAAAACTCTGCCCTCATTGTGAAGGCCATGCATGAAACCCAAAGTAGGTTACTACCTGCAGCCCACCAACCTGAGCTTTTTCAGGTAGCCCGTGGGCTGTCATTCGGATTTAGGGCTTGCTATATGGCAAGCCGTCCAAAAGCCTGCAGAACCTATCAAAAAACCAACGGACCAACCCGATAGTAGAATCTCTGAAGACCACAGGAAACTCTTCGGCATAAACTCTGAACCACTCGACCCCAAAACAAAAAAGGTGCCATAGAATTCCTCAAACCCTGTAGCAAACCCCACAAAACTCGAAAACAACGTACAAAGCCCGGCCTGCGAAAACCATATAGCACCCTCGAAAAACAATCCACTAGCAGCCCTTACTAAAGCTGCTTACAAACCTCAACAAAGCCCTAAACCCTACACCCTAAACCCCTAAAGAAAGCTCCTCCGTCACCGGGAAGACGCCAGAGCTACAGAAGATGGCGACCTGTTTGAGGTTTCGTTTTCTTACCATAGGGGCCTTAATAAGTAGAGTAGGGTACACTATAAATATAATAGGGAACCCCAGTTTAAGGTTTTGTTTCTTACATGGGCTTGGGGGTTTTAGGGTTGGGGGTTTTGGGTTGAGGGTTCGGGGTTGGGGGTTCAGGGTTTGGGGTTAGGGGTTGAGGGTTAGGGCTTTAAAGGGTTTTATACGAATGCTTGCATTATATGGGGGCTGTATATGGGTTTTCGAAGTGGTTTATATGGGCATTTCTGACAACTAAGGCTACCATATCTTGGGGTCCTTATCATGGCGATTGAGGGTACTATATTAGGGTCCCCTATTTTTCGGAAACTCCCTCATGGGCTTGAGGTTGGAGGGGTCTCGGGTTGGACTTGAGGTTCGGGCTCTTGCGTGCGAGTCGGAAGCTGACGTGCTCTGGCTTGAAGTTTAGGATTTAGGGGCTTCTAGGGTTTCAGGTTTAGGCTTTAGGGTGAACGGGTTTGGGGTTTCTGGGTTTCTAGGGTTTAGGGTTTTGGAGCTTAGGGTTTAAGTCGATGGAGTCGCTGCATGGAAGTTTTGGGCTTGAGGTTGTGAAGCCTAGGCTTTAGGGAATCGGGTCCCGGGTGGCAGTCACTATCCCCGGAGATTTACCGCTCTCCCAACTACGGAATACTCCGGAAGTTAGAATACGGTTTAGGCTGAGGGCGAAGTCAGAATAGGTGCATATTGAGGTGCCCTTGGTAAACGGGATTCTTGAATTTCTTCGTGGGGAAGTGTCATCAAAGTTGGTGGCTGTCGGGTATGTTATGCTACAACTATACCACGAAAATAAAGGGATACTAATACTATTAGTTATTCAAGTACGACCTCTGCATTAGAGTATGTGCTTGTCCTAGGACTCCAGAACGGAACAAAGCTCTTGCTAAAGCCCCAACGCCATGAAAGGAAATGAGAAAAAGTGCATCTTCAGGAACAGCCGGGTCGAAACCCTAAACCCTAAAACCCCCAACCCTAAAACCTAAACCTTTGAACCTAAACCCTAAACCCTGAAACCCCAAACCCTGGACCCTAAAGCCTATGTAAACCCTAAACCACTTCGACGCCTCGACGTTTGTCTCCGCCTCCTGGCGATATTGCCTCGGTCGAAGACGTCTAACCCGAAGAATTTAAGGCCTGAAGGGGTCCTTCAGAAGGGCTCCTTTCCTGGATTGTAGTTTTGGGCCCCTTAGAAGCATTTATGAAGAGGTACCTCTGTACAAGCAATAAATGTACCCAGAGCCTCCCAAACCCCCCAATTAAGGAATCTACTTTAAAACATAACAAGAACCGTGATTAGATTGAAGGTATATGCCTTCATTAAGAGGTTGCGGAGGCTCTGCGTAGGGTCTGAAAGGCTCCTTCATATCGGTTCCTTGACGGATTCCTTGCATCAGATTTCCGTGCTTGTTGCGGAAGCGGTGCCTGTGAATGGGGTCTACATCACGGTTCTGGGCCTCAGGGCTTCGGTTAGCGAAGAACAGGAGGTTGCGGATCATGCAAGATTTGGTACACGGGACGTAAGTACTAACAACGCCTTCAGACATCCAGGGCTACGGGTTTAAGGTTTAGGGTTTAGGGTTTAGGGTTTAAGGTTTAGGGTTTAGGGTTTAGGGTTTAGGGTTTAGGGTTTAGGGTTTAGGGCTTCAGGGTTTCGGGCTTGGAGTCTTGTGATTTACGATGCGGGGTCTGGCAAAGGTTGCGACGGCCTCTTTCTCGCACCTGCTGCTCTGGCTGCGACATCGTTAAGACACCACGATGCCAGAGACGAGCCTATCGGCTACAAGCATGTGCGGTGCATGCTCCTTCAAAAGGACCTGCTGTTTCAAGGTATCGAGAGCTCCCTGGTACTGTTGGACCGGTGAGCATCTGCGATCGTCTCTTGGGTCGTCCTCGAAAGTTCACAGAAACCTCAAGCCCTCCCCCCCTCAACCTCGCTTCGTGTCTCACAAACGGTGGCTTATCAGGGACTCCCAAGAGGAAGAGGAGTTTGGACAATAGGTCAATAGGTGACATTCCATCAGGAGGTGCCTGTCTCCCATGGCTCTGTCAGATGCAGGGAGGAAGGACCTCTGGCAGTGATGATGACCCTATAACCCCAATAACCCTAGAGCCTTGAGCAAGCCCCGAATAACCTACCTTTTTAAGGACTTGTAAAGAGAAAGTATATTAAGGAAGCCTAAAAAGACAGGTTTCTTAGGTAAACCCTAGACCCCGAATGCTGCACCCTTGGTCCAGCTTAAATCTCAGACAAGTGGTCCGGGTGTCTGACACCCTGAAACCCGAAAGCCTCGCAAAACCTAAAACCTGATTCAGGGTTTAGGGATTAGGGTTTAGGGTCTAGGGGTTTAGGGATTAAGGGTTTAGGGTTTAGGGTTTAAGGTTTTGGAAATGGGTGGTCCCTTTTTGGGTCCCTACTATGATACGGCACCTATTATCTAGGGTACCCAGACAGGGACCTTAATTTTGACAACTATCCATTTAGGGTTTAGGGATTAAGAGTTTAGGGTCTAAGGGTGTTGCCTAACCTTAACCCCAAGGAACCTACCTTTTTCAGGACTTATATAAAAAGAAATCATATTAGGGAACCTTGAAAAGGTAGGTTCCTTAGGGTCCAGGAAGGCTTTAAGGGTTTGGGATTTCTAGAACAGGCCGCCGGGAGCGCGAAGCTCCTGCACCCCTACTTGGAGAATCATGGGACTTAGTAAGGTCCTCCCACCTTGAACTTCAATCCTTAACACGCAGCCCCTGCAGGAAAGCCTGCTGACGCCTGTCTAAAAACCTCTGAAGACCCCTTTTCTGCAAGAAGGGCTGAAACCCTGAACTCAGCTACCTGAACTCTAGTTTGAGGCTTAGGGTTTAAGACTCACACCACAAATCCCAGAGACTCCTTCCAAAAGGAACGTGCTGTTCGCACGGGGTATTCAAATATCTGTAGGCAGGCACTGGATTAGCCGCTGGTGCCATGAAACTTCGCCCCAACGATTTGCGGCCCAGCGTCGAATGCCGTTCAGGGCTTAGGATCACTGTATAGGGGTAGATTTAGGGTTTAGGGGTTAGGGTATTGGGGTTTAGGGTTTAGGATTTAGGGTTGACCCCTCAAACCCCAAAGTTTAGGCTGTTGGGCTTAGAGCTGCAGCTCAGGGTTTAAGGGTAAAATTTCCTAGAGAGCTCGAAGTGTTTAGGGTTTAGGAGAGTAGGGCTTCGGAACTCAGGTTCTGGAATCTATGTCTTAGTTGCTGAGTTCATAAGCCCCCAAAAGTATACACTTTTAGTGTTATAGTGGGTAATATTCTCCCAAAAAGTGTAAAGTGTATCCACTCAGCTACTAAGATGTTCAAGGAATGTTTAGGAACTGAGGGTTTGGGTCAAGCATCGACTGGGCGGGGAATGGGACCCAGCAATAGCTTTTCATTGAAGCCCTACGTCCCGAACCTCAATTGCTACACCCTTTCGTGCCCTGATTTCTGCACCCTACCATGCTCAAAATCCCATTTCGGTGTTCATCCGAGTCCCTAAATGGGGGTTTCCGAAAATAGGGGACCCTTATATAGTACCCTAAGTAGTAGGATCCTTATTATAAGGACCCCTAAAATAAGCTACCCCTATTTTCGGAAACTCCCAAATTGGTCCCTAAACCCTAAACCCTAAACCCTAAACCCTAAACCCTAAATTAAATTGGTCCCTAAACCCTAAACCCCACAGCGATGCCTCTATAGGCTCTTGGGGAGTCTGGGGCCGTGCAATCCTGGGGGCTCCACGACCCGAGCGTCGAAAAATAATTCCAGGCAGCATTTGCATTTCGGGCGGGATCGATTAGTGAAGGTTTAGAGTTAAATGGTTCGTGGTATTTGGGGTTTCGGATCGATGTTCGCATCCCTAAACTCTGAGATTTATTGAAGGAAGTAGCCAAGGCTGCAGCGCAGAGACCACGCTCGCTTAGGAACCGAGGAGTTCGTGCGCCACAGGTCGGCTGCGATCCCCCCTCAGCCGCCGCCCGAACTATGGGTGCTCCGCTTCGATCTGCTATCTGGGCCTTTTTGGGGTTTGGGGTTTAGGGCTGAATAGGCAGAAATGGGTTTGGTGGGATATATTTAGATATCACTGAATAGGGGGGCTCTCGGGAATATTGTTATTGGAATAGTTACACTACCTTCCTTTTGGCAGCAATGATGATGGTGAGGCTGGTCATGACCATGGCGGCAATCATGCTTCTAGTAAAACCCTAAACCCTAAACCCCAAACACCCTAAACCCCTAGGCTCTTGTAGTTACAGGATGGCAACAACTCCACGACCTCAACTAGGCACTACACTACTGCTCAGTTTGCTGCAAGAGCTTACTAAACAACACTAGCAACAAGGGTAGTAGTACTGTACCTCTTAAACCTCACAGGGGTTTGCAACCGATATCTTCGAATGCAGAACACCAAAGAAAACCTATCTATGCTCACAGCATGGCTTCGGATGGCTTGCAATGAGCACGTGCACGGAGAAGAGATGCTCTGCCCTTAGGACGATGATTCTTGCAGGCTTCTGTGCACTGGCATCTGTACTTGAAGGATCCTGGGACTTAGTAACTAGGGTTATTATTAAGGTAACTATACTTATAATTACTTATAACCCCAATTAAGGGACTTGTAACCATACTTACTAAGTCCCATGATCCTCCAAGTAAGGAGCCTCAGATCTGAGAGTTTAGACCCCAAACCCTGAACCCCCGAACCCTAAGCCATACTTGAAGCGTCATGGGACTTAGTAAGTATGGCTATAAGTACCTTAAGTGGGGTTATAAGTAAGTATAAGTATAGTTACCCTAGTAATAACCCTAGTTACTTAGTCCCATGATCCTTCAAGTACACCCCAGTTCAGGGCTTGAGGTTTGGAGCTGGGGTTTAGGGTATACCACGAAAGGGGTCGACGAGTGCAGGGCTTGCTTCTCGCCGAAGCCCCAACAGCCGCAACCCGCTTAGGCTTCAGGTTTAGATTTGTTCATGGCTGAGCGTTTCGGCTTCAGGTTTAGGGTTTAGGCTTGAGAAGTTTAGCGTTTAGGCTTCAGGGCTTTAGGTTAGAAGGGGCCCCCACCCTGAAAAAGTGGTCTAATAGGAATACACTCTGGCCCGAATATAATCCCTATAGTCACAGTTACAGGGTGGGGGCCCCTTCTAAGGTTTAGGGTTTAACAGCAGAAGCCAGAAAGTTGGAATATCTTTATCGTAACCCCTTTAAGGTAAATTATAGGGGATCCTACCACTAATCCATATTCCAACTTTCTGGAGTTCCCTTTAGGGCTTAGTTGCAGGACAGAAGGCCGAGGAAAACTCTGGTGTCAAAGTTCCGAAACCGCAGGCACTCGACCCTAAAACATCCGTTTGAGGGTTTAGGATTTTAAGGGTTTAGGGTTTAGGGGTTTAGGGTTTAGGGTTTAGGAGTTTAGGGGTTTAGGGTTTAGGGGTTTAGGGTTTAGGGTTCATCAAACCTTGAAGGTCAAGCCAACAATATCCTAACCCTAAACCGTATAGGCTTCAAACCAGAAGCAATAAACGGGTATTTCAGCGCTCCCTTTTGGGGGTAGGGCAACCTTGTGCTGAAGCCTGCCATAATTACGGCGAGAGCAGGGCGAAACCGGCTGTGCGTGCTCTGCACGTGGCCACAGCAAGTACCCTAAAGGACCAGAAGAATCCAACTCCGAAACCCTAAACCCTAAACTCCGAAACCCGACTTGGAGGATCAGGGCACTTAGCCAGGATAGCGGGTACAAGTTGCCCAATAGGGGTGATAAGTAGCCAATTCGTTTCAAGCCAGTTGCTTCGTCCAATGGTCCGTTCAGTAAGCCGCATGGGCACCTTACACCACAAGCCTAAACCCTAAACCCTAAGCCCATGGTCCTTTAAGTAGGCCCCACCTTGCACGACAAACCCCAAGGCCATGCAAACCCAAGGCAATCAAACTCTGAAGCGTGTAATATAGGGAGCCTTAATAATTGGAATAGGGTTCCCTTGAAAGAGGGTCTATATGAGGGTTACTACAAGGGATCTGTAAGAGCATAAAAACCTATTGGCCTCAATACTTAGAATGAGCTTTTGGTGCCCATGCTACAATTTTGATGAGGAACCCCCCGAAATAGTATAGGTCATTACTAAGGCCCTAAAGTTATCCCAGCCTGAACAGACCCTGTGCCGTAACGCAGTCAAGCAACCACTCAGTCTCTGCACGCATTAAACCCTAATCCCCTAGCCCGCAGATCTTTAACCCAGACGCTTAAACCGTAAAACCCTTAGAGCCTGCAAAACTTAAACCCTAAAAACTTGAATCCTAAACCCTTAAACCCTTAAGCGGTACACCCGAACCCTTCACCCTACGCCAAACCCGGCTCAAACAGTCCAAGTTTAAGGGTTTACGGCATTACATGTGGGGTTTGGTGGTTTCCACACGATCTTCAACCCCAAAATCACAGTACACACTTCAATGAATAGGTGTTTCCGTGAAGAACTGAACAAAGCAACTTTGGGGAACCCGCCTCAAAGAAATTCCGGCTGCTAGATCTTGGATGGTGCGGTCAAGGGGTGCCAGGGTCCAGGGTTTAGGGGTTCAGGGTTCTAGTTATTCTGGAAAATCAGGATTTAGGACAACTACTTCGGAAAGGCTGGCGGTAGACAGCCCGTCTTCCTGCCCAACTGGTTTAGGCTTTAGGATCAAAGTCGTTAGGCTTTAGGATCAATTCGTTCGGCCCCAAATCTATCTCCTGCCCTGAACCAATATGGGACTTAGTACGTGGAGTGCAACTGCGGTCATAACAGGTCCTGCGTATCCTAATTCGATTTTGTGAAGCTTTCCTGTTCACAACCCTGTGTGCAACGTCCTGACAAAGGCCCCCGAAATTTCGAGAAGCCATATTCGTGCCACCACATCCTACACACTTGAATCCGCAAACCCGTAAACCCTAAACCCTAAAGGAAACCCTGAACGCGTAAACCCCTCAACCTCGAAACCTGGGTCCTTTGAGGCAAGAAAACCATGCTCTGTGCCCCCGGAAAGCCCCGGGTGGCTGAAAGAGAAAGAGCCACAAGGAGTCCTGCGCCAAGCCGTACTTCTAGGCTTTAAGATTTAAAGTTGTTGCTTTCGATAGGGTTTCTCTATAAGCCGTACATCATTTGGGGCCTTCATTAATAGAACACGGTTTTGGGAATGCCTTATACTAAGGCAATACGGGCACTAAACGGTGATACTCTTCTCCCCATTATTCAGACGGCTATATACATGGGTGCTGCTTAAAGGAGCAGGGTTTTAGTAACTAGGAATATTACTTAAGGTAACTACACTTATAATTACTTATACCCCCAACTAAAGTACTTATAACCATACTTACTAAGTCCCATGATCCTCCAAGTAGGTGGGCGCCGGTTGAGGATTAGCGCAGCCCCTCGACTCAACTCGACAACAGGAAGTAGCAGTGACTGTCCCATTTATCATCTTTACTTGGAGGATCATATGGGGCTTAGTAAGCATTGCTAAAAGTACCCTAATTGGGGTTATAGTAATGTTCATCATAGTTCCCCCGATAATAACCCCAGCTACTAAGTCCCATGATCCTTGAAGTACTTCTGGACCCGACGACTACTTCCCCGGATCCTGGATCCACTGAGTAAACAGTTGGTTCGAAAGAAGTCCAAAGTATACTCTTTTGGGGTCCCTTAACATAATTATAGTACAGCATACTCCAAAACCTTCTTCGAAATATCAAAGCCCCTATGTGAGGTGATCGTTCGGATAACTGAATGTGTGACCTTGCTTCTAAACCTACTTCTTGAGCCACATGACCCTTCGTGCAGTAGGCGAAAAACAGCAGAGAACTCAGCCCCGAGCGGCTTAGGATGTAGGAGCCCTCTAAGATGCCAATGAAATGGACACTAAACCCTGAGCTGTTGGAACTACGGCGCTGTCCTTGTGGCTGCCCTCTTGGGTGGAAAGCGGTGGGAAGCTTCCAGCAACCCTCTCAGAGCGAAGCGGCCATCACTTGTTCCCGTCTAGCCTGAACCCCTCCACTAAACCCAGACCCCTAAACCCGAGATCTCCAATCTTAAAACCCTCGACCCCGAACCCCGAACCTGAACCCCAAACCCAAAACCCAAAACCCTCGACTCTCAACCCTTGAATTCCCAAACCCTGATGACTATATGGCTCTAAACTCTAAACCCTGCAACCATGCTTGTCGCTTGTCAACAGGACACCATTAACATAACCCTAAACCCTGAACCCCTAAACCCCAAACCAGTCAGTTCAACTCTAAACCCCAAACCCAGTGGACAGCCGGATTCGACTCGGCTCAGTCGGCATGGGTGGAAGCATCTGCTCCGGCCCTTTATGCCTCCTGCTTGGGCTGGGACGTGCTTTCAGGAGGGCTCCATATAGAGGCCTTAATCATTAGACTAGGTTTTTGTGTGTGCTTGACACTCTGGCTAAGGTTCGGAAACCATATGAATACTTCAGGTCCCTATGCTAGGGTCTAGGGGTTGGTGACGAGGTATAGGGTTTAATAGTGAAGGTTTAGGGTCTAGGCTTTGGGGGCTTGTGGCTTTCAAGGCTTTTAGAACAGGCTTGGGTTTCAGTATTCATGTCTTTGTATGGGAGCTTCAGAGAGAGGATCGCTGTTGTAGAACCTCTATAAACTCTAATGCTCACTGGCCCAAAACCCAAGGAAATAAAAGTTGAAACTTTCAGAATCGACTACCTTATAAGAACCCCAAAAGTTGAAGAGTTGAGTTTACAGCCAATAAGACTATAGGGGCCTTAATAATTAGAGTAGGGGTTTGGGGCCCACTATACTTTACTTGCAATAAGGAACCCCCAAAATAGTATTGGTATTTATCGAGGCCCCTATATTACAATACCATAAAAGATCCCTTACAGCACCTCTTATAGACCCCCTTTAAAGGAACCCTAAGGGAACCTCAAGGACCCTTTGAAGGAACCTACTGCTGATGATAGTAATCCTGCATTACCTTAAGGACCCGAAACTATGGGAAATATGGTATATTGCCTATTATGGGTAATGCAGGATTTATATCATCAACCGTAGGGCTAATTCTTCGGTGGTGGTGGAAAAAAGCGCCCGGCACCGAAAGGTCGAGCCTCGAAGGGCTCCGAGCCCCGAACAGGAATTTGGGTTCAGGTTTTTAGGGGTTTAGGGTTCAGAATTGGGGGGGGTTTAGGGGATATAGGCTTTGAGGCTTGGGGGTTTAGAGTTTAGGATTTAAGGTTTAGGGTTTAGAGGTTTAGGGCTTCGGATTTAGGGTCTAAGGTGTAGGGTTCAGGGTTCAGGGATGTCAGAAACCTCCCTGCTGAGCGCGGCGGTACTAAACCAAAATCCGCGCCTCGGGCATACTTAATACCTAGGCTTAAGATACAGGGTTCTTGAAGGGCTCCAATGAGGGTTGCACGAAACCTGAGCCAACATTCGTGTAAGCCTGAAGTTCGAAACCTAAAGCTCGTATCTGAGACCAGCACCTGCATGGGCTGTCACAGAAAGCTGGTTGTCAAAATTATGGTCTCTGTTTGGGTCCCTTTTTATAATACGGCACGCACCTATTATTTCGGGTACCCAACAAGGGACCATAATTTTGACAACCACCCACATGCAAAATCTCATTGATGTTCTGTTGAATACGGAGGGACTCTAAGAGCTTCCGTCAAAAAGCTTTCCAGAAAATGTACTTGTGTCCTCAGTACCATACTGCTCATGGACAAAATCCTGCATGACGCTTAGGACTCCAAACTATGGGAACTATGGTATATTCCTTATAATGGGTAATGCAGGATTTTGTCCATCAGCAGTAGGGCTCTTTGGCCCAAACTAAGAAGAATAGTGATCAAACCAACAAAACCCCGGGATGAGGGCTTCTGTTTAAAACTTAGGATTTAGGGAACACTGGTACTTAAAGGATCATGGGACTTAGTAACTAGGGTGTTTGCTAAGGTAACTATACTTATAGTTACTTATAACCCCAGTTAAAGTACTTATATCCATGTTTACTAAGTCCCATGATCCTCCCATTCTAGAACCCTTATAGATCCCTTTAAGGAACCCCATTGTCGAACCCTATAGTACCCTTAAAAGGAACCCTAAGTCGATCCTTTGAGTAAAGCTCTGGTAATGTCAAAACTCCTTCAGGTTCAGGGTTTGGCCCCTGAAGGCCGAGGCTTTCGAAGTCAGTTACGACAATCCTGGTTTAGCGTTTAGGGCTTAAGGGGGGTTAGGGTTAAGGGTTCAGGGTTTACATGGGTTTAGGGTTTAGGATTTTTAGGGGAGTTTAGGGTTTAGGGTTTGGGTTCAGGCGCCTTTTGCTGTTTGCACACTCAAGCTCAAGCAACTCCTCGCAGGTAATGGAACCAATGGAATCCCTAAAGATCCCCTGAAATTGAAGACCCCTTTCAAGGAAACCCTTTCCAGGAACCCCTTAAGGATCCCTTAAAGGATCCCTTAAAGATCTCTTTATAGGAACCCTTAGAGGGTCCCTTAAGGATCCCTTTTAAGGAGCCCTTAAAGGAACCCTTGAAGATCCCTTTAAAGGAACCCCTACCAATCCCTTTAAAGGAACCCCTAGACCCTATTGTAGATTCCTTAAAGGAGCCCCTAAATCCCCTAAGCCCCTAAAGATCCCTTTAAAGGAAACCCCTGAAGATCCCTTTAAAGGAACCCCTAGAGTTAGAGATCCCTTTAAAGGAACCCCTAAAGATCCCTTTAAAGGAACCCCCTGAGGCCACAGGGCTCCTGCGAGGATTCGGAGAAAATCTGGTCTGAAGGGAAATTCGGCCGGCATCCTGCTTCGGGTTTAGGGTTTAGGGTTCCTTTAAAGGCATCTACAGGGATCCTTAAGGGTTCCTTTAAGGGATCTATAGGGTTTGCTTCTTGTGGTGGAGGATTGCGGGTTTAGGGTTTAGGGCTGAGGGGCCTTAGGGTTTACCTGCCGAGAAGACCTACCTTTTTCAGGTACTATATATCGAAACCATAATGAAGAACCCTAAAAGGGTAGGTCTTTTCGGCTACAGGTGGGGTTTAGGGTTTCGGGGCTTTAGGGTTTAGGATTTAGGCTTCAAGGGGTTGAGGATTTAGGCTTTAAAGGGTTTAGGGCTTAGGCTTGAGGGGGTTCAGGGTTTAGGGTTTAGGCTTAGGGGTTTAGGGTTTAGGATTGAGGGTATGCCTGTTAAGCGCGATGGCCCCCAAGAAATAAGGTTCCCAGAGACTCCAAAACCCCTTAGTTAAGGAATATACCTTGAGTTAAGTAGGAACCCGAATGGGATTTAAGGTATATTCCTTTTTTATACCGGATTTTGGAGTCTCTGGGTTTAGGGTTTGGGGTTTGAGCGCGTCTGGGAGGTAAGGGCTAATGGCGAAAAGGCTTTGGCCTATTAGGGCTTAAGCCCAAGACCTGCGGTTGATGATATAAATCCTGCATTGCCCAAAATAAGGAATATACAGTTAATTCCCATAGTTTCGGGTCCTTAAGTAATGCAGGGATTTATATCATCAACCCTAAGCCCCAAAGCCCTATAGATCCCTTAAAGGAAGGCCTGCAAGGTACCCCTATAGACCCCTTTAAAGGAACCCTAGGGATTTATATCATCAACCGTAGGATCCAAGATTGACGGTCCGAGGCTCAGGATTCAATCGGGTTGAGAGATCGGGGTCTAAGGTCTCTTTCCCTGACATGTAGGGTTTAGGGTTTAGGGTTTAAGGTTTAGGGTTTAGGGTTTACTTGGGGGGGGCAGGGGACTTAGCAAGTAGGTTACAAGTAGAGTTATAAGGACCCTAAATGGAGTTACCACAATTATGACCCTGTTTATAACTTACTTACTAAGTCCCCTGCCCCGCCAAGTAGGGTTTAGGGTTTAGGGCCTGACATGGAGCCACGTTTAGGGTTTAGGGTTTAGGGTTTTGGGTATCACACTTCAGTGTTGTGACTTCAGGGTTTACGGTATCCGTGTGTTTGAAGGTTTTGAGTCCGGGATTGAATGTTCAGGGGCTACGAGTTTAGTGGCACCGATGTTGCAAACCCTAGACCCTACTTGGAGGATCATGGGACTTAGTAAGTATGGTTATGAGTACCTTAATTGGGAGTATGGGTAATCATAAGTATAGTTACCTCAGTAATAACTCTAGTTACTAAGTCCCACGATCCTTTAAGTAAGCACAGAACTTTCCAACCACACATGCGCTTACAAGCCCTTGTCTGATCAACCAGCGCTTAAAGTTTGAGATTGCAACAATGCCCCCAACCCCTCAGTGCTTGCATTGTCAGCTTGAACTTCTAAACCCCAAAAACCCTAACCCCCCTGAAAACCACCCCAAAAACAGTTCCCTGAACCCTAAAGCCAGAACGCACCAAGCGTCCTTTGGGCTGTGTCTCTGGCTCATGCACCGGTCCCTGCTTTGCTCGCTCCTGCGGGTGGTTCTTGCAATGTGTGAGGTTTAGGCCCCGCCCCTGGCCTAAACCATTGAACCCTAAACTCCCAAAACCCTAAACCCGAAACACAAAGCCCCTAAACCATTGAACCCTAAACCCCCAAAACCCTCAATCCTGATAGCGTGAACCCTTAAACCCTAAACCCTTTCTAAACCCTTTAAACCCCCCAACCGTGAAACGTTAAACCTTTAAATCCTAAACCCTAAGTCCTCAAACATAGAGATTTAGGAATGAGGGCTGAAGGAACTCGGGTTTCAAATTCAAGTTTAGGGAACATGGTTTAGGGATGCAGGTCCGGGTAGGAATTCGAATTTGGAATTGGGGCGCAGGAGTTCTGGCTTAGGGTTTAGGGTAAACCCTAAACCCTAAACCCTACACCCTAAACCCTAAACCCTAAACCCTACACCCTAAACCCTAAACCCTACACCCTAAACCCTAAACCCTAAACCCTTCGGGGATCAGGAGACCGAGGCTTTACTTCTGGGTTCCTGAGTAGCTCCTATTATAATGAAAGTATCATTTTGCCTACGATTCGGTTTAAGTAAGGCAACCCAAAAGCAAAAAGGGCAAAAGGGTACTGCTCAGGAACCTAGAGGTACAACCTTAGTTATGAAGTCTTGATGCACGAAAGCATACCTACACCCCGCACAGCAGAACCTGCTTCAGGTTACGCTTGTGGTCAAGATCCCTAAACCCTAAAACCCTAAACCTTATGGTCAAGATCCCTAAACTCCCTAAAACCCTTAAATCCTAAAGCCCTAAACCTTATGCCCTAAACCCTAAGACCCTAAACCTTATGATCAAGATCCCTAAACTCCCTAAACCCCTAAACCCTAAAACCCCAAATCTTATGGTCAAGAGATCCCGAAACTTAAACCCTCAAACCCTGAACCGCATGCCCTTAAACCCTAAAACTCTCAACCTCATCCCATGGTCAAGATCCGACCTGTGCCGAAAAGGTCGGCATTGTAAGATACCATCGAGGCGGCAAAAACGACCTAAAGCTCGAGGCTCTCGCCTCTCGGTACATCAGCAAAGCTTCCCCTTCAACCCTCAAGTGTACCGTAGGGTTCTATAGTAGGTTTCCCTTTCAGGGTACTATACTTGGAAGATCATGGGACTTAGTAACTCTGGTTATAAGTACCTTGGTGGGGCTATAAGTACCCTAACAAATGCCCTAGTTACTAAGTCCCATGATCCTTCAAGTAGGGTTCTATAATAGGGTTCCTTTCAGTCCTCTTCAAAGGTACTACAGGGCTCGTAAAGAGGGCTCCCTTGAAAGGATCCCTTATGGGCCTCAAAGGCTCTTAGCCAGTAACCAAAAATCATAAACCCGACCTCAGGCTATGATGAGTTCCACATTCCCTAAACCCTCAACCCTACACCCTAAACCCTAAACCTGCCCGCCTTCTTCAGAGCCCTCTTCTTCGCGTGTGCGGCGAGCTCCGGGCAGACGACGGCTTTGACCAAGGCCCCACCTCAGGGTTAAGGGTTTAGAGTTTAAGGTCTGTTTGGGGTTTAGAGTTTAGTGCTAAGGTTTTGGTTGGGGTGTAGAGTTTAAGGTCTTTTTGGGGTTTAGAGTTTAGGGTTAAAGTTTCTTGTGTTGAACTCCTTTTCTCCGGTGCCCAAGGGTCCCGAGAGGCTTACACAGCCAGGAAGACATGGAACATTTAGCCACATCTGGAAAAAGGGGTTTAGAGTTTAAGGTCTCTGTGGGGTTTAGAGTTTAGGGCTAAGGTTTTGGTTGGGGTTTAGAGTTTAAGGTCTTTTTGGGGTTTAGGGTTTAGGGCTAAAGTTATTGTTGGAAGTTAGGCTTCGGGGTCTTTGTTGGGGGTTTAGGATTTAGAGTTTAGGGTTTTGTTGGAGGTTTAGGGTTTAGGGTTCAGGGCCTCAGGTTGTTTGGGGCAGTTTAGGTTTCGGGCAAGGCTTCGCGATTTGGGATTCAGTGGCCTGGGTTCAGGATTCGGGTTTTCGGGTTTTTGCGGGCGGAATGGAAGCATCGTGGTTGAAAGGCGCCCCATGCACGCAGAAAGGCACCCACAACAGAAAGAACAAACACGGGTTCCCAGCTGCCGACGTCTATTTGCACAATGAGGCACCGCAGCAAGTTGACTAGGGATATGTAGCGGTTCTTGGTGGCTCTTTGTTTGCAGGGGTTATGTAAGGCGCAGCGTGTGGAGTTAACATGAAGGATCGGGAGACTTGTAACAGCAGCCTAGCTTAACCTTGAATACATCTACGTGGACGCCAACGTCTACACTAGTTGCTGAGCCGGCTTGGTTCAGGGCTTAAGTGGACGCCACAGAACCTACCGTCTCGGGGGGGTGCTTTGTCATGAGTTCTTTGTATAACATCCTTAAAGAGTTAGGCTATTTGGGGCTAGCGCAAGGCTTAGGGCCTGAAGCCCTACAGTGTTCAGATCTCAGATCCCGGATCCCAAATCCCAGAACTCCCCCAGAACTCCTCGGAGTGGATCCGAGGCTGCCTGGTGCTTAGTAGGGAATTGGGGAATGGATTATGGTTTAGGGTTTAGGGTCTAGGGTTTAGGTTTTAGGGTTATGGAGACTATCATTGGGGATTTTATAGGGGCTAGTATAGGGATCCATTCCCCCATTCCCTACTACGCACCAGACAGAAGGTTATGGGTTCAAGGTTTAAAGGAAAAGCCAGAAAGTTGGAATGTGATTATCCTAGACCCTTTATGGTAAATTATAGGGTATCCTACCCTGAAACCCTATTCCAACTTTCTGGAGTTCCCTTTAGGGTCTAGGGCTCTCGGGCCCGAACCCCCCGGGCCACAGAAACCGCAAAGGACCAAACCCATGCAGCCGCTTCCACTTGCCGATCTGATAGTGTGAAACTGGATAGGGTTTAGGGTTTAGGGTTTAGGGTTTAGGGTTTGGGCCCAATATGGCCTAAACTAATTGTCAAATTACCACTTATCTAGCCTTAACGAGGAAAGCAAAGTTAGAAAAGAGCCTTCCGCCGAGCTACTTGGGCGTGGAACCTCCAGGCTCAGAGCATCTGAGGTACCTGGAGCATGGAGGAGAAAGAGGCACTCGGGGCTGCTTGATGTTTATGTGCGAAATCGCTGTGAGGTTTAGGGCTTACTAGGGCTCCCAGAATCCTGTTTTCCCTGTCGCATGGCTTCCGCAGGCTACTCTCGATTTGTAACATGCCTGTGGGACTTTATGGGGGCTTCTGCGTTTTATGAGGCTCGAGGCTTAATTCCCGGCCCTGAAGATTTTGAATCGGCCCTTGGGGGCTGTGTGTTTTGAGAGCCTCTTCCCTATTGGTGATCAAAAGGGTCGTTTAGGGTTTAGCATTTCGGGTTCAGGGTTTAGGGTTTAGGGTTGGGTTTAGGACTGCGAGTTTAGTACTTGGGCTTTTTGCGGGCTCTGAACGAAGGCGTGATTGCTGCTATTGAACCTGTCGGGCCTCCTCGGATAGCAGCGCGAAGGAAACAGTAGCGCAGTCGCAGTACTAGTAGCCGTCGTCGTCGTAGTAGTAGTAGTAGCAGCAGCATTAGTAAACCCCCGTCCCCACCAAAGATCCGCAAACCCTGAGCCATGAATCGGACAAGTGGCGCAGGGGCAAGCCAGTCAAGAATGCCTGGTGAGACTTGGATTCAATACAGGATAACCGAGGATTGCTCCCGGAGGCAAAACTAATGAGAGAGATGCTGAGTAACCATTCGACTGATGTCGCGTGTGTTCGAGCTTTCGGTTCGGAGTTAAAGCCACCCTAAACCCTAAACCCTAAACCCCTAAACCGGCCCTCTTCCCAGAAGAACACTTCCCTGATCTAGGTTTACGACTGAGTTTAAGGTAGCCCGAGGCATGGGTCAGCTAGGGTTCAGGGTTTAGAGTTCAGGGTTTCGGGTTTAGGGTTTCGGGTTTAGGGTTTAGGGTTTAGGGGCCCTTCAAAACCCTTATAACCCTGCGAAGCCTATGCCCGTTATGAGGAAGCCTTGCCATACCGTTGCACCCTGCGTGCTTCAGTGCTCTCTGGCCTCAGAATGGAAACAGGTACACTTGCACGGCCTTGACTGCTTCTGCATTTTAAGGTTTGGGCTTCAGGTATAGGGTTTGGACTCCTAGATCCTGAACTTTAGAACGCTGGATCCTTAATGTAAAATCCGAACAAAGGCAGGAGAAAACTTGAAGCCCCAAACATCATGGGTGATTCTCTACATTACGGTCCCTCTGTAGGCCCCCACTATATACAGCGCCCTCATAACAAGGACCCTAGAAGGGACCCTAATTTGGAGAACTCCCCACATAAGTCTTGTCATACGCCTGAAAACCCTGAAACCCGAAAACCCTAAACCTTAAACCCCCCTATAAGCCTAATCCCCTCAACCCAGGACCAAGACCCCAAACCCTAAAACCCCAAACCCTACTTGGAGGGGCAGGGGTCTTAGTAAGTAGGTTTTAAGTAGAGTTATAAGTACCCTAAAGGGAGTTACCCCAACTATAACCCTGCTTATAACCTACTTACTAAGTCCCCTGCCCCTCCAAGCAAACCCCTAAGCCCTAAACCCCATAGATCCCTTAAGGAACCCTAGAGATCCCTATAAGGAGCCCTTTCAGAACCCTTAAAGTAAACCCCCGCAAGGCGATACACCGAATCTTGCCGCTTCAAAACCCGAAGCGGCCTCAAAGTCAAAGTCCACCAAGAGGCAAGAGGTTGAGAGTTTAGGGTTTAGGGTTTAGGGTTTAGTGTTTAGGGTTTAGTGTTTAGGGTTTAGGGTTTAGGGTTTAGTGTTTAGGGTTTAAGACTCCAACAAGCTAAAACCCCAGACCTAACCAGTGAATCCTGGAGTTTAGGGTTTCAGTCTGCAGATATCCTAGGATACCCAGTAACCTAAGAAGGGTAACTTTATAAGGAACCTAGGACTAGAAAAAGGGAATAAGGGTACTACTGGAGATCCTAGTATCTTGTAGAAGGATTCGGAGCCCGAACAGAGTTGATGCGAAACAGATGAAATTGCGACGTCCGTTCTTACACGGGAGTTTCCGAAACTGGGGGACCCTAATATAGTACCGGAAATAGTGGGATCCTTATTGTTATGGTGTCGCCAAAATAAGCTACGCCCTAATTTTCGGAAACTCCCACATTGAGACCCAGGTACCATGGTCGTGGAGACTCGGAAGCAAGCGAGAAGAGTGACAAAGGGCAGCTGTTCCCCTCGAGCCCAAAAAACTCCGTATTCGCATTGGGGCTCGGTGATTTTAGGTTTTAGTGGCTTTGAGGCTTTAGTGGTCTAGTGGTCTAGAGTTTAGGTTGTTGGGTTTCGGCATTAGCGTCTGGCGCTGAGGCTGAGGGCTTCGGTATTTCAGGGCTCTTCGCTGTAGCTGACGTCGGGGCCTTGCAGGTCCGGTTTAGAGTTTAGGGTTTAGGGTTTAGGGTACCCCTCAAAGTCTTCCGTTTGGGAGTTACAGACACCTAATGCCCAGACATGCAGCATGCATCATAGAGAGCCCTGAAGAAGTGGATGAGGTTTTGGGGTATATTTTGCCAAAGCTATATTATGTGGACTACAAGGAGATACGATGGTGACTATTTGGAATTTGGGGGAGTATGTCGCGCACGGGAGAAGTATGAGGAGCTATCACAGATCTGCGACGGGAGTTGTAACGGAGCTGCAACCGGAGCTGTAACGGCGAGCTTTAACAAAGCTGCGACGGGAGCTGTAACGGAGCTGCAACGGGAGCTGCAACGGAGCTGTAACCGAGCTGTTACGGAGACGTATCGGAAGCTGTAACATAGCTGTAACCCCACAGATACATTGCAACATAACCCAGAAGTGTAGCAGACTGTCGCAGCCCCCCAAAACCATGGGAGACATGAGCCCCCAAACTTGACCGCCAGGGCCCATGTTAAGCCCCTTTCGGTGCGCAAGTCTTATCGAGAATCGAAGAAGCTCGAGGTAAACGCGGGGCTTGAGGACTTGTCATGTAGGGGGCTTGACAATCGAAACATGGCTTCGGGGGATGTTTCGTAGTATAGTACAGCTACATTGAGGAAGACCAGTACCGGAGTTTCGGATTCGTGATTCAGGACGAGATGGTCCGTTTAGGGCCTCGGGAGTTTACTGTTTAGGGTTTAGGGTTTAGGGTTTAGGGTTTAGGGTTTAGGGTTTAGGGTTTAGGGCTACAAGGTTGGCCCATGTCTGGGCTGAAGGCTTAGAGCTTGCGCTTAGGGTTTAGGGATCCAGGGTTCAGGTTCACAAGTACTCGGAGGGGCAGGGGTCAGTAGGTATGGTCATAAGTAGAGTTAAAGGTACCCTAAATGGAGTTACCCCGATTAAAACCCTACTTACAAGTATGCACCTGTGGACAATTTTGGCGAAACTAATTTGAAAAAACCTCTGGGGCCCGAGCCGTAGTTTCGGGAATCATGGGTATTGTTGGAAATGTTAGTAAAAACGACAAACCATGGGAAATTTTGATTTAACCAACATTTCCAACAATTTCCATGGATTTGGAAAAACCTCGGGGGCCCGAGCCGTGTGGGTTACAAACACTTCCAACACGTCCAACAATTTCCAACACTTTTCATGCATTTGGCAAAACCTCAGGGGCCCCAGCCGTAGTTTCGGGAATCCTGGAAATTGTTGGAAATGTTGGGTAAACCAACACTTTCCATGATTCCCCAAAGACAAATCATGGAAAATGTTGGTTTTACCAACATTCCCAGCACGTTCCATGAAGCTGGAAGAAAACTCGGGAGCAATAATACAATATACACTATACACTACACTCAGAAGCCTCGGAAGCCATAGTAAACGAGAACTTGCTTTCCCAGAGATGCAACGACCAAGGAACACCACAAACAAACATTAGGGACTAGGCGTCTGACTGGAACAGGACACAACCTGGGTATCGGGGAGGGGGTACCATTTATGCATGCAGAGATATACGTACATATATATATATATATATGATATGATATGTATATATATATATACACATATGTATGTATACTGGAAGGGATCGACATGAGAAGGGTTGGGGCAAGCGCAGCTGCTCGAACAGCCATGCGTGGAAGAGCAAGTTGACCTTGAAATCTGCCGGATGCGTCGAGGGCTGTTGAGGGTTGAGAATGCTGGGTTTTATGTTACAAGCTGCCCCCACCCTGTAATAGTGACTATAAGGATTATATTAGGGCCCTATTATATTCCTATTATACCACTATTACAAGGTGGGGGCCCCGTCTAAGGTTTATGGTTTAGGGCTTTGGGTTTAGGATTTTTGGGGTTTGGTTCCTCATTCCGCAAGGAGTCCTGAGCCTTCTTATAGGAGCCAACATAGTAACCACTCTCCAAACCCTCAACAACTTGATATTTTGACATCTATGGACTCTTTCAAGTATAATCTGGTTTTCATCGTATAGTGGTGCGACTCACTTGTTCGGGGCACTCCCCCACATCCAGCTGGCCGTCGCCAAAAGGATGACATCAAAAACAAAGTCACTTGCATTAGAAGCAGTTATTCGCTGGCTGAGTTAAACAAAGCCTCTGTAGTCTTGCCAAGCAGCCTGCACCGAAACCCCAAACCTGAAACCCGCGAGCCCTAAACCCTAAAACCCGCAAACCCCCGGAACCCAAAAACCTTAAATCCATGAAGCCATGGAAAAACAAAAACAGGCGATACAGGTGTGACTTGGGATCTTCTTTTCCCACCCTCTTCGCTGATAGCTCCAAGCAGCCAGGCACTTATTTTGAAAATTTCATGGGCTTATTGCGACTGTAGTTCGGGTTGAGTCTTTGGAAACTCTGAGCCGCGTCATCTCGAAACCCTCAACCCAGCCCCCAAACCCAAATCCCTACACCTTGAACCCTAAGCACCCAACCCAAAGAAAAAAACCTTAAACGCGAAGCCCAAAACTTTACACCGTAAGCCCGTAAACCTTAAACCCAAAGCCTCAAACACTGGCCCTACCAGCACCCTCCAGTACCCTTTTATAGAGCCCTTATGGTCCTTAATAGTGGGCACTTAGGGTATAATAGAGGGTAGTTGAGTGTTGCTGGTACACCCTCAAAACTGAACCCTGAACCCTAAAGCGAAACCCAGCCCAAAACCTGAGGCTCGAGACTACGTAGGGCTTCTGCTTCTTGTAAAGCCAGTCCCGCAGATCCTTAACAAAGATCGCAGGGAAGAGGGCTTAAGATGTTGTAGGATCGCAGCTTTACAGGAACCCCTTAAAGGAACCCTTACAGGAACCCCTTCAAGGAACCCTTAAAGGGGCTCCTTTGGCGGGTTTTTGGGGTTTTCGGGTTCCGGGTTCATTGCTCGGGCCTCGATCCTGACAACGAGGCTGGAATACATGGGCAGTTCTGTAATTTCAGGGAACCCACATGATTTCTGGAGCATGCAAAAACTACTACCATCCAGCTGCGAATACTGGATGTTTTAATCCAGGGCGGGTGTCTGAGCAGAGCGTTCTAACAACAGAAAGAGTTCGGGAGGTTTGTGGTAAGAGACTTACTTAATTGGGGTGATAAGTAATTATAAGTATAGTTATCTTAGGTATAAACCCTAGTTACTAAGTCCCATGATCCTTCAAGTAGGTTAAGGCGTCAGAGCATGTGGGTCGCACCGCCTGGATACTGACCTGAATCCTAAACCCTAAACCCTGAACCCAAAGCCCTGAGCCCTAAAGCCTACGCCCTAGGAGTGTGCCAAGACAACTTGAAGCAGAAGGTGAGGCCCACAATCCCTGAGCCCTAAAACGTGAACCTCAAAATAGAAATGGCAACAATAATAGTAACAAATAACCACGATCATAATGATAACACTACTGGTAATCCTCATGATAGCAACAACAATCAAGGCAACAAAATCGGTCATAGCAATATAAACAAGAATAAAATTGGCAATAAGTATACTAGCAATAACAATACCAGAAATCATGACAACAGTAGCAGTAACACTACATAACAAAAGACTCGCAGCTCCCTAAACCCTACATCCTCACTCAAGGCTTATGACGTTGCTCCACCTGAACCGAAGTAAGGGCCAGGAACCTAAGTTTAGGGTTTAGGGTTTAGGGTATCTTTCATGCTAGAGTTCCTTTATCAGGCACGTTGAAGCTTGCTTTGACCTAGCTCACACTGATTTGCATTATTGTTTGCACCCAGGCTCCGATATCGTGGTTTCGGGACGAGTCAGGGAACCCTAAACCATAAACCCCAAACCCTAAACCCGCCTACTAAACCCTAAACCCCACTAAACCCTAAACCCTAAACCCCAATGCTTGAGGGAGGATCTCGGCGACCCCCGCCTGCATGTCATACATCACAAGGAAAACCTGCCGGAGAAAGAGTCGCTGTAAGTTCGGGTAAAAAAAGGGGCCCTAGTGACTCGAATAGGGCTTTTGGGTTCCTTTAAAGGGTCTATATAAGGGTTACTATAAGGGGTCCATAAGGGCAGCATACTGTAGGAACCTATAATTGGAATAGGGTTTTGGGGCCCCTTATACTACTATTAACAAGGAACCCCCAAAATGGTATTGGTAATTATTTAAGCCCCTATATTACATCTTAGGCTCATGATTATTATACAGACGACCGTCAAAGTAGGTGACCTCAAATGGAACCCCAGTTCAGGACAACCCCATGTGACGCGGGGTGAGGTTCTGAATTCAGAGCTACCTTCTTGCATGCCACGCACTGCTGTTGTCATTAACACCTTGTTCCGCTTCTCTTGCTTTGCCTTTGTGCTCATGACCGCACTGCTTCTTCACAACCTGAAAGAGCTGCATGGCCGAAGGAATCCCTCAACAGCGTTTAGGGAAGGTTTTAGAGCTGAGGGTGTAGGGTTTCCGGTGTTCAGGTTCGCCAGGGAATGATCAGGCTCGGAGGAGTTGGAAACTTTGTAGGACGAGTCAGAAATATCCTTATAGGGTTTAGGGTTATGAGGGCATGTGCGCGAATGGTCGAAATCCTGCATGACCCATGTGTGCTATCAACAGCGAGATTAGAGGGGTGCAGGGATTTGGGCACTGAAAGCTGTTGTACGATTGTGTCTATCCACTTGGTCCCTGTTCTGAAAAGATCAAGAGACGTAGAAGCGAATCATGAGGCAGGTCCCAAAAAAATACCCCACTTCACGACCCCCTTCAACTCCCTGAACCCGACACCTTCGAACTCTGAGCCCAAACGCCACACCCCAAACCCCAAACCCCAAGCCCAAGACTTGCATTCCTAAACCACCGACAAACCTCCACAGAAACCCCCGAGCCATGGATGCCGTGAATTATGGAACGGTTGATGATAGAGATCCTGCATTACCTTAAGGGCCCTAAACTATGGGAATGATGGTATATTCCTTATTATGGGGAATGCAGGATTTATATCACCAACAGGAGCAACCCTAGAGCTGGAAGCCGAAACCCTCAACCCTAAATCCTAGACCCCTTTCTCCGAAATCCCGAGCCCTGAACCCTAAGCTGTACAACGGAACCTTAAACGAATGAACCCTGAACCCTGGCACAAAAAAAGAAAACCCTTGAAGCAGGGTTCAAACGTCTCACGTTGGGGAATGCTGGCCTCCACGTCCTGAACGGTGTCTCGACCTCACAGTTTCGGTGAAATTCGGTGAAAAGCGGGCTGCGCCCGTCTACGGTTTGGGATTTTGGGGTTTAGAGCTTAGGCTTCGTGAGTTTTGGGGTTTGGGGTGTGGGGGTTGAAGGCTCTGCGGTTTGCGGCTTGGGGTTGGGGTCCAGGGTTTAGTGAGGGTGGAGGGTATGCACGGTCTAGGGTGGCTTGCAAAAGGTTGTCATCATTGATCGATCAAACTTCGGCGCGGGAAAATCCGAAGCACTCTGCCTGAAAACCTACTACAAAAGCCTTAGCATTCAAACAGGGGATTCAAGGGTCTGTTACACTTTGCTGATATTCAACCGCCCTGGCCAAAAGTGCTAGTAGTTAGTCAGGCTCGTCAATTGCACCCGAAATTCTCAATTCTTAGAACAAGGTTTTCGGGCCCATTATACTATACTTATCATAACGAACCCCTAAAATAGTATAGGTAATTTGTAACGCCGCCCATATTAGCGTACCCTTATAGATCTCTTATAGTAACCCTTATAGACCCCTTTAAAGGAACCCTAGGAACCCTAGGAACCCTATATTAGCTCCTGCTTGCTCCGACGACGGTCTGCTTCTGCCGAGTGGCGCATGATGAGGTCGAAGCCTTCCGGTGGGATTTTCTCATGAGGCTCCTTCAGTCAAACCAGACAGTTTAGGGTTTAGCGGTTTAGGGTTTAGGGTCTAGGGTCAAGGGTTTAGGATTTAGGGTTTAGGGTGTATTTAGAGCTTATATAGGGTCAAAGGATATGACCATGCCATGCCTAGTAAACGCGGTTCTGCTACTCAGTCACTCTGATACTCAGTCACTGGGTGTGTCGCATTTTCGTTGAGGATTACCCACTTCTTCTTCTTCCTCATTAACACCATCACCAGCATCATCTTCACCATCTTCACGATACTCTGCATCGCTTGCAGGCATCCTCGTACTCATCGAGATGATCCACATGTCATCAAGTTCATCGTCATCATCATCACTATGCTTGCTGCTACCGCCGATAGCATACATTTCCGAAGTTCGGTCTGGAGCCTTCGAGCCTTCGAGCATTGAGCGCGGAGCTTCTGCATGAGCTTTCCCTGGTGAATATGGGAGTTTCCGAAAATAGGTGACCCTAATACAGTAGCCTAAGTAGTACCATCCTTATTATAAGGACTCCAAAATAAGGTACCCCCAAGTATCGGAAACTCCCATACCAAGGGGTCCAAGCTATGCCTTGGGTTTCAAAGACTTCGGCGCTTGGGCTTCAGGCTCTGCTTGGTCCGGGAAATAAGGCAGGCTCAAGAAGCAGGGATATGCAAGCCACGGTTTAGGGTTTAGGGTTTAGGGTAGTTTAGGGTTTAGGGTTTAGGGTTCCAAACAAAGCTTCGTGGCTTTAGGATTCCTGAACTGATGGATCCTGGAGTCAGTGGGAGATTGGTGATTTAAGGTTCAGGGTGTGCTTTCAGTGGGCCTTTCGGAGTTGAGGGTCCCCAGAGAGCCCAAGACGCCTTAATTAAGGAATGTGGCTTAAGTCATAATATGAAGCCATATATATATATATATATATATATATATATATATATATTTTAAGCCATATTCCTTAATTAAGGGGTATTAGGCTCTCTGGGTCGATGGGTGAGGGTTCAGGGCTTTGGTTTTGGAAGGGCTTCAGACGCCCCAGTGCCTAAGCCCCAAACTTTGATGCCTGAAACCCAAACCCTAAACCCTATATCCTCAACCCTAAACCCTACACCCTACACTGAAGCGCGGAAACCCGAAGTCCTTCATGAAGCGGACGGCGGAGAGAACTCTGGAAAGCTTGTACTCCTTTGGCTCCACGGTGTAGAGTTCAGGGTTGAGGGTTTCGGGTTCAAACTTTCAGACTCGCAGCTCGGTTTAGGGTTGAGGGTTTCGGGTGTCCAATCTAGCGGCAGATCAGAAACACATGGAACTCTGGGTGTCGAATACAGGGGTTGTGGCTGCACATCGGGATTCAAGAGTTTGGGGCTGAAAATACTGCAGGAAGCAGGGACTGTTCCGCAGGTTCAGTTTGTTCACGGCTCTTGGGCGGCGGTGGACCCTGAACCCTAAACCCTAAACCCTAAACCCTAAAGCCCTAAACCCTAAACCCTAAACCCGGAACCCAAAACCCTAAAGCCCTAAACCCTAAACCCTAAACCCTCAGCCCCTAAGCCCTACACCCCCAACCCAAAGGGAGGGGGACGAGGGGAGATGGAGATGCTAGGTTCTGTGGTGTAGGGCTTTACTTGGAGGATCATGGGACTTAGCAACTAGGGATATTACTATTAGAATTAGTATTATTAAGGTAACTAGACTTATAATTACTGAAAAACCCCCAATTAAGGTACGTATCACCAGACTTACTTAAGTCCTATGATCCCCCTTCTAGAACCCTTATAGATCCCTTTAAGGAGCCCTATTATAGAACCCTATAGTACCCTTAAAGGCCTATGATCCTTCAAGTAGGGCTTGGTGAAGCCTCAGACCACTGGAGCCAAGGGATCTCCCCTACTTGGTTCCTGGGTACTTATAAGCAAGGCTTATAGGACTCCTTTAAAGGACTCTATAAGGGATCTATAAGGGATTCCTTTAAGGGACTCTATAAGGGATCTATAAGGGATTCCTTTAAGGGACTCTATAAGGGATCTATAAGGGATTCCTTTAAGGGACTCTATAAGGGACTCTATAAGGGATTCCTTTAAGGGACTCTATAAGGGATCTATAAGGGATTCCTTTAAGGGACTCTATAAGGGATCTATAAGGGATTCCTTTAAGGGACTCTATAAGGGATCTATAAGGGATTCCTTTAAGGGACTCTATAAGGGATCTATAAGGGATTCCTTTAAGGGACTCTATAAGGGATCTATAAGGGATTCCTTTAAGGGACTCTATAAGGGATCTATAAGGGATTCCTTTAAGGGACTCTATAAGGGATCTATAAGGGATTCCTTTAAGGGACTCTATAAGGGACTCTATAAGGGATTCCTTTAAGGGACTCTATAAGGGATCTATAAGGGATTCCTTTAAGGGACTCTATAAGGGATCTATAAGGGATTCCTTTAAGGGACTCTATAAGGGATCTATAAGGGATTCCTTTAAGGGACTCTATAAGGGATCTATAAGGGCTCTACGTGGAGGGTCATGGGTAGAAATATGCAGTGCTTACAATGAGAGTAGCTATCGTTGTAGTTTACTTTAGAGATACATAACCCCACGTATACCCAGAGACTCCAATACCCCTTAATTCAGGAATATTCCTTAAATCATATTAGGGATCCTTACTATAATTTAAGGAATATTCCTTAATGAAGGGGTATTGGGGTCTCTGGGTAATGAACCTCCGAGTAGTGTCAGGGCCTCCATAGCTGGAAAGAGGGCTCTGGGATATACTACACCACAAACCTAGACATTAGGGTTTAGGGTTTAGGGTTTAGGGTTTAGGGTAAATGCAAGGACTGGTGATGTTGGGTTTGAGGATATATGATACTATAGCTCTATCAAGGAGCCCTCAGGGATAGTGATACTAACCTACGAAGTGCTTGAATCACTCTAAACCGGAACCCTCAACCCTAATACACCAAGCCCCACAAATCAAAGCCCCGGAACCTCAAACCGTCAAAAATACCAGACTCCTGAAAAAGCCTGGACTCTGCGAAACTTGAGGGCTCAGGGCCTTCATCGTCGAGGGAAATGAAGAAAGGCTTAGGAGTAGGGCTTCGGACCTAAATGGTCCAAAGCAAAACATCGGATTTTAGAGTTGCCGTTTCGGGGTTGGGCCGTTTTGGGGGGTGTATTATAGCCATAGCATAACTTACCAGAAGAAATTCCCAATCCTAAGGTCCTAAAGAATGATACTGTTGATGATATGAATCCCACATTACCTTAGGGACCCTAAACTATGGGATTTATGGCATATTCCTTTATGTGTAATGCAAGTTTAGGGTTTAGGGTTTAGGGTTTAGGGATTTGCATCATCAACCGTATCGGTAAATCTTTGGGCTTCTGTGCCAATCTCTGGCAGCCCATCCTGGCCGTCGTTGAAGTGACCCAGGTGCGGAACGCACGCCTTTCAGTTTTGCAGTTGCAAACTTTTTTTTGGGGGGGGGCTCCTTTTCCTACTGATTTGTAACTGTTTAGGGTTTAGGGCTTTCGGGTTTAGCTAGGGTTTACGGCTTTAGGGTTTAGTTTTCGTTTAGGGCTTTTGGGTTGTTTCAGTTTAGGGCTTAGGGTCTACAGTATAGGGTCCAGCAGGGACATATCGATGAGAGCTTCACCAGACCGAGAGTCTTCTTCGCAACTTAGGGTTTAAGGTTTAGGGGTTTAGGGTTTAGGGAAAGCTTTGGAGAAGCATCACTGGCCGACATCTCGAATGCCACTGTCTAACCCAAATTTGTTTTGTTTAGGGCTTCAGGGTTTAAGGTTAAAGAATACGGCGAACGCCATGCAACCACGGAAGGAAGCACCCTTTTGGGAGTCGCAAAAACACCTTAGAGTCGTCAGAAGAAAAACAAACATTGGGGTTTAGGGTTGGGACCCTAAACCGTCTCAGCCACGAAGGTCTCTTCCAGACCCAAGCAAAACTCTCAACTCCTGGCTCCTACCCAAGCCACGACGATCCAAAATGGTCTAGGGCTTAGAGCGCGAGGTTCATGGACAGTGCCGTAAACCCTCACAATAGGGATTCACATCTAAGTTCGAGTCGTTTGGGATTTGGCTCCTTCAGGATCTGGGTCCAGGACTTAATCTACGAGCCCAATTAGCCAGAACAGTGCTTAGGATAATGATACTTTTGAACCCAGAGGGACAAGTACTCAGTCTTTTAGATCATGGTTTTGGGGAGCCCTAAACCCTAAACCCTATGCGCGGTGTGTCAAGAACGGCCAGATCAGATGGGCTCCGCGCCAACTTGAGTGCAGGACATTCCTCGGCTGTGCCGTGCGACTGGGAAGGATGCGACCAACCCCCGACCCCTTTTCTGCCGAACAAGGTGCTAGACTAGTACAGAATGAGATCTTCAGGCATAACCCTAAACCCTAAACCATAAACCCAAGCCCCAACACCTACGAATCGGAGGTCTGTCTTTCGAAAAGGTGCTGCTTAGCTCCAATGCTCTTTGGAACGCAACTGTCTGCAGTTTAGGGTTTGGGATTGAGGGAGTTGCTTTCTGTCTAAAGACTTACACCGCCCGAATCAGGAGCCATAACTTAATATCTCCGATTCCAGCGTGGATCCTCAACAACATCAAAATAAATAGAGCTCTTGGGATGTTGCACGGCAAGCTATATGACAGAACAACTATGTTAAGGAACCCTAGAAAATGCGGAATACTACTAATTATTCGGGATCCCTACCGCGGGACACTTAAGCACGCGACGGCGGAGCCTCTGGTTGAGCGTGTTCTCTAACTAAGTGCCCCTTGGGAAAGCTGCTTTGGGGTTAAGGTACAGCTCAGGATATCCTGAGATGTGGGAAACAAGCTACCCTATACTCTAAGCCCAACCTGTAGCCGAAAAGACCTACCTTTTTTGTCCTCTTCGTTACGGTCTATATGCAGTTCCTTACAAACCTAAGACTGTTGGGCAGGTACTCCCCAAACCATGAACTCCTAAACCCGCAACCAGGCTTGTCGTACAAGAATCGGCATCCAAGCCCGGCTGGAACATCACGCGATGGCTGGGCTGAGGGCCCGCTTCTCGAAACCCTAAGCAGCCCAATGAAGTTTTCGGACTGTGGCTTTGGGTCTTCGACAGTTTTAGCACATGAGAGCAGCGTTTGCAGCAGGAAGCTTTCGCTCCGCCAATGGGAGACACTTGTGGCATAGAGACTGTATGTTTACGAGTTGGGATTGGTGGCATATTATGTTGTACTACAGATAGAATGACGAAACCCAAAGAAGAATCTGATAAGCTATTCAGGCTTCTATACTACTATGGTGGCCTTGAAAATTAGAATAAGGGTTTGGGGCCCATTATACTATAATTATGATAATGAACCCCCAAAACAGTTTAGGTAATTATTAAAGCTTCAATATCAGAGGCTGCAGGGTTGGGCGGGACTTGATAGGGTACATCCTTTGGGCCATCCTTTGGGCTCGAAGGACGAAGCCTTCAATGTCTCTGTCTCTGTGGGGTTACAAGGTGAGGTTCATGTCAAATCGCGTGGGACTGTGCTGCAAGCCAGGGAGCAAGGACGCGATTTAGGGTTTAGGGCTTAGGGTCTAGAATTGTGGAGGGGTGTGTAGCAAGCATGGCATCATGAACTCGAAACACGAATGAAATCCTGCGACCCAAGCGTACTTGGGCAAGGGCAGCTCGGGGCTGCAATCCGCTAAACAATAAACCCTGCACCATGAACCCTACTTGAAGGATCATGGGACTTAGTAACTAGGGTTATTATTAGGGTAACTATACTTCTAACCCCAATTAAGGCACTCATAACCAGGGTTACCAAAGTCCCATGATCCTCCAAGTACACCGCCCCGCTTCACAGCCAGCGGGGCCCGGGACAACGGATGCACGGAGATTCAGGAACCACTGTCCTAAACCCTAAACCCTAAACCCCTAAACCCTAAACCCTAAACCCTTCCAGGAACCACTGAGGCCCAAAAACCCTTTCGAGCCGCAGCGATTGTGCGGCTTAGGTTTACACGTGAAGTATGGGGCTCGGTATGTCTCAGGGGTTCGTGATGGTGATGATGTCGATGGTCCAGGCACAGATGCGCAACCTGGAGCCACGAATCCTTTGTCGAACACCCAAATTTTGAACAAGAAGCCCAGAACCGGGTTGATCCCCTCCAACAGCTTTGGATTTCTCGCTCTTCGGCGCACTGCCGACCTGTTCCACAAGCCACGAGGCCTCGGGTGGACCACTATGGCTGATGGTCTAAATCCTGCATCGCCGTAGAACTCCTAGACTATAGGAGCTATAGCTATGCAAGTTACTGTGCACTGCTTTCCTTAGGCCGGGTAAAGCAGGATCTTGTCCATCAGCAGTATGTAGGTACGGTCTCAATCTCAGAGGAGCAAACACGCTGCAAATCTTGAAGTTAAGCCTCTGGGAAAACGGCATCAAAGCCCTCAACCAAGAAGGTGAAACCCTACTTGGAGGATCATCTGACCTAGTAAGTATTGTTATAAGTACCACAATCGGGATCTTAAGTAATGACAAGTACTTAAAGGATCATGGGACTTGGTAACTAGGGTTATTATTGGGGGGTGACTATACTTATACTTACTTATAACCCGAAGTAAGGTACTTATAACCATACCTACTAAGTCCTATGCAAGTACAGGTCCCCTAAGAATAACCGTAGTTACTACGTCCACAGCACCTCCAAGGTTTCTCGCCTTGAAGGTTCAGGTTTTCAAGGTCTGGGCTCTGGGGTTTGACGGCTAAAAGGGCTTAGAGGTGTAATGCTAAGCCCCTAAGCCTCAAAAACTACAACTTCTACAACCTAACCCCTGAACCCTCAATCCAAAATGTTTAGCTTAGCTTATATTTTATAATATTATCCCAAACAGAATAAAGTGTATCCACTCAGCTCTTAAGTTAGAGGCTCAGTGCCTTCAGGCTTTTTAACGCCGGCACCTACAGCCCGAGAGCCGCTGTACACGGCAGGTCAGGTCCAATCTGTCTTCTCGTCACTGTCGCTGGACCTCCGGGTTTAAAGATTGGGGATTTTGGGTTTAGGGATTTGGTGATTTTGGGTTTAGGGACTTGGGGATTTGGGGTTTAGGGATTTGGGGATGTGGGGTTTAGGGATTAGGGCTCAGGGATTAGTGCTTAGTTTAGGGTTTAGGGTTCAGGGTTTAGTGATTCACGGATCAGCGCGTAGGCTTTCGAGCGTTAGCGGGATTGTTGCAGAAAGTGCTACTTGAAGGGGCAGGGGACTTAGTAAGTAGGTTATAAGTAGAGTTACAAATACCCTAAATGGAGTCACCCCAATTATAACCCTACTTATAACCTACTTACTAATTCCCCTGCCCCTCCAAGTATGTCATTCCCATCGGATGGCACGAAAATTCATCAGCAGGCAACAGCCCTTAGGTGATCGCCAAGCAACAGGACCAGAGCATTTTTAAGGTGTTGTGCCCTAAGCGGTCCCAAATCCTACAACCACCTCAAGCTCCTTGCACCTGAACATCAGAACTGCTTCGAGGATGTATGGTTCAAGGTGTAGGATTTATTTACATGTCAGAGCTGAGGCTTTGGCTTCAAGCGGCGGCAAAGCTAAATCTTTTGACGGTTCGCTGCCAGATTGGTCGCACATGGTAAGGCATGGAGGCCGGGATTGCATCGGTCAAGCTCGAATACCCCATCGAGAGCGGAGACCTATGCCACGCCTCTCATGCTGAGAACAGTGTGCGAACTGCCCTCGGCTGGCCGATCTTCAGGGAACTATGCGGAAGGAGTGCGACGCCTTCGCAGACTATCTAGGAACCTAAGTCTCGGGATCCTGGGTGATAAAGGCCCCCAAAGCAGGGACCCAATATCTCCAGTAAACTCCACATGAATGGGCAGCAAGAAACATTGCCCATGGCCGAATTTGCACGTGAGAGACAGTATTCTCGAAGTCTGCGCTGTACAGGACTCCAGATGCTAGGCCAGGCTGCCTCCTGATGTTGCTTTGGTTCAAGATGTAGGGCGGAGCATTTGGGGCATTTAGGGTCTCTGCATCTCCGGATTCTGGAATCATCAACGTCCCCAGGAAAGCAGATCAGCCGCCATGCGAACTAAATTCACTGAGAGTCTTCGATGCTGATCACCACGTTCTCCTGGCAAACGGATTTAGGCTTTACAGTGTGGGGTTTAAGATTTAGGGCCTTTCGGACTCAGGGCTTGGGGTTAGGAAATGCCACTGCCACTGAAGAACGAAATGCTGGCAGGATGAAACAAAACCCGCAGGGCAGTGGCAAGAGTACTCTATTGCTTCCGCCTACACACTGCATCCCGCAAAGACTTCATTTAATGCCTCGGTCTAAACCAAAGGGCGCACAGCCAACAAAAAGTTGGAGCCCGACCGGAGCTCTCGAACCAAAGCCATCTGATCTGCGATGAACCCTGAAGACGGAGGTTCAAGCAGCGGCCTTTGTGCAGCTAGCAAGTTCTCAATACTGTTGGTCTTGCTTGTTCTATTCAACGTCTTAACATCAACCGAGGGCTCTTACCAGGCGCACGATGCTTGTTGCCAACCAACCCTCCAACACTCCTACGCCCTGGACCCGATACCCTGGCAAATCTTAAACCCTAAGCCCCTCAACCCGAACCCCTAAGCCGTGGAAAGCCACCAAACCCTAATCCCCTAAGCGCAAAAGACCCTGAACCCTGTACATAAGCCAGCTACTTGTCCAGCATCCTAGGGGAACTAAAGGTTCAACCTTTGGGATTACATAGGCTGTGGTATCCCAAAACTGCTAACAGATTTCATTTAAGTTACCATAAGAGCGATCTATAGAAAATCATAAGGTTTCTTTATTATAGTAACTTAAAATGGGTTCCTTAACAACTCAGCATAGGGGTTATGGTACCCCAAAAGGGTTTAAAGGTTGCCCGCTTTACGACCAAGCCCATATGCTTCGTTCTCCAAAGGAGGATCCAACTTAGTGTCCGCTTTATAAGGGTGCCGTACTCTGCCATTTTGCGGAACTTGACAAGGGAGCCTAATTTAGAGAACTACTCTTATAGTGCGCTTGTAGAAGCCCTTTTGTTTGGCCCTGTAGAAACCCGTATAGATCCCTTACCTGAAGCCCCAAACCCGTATAACCCCTCCCCCCGCGCTCCCTCCGATCCGGCCTCCGTCCGCGGGTGCGTGGGGAAGGGCGTCAGGGCGCCTTCCCTCTTAACCTGGGAATGAAATCAAGGGTCTTTGCTTAAAGGATCATGGGACTTAGGTAAGTATGGTTATAAGTATCTCAAAAAGGGGTTTCAGTAATTATAAGTATAGTTGCCTTAAAATAACACCAGCTATTATGTTCCATGATCCTTTAAGTGGGGCTTTAGGGGTTCAGGGTTTAGAATCGCGTTTAGAGTTTCGGGTTTCGGATTTAAAGTACAGGGGTTTCGGGCTTTAGAGTTAAGAGGATTTCAAAAAATGCTCGGGAACCCTAACCACAAAAAGTCAACACCCTAAACCCTAAAAGGGATCCCTTAGATTGGCCAAGTTCACAGGGACCAGGAGATCGACCACGGGCGCACCTGGCTCTCAGGGTTTATCTCGGCTGTCCAAGTTTGAGAAGTAGGGTTTAGGGTTTAGGGTGGACTTAAAAAAGCGGAAGTACCGAGCCTGAAGTATTTCGGCTCAAGACAACCTAGGACACACCACTGTGGGGTTTTGGGTCCTTTGGTGTTCTTTGTTGGGTTTGGGGTCCTTGGGTGTTGTGGGGTTACGTAGGCTTGGGGCTCTTGGTGTTTGTGCCTGGGGTTCGCGGAGTTTTGCCTCGGTTTGGTGTTCTTGAACCCTAAACACTAAACCGTAGACCCTAAACCCTAAACTCGAAGACCTGGAAAGGTTGAGCCTCAAGTTTAGGGGCTCCCCTCAGAGACCCCGCCGGTTCAGAACACCAACCCCAAATCCCACAAGCCTTGAAGCAAAAACCTCAAGATCCGAAGGACCCTAAACCCTAAACCCTAAACGCCCAAAACTTAGAACCTCAAGATCCGAAGGACCCTAAACCCTAAACCCTAAACGCCCAAAACTTAGAACCTCAAGACCCGAAGGCCTTGAACCTCGCAAAGCTTAGCACCCGAAGATCCCTTAGCCGAAACACCCGTCCGAAGTGCGAAAGCTTCGACAGTTGCGGGGGCCCGAACTCAGGACCCTGAATGCTAGACTAGAATCATGCCCTTAACTATGGGGAATTATGGTATACTCCTTATTCTGGGTAGCACAGGATTTATATCATCAACCGTAGAATCCTGCCTCTTAGGACTCTTACTTGGAGGATCATGGGACTTAGTAAGTATGGTTACAAGTTTTAAGTACCTCAGTTGGGATTATGACTAATTATAAGTATAGATACCTTAACTATAACCCGAGTTACTAAGTCCCATGATCCTTTAAGCACAGAAGGCACGCCATCAATCCCAATGCAGCCGTCTACCAACCATCACTATAAATTTCAACAAGAACCCTTGTCGACTCCTAAAACTAGCTCTCATGAAGACCTCATAAACCCTACAACTACCGCTTGAAAGAACTCCACAGACACTCTAAATATAAGAACCAAAGGACCCTGCCAAAAAAGCTGTAAAGACAAACCCTGTCGACACTTTAAAAGCTCGCGTTGACCACAATTAAACCTGAACCCGAAACCGCCACAGCCCTGAGCCCTACGGCCCCAAACCTCGAAGCTTCCAAACCCTAAACCCTGAACCCTCAAACTCCCAAACCCTCAAACTCCCTAACCCTAAACCCCTAAACTCCCAAACACCAAACCCCTCAACTCCTAAACACGATAAATCGTTAGCCGAACTTCCAAACCCTAAGCCCTAAACCTTAAATCCAAAGCCCCTCAGCTCCTGACAACAAAAAAGCCGTCCAGGCAGTCCCTGAAGCCTTAAAAGAAGCCCTCAACTCCCAAACCCTAAACCCCAGACCCCCACACCCTACACCCCAAAAGCATGACATTTTCTAAGAACCCTTAAAAGAACCCTAAACCCCAGACCCCCACACCCTACACCCCAAAAGCATGACATTTTCTAAGAACCGTTAAAAGAACCCTAAACCCCAGACCCCCACACCCTACACCCCAAAAGCATGACATTTTCTAAGAACCCTTAAAAGAACCCTAAACCCCAGACCCCCACACCCTACACCCCAAAAGCATGATATTTTCTAAGAACCCTTAAAAGAACCCTAAACCCCAGACCCCCACACCCTACACCCCAAAAGCATGATATTTTCTAAGAGCCGTTAAAAGAACCCTAAACCCCAGACCCCCACACCCTACACCCCAAAAGCATGACATTTTCTAAGAACCGTTAAAAGCCTAAACCCCAGACCCCCACACCCTACACCCCAAAAGCATGATATTTTCTAAGAACCGTTAAAAGAACCCTAAACCCCAGACCCCCACACCCTACACCCCAAAAGCATGATATTTTCTAAGAACCCTTAAAAGAACCCTAAACCCCAGACCCCCACACCCTACACCCCAAAAGCATGACATTTTCTAAGAACCGTTAAAAGAACCCTAAACCCCAGACCCCCACACCCTACACCCCAAAAGCATGACATTTTCTAAGAACCGTTAAAAGAACCCTAAACCCCAGACCCCCACACCCTACACCCCAAAAGCATGATATTTTCTAAGAACCCTTAAAAGAACCCTAAACCCCAGACCCCCACACCCTACACCCCAAAAGCATGAGCACCCTAAGAGCATGATATTTTCTAAGAACCCTTAAAAGAACCCTAAACCCCAGAACCCTAAACCCCAGACCCCCACACCCTACACCCCAAAAGCATGACATTTTCTAAGAACCGTTAAAAGAACCCTAAACCCCAGACCCCCACACCCTACACCCCAAAAGCATGATATTTTCTAAGAACCGTTAAAAGAACCCTAAACCCCAGACCCCCACACCCTACACCCCAAAAGCATGATATTTTCTAAGAACCCTTAAAAGAACCCTAAACCCCAGACCCCCACACCCTACACCCCAAAAGCATGATATTTTCTAAGAACCGTTAAAAGAACCCTAAACCCCAGACCCCCACACCCTACACCCCAAAAGCATGACATTTTCTAAGAACCCTTAAAAGCCTAAACCCCAGACCCCCACACCCTACACCCCAAAAGCATGATATTTTCTAAGAACCGTTAAAAGAACCCTAAACCCCAGACCCCCACACCCTACACCCCAAAAGCATGACATTTTCTAAGAACCCTTAAAAGAACCCTAAACCCCAGACCCCCACACCCTACACCCCAAAAGCATGATATTTTCTAAGAACCGTTAAAAGAACCCTAAACCCCAGACCCCTACACCCTACACCCCAAAAGCATGACACCCTAAACCCTGACCCGCAAATGCTTGAAGAAGCTCTTCAGGATCCTTCTAGGCCTCAAAAGGTGGGATGAAGGTAGGTAGGATTAAGGATCCCTTGTTAGGGTTAAGGGTTTAGGGTTTAGGGTTTAGGGTTTGGGTTTAGGGGTTTAGGGTTTAAGGTTTGGGAATATCCCACCTACCTTCATCCCACCTTTTGAGGCCTCCGATACCCTAAACCCCGAACCGCAAATCCTGTAGGAGCGGCTGGTCTCGCTGGCAGCTTCCTTCGGATCTTCTGAGTCCTCCGTGCATTTCGTTGCCTTGGCCTGGGCGCGGTCTTTAGGAAAAGAGGGCTTACTTAAAGGATCATGGGATGGGGTTCCTTCAAGGGCGCCTTTAAAGGGATCTATATGGCGGTCTATACGGGGTCCTCAGGGTTTACTTGAAGGATCATGGGACTTCGTAACTAGGGTTATAGTTAAGGTAACTATACGTATAATTACTTATAACCCCAATTAAGGTACTTATGACCATACTTACTAAGTCTCATGATCCCCATTCTAGAACCCTTATAGATCCCATTACGGAGCCCTATTATAGAACCCTATAGTACCCTTAAAGGGGACCAGTAAGTACATCCCATACTTACTAAGTCTCATGATCCTCCAAGTCGGGTCTGGGTTTAGACTTTTAGGCTTCGAGTCTTGGGCTTTGGGTTTGGGGCTTTGAGTTTGGGCCCTTTTGGGTTTAGGGTTTGGGGCCTGGGGTTTCGGAAGTTTGGGGCTTTGTGTTGTGGTCTGAACGAGGTTTATGCAATTTTGATGGGGGTTGGAAGGGCTTCTTGGTTTTACATGGACATTATCAACATAAGTCATCCCAGTAGCCAATGTAGAACCCTGAAACGATTCCTCATAGGAGCGCCATAGGAAACCCCTATGATATACTAGGTTCTGCTGCAGTATATGTACAACAAGGAACTCTAAGGTACAGTGTAGCTCATTATGCCAGGCTGCTGGATCCCAGGACGCCAGACCCTAAACCTCAAAACCCCTAAATCCTCAAACCCTAAAAGAACCCCTATGGACCCTAACCCTAAAGCCCTGCAGGACCTAAACCCCTGTACCCTGGACCTTTTTCGACACCCTAAACCCTAAACCCCTAAACCCCTAAAGCCCTAAAACCCTAGAACCCCTAAGCCCGTAAAACCTTAAACGCCTAAACCCAAAGAGCCCTGATGATGGGAGGCCAAAACGGGGTAGGGATTCCTTAATATGAAGCCTATTATGGGCTAGTCCCTACTAAACCCCCATAGGCTAAAACCCCTATTGGCATCCTATGACCTAAGCCTGCTTGGAGGATCATGGGACTTCGTAAGTATGGCTGTAAGTCCCATAATTGGGGTTATAAGTAACTATAAGTATTGTTATCCTACTAATACCCTGGTTACTAAGTCCCATGATCCTTCAAGTAAACCCTAAGGACCCCTTCTAGAACCCCATATAGATCCCTTTAAAGGAGCCCTTTAAGGAACCCCATCCCATGATCCTTGAAGTAAGACCCCTACGAGTCCCATGGTCCTCCATTGTAGACCCCTTATAGATCCCTTTAAGGAGCCCTATTATGGAACCCTATAGTACCCTTAAAGGGAACCCTAAACTATATAAGTCCCATGATCCTCCAAGTATGAGTCCCTGGCCTTTCGCGCGGCCACCTGACGACGGCCAAAAGGGCCGAGCTGCAGCTGCTTCTGCTCCTGGCGTGGGACTGCGGGTGCCCTTGAAGCTAAGTGTAGGGTTCCTTTAAAGGGATCTATAGGGGATCTATATATACTATAAAGGGTACTATCAGGGGTTTAGGGTTAGGGTTAGTGTGGGAACCTGATAAAGAAACCTTGGGCCTTTATATTGGGGTTCCGAATATGAATCCTACTACTTTGCGGTTAGAGGCCCAGGGTTTCTTGATGCAGTTCCTACATTGGGTTATATAATTTTTCGGTATTTAGGGGAATTAAACCCTAATGTAGGAACTGAGTTTAGGGTTTAGGGGGCCAGAAGGGCTTCAGATGTTGGTGTTCGAAGGTTTACGGGACTTCGGTGCTTTTTAGGACTTCGGGGTTCCTTCGGGAGCTTCGGGGCGCCTCGGGGTTACAATCGAGGGAACAAGGGCGTAGCGGTTTAGGGTTTAGGGTTTAGGGCTTCAGGGTTCAATGGTTGCATAAAGGATCATGGGACTTAAGTAATTACATTTATAAGTACCTTTATTGGGGTGATACGTCTAGTTACTAAGTCCCATGATCCTTCAAGTAGAGGGTTTAGGATTTGGAGTTCCAGGGATTCTTCTAAGGCCTCCTCCCTTCCGGGGCTCCTCTAAAGGCATCCTCAGAAGGCCCCTCAAGGGGTTCTATGAGGGTTCGTGATTTGGAGTTCGGACCTGGGCCCCTAATAAAGATTAAGGGAGCCAGAAGGGCTTCTGATTTTGGAGATGTGAACTAAGCTTTCGGGGACTTCGGGCAGGGTTTTGTTCCGTGGCGGTGTAGATCTTCGAATTGAAGGCTCAACATATTGATAATATGCATGTTCGGCTTGAAATGTAAACGCTGCATCAGCTATTTACAGCAGCTGTCTGTGCATGCGATCCAGCGTTTAACCTAAGCTCCGGTCGTGAGCGTTTGCTAGTTCATGTTACGGGATATTGCGGTTGTCATACCCTGTACATGCTCTGAGGTTTAGGGCGGAGGACTCCTCCGCCCATGTTGGAGGAAGGCTAGGATCATGGTCCTTGCTAATCATCTTCTGATTGCCTTCATCACCGCTGTTGTCGTCATCCTACATATGGGGGTTTCCGAAAATAGGGGACCCTAATATGGTACCCTAAATACTAGGATCCTTATTATAAGGACCCCCAAAATACGGTACCCTCATTTTCGGAAACTCCCATATCCTACTCTTTCGGGTACTTTATTCGGGTCCCCAAATTTCGGAAACTCCCATACAACCCTTCCTATGATAAACACCCTAAACCCTAAACCCTAAACCCTAAACCCTAAACCCTAAACCCTAAACTCTAAACCCTAAACACACTTAAAAAGAGGAGACCCCGAGTCGACCTTAGCCCTTATAAACCCTAGGACCCTACTTGGAGGGGCTTTTGGGACTTAGTAAGGGTTCTTAGAGGGCTCCTTAAAGGGATCTTAGAGGGCTCCTTAAAGGGGTCTATGGGGTTTAGGGTTTAGGGTCTACTTGGAGTGGCAGGGGACTTAGTAAGTAGGGTTATAAGTAGGGTTATAATTGAGGTAACTCCATTTAGGGTACTTATGAGTCTACTTATAAGCCTACTTACTAAGTCCCCTGCCCCTCCAAGTAGCCCTCACGAAAACCCGGGATCCACAGGAAACCTGGCCTTTTCAAGCTGGCGGACCGCTTGCCGGGCTTCCTCCGAATTGTTCCGCGCTTACGGCTTTTGAGCTTAGGGCTGTAAGGCTTCAGGAATTCGCGTCACGGGTGTAGTACCTTAAGTGCTGGAGCTCTTTAGTTTTGGAGCTTCGGGTATAGGATCTTAGGGCTTGGCGTTGACCACTTCCTAAACGCGACCGTGCTAACCCGGATATACCAAAGTCTAAGATGAGCATGCATGCGGAGAAAAGTCTTACTGTAACAAATGCGATAACGCAGGTGAGAAGGTGATTGCTTAGCGCTTTACGGGAAAAAACAACAAGAAGGAGCATAGGGACGACAATCATATCACGAATACCTATACTGATAACAACAACAATAATAAGAACAGCAACAACGAAAATCCACAGCTCAACGAATAAACAAGTGAACACATGCGTAAGTTTTACAAGACGTAAACAAGCACTTAAATAACAATGTTAGTGACAACGAGAATTACAATAATCAAGACCGGTAAGGTAATAACAGCAACAATCATACAACAACGTGAAACGAATCATACAAGAAACCCACTAACAATACTAACAATCATAATGAGAAGAATGTTACTGGTAGCAACAACAACTAACGTTGCTAGTACTAATAACAATTGGAATAAGAATGATTACAATAGCAAGAAGAGTAGTGCAAGTTTGACTGCTCCCCGTCCTTCTCTCGCTGGCGCATCTCATCCTGGGCCTTCTTAGCATCCTCGGCCTCGGTTGGAGCTTTGGGAGGGAGTTTAGGGTTTAGAGACACGGTTTAGGGTAAAGGGTTAAGGGTTTAGGGTTTAGGGTTTAGAGACAAGGGCCGCAGGGCTTCAAGCGGCTCTTTCATGGGGGCTTAGGGCTTAGGGTGTAACTCAGTCTTCGTCTTCAGCTTCCAAACTTTGGGGAATTCGGGCTCAAGAGCAGAAAGCGTCGAAGGCTGCTATAGGATTTCTATGGGTTTCTGCAGAGCGTCTTTGGAATTTTGATTATAGAGCATCGGGCTTAACAACCTCACTTAGCACGAAATTCAGCAACGGACCTGATCTCACACTTTATGAAGGATCCTCTGCGCCGCAGGGTATAACTTTGTTACAGGAAACTTGCACTTCTTCGGAGCTTTCGCATGCTCGCTCTCCCTGGTTGCGACAGACATCCCTACGGCCCTACGGGTCCCGACACGTTCTGAGGTCATGTGGAAGCCGAGGGCCCGGCTACTTGCAGCAGCTCCAGGATCTTCTGGCGCTTGGCGTCCTTCTCGGACTCCATGCTGGCCTCCGCTTCCTTGAGCTTCCGGCGCCGCTCGACCTCGAAGCCCAAAAGGAAGAGCAGATCCTCGTGGTGCTGCACCTCCTTCTGGCGCTCTGAGCACTCCTTCGCTGCCTCCTTCTTGCGTTTCCGCAGCTCCTTGGCAAGGCCCAAAGCCGTCTCCTCATGCTGCGAGGCCTCCTTCACTGCCTGGCTCAGGTGTTCCACCTCCGCCAAAGCCTCGTCCACCAGCTTCTGCTTCCCTGCCTCGACTTCCTTCGCCACGGCGATCACTGCGTCCTGCTCGATGAGCTCTGACTCGAGGCGTGTTTTCAGGTCGCAAGGGCTGGTGGACTTCAGCTCCGCCAGCACGCGCGCACGCAGGCCTTGCCGGCGCTTGCGCTTGCCGGTGGCCTCCTCTGCCTCCTCCTCCTCCGCTTCTGCCTGTTCGGCTTCCTCCCCGTCATCCGCTGCTTTCTCGGCCTGTGCTGTGACGTTTGCTGCTTCCGGTGCCGGTGGGGCATCCGAGGTCCTGGTGCCGTCTGGCAAATCCTTGCCCGAGTCCTCACCCCCGGCTTCGGGTGTCTCTGCCGCGACGGCACTGGCATCCTGCTTTGCTGCGGGGTCTGCAGCACACTCCACTGCAAAGACGGGCTTCGTGGGCTCGCCCAGCTCGCTGTCCTCGGCGAAGGCAACGGAGATCGGCGGAAGGGGCATCTCGAAAAGGCCACAAAGGGAACCTCAGCACCAGAGACAGAGCCCTGCACTGACACGACGAATACTTGCGGCACGAAGCTAGCCTACACGTAAGCAGGCGTAGGCCCCAGGCTGGGATAGGAGCACTGGAGGACAGATGCGGATTCCCAGATCTAGAGATCGGTGCAGCTGAAATGGCGGCATGCATAACTTGCATCATAGGAAGAAGCTACCACATCGCGCGCACGTCCCGGATTCAGGAAGTTGACACGTAGGCATTTACCTAAGTTTTGGATCTTGCATCCCTCGCTACCCGACGCATCACAGGACTTACTGCTACCGTACAACATGATGAATCAATGCAGCTGTGTAAGAGGGTCCTGCTGATGCCACTTAATAAGTCGCTACAGCCCCAAAAAAACCAAAAACTGAAACGCTTTCTTTGCAGAATCGATAGGGCCAGTAAAGGGGCCCTTCTGGAACCGTTTGACGAACTCTCAAAAACACCCTTGTGCAGAACGTTCACAGAGGCCTTGAGGGAAACCGTATTACAAAACCTGCAATAGCCAAACATGAAACCCTATTCCGAAACACATAGTACCCTAAAAAAACCCTCAAAGGAAGCCTAAATCCTGAAGCCCGTACAGGAACCCTACACGCTATACCGCCCCTAACGGGGACTCTGTTATAGCACCCTACAGCACCCTCAGAAGAACCCTGAAACCCTCAAGCCCTTAAGGAACTGCTTAGAGGAAGCGCGGTAGTGTTTTCTGGGGCCTTACAGCGAGGCTTTCGGCTGAAAAACCCGCCGCCGGCGCGAGCCTGGCGCGTGGGGAAAGCTGCTTTGATCTGGTTTTTTAGGATGTAGGGTTTAGGGTTTTGAGTTTCGGTTTTGTTGAGAGGATCATGGGACTTAGTAAGTAGGAATACTACAAGTATTAGGTTAACCATACTTATAATTACTTATGGCCCGAAGTAAGGCACTTGTAACCATACTTACGAGGTCACATGATTTGAACGTTCAGGGCGAGGTGTTGGATTCCGTGACCTGTTGAGGACTTGCGGCCTACGGCTTGTTCTTACAGCCCTGGGGATCAAAATAAAAGCCTTATTAGTATGGTCTTTGAGCCCAAAAGCCTTGATATATGAGTCCTTAGATCCCTAGGGCAGTAGCCCTCGCGAGTGCCGTCCTAGACTTATATCTGGGCTTCAGGGGCGTTGGGAATGCCTCATGCACCAGTCGTTCCAATGGTTCTCGGGGCCTGTCATATTCAATCACAATAGTCCCTTGCCAAAGAAACTCTGATGCTGCTCCTCTGTCTTTACTACAGGTTTCGAAACGGGGGGGTTACTATCAGGAGACTCACCTCCTATCACGACTCCATTGGTCTGGTGGGCATGCTGTGATATGCTGCTGTGACGGCGACGACGAGAGCCCTTCCTCCTACCATCCTCGCTCGCTGCGATGGCTTGAATAGGGTTTAGGGTTTAAGGCTTTAGGGTTTTAGGGGTTTAGGGGCTTAGGGTTTCGGGCACCTGCAAGATGATGAAGGCCACCAGCACACCCAGTGCTGCCTTGGCAAATTGACGGAATGTAAGGTTTGCGGTTTAAGGTTTGGGGCAGTCTAGGGTGTAGGGAATGTACGATTCTTATGAACTTTTCCTTGCAGGCTCCGCAGGCTGTTTTTGGAATTCTATACGTGGGTTTATGTTTCAGATTATGCCATCGGGTTTACCTACGGCTTAGGGCCCGGCTTAGGGTTCACAACGAGGGTTTTGGACTGAAGGTTTGGGCTTAGTCAAAGGTCCGGCTAAGGGTCAAAGAGACAAGCAGGTATCTTACGGTTTCGGGTTCAGGGTTTAGGGTATAGAGAGCTAAGAAACGCCAAACCCAAAACTCCTTCAACCGTCGACACATATGCAGATGAAACCTCAACGTGATCACCTTTTCGGAAAATATTGCCCGTTCCATGATGCAGCGGAGATGTCCTAGTACTGGCCTCTTGCACCGAAACGGTTGGCCACGACCCTCCTGCCGAAGAATTCCTGCCTGCGAAAACCTTAAAGCCTCACGGTGTTGAGTCTTGATAGCCTCAGGGGTCGCTGTCGTGCTCCTGGTCTTGAGGATATTGCGGCCCCTGCGCAGCTGTTGCTCAAGAAGGAAATCAACAACCGCGATGAAGATATCAACACTAGCACGGCGACAACTGTCGACAACATGTTGACTACTAACACGGTCAATCTCCACATAGCCGCACTGACCATGACGAATACATTACTCATGCTCATCATGTAGCGAAACGTGGGAGCAGCATGTTCTGCATTTTAACAGTGCCCGCAGTGAATGTGCCTACAGAGGTTGTAGCTCCTATCCCACATAGTCATCATGAAGAGGACTGAGATCGCACCACCACATAAGTCACAGGTCGGAAGATGTAAGAAGCTTGGAAGGCGGCCACCAGCGCCATAGCAGCCTGAACCATGAAGCTCTAAGGCTTTGCTTTTAAAGGCCTCCTGATTCTACTGCCCTTATAGATGCCTTTAAAGTGGCTGTTCCAAAAAACGTGTCTTTCCTTAATTAAGGCTTCTTGTGCTGTGCAGGCTTCGTTGTACTTGGCTGTTGCTTGCTGTGGCATTTCGAACCCAATGGTTTGCAAGGCCGAGCCTGAAACGCAAGGGGGGGTATGGCAGCTTTGGTGTTTTTGGCTTGAGATTTCGGGCCGAGGGTTTAGGGGTGCAAGCAAGATATAATGTAAAATCAGAACGGAACCTTTCGGAACCCACATCCTCCTCTGACAGCTTTTCCCCTTCCACGCCGTCTCTTGCGTGCGGAAGGAATAGATGCTTGGCAGACATTTGGACCTAAACCCTAAAGCCCCTAAGGCCCTATAACCCCAAACTCGGCAACCTAAATCTTAAGTCTATCCTTAAACCAGAAAACCTGGGAACAGTTGAATTCGAAAATCTCCTCAACCCCTCAACACCTGCGAGTGAGGAGGACTTAGGCTTTGGGCTTGAATAAATGCTATATGCCGGGCCAGCCGCAAAACGAAACAAAAACGAATCCCAAACATCCGTAAACCCCATATCCATCCAGCCGCTCCCGAACCGATATTCTGGCGCCCCGGCTGCGACGCCGAAAAGCGGATGCCGCGGGGCGATCCGGGCCACCAACTCCAGCGCTGGCCCCTTGTTTAGGGTCCTCTTAACGGTTCATGTAAGAGTTCCTTCAAGATTTCTTTGGACGGCTCCAGTTAGGATTCCTTGTCAGGTTCCGATACTGGGGTGGAAGGGCTACGGATTCGGGTTTGGAGAAGTCTATAATAGGGGTCTAAGGATACCAGGGCACAGAGACTGTAGTGTTTTGGCTTTAGGGTTTAAAACCGGGTGTAATTGAAAAAAGCTGTGGCGCCGCGGCCGGGCTTTAAGGTTTAGCGTCTAGGGCTTAGGATGGGTTTTCAGGTCCAAGCTGCAAAAAGCGGGCTTTGCATTCAGGGGCTTTTCAGTTTTGCCAGGCCTTTGAGTTCAGGGAAACTCACTTGTTTAGGGTTTAGGGATTGGGCAGTTGGACATTGAATTTAAGATGGCGTGAAGAACGAGCGGCCGGGGCTGAAGATGCTATGCGTGGCTTTGCAAAGATTTGGCTTGCAGGGTGGAGGGTTGAACAGTTTGGGATGGACCCCAAACCCTAAACCCTCAACCCCTAAACCCTAAACCCCTAAACGCTAAACCCTAAACCGTGCACATGCAAGCTTGGGGTTGCCGCTCTGGGAAGCTTAAGCCTCCTGACCTTTGTACATAGTCTGAAGCTTGGCTGCAAGGGGTTCCATAAAGGGTTTAGGGTTTAGAGTTTCCGAAAATTAGGGGTACCTTAATTTGGGATCCTTATAAGTAGGATCCTACTATTTAAAGTACTATGTTTTTACCGAGAAACCAACACGTCCTGCTTGCCATCGAGTGGGTTTGGATACCGTTCTTTTAAACGTCGACAGTTTGGAAACACAAGATGGCCGGCTGGAACGAAGCTTGTATGTTGGCTTTATGGTTCGTGCTGGAAACAGAAGACTCCGCATGGCCTCCACTTCACGAATTGCCTGCAGCTGGACAGGGCTGCCAGTGACCGGCGTCGCCATTTTCGCAGGCCAGGGCTGACGCTTTGAGCTTCTGAACTTGGAGCCTCTTTTGTTGAGCGGTAGACTGGTTGGTTGTAAGCTGTCAGCTTAAGGTGTAAAGTGAGACTCGATGTGTGCATTGTGAACATTACAATGTCGGGCTCAGCAATACGCGGCCATCTGCCTATCTTTCATGTCGTCTAAAAGGATGCTACCGGAGTTGGCAAATATTGACAAATCCGCCATGGTCGGCAGCATTGAATGGTAGGCTTTGGTTCCACGTTGTCATGTCGATGCTCCCCTCTGCACCCTGAGCCCCATCGGCAATCGCTCCAAGTGCAAGAACACCGGATATCGCAAAATTGGACGGCACATCTACAATATTAGAGATGCCACGCTGATGACAAAGCACTTCATGGCAAAAGTTTCTTCACAAACGTCGATACAGTCATGGGCCATGGGCGCACGGAAATAGCTTCTGCAGCGCACTCAGTACAACTCATAGAAACCGTGACATGAAACGCCGTTTTCTTCTTTCACCAGTGGGCAAACCGGAAAGGACCAAAAACTTTGGCCCCGATGTGGGGCCAGGTTGTGAGACACGCAAGCGACTTTATGTACCACTAACTTCGCTCACTTGGAGGTTCATGGAACTTAGTAAGTATGGTTATAAGTACCTTGATTGGGGCTATAAATCATTATAAGTATGGTTACCTTAATATAAATCACTATAAATATAGCTACCTTAATAATAACCCTAGTTACTAAGTCCCATGATATTTTAAAAGCAAGCACATGCAAGCAGAGGCTTCGGAGCTCAGGCGCCAGACCGACCTGAGCTCATTGCTTTGGGAGGGCTGTGCCGTGGGTGCTTGGAGGATCATGGGACTTAGTAACTAGGGTTATTACTGGGGTAACTATACTTATACTTGCTTATAACCCCAATTAAGGGACTTATAACCATACTTACTAAGTCCCATGATCCTCCAAGTAGGCATAAAGGCATGGCTCATACGAGCGATGGCGATTCTGGGGCCGGCCTGAGCCTCGTCCTATGACTCTAGCCGAGCCTGGGGGAAGCAGAAGTACGTCTGGCCATCGTTGGTGGCAAAGCAAGTCTCAAAGCCAGGAGCGCGAAGATCCGAAACCCGTTCCCCCCGCATCAAAGGTAATGTAGCATACCTGAAGGATCGTGGGACTTAGTAACTAGGGTTATTGTTGGGGTAACCATACTTATAGTTACTTAGAACCCCAACTAAGGTACTCATAACCATACCTCCTAAGTCCTATGATCCTCCAAGTAAACCCTAGACCCTATTAACCCTAAACCCTAGACCCCAAATCCCTAAACCCCTAAATCCTACACCCTCAACCCTAAAAAGCCCACGGACAGGTCATCCACCTGCGCTGGGATTGGGCCTGGCCGGCCCCAGTCGGGGCGTTAGGGTTCAGGGGTTTTTCATAGCTTTAGAGGTGTTCCAGACGAGGGTTACTAGAAGGACGGTTTAGGGTTTCGGGACTCTGCAAACGGTCTATTACTATTATTACTACTATTACTACTATTACTACTATTACTACTATTACTACTATTACTACTATTACTACTATTATTACTATTACTACAAGTGAAACACAGGTTCCATGCTCTCTCAGGCTCTTGGGGTTCGGTGTTACACGGTCTGTCAACTTACGAGAGGTTTCCTTCGTTTTACACGCCATTCACAGGAGTTGCCCGGAACTTGGCGGTTCGAAAGCCTAAACCCTAAACCCTAAACCCTAAACCCTAAACCCTAAACCCTAAATCCTAAACCCTAAACCCTTAACCCTAAACCCTAAACCTAAATCCTAAATCCTAAACCCTAAACCTTAAACCTTAAACCCTAAACCCTAAACCCTAAACCGAAATCTTTGTTGGCTCAGGGCTCCGGAGCCTTCGGGGCTCTATGGGTCATGGCATCGGGGGATTCAGGTCGAGTCTCAAATATCTGTAGCTTCAGACTTTTAGGGCTTGCTGTGTAGTAGTAATAGTAGTAGCAGTAGTAGTAGTAGTAGTAGTAGTAGTAGTAGGAGTAGTAGGAGTAGTAGTAGTAGTCGTAGTAGTAATAGTAGTTATAGTTATAATTGTACCCCATTCCTCCATTCCCTACTAACCAAGGGTAAGTATAGTGCTACGGCCGAAGGAATCAGGACTGGCGGCATGGAAGAAAGCTCCGGTCAATTAAACTTGGGCCGGTGCTGCCATGCTCGCCGAGTCGCGGATCTGGTGACACTCCTCCACTTTTTGCTAGATCTGGTCGTCCACGTGCACTGAAGAGCTAGCTTGAGTTTGGCTCTGATCCGCGCTTGGGCTTGCATGCCTTGGAGCCATGTGCTGCAAGACGCACCCAGTCAGTCAAGCACTGCAACAACTTCTCAGAGCTTCATGTGCCAAGTGCCCGGATGCAGTGGACTCCTGCTACGCTTTTCTGAGCTGCCCTCAGTCCCCGCACGAGCTTCCACCCCATCGGGTTCTTGTCCGGCCCTCCAGGCACGGGAGCCATTAACACAGCTGAGTCATGGATCAACCTCGTCCTCTTCAGGAAGACGACAACACGGGTCCTTTACCACAGTCCGTTGGTGGGAAACCTGGAAGTACCCCAGGTACCCTGTCGAAAGAGGGCGACGGTGTCCCGGACTCGCGAGTACAGTGACAGAGGCCACTGGGAGCAGATGGGAGTGAAATGTAACAGTCAAGCACACACTCCCACGTTGTTCGTGCTAATAAGTCCACCGCGTTTGGTTCATGGCCGCCTTGCCGCAGGTTGCTGGCTTGGCCGCAACTGCTGGCTTGGCTGCAACCGAACTTGAGCAGCACGCTCTACAAACGAGCCAGTCAGCGACCGATTAAAAATGCTGCATCATGCTGAACCATGTCCTAAAGGGCCACGAATCAAGCATGTTGTAGCCCGATACCGTTAACAGAAACACAAGCTGCAGCTGCCAACAACTTGACAAAGCAGCTTCAGAAAAGGGACGCCTTACCAGCGAAAAAGGACCCAGGTTAGATGTACGCCTGCTGCGTGCCCTCGTACAGTGAAGAACCTAAGCCTGCACCAGGCTTTTCTGTGTTGGCCAGACCCGACTCTTCGGCTGCCCGGGCATTGCTTGGAGGTAGGTCCTCGCTTGGACTCTTAGGGGGTTTAGGGTTTAGTGCAGGTCCTTGCTTGGACTCTTAGAGGTTTAGGGTTTAGGGTTTAGGGTAGGTCCTCGCTTGGACTCTTGCCAAACTCTCCTTCTTCCTTAGCCGTCTCTGTTGCTTTGCTCGTCGCCTCGTTCTTCGCAAAGCCAGGACTCTGGGACGGCGCCGGTGCTGCGAAGGAATTGGAGCCTATCCGGAAGCAGTACCTGCGGGAGTCGATCTGCCACAAACATGAATCCCTCTACGCCTTTCGGATGCCTCGCATTCAAAAAAATCATAAGCGTCTACGAAAACAAGCCCTTTCGCTCCACCTGTTTGAAAATTCGTTGGCATCGGACGGGACGACCTCCGTGCCCAGCAAAGACACCGATGCCAGCAGCAACTTGTTATCGTAGACGCCCATCGTCGACAACGCCTTCGCCAGTCCTGCCCGATCCATCTCTGCAAGCTTTGCCGACATGAACTGCATGGTTTCGGCGAGGAGGGTGGGCGCCGGCGTCCTCATCAAGATGCAACCCACTGCAAGCTAGAAGCTGATGTACGATGTCGACGATACTGAATGACAATGCCAAGGCCGAAGCAGAGACAAGCTATTTCGGTTCCTGGAGCTCACAAGATCGCGGAAATAAAGAGCTGGATTGAAAATGCCCGAAGGGGTCGTGACGCCAAAAAACTGCCCAGCCTATCATGCCGTCACCAACACCTGCCATCAACTGCACCTTCGCAGCGTGCACGCTTCAGCAGAGGCCTTGCCGCATCACCTCGCCCCAACCATTGAAAGTGCAAACATCACACTTACATGTACTCTGTCGGTAAGCGACTTGCCTCGCAAGTGTTGGGTTGGAGATCCAATGCATGTGTGCCGACGAGCTGCAGCCGTATAAATGGAGTGGCAACTTGTGCATGGTCGCAGAGCCACAGAGTTCCAAGTGTGTTTATTTGTTCTCGGCACCAGGATCGACGGTGCTTGTTGTGTTCCGCACCTTGAGGCATGGCCCTAATTGCTGGAAAAAGGTGACTGTCTAGTCGTTGGCCGGCGCCAAAGATCAGCTGCTGACGTTGTACTACGAGGAGTTGGACAAGCGACATCAGCTTCTCAACCGTTCAAATCAAAAATTGGTGCAACATCCTTGCTACTTGAAGAATCATGGGACTTAGTAACTAGGGTTATACTTAAGGTAACTCCACTTATAATTGCTTATAGCCCCAATTCAGGTACTTATAGCCATGCTTGCTAAGTCCCATGATCCTCCAAGTACTGCTGGGGGCAACTTCGAGGCTGCAGCCTTGGAACGGCGGCTCCGCCGGATTCGTGGCGACCGAGTTGGCTTAAGCCCCCCCGATTCGATACTAGCTATAACCGTCGTGGATGTGGAAATCTTCGTGCTCGAGCGGTTGACAGTGTTTGTAAAGCCTGTTGCTCGATGGTACTGGTAGTGCGACGCCGCATATTAGGCGCAGGCGCAGACTACAGGCGCATGCTGGACATGGTAGCATTCAGTTTTAAGGAATGCTCCTTTGGACAATCGTGTCTGCGTGCATGTTTCCTCCAGTCTCACACCAATGTTGCATGTACTCTGTTGGTGAATGCTCTCACTTAAGTAAGCGTTGGATTGGCGATCTACTGCATGTGTGCCGAATGACTGCAGGCGCTAGCCAGTCAGAGAACTGTTGCAGAAAGCCAAAAGCACCAAAAAACATGTCCTCTGGAGGTTGAACGCGATGAGCTCCTGCTGCCCGCCAAGTGCTGCCCGGAAGGTCAAGGCGGAAACGGTCATCACAAAGAGCAGGGTTACGGCTGCCCCCATCATGCCCATGATCACCGAACCCACTCCATCGGCGAAGTCTTTCATGCTACCCTCGAGGCCGCCTAAGTACAGTGCATTCGAGGCCACAAGCATTGTGATGCAGAAGCCGATGAAGCAATCCAGCACGTTCAGAAGCGGCACCTTCCATGGCCAAGCGTTTGCTTGGATGATCAGTATGACCATAAACACGAGCATGACAGACATGACCTGGACAGGCGGATAGTCCGTCGCCAACGCGATCGGGAGCGACATCAGCGGACCCCGTAACAGCAACAGCACTCCAAACCACCAGGAGTCCAGCCGAAAGCGGAAAAGAAGGAATCTGAAGGCTTTCACATTGGCGTGCTGCCCATTCCGGCTCCATTTCGGCACCACGATCACGGCATAGGTGCATACTGCCAGGAAGCCCACGACGCCCAGCAAGAGGAGCAACAGGCCGCAGATCAGCATGACGGCGTGATCCTGCGCGGGGTGAGTTTCTCATATCAATATGATTTGTATGCATTCTGCAGGTATGCTTCCAGTTCTTCTGAACCAGGCTTGCACATCCGACTAACTACTGCAACTCCGCCCAGGCATAGGGTAATCATGATGTATGATGTACAAATGGGTGGTTGTCAAAATTTGGGTCCCTTTTTGGGTACCCGACATATCAGGTGCCGTACTATAATAAGGACCCAAAAAGGGACCCTAAGTTTTACAACCACCCAAATATCTACAAGAAGAGTGGTGGTCCTCCGTGCCACAAGTGATGCTGGGGTACTTCAAGAGGCTGAAGACGCCGCTCGGGTGACTGATCCAGGGATTCAGGCTTGAAGCTTGGGGTCGTCTGGAAGTTAGGTTTAGGGTTGAGAGTTCGGGGTGGGTTTAGGGTTTAGGGTTTAGAGTTCAGGGTGTAGGGTTTAGGGTGTGTCTAAGCTCGAGACAAAAGTTGTTCTCTGGGTATCTCTACTTGCAGGGTCGGGGGACTTAGTAACTGGCTATTTTAGGGACTTATAAGTACCATAACCCCAATTAGGGTCCTTGTTGGGGTAGTTACAAGTCTACTTACTACCTACTTACTAAGTCCCCCGACCCTCCAAGTAGGTTCTTACGGGGGCAATGCAATGTTCACCCAACGCCTGAAGCACATCATCGGCGCCATGGAAATGGTGCTCATCGTGCTGAATGCAAGCTGAAGCAAGGCCCCAATCGTGCTCTTCGTCTTGCTGCCTTCCCATCGCAGCCTCTTGGGGAGGAGCTTGGATGCATGGTGGCAGCTCACGAGCCAGCACACAGCACTCGGGAAGACAAGGACCGACACAATGTAGCGAGCCGGGGCCGAACCACCTGCGACGCAGCTGAAGGCAAAGTTATCGAAGTCCAGCAGAAATACCTGAAGAAATGCATATATGGCTCTCAAACCTTCAGGGACTCGAACGGTCATCGTCCCAATGATGCCGACGGCCTGTAGCGACGAGATGGTCATGCCGAAGGCACAGGTCGTTGTAAAGAGCACGGAGGCCTTGGCCGTTTTTTGAGCAGTCATCATGTAGTAGACCATGACCAGGCCAGCCAACATCACTGTGACTGCGAGGATCCAGCCTAGTTGCTGCCAGGGCGTGCACTCCTCGCACTGTCCCTCAGACCTGTCCCAGTACCTTCCGCTGGGGCAATCGGTGCAGGCCGTGTTGTTCAGTAGTCCCGTACAAGTAGCAGGGATGCCACCCGGACAGCGGGTGCCTGCAGCAGCCTCGACGCAGCGATACAGGTCGAGCGGCTCCGCCGTGCTGCTGTAGAATCCGGGAAGGATGCTCGCTACAAACTCTGAGCCGAGGTTCGAGCTGCCGGACCGAAGGCCCTGGAGTGTGGCGAGCGCCGGGCAGTCCAAGCCTGTCACACAACGCATCGTTTCGGTCTTCGGTCTCGCTCTGAACAGAGAACAGATCCCATCCGGCGGCCCCGGCCTTCCCCGCACTGGTGCTCTCCGAAGCATCAATGAAGCCAGTCGGGCAGCCACAGTCCTGAAGTGTAGTGGACCCCAAACCTAAGGTCGTGCCACCTGCGCAAGGCTTGCAGCTGCTGGAACCTGGCTCATCCTGGTACTCACCGATTTTGCAACGATTACATTCTTGACTGCCAGAGTTATTCTGCGACTTCCCAAGCTGGCACAGTTCGCACTGCAAAGCTGCACCCGATGCTTGGCTACTTCCAGGTGCACAGAACTCGCACACATGGGTAATCCCTGTCAGGTCATTCAACCGAGCCGAATATCTTCCGGAAACACAAGCACGGCACTCCAGGAAGGTCGGGTCTGCACGTGTGCCAACAAAGGTATCTTGAATCGTGTCGTAGAGGCCGAAGCCGGGGGAGCACTTGGTGCGGTCCGGCAGCCACTCCTGCCAGCTAGGATTCGACTGCAACCAGCGACCTTGGCTGTCGACCCCTGGCTCGCGCTGCTCGACTCAGCTCTAAGCATCACACCCCGAAAAACAGATGCAAACATGAAGCTGCCCTCAAGTCTGTACATCGTTGACCAAGTGACAGGCCACAGTCTCATAGGAGTCCCCGCTGTCTTGCATGTCCTTCAGCATGTTCATGACATCGTTGCGGCCCAATCGCAAATTCCGCACGAGGTCTTCCACCGAGGGCGCTAAGGTGACCAAGTCCTGGCTGACGAGCTTGGTAACCGCGGTCGATGCAGCCACAGTGCGCTTGTCACCACTGGTGTACGCACGGAAGTCATACGGAGGAAACACGATCTCGACCGGATCAAGATCCAAGAACGTGGTATCTGGAACCCACCAGTAAAAGAACACGTTGACGTCTCGAGGGAGTGTCGACCACGATCTCGCAACCGCGATGGCGACAGGCATGTCATAGCTAGTAACCTTTTGCATCAAATCATCCATACCCCAACCCGAGCCGCCAGTGACATAAGGCACACACCGAGTCGAATCTTGGCGGCAAGTCGGAGAGAGCCAGAAGTAATCGTCTGGACAAATGGCAGCAAGCGACCCATCAGGGAGCCTCTCGACACCCGCGTCGTCACCTGCCGCTTCTCGCCAACATGATTACGCCCAGGCCTACACAATGACACCAAGCCCACTCGCGCCTAGCTCTACAGTGTGCCCTGCCCTTGTTCAGCAGCCCCACCTGTGATGCGCAGATAATTTTCGTTCGCTGCTGTCATCGTGGAACGAGTTTCTGCACAAGGGACGATCAGGCTACGGTTTATAGAAGCCAGCTCAGCGAAGTACCTTGATGGCTCGCTCCACGACATGTTCCATCCGCGGTAAAAGTCCAGCACAATCCCATCCTGGTAGTAAGCATGGTTCTTCACTGTCTTCCGGATGAAAACGGAAGAGGTGCCATCGTAACCCATGCTGCCCACATCCACAGGAGCCATAGAGACATATTGACTTTGGATGAGTTTCCACTCATTCTGATAAGTTTCCGACCATGCCTCGAGACTAATGTGGTTGTAAGTCAGTGGTTGACCACATGCCCTGTCGCTGCTGTTACCAGGCGCCTTACAACCAAGCAGCGCGTAGAAGCTACTCAAAGTGCCGGGACCAGGACCGTTCGTCTCAGCATGGAAGCCCATCTGTTCCTGGAGCCCAAGATGTCAAGAAAAGGCCTAACTTCCCGATAAATCCGAAAGCAAAGCTCGGTCCTCGATGATGATCTTCAGTAGGTGGGTTGTGAGGAAAGATGCATCCCAATCACAAGTCCACATGCCAATGGGGTAGGACTCGCCATTGACATTCGTCAATTACTTCCGCTGGCTGATGTTAATGGCCTCTGGCAGGCACGATGCACCTGTCGGAACTGGGAAGAGGACGGCCAAAAGCACCAACCATGCCATGCTCGCAGACACAGGCTTTCGAGACGATCTGGGCATGAGCCTGAAAATCCTCCGTGAGGTAAATTGTTGACAAATCGGCAAAAAGGCGCATAGCTGACCTATCTCATTGCGCATCACTGCATTGACGCTGAAAATCCCCTTGCCACGTGGTTGCATCGTTTAGACTCAATCGTTTCTGCAACGGGCATGTGCTTTGAGTTTGAAGGTTGCGAACTCGTTTGACCCCATCGGCGCCGACTTCAGACTCACAGAAGCTGGCTGTCTGAGCTGTCATCCAGGCGCTCAAGACTCAAGTCCTTGCCGGGACACTTTAGTCCCAAAAATCACGCATGCAGATCAACAAAGAAGATATGCAATATTCGTATGTTGCCACAAATCAGACCATGAAATCAGACAAGATCAAAGGGAGTCCAATTTCTATGTTTCATGTTGGAAATCGCACTCATTTTTTTTGTTACAATAGCAGCGTACAAGTCAAGGAGTGATTGATTCATGAATTCGGCATGCGGCATCGGCGACATGCCCCTCTGAGCCTACTCGCGTGGACATTTTGGGGAGAGAATAGGGACGTATCAATCACGATTGAAAGTTGTCTTACATTCTTTGTCCCAGAAATCATGCATGCAGATCAACAAAGAAGATATGCAATTTTCGTACGTTGCGACAAATCAAACCATGAAATGAGCAAAGATCAAAGGGAGTCCAATCGAGTATGTTTCGTGTTTTTGGCATAGGCGGGCTTCATCGACAGCGACGGCTGCACTCAGTCCCGAACCAAATCACGAAATCACAAACACGTGCAACAAAGGTGTAACGAAGCAGAGACCGGGTTACGTCGTTAGTTGGCTTGCCCACTCAACCTACCTACGGCCAGGCTCAGCAGCCGATCCGGAGCAGCAAAGTTTTTTTTTGGCGTGTGCGGGCCTCGTCGACTGCGTCAGCAGCTCTCGGTCCCTACAAGACCAAAAGCAGTGAAACAAGCTGCGACGCGCAGGCTTTGCCGGCAGGAGTCGTTTAGCTACGGTTCCCGCGCTGGCTTGCAAATTGCATCAGACCTCATAAAATGGCCCCTCTCAGATGGCCCCTCTCAGATGGCCCTGCCCTCCAGACAACGGGTGGAGCCCAATGCAAAGCTCCGGCCGTTCTAGACAACGGTCTGCCCCCGCGTCAAGTTTAAGCTGGGTCGTGCACACCAAAGTCCAAGCTAGGAGCTGGTGTATAGGCGTCCAGCGGCCAAACTCCACACTTGCGGCCCAACGCAGACAAATGGCCTCACATGGTTGCGTTCCCTAGGCTCAGACAGCGTTTGCAGAGTGGATGTGAACGAAGCACGCGGGTAGGACGGCTAGAACCTTGCATGGAGGGCTGCCATCAGTAGGACTCCGGGTCGGCCGCGTGCCAGTGGTGGTGTCATTGATGCCGGCCGGCCGTCGGCGGGGGCACATCAATAACCAATGGGCAAAAGGTCGTAACGTGGAGCAGCGGAGCACGTGCAAAATGGTCGCACCCTGCATGCACGCCCGTTACATCCAGTGCTCATCCTTCGATAATGCAGGCACTGTCGACGCGTGAGCTGGCCGCGTGCCATGGTGGTCATTGATGCTGGCCGCCGGCGATTTTTTTGGCGTCGGCGGGCTTTCTTGGCGTGGGCGGGCCTCAAAGACAGCAGGTTGCTGCACTCGGTCCCAGTAAGAACTACAATAATGCCAATAACAAAAACAACTGTACAAAAGAGAAGACTACGCATAACAGGGTGAGACGGGCCGCGACTAGCAGACTTAGCCGGCAGACGTCGTTCGGCAAGACATGCCCGGCACCTAGCAACTACCACCGCTCAGACCCCGCTTCCCAGTTGGACTGAGTCGCGCAATGGCACATATATGACATATATTGCCCAGCGTTCAACTTCACAACTGCCCAAGACACAGAAGGCTACAAGCTAAAGTAAGCAGACAGGCTAAGAGACTTTTGACTTTGCCGGAAACGCGAAGGTAGTCGAAAGCTGAAGCAGTGAGAACAACAGCTGAGAGCTGCCGAGTGTTACGACCCCTCTCGCCCTTGAACCGCTCGGTATACATAGCAACAAAAGCACCAAAGAATATAATATGTTGAAAGCCAGAAAGTAACGAGCGAAGCAAGCGCAAGCCCTTCAGGGTGGGCGGGCTGGGAAAAGAAAAAGCTGCTAGCGACAAGCAACTGAGCTAAGTCGAGCTGAGCTGTGTCTTGGGCCAAAACATTGTGTTTGGAGCATAATAAAGTAAAACATACATGAGTAAACACATGACACGTTCAACTTCACAACTGCCCAAGACACAGAAGGCTACAAGCTAAAGTAAGCAGACAGGCTAAGAGACTTTTGACTTTGCCGGAAACGCGAAGGTAGTCGAAAGCTGAAGCAGTGAGAACAACAGCTGAGAGCTGCCGAGTGTTACGACCCAATGTAATTACTGGCAAAGTCAAAGTCTCGCCGACGGTACGTTCCCCCAATGTGAGAAGTGAGGGTTTGACTGCTGCTCAAGTGACACGCTACACCCCGGGCAAACATCCTGCGGGCATAAAGCAGCCCACACATGCTGCGCCCCGGGCAAATATCCTGCGGGCTTACAATATGCACATAAGGCCCCGGGCAAAGATCCTGCGGGCGTAAAGCATACCATGCTGCACCCCGGGCAAACATCCTGCGGGCGTAAAGCAGCCATGACCTGCAGCGCCCCGGGCAAACATCCTGCGGGCGTCATGCAGCCATAAATAAACATAAGGCCCCGGGCAAAATTCCTGCGGGCGTAAAGTATGCAGTGCTGCGCCCCGGGCAAAAATCCTGCGGGCTTAAAGCAGCCATACATATACACATAAGGCCCCGGGCAAAGATCCTGCGGGATAAAGCATACCATGCTGCACCCCGGGCAAACATTCCGCGGGCGTAAAGCAGCCATGACCTGCAGCGCCCCGGGCAAACATCCTGCGGGCGTCATGCAGCCATAAATAAACATAAGGCCCCGGGCAAAATTCCTGCGGGCGTAAAGTATGCAGTGCTGCGCCCCGGGCAAAAGTCCTGCGGGCGTGAAGCAGCCATACATATCATAAGGCCCCGGGCAAAGATCCTGCGGGCTCAAAGCATACCATGCTGCACCCGGGGCAAACATCCTGCGGGCGTAAGGCAGCCCATACATGCTGCACCCCGGGCAAATATCCTGCGGGCGTAAAGCAGCCCATACATGCTGCACCCCGGGCAAATGTCCTGCGGGCGTAAAGCATAGCATGCTGCACCCCGGGCAAATATCCTGCGGGCTTAAAGCAGCCATACATATGCATAAGGCCCCGGGCAAAGATCCTGCGGGCGTAAAGCATACCATGCTGCACCCCGGGCAAACATCCTGCGGGCGTAAAGCAGCCATGACCTGTAGCACTCCGGGCAGATATACTGCGGGCACAACGCAGCCTTACATGTTCAACTGGCTTCAGGCAAAAATCCTGCAGACTTGCAACATATCACATGCCGCACCCCGGGAAAACTTCCTGCGGACGTAAAGTAAAGCAGTCATGACGAGTCATGACCTACACGCTGCAGCCCGGGCATAAAGCACTGTCTATCCGGGTCTGACTAACATAGCTAACCCGGTCACCGTTCAGAACCGTATGACGCATAAACCTCCTATATAGGATGTGAGCAAAGCAGTGCTCCGGGCTAGATGTTTGCACCGATAGTTTGCACCGATCATATACGCAGAAAACAGCCAAACTCTAAAACCGAAGGTGGCCAAGCTTGCCAAGACGTGCGCACAAAGCATCTGCGCTGTTACAGTGCATACAACGAAAAGTGGCGCAGGAAACGCGATAGAGCGTAAAACAAGCACTCCTCTCCATGCCAAAATCTACAGGTGCTAACTGCTAGACGCCAGCTAAACGAGCCAATGCCTGCGCACAAAGGCAACAGCACTGCGGAAGTGCATACTGCTAAGCTTACCATATGACGGCTCTAGCCCACGCTGGCTCTACAGTAACTTGAGCTCCCAAAGCAAAGCGCCGAAGCACTACGCAAGCAAGGCATAGGCAAGCAAAGCTAGAGCAACTTGTTGAGTTCACGAAGCAGAGTGCCGCAGCACTACGCAAGCGGGGCAGGTGAGGCAATACGCAAGCTAGGCAAATGTACTTCTGACGCACGAGCCGTCCTTGATGAGCCCGCAAAACAAAAAGCTAACGACTAGAATCTACGGCCTGCGTGCGGCCACGTGCCAAGCACTACGCAGGAGAGGCAAATGCACCTCTGATGCGCAGGGCTGTCCACCGATGGGCCCGAAAAGCAGTTACACCTGTAAAGTGGGCCCAGACGCCAAGCCAGCTAGAGCAACTTGTTGAGGTCTCGAAGCAAAGTGCCGTAGCACTACGCAAGCGGGGCCAATACCCCTCTGACGCATGTGCCTGTTCCGGCTCTCAAAGCTAGAGCAACTTGTTGAGCTCTCGAAGCAAAGTGCCTTAGCACGACGCAAGCGGAGTCAATACCCCTCTGACGCATGTGCCTGTCCCGGCTCTTAAAGCTAGAGCAACTTGTTGAGCTCTCGAAGCAAAGTGCCGTCGCACTGCGGGGCCAATACCCCTCTGACGCATGTGCCTGTCCCGGCTCTCAAAGCTGGAGCAACTTGTTGAGCTCTCGAAGCAAAGTGCCGTAGCACTACGCGAGCGGGGCCAATACCCTTCTGATGCATGTGCCTGTCCCGGCTCTCAAAGCTAGAGCAACTTGTTGAGCTCTCGAAGCAAAGTGCCGTAGCACGACGCAAGCGGAGCCAATACCCCTCTGACGCATGTGCCTGTCCCGGCTCTTAAAGCTAGAGCAACTTGTTGAGCTCTCGAAGCAAAGTGCCGTCGCACTACGCAAGCGGGGCCAATACCCCTCTGACGCATGCGCCTGTCCCGGCTCTCAAAGCTGGAGCAACTTGTTGAGCTCTCGAAGCAAAAGTGCCGTAGCACTACGTGAGCGGGGCCAATACCCCTCTGACCCATGTGCCTGTCCCGGCTCTCAAAGCTAGAGCAACTTGTTGAGCTCTCGAAGCAAAGTGCCGTAGCACTACGCGAGACGCGAGCGGGGCCAATACCCCTCTGACGCATGTGCCTGTCCCGGCTCTCAAAGCAGAGCAACTTGTTGAGCTCTCGAAGCAAAGTGCTGAGGCACTACGCACGCTAGGCAAATGCACTTCTGACGCACGAGCCGTCCCGGGAGAGCCCGCAAAGCAGCGGCCGTGTGCGGCCACGCAGCACACACGTAAACTGCCAAGCACTACGTGGGAGACGCAAATGCACTTCTGATGCGCTGGGCGGGTTGGCCCGGAATGCAGCTACGTCTGTGAGTGGGCCCAACGGCCACGCGGTGCAGAAGCGAGAGTAAATCCGCATCAGAAACGCAAAGGTTTTGCGCTCGTCAAACGACGGATGTAAAGCACTGAAGGACGCATGTTGTGGCTCATACCATGAGCAGCACGAAACACGCAATAGGAGCACACTTGCCACGCTGAAGATGCCGGAGGTATAGTTGCGATACAAAACGCATGTCATCATGCATGTAAGCTGTACTGTTGGGTAGTTGTATACCCTCAAAGCTGTTGTTGAGTCGTTGCTAAGCCTCAAAAGCCACAGACTGCTGGGTAGCTGGATAGCATCAAAGCTGCGTTGCAGCGTCGCCAATCGTCAAAATCTGCACTTCTGGGCAGATGTGTACCTCAAAAGCTGTGGTTGAAGTCGTTGCCCAAGCATCCAGGCTGTATAGTACTGGGTAGTAAGATACCCTCAAAGCTGCGGTAAAAAGCGTTGCCAATGTCAAAAGCTGCCGGCAGCTGGGTACGTGGATACCCTCAATGCTGTGTTAAAGCAGTTAAGTATCAAACAGGCGCAGAAGGCTGGATAGCTGGGTACACTCAACGCCGTCGTTGACATTGTGGCCAACAGTCAAAAGCCGTACTGCTGGATAGTTGAATACCCTCAAAGCTGTGATTGAGTCGTTAACCACGCGTCAAAAGCGACAGACTGCTTGGTAGTTGGATACCCTCCAAGCCGCGGTTGCAGCCGCTGCCCAACCTCAAAATATGCACCGGGCAGCTGGACGCCATCCAAGCTCCGGTTGAACTCCTGGCCGAACGTCAGGCTTGGCAGGCTGCTGGGTAGATGGATGCCCTTGAATCTCTTGTTGAAGCGATAGCCAAATGTCAAACGTTGCAGGAGGTTGGGTAGTTGGATGCCATCCAAGCTCTTGTTGAAACTGCCGCCAAACGTCAAAGCTTGACAGCTGCTGGGTAGTTGGATGCCCTCCAATCTCTTGTTGAAACTCTGCAGGCTTCTGGGCCGTTGGATGTCCTCCAAGCGCGTGTTGAAGTCGAAACCAAATGTCAAACTTTGCAGGCTGATGGGCAGTTGGATGCCCTCCAGGCTCTGGTTAAAGCGATTGTCAAACTCCAAGCTCTACAAGCTGCTGGGTAGTTGGATGCCGGTTGAAGTGGTAGCTAAACGCCAAATTCTGCTGGCTGCTGGGCAGTTGGATGCCCTACATGCGCTGGTTGAAGTCAAAACCAAAGTCAAACTTTGCAGGCTGCTGAGTAATTGGATGCCATCCAACCTGTGATTGAAGCGATTGCCAAACTCCCCAACTCTGCAGGCTGCTGGGCAGTTGGATGCCCTCAAAGCCGATTCAAATTCAAGCCAAACGTCAAATGCCATCCAAGCTCCGGTTGAACTCCTGGCCAAACGTCAAACTTTGCAGGCTGCTGGGTAAATGGATGCCCTCAGATCTCTTGTTGACACTATAGCCAAACGTCAAACGTTGCAGGCGGCTGGGTAGTTGGATGCCATCCAAGCTCTTGTTGAAACTGTCACCGAACGTCAAACTTTGCATGATGCTGGGTAGTTGGATGCCCTCCAATCTAGCGTTGAAACTGTATCCAACCATCAGATTCTGCACGCTGCTGAGCAGTTGGATGCCCTACATGCGCTGGTTGAAGTCGGAATCAACCGTCAAACTTTGTAGGCTGCTGGGCAGTTGGATGCCCTCCAAGCTCTGATTGGCGCGATTGCCACAACCCAAACTCTGCAGGCTGCTGGGCGGTTGGATGCCCTCAAAGCTCTGGTTGAAGTCGAAGCCAAACGTCAAACTCTGCAGGCTGATGGGTAATTGGATGCCATCCAACCTAAGCTCTTGTTGAAACTATAGCTCACCGCAATCTGAGCCAAGGGACAAACACGGCAGTGGGGGTGGGAGCAATGCACACGCAAGCGACCCAGAAACACGCCTTTTCCGCAGGGGCGAGAGAGATCCGATCCGGGCCACGGTGGCGAACCACCAGGCCCAACTTAAAAAACCCTGTTGGTGAGAAGGAGCGCCGGAGGTCACTCGGCCCCCTAGCCGTGGCGACCGGCGTCGTCGTTCCTCGTGCGCGAGACGGCATCCACCCGTCGGGGATCGTCGGGGATCATCGGGAACGAACTTGACCCAGGCCCGCCGAATGCGGTCTTCAAAGACCACACAGTTCGCACCGCGCTGGGATGCAAGGGTCAGCGCGAAAGTGATAAAGAGCGGGTCGATGTCGCTGGATGACGTGATCTGGAACGTCATTGCCAGGGATGTTGACGTTGGCCGGCATTTCGTTCCACGAACTTGCCATGTTGAACAAGAGGCCGGAGCTGACCAAGAAACGGAAAAAGACGTCGTCGTATGCCGACGTGCTGAGAGCCCACACGATAGCAAGACTGAGAGAAGCTAAGGAAATAGACCAATGCCAATGCAAGCACACAAGAATGCCGACCCCCTTGGCTGTCTTGCTTTCGCGGCAGGCAGCAGTAGCCTGCGACCTCCAGGCACGGAGCGGCTGCGACGAATGAGCAGCCAACGCGACCGAGACACCGACCTCCTTGCCATGTAGCACATAGACAGAGCAGGTCCGTACGGCTGGACTGGCTGCAACGCCTGGCCAGACTCAACTAGTGATGCGTTGAGGCTAAAGACAAAACATGCGGGCAACCTTTGTTCCGATGTAGACGGCTTGGCAGGGGTTCAATCCATGTCCTCCAAACCAGCAGCTCTAGACAAGGTCGTGGCTCCAGGGATGCAAGTCAATGAAGGTCGCACCCCATCGGGTAAAAAATGTCTGCAACCGCGGTCCCTGGTACTCCGTTGGCTTCCCGGGAAGCGGCCTCTGGCGCACCAGAAGCTCGAAGATCTGCAGGTTCCTGCCCTTGGTTCTCATCAGTGGTAGTTGTGCGCCCATTGCTGCCCGACTCAGGTGGTGCACTGTAGGCATGCCCGCTGCCTTCTCGAGGCGCCAGAGGTCGCACATAGCCATGGACCTTGGGTCACTGCTGCAGACTCGATGCAAGTGCCAGGTTCATGAAAATGTCCCCCTTGGAGACTTTCTGGGAGACCAAACAGTTGCATGTCTGTGGCTCCCTGTGGACGTGCTCGCCGGTCAGCTCATTGACCGGAACCGGCGCAGGAGGGCCGTGTGGCGGCCACTACGGGCCCGCTCCAGGGTAAGCCGTCGGCTCTCCGTCCGACTTCGGCTCCGAAGGGAGCTCGGCAAGATTGATGGCAATGGCTGCCTGCTCATTTGTCCATGTGATGCCACATGGCGTGCCGCCATGGAGAGCAAGAGCGAGCGACGCATGTCGCAAGCTGCCTTTCAAACTTCAAGCCACAGGTTGCTTAAAGGCAAGGCAGGCTCAAGATCGAGGAGTCACTCGCAAGAAGTCAATGCAGCTGACGGCACCAGTTGCAGCAGATGACCAAAAAGGCCCCTCTTGCCAGGACAGACACCAACGTGCCCAGCTGCCAAGAGCCTGGCAGACTACAAGGACTAAGAGCCCGACGACCATGCAGGAGGCTTGTGCAAGGGTGGCATTGCGGCATAGGAGGGTGTCGAAGAAAGGAGCAGACGTGAAACTTTTCCCCTCCCACGAGATTCCTGGGTCGTGCTTGGCTCTGAGTACCTGTCGACACCAAGTGCAGAGGGGCGCACCATGCCTCGCTTGCCCGGGCGACACCAGCTTGTCCTCCACGGAAGATAGAACTGCCCTGCACCTCTGATTGAATTTTCCTTTTTGCTCTTTAATTCAGTTCCATCGTGTAATCGGAGTCTTTTATTGCTTCATGGTTGCGTGTCTCTTTGCGCAGGAGGTGCATTCGGCTGTCACAAACCACAGGCGTTACACAGCAATTCCGCTTCCCCGCGCAACACAGACTCGTCCTTCCAGACGCTGTTTGTGTCAACTGGCATTTGATTTTTGGTGTTTTTCAGTCTGCCTCAAACTGTTAGAAATGTTTTTTGAGTCAGATTACTGACCACACTCGTTTTGTCTCGTTCCTTCCGTATGCTGTCAGCTCAAGAAAAAAATCGAGTGCTGCACACTCTGTTTTTTTGGTAGCGGACTTCTGAGGGCTGTCAAGCGCCGCGGCCTCACCCGTACAAGGTTGGAGTTGAAGGTTCTCCCAGAAGGTACCTGTGCCTGAGAAAGACATGGACTTTGACTTGTTTAGACCAGATCCTGCTTGTCCTATGAGTCCGCCTGCAGCTCAAAGGTGGAAGTGTTCTTGCTGCTGTGTCTGGAACGCCTGTTCGGCCACCAGTGCCGCCGACGTCCACTTTGGGTGCGGACCAACTGCACACGCGGCTCCAAATGTGGGGTCGAACAATCCAAGCAATTTTGGCTTCGCTTGAGTGGCCCCCCCCTCTGTTCTCTCATGTCTATCACTTCCACCGGCAAGCTGTCTGTTGGAAATTCTTGTTCTTGGAGAATGATTTTTCCAGATTGGATGCTTGCCTGTGGGCGGATCGCCTGAACGTACGGACTTGGGTTTGGGCCCCAGAATAGGAATTCGTGACCCCAAAATAGGGGCCGCCAAGCGACCCCGATTTTGGGGTTCTCTAGTTGCCAGTCAAAATATGTTAAAGGAGGTTGGCTGCATTTCGCGGCTCCTTTTCTGAGGCCGCAAGACGGCCCCAGTTTTGGGGTCGCAAGTTTGATTCCTGCACCCACAGTCTCGTCAGCTGCGCATGTCATTGATTGTATTGACTTTGGGGAGCGTCTGGTGGAGGACCGTTTGGAAGGTCGGAACTTGTCCAAAGTAGCTTTGTGCTCGCCCTTAAAAGTGCTGCAGCCAGCGGAATGCAACTGTTCTCTCATGTCTATCACTTCCACCGGCAAGCTGTCTGTTGGAAATTCTTGTTCTTGGAGAATGATTTTTCCAGATTGGATGCTTGCCTGTGGGCGGATCGCCTTGATGTAGCAGTTTGGAACGTACGGGCTTGGGTTTGGGCCCCAGAATAGGAATTCGTGACCCCAAAATAGGGGCCGCCAAGCGGCCCCGATTTTGGGGTCCTCTAGTTGCCAGTCAAAATATGTTAAAGGAGGTTGGCTGCATTTCGCGGCTCCTTTTCTGGGGCCGCGAGACGGCCCCAGTTTTGGGGTCCTGCACCCACAGCGGCTGAATCTCGTCAGCTGCGCATGTCATTGATTGTATTGACTTTGGGGAGCGTCTGGTGGAGGACCGTTTGGAAGGTCGGAACTTGTCCAAAGCAGCTTTGTGCTCGCCCTTAAAAGTGCTGCAGCCAGCGGAATGCAACTGTGGAGGGCCGACCTGGCGAAGCCAGAATTGCTTGTGTTTTGCGGGCCTTAAAATGGGGTCGCCCGACAGCCTCATAACTGTGCAGCTTTGAGATCGTACAAAGACAGGGAAATTGTTGCAGAGGTGACTCTGCATTTCTGAACAGAGCAGATCAAGCCATGCAGAGTTATGGTATCGAGAAGGTCGGCCGGAACAGATCATACAAGAGCGGCGGAATTTTCTGGAAGGTATCTCCACCAGATCTGAACAGGACTTCTTGAGCTGTGCAGAGTTATGGTATCGAGAGGTGTGGCTGACGGTTCGGAATTTGTGCACGGTGCTTAACTCCAAAACCCCCTCATGCACGACATGGGCTCACCTGGCTCTCGCCAGATTTTTTTTGCTCTTTTAGCAGAGACCCATTTGCAAATTTCTTGCCTCTGCCTTGCATTTGCTGCCAGACCGGTTGTTGCGTTCCCTCAAAAAGAACAGTTCGAACTGCACTTTTCGCTGTCGGAGGTTGCACCTCTACTTCAATTTCCCTTTTTGCTCTTTGAGTCAGTTCCATCGTGTAATCGGAGTCTTTTATTGCTTCATGGTTGCGTGTCTCTTTGCGCAGGAGGTGCATTCGGCTGTCACAAACCACAGGCGTTGCTCAGCAATTCCGCATCCCCGCGCAACACAGACCCGTCCCTCCCCCGCACACAGGCCCGTGGTGGTTTCTGAATTTCTGGAAACATGTGGACGAGCAGGATTCTTCCAGACGCTGTTTGTGTCAACTGGCATTTGATTTTTGGTGTTTTTCAGTCTGCCTCAAACTGTTAGAAGTGCTTTTTGAGTCAGATTACTGACCACACTCGTTTTGTCTCGTTTCCTTCCGTATGCTGTCAGCTCAAGAAAAAAATCGAGTGCTGCACACTCTGTTTTTTTGGTAGCGACTTCTGAGAGCTGTCAAGCGCCGCGGCCTCACCCGTACAAGGTTGGAGTTGAAGGTTCTCCCAGAAGGTACCTGTGCCTGAGAAAGACATGGACTTTGACTTGTTTAGACCAGATCCTGCTTGTCCTATGAGTCCGCCTGCAGCTCAAAGGTGGAAGTGTTCTTGCTGCTGTGTCTGGAACGCCTGTTCGGCCACCAGTGCCGCCGACGTCCACTTTGGGTGCGGACCAACTGCAGCACACGCGGCTCCAAATGTGGGGTCGAACAATCCAAGCAATTTTGGCTTCGCTTGAGTGGCCCCCCTCTGTTCTCTCATGTCTATCACTTCCACCGGCAAGCTGTCTGTTGGAAATTCTTGTTCTTGGAGAATGATTTTTCCACACTGGATGCCTGCCTGTGGGCGGGTCGCCTTGATGTAGCAGTTTGGAACGTACGGGCTTGGGTTTGGGCCCCAGAATAGGAATTCGTGACCCCAAAATAGGGGCCGCCAAGCGGCCCCGATTTTGGGGTCCTCTAGTTGCCAGTCAAAATATGTTAAAGGAGGTTGGCTGCATTTCGCGGCTCCTTTTCTGGGGCCGCGAGACGGCCCCAGTTTTGGGGTCGCAAGTTTGATTCCTGCACCCACAGCGGCTGAATCTCGTCAGCTGCGCATGTCATTGATTGTATTGACTTTGGGGAGCGTCTGGTGGAGGACCGTTTGGAAGGTCGGAACTTGTCCAAAGCAGCTTTGTGCTCGCCCTTAAAAGTGCTGCAGCCAGCGGAATGCAACTGTGGAGGGCCGACCTGGCGAAGCCAGAATTGCTTGTGTTTTGCGGGCCTTAAAATGGGGTCGCCCGACAGCCTCATAACTGTGCAGCTTTGAGATCGTACAAAGACAGGGAAATTGTTGCAGAGGTGACTCTGCATTTCTGAACAGAGCAGATCAAGCCATGCAGAGTTATGGTATCGAGAAGGTCGGCCGGAACAGATCATACAAGAGCGGCGGAATTTTCTGGAAGGTATCTCCACCAGATCTGAACAGGACTTCTTGAGCTGTGCAGAGTTATGGTATCGAGAGGTGTGGCTGACGGTTCGGAATTTGTGCACGGTGCTTAACTCCAAAACCCCCTCATGCACGACATGGGCTCACCTGGCTCTCGCCAGATTTTTTTTGCTCTTTTAGCAGAGACCCATTTGCAAATTTCTTGCCTCTGCCTTGCATTTGCTGCCAGACCGGTTGTTGCGTTCCCTCAAAAAGAACAGTTCGAACTGCACTTTTCGCTGTCGGAGGTTGCACCTCTACTTCAATTTCCCTTTTTGCTCTTTGAGTCAGTTCCATCGTGTAATCGGAGTCTTTTATTGCTTCATGGTTGCGTGTCTCTTTGCGCAGGAGGTGCATTCGGCTGTCACAAACCACAGGCGTTGCTCAGCAATTCCGCATCCCCGCGCAACACAGACCCGTCTCCTCCCCCGCACACAGGCCCGTGGTGGTTTCTGAATTTCTGGAAACATGTGGACGAGCAGGACGCTGTTTGTGTCAACTGGCATTTGATTTTTGGTGTTTTTCAGTCTGCTTCAAACTGTTTGCTGCTTGAGTCAGATTACTGACCACACTCATTTTGTCTCGTTTCCTTCGTATGCTGTCAGCTCAAGAAAAAAATCGAGTGCTGCACACTCTTTTTTTTGGTAGCAGACTTCTGAGAGCTGTCAAGCGCCGCAGCCTCACCCGTACAAGGTTGGAGTTGAAGGTTCTCCCAGAAGGTACCTGTGCCGAGAAAGACATGGACTTTGACTTGTTTAGACCAGATCCTGCTTGTCCTATGAGTCCGCCTGCAGCTCAAAGGTGGAAGTGTTCTTGCTGCTGTGTCTGGAACGCCTGTTCGGCCACCAGTGCCGCCGACGTCCACTTTGGGTGCGGACCAACTGCAGCACACGCGGCTCCAAATGTGGGGTCGAACAATCCAAGCAATTTTGGCTTCGCTTGAGTGGCCCCCCTCTGTTCTCTCATGTCTATCACTTCCACCGGCAAGCTGTCTGTTGGAAATTCTTGTTCTTGGAGAATGATTTTTCCAGATTGGATGCTTGCCTGTGGGCGGATCGCCTTGATGTAGCAGTTTGGGTTTGGGCCCCAGAATAGGAATTCGTGACCCCAAAATAGGGGCCGCCAAGCGACCCCGATTTTGGGGTCCTCTAGTTGCCAGTCAAAATATGTTAAAGGAGGTTGGCTGCATTTCGCGGCTCCTTTTCTGGGGCCGCGAGACGGCCCCAGTTTTGGGGTCGCAAGTTTGATTCCTGCACCCACAGCGGCTGAATCTCGTCAGCTGCGCATGTCATTGATTGTATTGACTTTGGGGAGCGTCTGGTGGAGGACCGTTTGGAAGGTCGGAACTTGTCCAAAGCAGCTTTGTGCTCGCCCTTAAAAGTGCTGCAGCCAGCGGAATGCAACTGTTCTCTCATGTCTATCACTTCCACCGGCAAGCTGTCTGTTGGAAATTCTTGTTCTTGGAGAATGATTTTTCCAGACTGGATGCCTGCCTGTGGGCGGATCGCCTTGATGTAGCAGTTTGGAACGTACGGGCTTGGGTTTGGGCCCCAGAATAGGAATTCGTGACCCCAAAATAGGGGCCGCCAAGCGGCCCCGATTTTGGGGTCGTCTAGTTGCCAGTCAAAATATGTTAAAGGAGGTTGGCTGCATTTCGCGGCTCCTTTTCTGGGGCCGCGAGACGGCCCCAGTTTTGGGGTCGCAAGTTTGATTCCTGCACCCACAGCGGCTGAATCTCGTCAGCTGCGCATGTCATTGATTGTATTGACTTTGGGGAGCGTCTGGTGGAGGACCGTTTGGAAGGTCGGAACTTGTCCAAAGCAGCTTTGTGCTCGCCCTTAAAAGTGCTGCAGCCAGCGGAATGCAACTGTGGAGGGCCGACCTGGCGAAGCCAGAATTGCTTGTGTTTTGCGGGCCTTAAAATGGGGTCGCCCGACAGCCTCATAACTGTGCAGCTTTGAGATCGTACAAAGACAGGGAAATTGTTGCAGAGGTGACTCTGCATTTCTGAACAGAGCAGATCAAGCCATGCAGAGTTATGGTATCGAGAAGGTCGGCCGGAACAGATCATACAAGAGCGGCGGAATTTTCTGGAAGGTATCTCCACCAGATCTGAACAGGACTTCTTGAGCTGTGCAGAGTTATGGTATCGAGAGGTGTGGCTGACGGTTCGGAATTTGTGCACGGTGCTTAACTCCAAAACCCCCTCATGCACGACATGGGCTCACCTGGCTCTCGCCAGATTTTTTTTGCTCTTTTAGCAGAGACCCATTTGCAAATTTCTTGCCTCTGCCTTGCATTTGCTGCCAGACCGGTTGTTGCGTTCCCTCAAAAAGAACAGTTCGAACTGCACTGCACCTCTACTTCAATTTTCCTTTTTGCTCTTTGAGTCAGTTCCATCGTGTAATCGGAGTCTTTTATTGCTTCATGGTTGCGTGTCTCTTTGCGCAGGAGGTGCATTCGGCTGTCACAAACCACAGGCGTTGCTCAGCAATTCCGCATCCCCGCGCAACACAGACTCGTCCCCCTCCCTCCCGCACACAGACTCGTGGTGGTTTCTGAATTTCTGGAAACATGTGGACGAGCAGGATTCTTCCAGACGCTGTTTGTGTCAACTGGCATTTGACTTTTGGTGTTTTTCAGTCTGCCTCAAACTGTTAGAAATGTTTTTTGAGTCAGATTACTGACCACACTCGTTTTGTCTCGTTCCTTCCGTATGCTGTCAGCTCAAGAAAAAAATCGAGTGCTGCACACTCTGTTTTTTTGGTAGCGGACTTCTGAGGGCTGTCAAGCGCCGCGGCCTCACCCGTACAAGGTTGGAGTTGAAGGTTCTCCCAGAAGGTACCTGTGCCTGAGAAAGACATGGACTTTGACTTGTTTAGACCAGATCCTGCTTGTCCTATGAGTCCGCCTGCAGCTCAAAGGTGGAAGTGTTCTTGCTGCTGTGTCTGGAACGCCTGTTCGGCCACCAGTGCCGCCGACGTCCACTTTGGGTGCGGACCAACTGCAGCACACGCGGCTCCAAATGTGGGGTCGAACAATCCAAGCAATTTTGGCTTCGCTTGAGTGGCCCCCCTCTGTAGGGGGTTGGAAGCGCCCGAGGCCGTGCTTCGACGCCCCGTCGGGGGGCTATTCCTTACCGTAGCAACAGAGGGGCTTGGCCTGACTTTCCGCCTGGAGCTGCTGAGTCTCCAGCCGAACTGAGCCAATTCCCACAGACGCAGTACCTAGCGTTGCCATTGCATCTGTATAAATGCGCAAGGACGCCCCCGGCAGCAGCCGAAGAGACCACGAGCCTTGAAGGCTACGGACTGCAAAGGCGGCGTCCTGGTCGGCTGAGCCACCTGGCGCCTGCATGAGAAGCTGCGGGGGTTCGGTAGAGCTCGCCGACGTCAGCAGGGCTGTTGCGGCCCCAGGGCCGGAGGCGGTGTGTTGCTGCTGGTAAGGCCGTAGGGGCGAACTAAAGGCTTCGTAGGAACTGGCCGTACCGGACCCTGCGGGAGCGGCAGCGTGCAAGACATGGCTATGCTTGGCAACACATTCCTTCCCTCCCGAAGGTTTACCCGGCTTGCAGCGTACACGTCCTCCAATCGGGGCACCTGATTTACTGTGGAGGGCCGAGCTGGCGAAGCCAGAATTGCTTGTGTTTTGCGGGCCTGGAAATGGGGTCGCCCGACAGCCCCATAACGTGGGCTTCGTCCTGGCAGTGCAGCGGGCTCGCCAGTTGACCCGCGCGGATTTTTGGTGTTCTTTCTGTGGATGGGAGTCGTAGTTCAAGCTCTGGGAAGTTGACCGACGTGGCTTCAACGTTTCCCTTTTGGTTTTGCAAACTCGTCGGCCAGACTATGCAGCTTTATGGAGGTAACCAAAACAGAGATCGTACAAAGACAGGGAAATTTTTCCAGAGGTGACTCCAGCGTTTCTGAATACAGCAGATCAAGCCATGCAGACTCTCTGTACTGTATCGAGAAGGTCGGCGGATGCTACGGATTTTGAGAAATGCACTTAACTGCGGGACCCCCCCATTGCAAAACGGGGTTGCATCTTCATTTCCGTCAAATCTGTTGCTCTTTAAGTCAGTTCCATCATGTAATCGGAGTCTGGGATTGCTTCATGGTTGCTTGTCTCTTTTGGAACTTGCAGACTCGAGGTGCATGTTGCTGTCAAAAATCCACCTCTATGGCCTCAGCAGGCCTCAAGCGCCCGCAAGTGAAGCCTCGAAGGCCTTTGTGAAAGTGGTCAGCGCAGGCGGCTCCAAATGTGGGGTCGAATAGTCTGAGCAATTTTAGCTTCGCTTGAGTGGCCCCCCTCTGTGCGCGCTTCTCTCATGTTAATCACTTCCACAAGCACGTGTCTGTGGAAATTTCTGGTTCTTGGAGAGTCTTTTTCACACTGGATGCCTGCCGTGAGCGGGTCGCCTCGGTGTGTAGCAGTCTGGAATGCAGGGGCTTGGGCTTGGGCTTGGGCCCCAGAATGAAGGAATTCGCGACCCCAAAATGGGGGCCGCCACGCGGCCCCAATTTTGGGTCCTCTATAGTTCCCAGTCAAATATATTAGAGGAGGTTGGCTGCATTTCGCGGCTCCTTTTCTGGGGCCGCGAGACGGCCCCATTTTTGGGGTCGCAAGTTTGATCCCTGCACCCACAGCGGCTGAATCTCGTCGGCTGCGCATGTCATGAGGTAAGTTTGGGGAACGTCTGGTGGAGGACCGTTTGGAAGGTCGGGGCTTGTCCAAAGCAGCTGTGTGCTTGCCCTTGTTGCTGCTGCTGCTGCTGCAGCCAGCGGAATGCAACTGTGGAGGGCCGACCTGGCGAAGCCAGAATTGCTTGTGTTTTGCGGGCCTGGAAATGGGGTCGCCCGACAGCCCCATAACGTGGGCTTCGTCCTGGCAGTGCAGCGGGCTCGCCAGTTGACCCGCGCGGATTTTTGGTGTTCTTTCTGTGGATGGGAGTCGTAGTTCAAGCTCTGGGAAGTTGACCGACGTGGCTTCAACGTTTCCCTTTTGGTTTTGCAAACTCGTCGGCCAGACTATGCAGCTTTATGGAGGTAACCAAAACAGAGATCGTACAAAGACAGGGAAATTTTTCCAGAGGTGACTCCAGCGTTTCTGAATACAGCAGATCAAGCCATGCAGACTCTCTGTACTGCACAGGAACTGTGATGTGTCTTCGCAAAGTCTGCTGGAGCCTGGTCTAGGTTTCCAAACCATCGCCACAGTAGTCTTCTGGAGTTCTAGCATTGTGTCCTTGCGGATGGGCCATGTTCATCTTCTTTCTGTTCGTGGCTCGACGTTGTTGTGCTTTCGCCCTCCTCTGATCATATGGAGAACTCCTTGGTGGATCGCGTGGAGCGACTCATAAGCAGGAACGAAAAGCTTTGAATGCTGCCAAAAAGGAGGCCACCAGCCATATTCATCTTCTTTCTGTCTTTCAAAACGCCTTTAAAGGCTGCCTGCTTGGGTTTGCTGATGGCCTATGGGTTCCCAGGCCGAAGGAGCCTGGAGTGTCGTTTCTCTATCTGCCTACTGGATGTCCTCTGCGTAGCAGGACCTGTCCGGAACTTTCTGGCCTAATGGATTCTCTCTGGCAGAAAGTGTCCGGAACCTCGTTGTTCCTTATATGGCCTAATCGATTCCCTGTGGCAGAAAAAATCAGGAACATCGTTTTTCCATAGGCTTGCTGGGGATGCGAGAGCTTCCTCCAGACGGTAGGGGTTGGCAGGGTTCACAGACGCGACGTCATAGACTGTTGTGTTGCATGTACGGACCCCCCCGCCCCTCCATTTCAATGATGTCGTCTGCTCGGAGGTGCGTGTCGTCTGCTTGCGCAGGGCTTTGTGGCCGTGCTGCTCCAAACATTGAGATTTGGGGGAGGGGGATGTGCCGCGGTGGCCTTGTCGGCGTGCCGGTGTCACAGCAGTACAACCGTTTCTGATGGTCAGGTTCTTGTCCGTTCGGAGGTCAGTGGCTTAAAATCTGGTCTTGTTCCAGCTACCCTCCCAATGCGTAGTTTCTGGGGACACATGGTGGTTCCCCCTCTGTATCGAGAAGGTCGGCGGATGCTACGGATTTTGAGAAATGCACTTAACTGCGGGACCCCCCCATTGCAAAACGGGGTTGCATCTTCATCTCCGTCAAATCTGTTGCTCTTTAAGTCAGTTCCATCATGTAATCGGAGTCTGGGATTGCTTCATGGTTGCTTGTCTCTTTTGGAACTTGCAGACTCGAGGTGCATGTTGCTGTCAAAAATCCACCTCTATGGCCTCAGCAGGCCTCAAGCGCCCGCAAGTGAAGCCTCGAAGGCCTTTGTGAAAGTAGTCAGCGCAGGCGGCTCCAAATGTGGGGTCGAATAGTCTGAGCAATTTTAGCTTCGCTTGAGTGGCCCCCCTCTGTAGGCAAATGCCGAGGCGCCATGAAAGAGGGACATGACGCGGCCCTGGAGCAGCAATGTTCTGAGGCACCCGCGGCCCTCCCTCTTATATTTACCCTTCCCGTCTCTGTGAAGAAGCCACGCCCTCCTCTACGTTGAGCCGAAACGCAACGCAAATAAAGGGGATGTGCCCAGATGAAAGCTATCCAGTCTACCGGTTGGGACGCAATCCCTAGAGCGAGCACCGCCAAGATAATGCAAGCTAAACAAGCAACACGAAAGAATAATGCTCGCCGACTAGGCAATAGAAAGACCGTTTGCCCTAGGCCCGCTGTCAAGGGCGGTCCGGGTGCCGTTGAACCCAGCATTGGATGCAGAACAGGGCAAACCAATTGCTGTCAGCAAGAAGCTGGGGGACCATATCGGACGCTAACAATACAGCTTCATGGTGCGAGACCGCACCAGCGCAACGGAAAAAGAAGGGCGGCGACGGCGACACGACACGTGTCACGCCTGTAGCCAGAGCGGTAGAAAGAGCTGGCCACGAGGGTCGTAAATCGCTCAGCTGCATTCCCAGGCCAGCCCCGCACTCGAGCAGCAATGCCACAAGCGGGGCACTGCGTAGCGCCGCAGCCACATGTAAAAGGGGGTTTCCCAGGTCGCTCGTGGTGTGGACGTGTGCTTGCGCTTCGAGGAGCTGAACAACGGTGGCGACAGAGCCGAGACGAATGGCGTACTGCAGTGGCACAGTCAGGCGGGCGCGAGAGCTCAAGGCCTGAGCATTGGGCGAGGCTCGAGCAAGCAGCAGAGTTGCAAGAGCACCGCCAAGCTGTCAGCTGATATTGTAATAGATAGAGAGGCCAAATTCGCTCCAGACCGTGGGTTCTTGCATTTCCAACAGGCAGGAGTGCAGTTCCAGGGTGTGCATCGCCGTGGCGAGACTGCCACTGGCTAAAGCACGTCGAAGACCTAGAGCCTGTGAGGGCCGATTGAACGTGTGTACGATGGAGACTTCATCGTCCAATTCATGGGCAACTAGGCCCGCCATTGGCCATTGCAGACAGTGCTGGATCAGGCAGGCATGGTCCTCCCCCGCTTCGCTACGTCCAATTTCGCGGCCGCTAATGGCAAACCGCACCGTCTTCGTAGGAGGGTATATACCCGCTGCACGGGGGACTTCATGGCCATATAGCCGGAAAGCGCGAAGGACATCTTCATCCACCCACTGACAAGCGAGCTCGAAGGGTGAGATTCCGCGTAAGCTGCCATGCTGTGCCACAGTGTGCGGGCATGCTCTCGCATGTAGCAGCGCGTTCACCATGATGCGGTGACCACGCGCAACCGCCAGAAGCAAAGGGTTATATCCGGTTGGCGGGTCCAGCGCCGCTGTCGCTTGCAATAGCAGGCCAGTGCACGAGTGCGAATTAGCAAGCACTGAATATGCAAGGGGCGTATGCCCCCGCATGTCGGGTGTGTTAGCATTGGCTCGTAAAGCAAGTAACGCGGCCATGCAGTTGGTTGGCAAGTCGATCACATATGTCACCATTGGTATACGATACTCGATATCGGCGCGGCTCGGTAAGAAGCGATGAACCGATAGACGACCACGGCGAACAAGGGTGGCGATTAGCACAAAGTGTTCCTCCAGTATACAGCGCAGTGTGTCATCCCAGATTTCATCCTCCAGTGGGGGGACATCGCGATGCAACATTACCTCTAATGCCGCCTGTTCAGCGCAGCGATCCAAATAGAGGTCCACCGTAACGACCCACCTCAGAGGCGAGAGGTGGGGAATAACCGCACAGACAGAGATGGAGCTGGGACAGAAGACCGCATCCATAACCTGCCCTGCAGAGTCTCGTAGCTCCAGGAACACTGAGGCTACGCCAAAAGCCAGGCCAACTTCGCGTAACACCTCATCCGCGGAGATAGCAATAGGTGGTGTAACATACGCCAAGATAGGTACGTTTCCGATCCAGCTGGGTAGGCCCTGGAGCAATGTGTTACACAGCTCCGACGGGGCACTACCCACCCGAATTGGAATGAGTTCACGTTGTTCCATGGCGACACGGAAAAGGCGGAATGTAGTATTACTTCCCGAGGCTAAGCCTATCGAGCCAGAGATGCAGCGAAGCACGCCTCCAATCACAAACCGTAACCGCATGACAAGGTTCGCAATGGCAGGAGTCAAGGCAGAGCCTAGAAGAGCGAAGAACTAGTCCTGCACAGAGAAGGAAAAACCAACCTCTCCCTCCCCCCCCCGCCGGGCAGGCGCCAAAACTCAGACAGATGGAGGAATGGAAGAGGACGTTCTTTGCTTTGGAGCTGTGTAAGTGCTAACCCAGCACACAGAATATTACGGGTTGTAGCGATCACAGACTTGCTGTTCTTCGGAAGAAGGCGTGGAGTCCGACGCAATGCCGCTTTGTTGTGCCCAATTCCTGGGCCGCTGTGCGCTTGAGGTGCACTCGGCGGGCAGCGTGCTCGGAAGCAGGAAATAGGCCGGCCCGTCGTCTCCTTCCAGTGAGACGTCGTGGAGGAACGGGGCTGGGACGGGAGAGGAGACTGTCGAGGGCAAGATGCGTGACAAGCTCCTGGTGCGGCTTGGCGAGATCCGTCACACGTACGAGTTCATCCGGGTTGGGCAAATGCCATGTCACACTAGCAGTCGCTTCACTAAGGAGTTGACTGAGTTCGGTTGCTACAGCCTGCTGCAGCACTGGCACACGGACTGCGCTGTCTGTGTCTCTGACATATACGCCATCGTGGAGCCATACTATTCCTTGCGCAACATCAAGTAGCATCGAGACGAGCAGCGCTCTGGCCAGTCGGCTTTCAACTGCCTCAAGCATGAAATAAACCCAGTTGCGAGAGGTGGATCGTTGATCTCGCTGGTACCATTGCAGTCGATGCATGTTAGCGGCAAGGTAAGCTTTCGCCTCATCTATGGCGTATAGAACGTTTTTTGCCGCTACCGAGGCGAAGGAAAGGCCGCACTGGTGCAGCTGCCCGATGGCTTTGGCCGCAGAGCTATTAATAGTGTAATTGAGGAGTCGCTTGGGCGACAGTCTGGCCCAAGCACGGCCTTGGAACGGACAGTCTCGTGCAAGGATTTCCCTAGCCTGCTGCACTGGCAGAAGCAAGTTAGCCTGTCCCAAGGAAATGGTCAAGGCTCGTAACGCCTCATAATGCGCGCTCCGACGAGATCGATTTCAGTAGATTGCGGTCCGAGCGCAAGAAGGCGCATAGGTCGTGTAAGATGTGAAATTCCGGCTCGACAGTAGTAGCGGCCCTGTGGAGCGGCTGAGTTGCGGTGATAGTCATTGGCAACGAGCGTTCTAGAAGGGAAGGCCTGCCAAAGATCACGCAGCGCTCGTATGCCCCTTAAGTGGTGGGGCCCAAGCACAGCTAGAGCTCTACCAACATGGGGGAAGTGCAAGGGCTCCGGCTCCGGCAATGAGATTACCTCCCTGCTTTCCTGCAGTTGCTGCAGCGTAATGGAGAGTTGCAGACCGGTCCAATGACGCGCACAAGGTTGTAACGCCTCTAAAACCGCAGCAGACAGACCAGCTGTAGGCGGGGAAACCGACGGCGGGGCATCAAAAACACTGACATAAAGAGTCGGTGGGACGAGGGAATGGGACTGTAAAAGGATAGCCGCTTCAAGCGCCTCTCCGGCAAGCGAGTCTGCAACCGTGTTGGCACTTCGCGGGACTTGTTCCCACTCTACCCGAATGTGAGACCTGGCGAGGGCGTCCCATGCGCTTTGGAAGCGTTTTACTAAGCTAACCCGGCGGAGCCGGCCGAATCCGGCCAAGTAAGCGACTACGGCAAGATTATCTCCCTGAATATGAACGACTCGAATTGATACCCCTCTTCCCCTGAGGGTGAGCGCGTATTCTAAAAACCGGATTGCCGCTAGTATTGCCGCCTCCGCCTCGGCCTCGTAGGCATCTGCACAGTCAGGTAAAGGCAATGAGAAAGTAATATCCGCCGCGCCGGTGACTACTTGATGCCACATCGCTACGCCAGCCCCTCCAGCTGTTAAGTGTCGCTTGCATCCTCCATCAAACTGGACATACAGTGCATCCGCAGGGTACCGCTGCACATAGGCAGTAAGGTAAGCACCTACAGGGATGCTACATAGCGCAGTGACGAAGGCATGAATTCGGCCGCAGGTGCAAAGGCGGTGTTCAACGCGGACATTCGGTTTCGCAACCAAATGCGCAAGGTAGAGCAACCCAACCTCCACTGCATGGGGGTCGAGTACAGCGACAGAGAAGCCCTCTGTAAAATCGACTGTAGTGGTAACAGCCGGTTGCTGACCAGTGGCTCTATGGCGTACTCGAGAGAAAGCATCCGGCGCCGAGACACTAAGGCCGCGGGAAAAAAGGCAGCCGTGACTCGATCCATTGCGCAATGAATCCGCCGGCGGCCCATAGACCGAGCGGAACCGGGCGGGCGCCCCCCAATATGCGGCGGTCGCGATTTTGATTGCATGCTCAAGAGGACCGCAGTCATGGGTTTTTGACGGCGGAGTCCAACCCGGGGTCCACATTGCGCCAAGCTCTCTGAGATAGCGCCGTGCAGAGGCGATAAGCTCTAGCGAAGACGCGGCATGTTTGGGCAGGCCTCGCCCCTGAAGTACTAGTGGCTGTTGTAGTCCAAGCAATCGTGCAGAGTGCGTAACGACAGGGCATTCGCAGAGCCAATGCCTTACAGAGTTGTCCGCATGGCCGCAGAGCAAGCACGGATGCTCCAGATAATTAAAAACTGCAGGCGATATGGCGCCAATTCTCCTCGGGGTGGGTATTGCATCTAGATTTGGCATGCTCCACCATTCGTCTCCTGCTTCGAGGATGAAGGGTGTGAGCGCATCAACTCTACACGCGAGCCAAGCTTTATGCTCAGGCCAACCGAGGGCTAAAAGACAACCTCTACAGAGACTGCCCTGTCCCGAGTGCCCGAGGCGCTGCAGGCTGGCCGGGTGGTGTGGATGGTGACACTGAGCACACGTGACGGGCCGTGTATAATGTTGGCGAAACACAAAACTTGCATCAGCCTCTTCGGCCACAATCCACCGAAGTGCATAGGCCCGTGCAACCGTGCTAGAGAGGCTGGCCGGACAATTAAGGACGCTTGCAACCCATTGCAAGCCGGCCGACGCCCACGGCTGCTTGGCAATTTTGTCAAGCAAGTAGTGAGCGGCTTGTGAGTCTTCTGTCTCGAGGATGCAGCGTTTATAAAGTTTGCGGATGTGAGACAGCGATTCCTTTGTGGACCCTTCATTCCAAGCGCTAAAGTTGGTAGCAACTAGAGTTCGCGCGTATTGTTGGAGGGCGTCACGTATGGGTAGAGCAGCAGTAGTATTATCAAGGCTGCGGGTAACCTGTCCCAGAACGGCAGCGAGGAGAGGCTTTTCCCCCGGTAAGACCGGACGTATTCCCCCAACTGCCGCGATCGCAAGTTTTGGGGCTAATCGCAACAGAAACCCCAATCGCCCTAGAGGGCATGACAACCGCCAGGTACCGGGCTGCGGGATTTTAAAAATGCGAAAGACGCCATTGACGTGCTTTGCTTCGAGCCAATGTCTTCCACCCCCAAGAACGTATTTAGCTCAGGCGACCAGGGTGCGCTGCTGCTCGCCTGCATCTGGCGGAATGACTTGCTGGGTGTATTGGAGGCAGCTTTGCAGATATGCTCGGCAGCATATGGCACGCTCCGGTAAAGACTGGCGGAGCGGCTGGAATAACTTTCTTTTACGGGCAATGGACGATGCCGCTTTTTGGCCCGTGAGGAGGATTTGCGCTTTCGGAAGGGTGGAAGGGCCAGCCGTGCTGCCAACGTATGTTGGCGCACCCCACAATACAAAGCCTAATACCGGCGCAGATTCCGTACACAATTTGGGTCCCCAGGGTGTGGCATCCAGTTGATGAATTTGCTCCGGGGTAGGCGCACGTCCAAACAGCAAAGAGGATTTGCACTTGCATTGACACGGGGCTCGCAAAAAAGCACTGAAAATCTCGCAGCTGGCAAAATGTCCCGCAAGGTAAGCGGGCAGAGCATGTTGTGTGACTAGGAGAAGGGTTTCGCCTGATTTGCAACAAAACCACTGTATTCCCGGAGCGTCAGTGGGGTGCAACTGGTGAACCCTACGACAGACCTCAGTGAAGCTGGCTGCCGTGAAATGAGAATCCGCCGTTTGATGGAAGAGATCCTGGAACTCTAGTGGTACAGGCGAGACAACCCCTTTTGCTCTGGCATGGCTCAAGCGTTCTGCCATGGCAAATGGGACCCGTACAGAAGAGAAGCACTGGTGCTTGAGGACATGAAAGCCAGCACTATAGAGAGAAGCGAACCTGATTTGCGCGTCGCCTACCCATGTAACGTCTGAGCCTGCTGTGGAGTTATCGTCCATGTATGCCTTGAGCAATCGCACCCGAGGGATGCGATGTAACGAACAAATGAGTGGGTCCATCGCCACACAGAATAGAAGCACGGATGTAGCTCGTCCCATGGCGAGGCCTTGTCTCATGCGAAGCGGCGGTAGTAGGAGGCCTTGAATACGGTGTAAAGATTGACGACCATAGAGAAGGTGAATGGCATATTGCCGAACCCACTGGGGAACGTAGAGGCGGTCTAAGACCTCAAGCAGCCAGCCGGGGTTGACTCTTTCGAAGGCCTTGGCCATGTCGGTAAGGAGAACATTGCAAGGCTGCGACTCTGACAATAAGCAGTCCTGGACTACCAAAAAATTAGCAGGCGCCTCTTTTAATTGACTGACAAGGGCCTGAGATTGGTTGAGGCAAGGAGCAATGACGGCCATGGCCGACGCAAAGACAGCAGAGTCAATGATACGAGCAGCCGTGTCGGGCATATCAAGCGGTCGGAAGTTGTCCGCATACTGGCCCGCGTCCGCTTTGGGGATGAAAGTCAATGCTTGTGTTGGGGGCGGGGCGACTCCGAGGATGATATCCAAAAAATGCGAATATAGAGCGCGAGCAGACTCTGTGGGCAGCTGGCGGTAGCACTCATATGGGCAACCATCGGGCCCAGCCGATGAATCACCCGCACGCAAGAGATGGGACATGATGTCTTCTTCTTGGGGAAGAGTGCACCGGGTTGCACGCGGGGGTCGATATTCACTGAGCACTGTCTCCCATTCCGGGGAATAATTCCTTCGGCCGAAGGTGGTGGACAATCAGCATGCACAGTGCTGTGTGGACCCGGGTGAATGCACTTCATCTTCATGTGGATGGCGCCTGGGAAGCCAGAACAAGATGGAACGTTGTCATCGCTGCGGATGCCGGTCGTTCTGCACCGCTCGGAAGGGCCGCGCCGACTGTTGCACAGCCAATCAGCATCATTTGACACCCTCCGATACTGTGGTGTGTTCATTCCATCAATTAGAAACGAGTGACGATCTTCTGAATGACTCGAAACGATGAGACGGTCATCTAGAAAACAGACAAGTTAACAAAACCACTTTGCCGGTCTCAGCTGCACACACAGAGCACATGCTGTTGCAGCCAATCTGCGCCACCGCGCAGACGGTGAGATGTGGAAAGTTCTGGATGGCAGAAGCAGTGCGTAAGTGCCGAGGGGGAGGAGCGACGTCGGTCGACGTTCCCACTTCTCTTTCCCAAGTGGCAGTTTGACAGTTGTTCAATCGACTATTTGGGCAGTTTCTTCGAGCCACAAAGTTGCGTTTGAGACGGAGCTTGAAATGGAGATTGTGCCCGAAAAAAGCGGTTCCACAAAGTGAAAGAAGAACTCTTACTCGAACATGGTTCACTGGAGATGCGTCCAGCAGGTGATGCAACAGATGAAAAAAACAGCTGCTCGACTCTATTGATCATTTACAGTAAGTCAAGTTAATGTTGTTTTCTGTCTTATTGGAACTGTCTCCGCGTGTGAGCAGCGCCGAAGGCACAACTCAGATGGAGTTTGTGACCAGATTTGGTCTGCAGACCAAGCTTAAACAATGACAAGATGTGGTGGTAGCGCTTCTCATTTCACCGCTGTTTTGTTGTTGTTGTTTTTCTTGGGACCGAGCACTGCTACTGCAGCCGACGAGGCCTGCAGAGGCCAAAAACTCATGGAGGGTGCGAACGGATCTTGATGCGTCCAATTCATCGGTATCGCAATGAGAGCTGTGATAGCCATGGACACAATGTCACCGGCCATTTTGAAGATGCTTTGGATGCGTTGAATGAGAGGCGACCATGATCTGAAGATCTTCTTTTTGGGCATTGCTACAGTGCTGGCGACGGCGTTGACGGAGCGGGGCGCGCGACCGGGTTTTTCCCCGCTTGGTTGTCAATTCTTCGCCACAGCGGTGCCCCATAGCTCACTATGCATATATGCGCCATTGCGCGACCCGATACGGGAAGCGGGGCCATGCTACATGCTTTGCCATTGCGCAACCCATGAATTGGGGAGCGGGGCAAGTGAGCGCTGTAGACCCGATTGCTTTTTTATTAAGGCTGAACGATTTTGCCGGCTAAGTCTGTATGTCGCAGCCATTATGTCTCACTCTGTACAGTCGTTAGTTACTTTATTCTGACCGTTTGCTTCTTATAGGGACCGAGCGCAGCAGCCGCTGTCAACGAGGACCGTTCACGCCAAAAAAAACAGTTGTCAAACTGCCACGTGCGATTCAGCGGAAGTGGAAAGCAAGATGCACGCGAGAATTTGGACCAAGAAGGAAAAATCTTGCAGGCTGTCAACCAAGTTCGACAGCAACTTTTGTTTGTCGACGAAACTAGGTGCAAACTGTGGAATTACAAGCGCCATCTTTATTTTTGAGCTTGTTGCCTCAGCAAACATCAAGAATTCTCAAACAGTTTGTAGTCGCGCCTGGGTTGAAAGCGCAAACGAAAACCAGAACGAACACTTGCAGCTGCCTCAATGTTTTGCCTGCTGTGTACATTCGATAGAAAAACTTACATATTCGGTCCAGACATAAGAACTTAAAAAGCCTGTTATCACCAGCACTGCCACACAAAGTACAGTGTTTGCAGGGATTCGGCCAACAACATTGGCAATGCGGAGACGGTCACAAAGTTTTTCGGTTTTGAGCCGAGAACTTATTTTGGAGCGACATGAATTCGACAAGATTGGTTTTGAATTTCAGTGCGAAGAGCGAAGACAGTAGGCTTGAATATACTTGCAGAAACGGAGGTGCCAAGCGAAATGTTTTCGAAGTGAGACGTTTGCAAGATTTCATGTTGTTACACATGTGATTATTTTAATGTTGATTGATGCGAAGGCAGGTTTTTCTATACGAACTTCAGAAGTTCAGAGGCGAAGCCGCTACAAAGAATAGAAGCCGCTACAACGAATAGAATGTGAAACAAGCGCTGACATCTCGCGGATGTCTTCAAGAAACAATCTGCGGGCTCAACGCGATCTTAAGTTCTCTTGCAATGTTTTGGCTTGCAGGTTTGCAAGCTTTGCGCATGGCTTATAACGGATGAATATTGTATGCCTTTACATGTCACTTCTCGAAGCATCCATGAAACACAAGCCCCAAATTTGGATTTGTTTGTGGTTGTGTTGATAGCATTGTTGACAATCTTGTGCCGTAGACACAGCTTGTGGTGATTGAGTTCGGCATTAATCAGTCATGAAATGCGTCAGATGGGCCGCTCGCCTGCACATAACATGTTTCAGCTGAAGCACGCAGTGGCCAATCATCTTCGTCACACGCTTGTCATGCCTGCTTGGACCGCATTGGACATGATGGGCTGTCTTTAAAAACATATGCGAGTGCATGTTATATAGCGCAGCATCATCTTCGCTCGTTCAGCACACTGCGAAGTTATATCAAAGCCTTTTTATCGGCGTTCTTCAGCGGCTTCCATCAATAAGATTTCTCAAAGAGTTTCTTCCAGCCAAAGGGGCTTTAGAGCTAAACTTAGCCGACTGCTGGTTCATTTCATTGTAACTGGCAGACCTGCCGCCCCTGCATGTAGAGATCCAGCCACGTGAAATCTAACCCCCAGCATCCAACCCCAGCTCTGGCACCCTAAACGTTGACGTGTTGCCCTATATGTCTCAAACCTTAAACTTAAACCGTATATAAACAATAAGAACCTTAAACCCTAAAAGCCTTCAAAATCCGAAGTCCAAAACCGTAAGTTCTGCTCAGGGAGTGGCAGCGGCCTTGGGCTTCTTTGCCTGCTGGAACTTGTCGAAGATGCCGTTCTACTGGGAGATCGCTTGCATGCGGTTTAATGTAGGGGTTTAGGTTGAGGATTTCGGAATTATGCCAAAGAATCTAAGTTTTAGGACGGTACATGACTGGCATTCTTCTTGTCATTGCTGTGTCCGTAACCAGCAGATCTCCCGAACCAGGTTTCATGCATGACGAATGTCATCCCCGGTGCAGCTGAAACTTTGAGTCCCATCGGAAGGAGACGCAACCTTTCACGGATGTTGACTACGATGCGGCATTATGTGCCAGTGTGAACCGCACAAAGCAGTGCTCTGGGTTGACAACGCGCCTGGACTGCAGCTTTGACTTCGTAGAAGTGGGCCTTGCGTCAGCATTTACATGTACCGGCCTGTAGGACTTTGGATTGGATCTACGGTATCTTTTTGGTGTTTGAGCTGAATTGCACCTGATCTGTCCTGCCCGAGGCAGTACCACCTCTACCGGGCTTTCGGGATCACCTCGAAGTACAAGTTGCAATGTGCGAAGGCTCGCGTCAAAGTCTCGCCCAATGGCCGACAACCCTAAAGCTTCAACTTCAAACCCTAAACCCCAGGATCTCTTCCTCATACCGCACACGGCGCTCGGAGTGTGCTTGGCTCCTCGACGGCAGAGGTTTTGGATCATTGACTTCATGTCCATGGGGATGTGCTCTCAGGAAATCCTCTTCATCTTCGCCCTCTGCATCGGGAATCGAGGCATTCTTCAGTGCAGAAAACCCTACGAATCCATCTCACACCTGAACGGCACACCTTAAACCCCAAAGCCTGAACCCTACAAAACTATGCCACACTGCTACACCACTTTCAAGACCCATTCAAACCATAACCCTTCGAAGCTTCCGAGCAGCTTGCAATTCAACCCTGAAGACAATGATGTTGACAATAATGACAAGAATGAAAAGACCTATAACAATGATACGAATGATGAGAATGACAAGAATCACAAGACTGACAAGGATGATAAGAATGGTAAGAACGATTTGAATGACAAGACTGATAAGAAGGATAATGATGCTTGACACTCTTCTAATGCCATTAAGGCTGATATCGGCAATAACACCAAAACCGAGAATAGTCATACGAATGATACGAATGATACTGATGATGCAAGTGATACTAGCGATGATACTGATACTAGTTCTACTAATTGCCAATGATACCAATGATACTATTGGTATTAATGATACTACTGATATACATAATAGTATTGGCATTGATTAATGATGCTAATGTTACTGCTACTACTACTACTACTACTACTACTACTACTACTACTACTACTGCTACTGCTACTACTACTACTACTACTACTACTACTACTACTACTACCACTACCACTACTACTACTACTACTACTACTACTACTACTACTACTACTACTACTACTACTACTACTATTACTACTACCACTAGCATCACTACCAACAACAATAGTCGTAGTAAAAATAAGGAGAGCATTAATGTCAGAAGCAGACAAACCATAACAAAATTTTTGATCAAAAGTACTAACAACAATAGTAGTAGGAGTGTAGAAGTAGTAGTAGTCGTCGTCGTAGTGGTAGTGGTAGTGGTAGTGGTAGTGGTAGTCGTAGTGGTAGTAGTAGTGGTAATAGCGTAGTAGTGTAGTAGGAGTAGTAGCAAAGATAATAACACTAACCATAATGAACATAACAACAACAACAACAACAAAAGCAACAACGACAGCAACAGCAACCTTAAGCTCTGAACAGGACTTTACGAGCACAGCAAGATCATGTTGCCCATGGCCGCCCTCTTTGCCTTGCACATCCTGCCAGCTGCTGGAGGTTTGGGGTTTAAGGGTTAAGGTCTGGGGTTCGGGGTTTAGGATTTGGGGTTCAGGGAGGTTTAGGGTTGGCGTGAGACAGGAGTGCAAGCTGAGGAGCTGGGGTTTGACAGGATAGCGGTCCGACATCAGAGGATAGAAACTCGAAGTGCATTGTTTTGAAGCTGTTTTTTTCGGCTTCCCCCCCGAGTGGCGTGTTGCTTGGCAGCAGGCATCCCGAACAGCCTCACGGGACTCCCTGTGAATCAAACCCTGGCCTGAGCCTGAGTCGCCTTGATGCGGGTGTGTAGTAGTTTGATGCTTGGCACGTGGGCACGCGCATCATTTGCACACACGTTTTATTCACACTTGTACAGAGAGACAGATATCACGTATCTATACCTTTATATGTATATATATATATATATGCATACATACGTACTTTTGTATGTACATGAGTATGTACATAAGTACGTACACATGAACATGTATGCATATTTTTTGCTCATGCACGGGCCAGTACATTTTGTATGCAACCATAAAGGTCAAGCATGTACATGAAACCAGTTCACTCACATAGACAGAGAAAGTTACAGATGTTTGCTTGTAGTTACATACAGGTAGATGTTACCGATACACACAGGATGCATTTATTGATTTGTATTTACGTGCCGAAACAGATAAGCACATACCGCTCTGGGTTCCCTTCATCGTCTTTTCCCAGAGACACAGAGTGCCGGATTAAATGAATAGGATTCTGCATGTTGGCAAGGAAACGAACAGACATAGCTGCATGTAATCGCAAAGCAGAAGGACATGCAGCTGTCTGTGCATACATCTCCGGGCATCCACCTGTGCATTTCCAGCCTTTTGACTAACTTGTGTGTTGATGTTCATCTGCATCTTGACACATGCATATTCAGGGATGCACACATGTACGCTTTGCATGCACATATGTCTGCATTTACGGATGGATGGATGGCTGGATGGATGGATGTATGAACGTATGTATTTATCCACACAGGTTTGCATAGAAAAAAACATACGTTGTCTTCACCATCACATGCACCATAGCATCTGCACAAGTTCTTCTGTCCCGGGAGTGCATGATTCTAGGTTTTAGGTTTTGTTCAAGCTCGTGTTTCGGCATATGATCTTTCATTCGCTGGGTTGACACGTGGCCTCATGCTTTATCAGTGCACTGCCCCCTCTCCCTCTTCGTATGCACATCTGCAGGAAGCCTTCACACAGATTTGCAACATCCGAGCCTGTAGACCCTGATGCTGAAATCGTATTCATGATGCTGGTGCGCCGAGAGTCTTTCACATGCAAACGGACTATGCGTCAAGCTTCAGCCTGGAGCGGAAAGCAAAGCATGAAGCCATAAGCCATAAGCCACAAACCTAAACAGCACTGAAAGCTCATCACCCTGAATCCGCAACTGAAGTCCTACACCCGAGTCTCTTTGGATTTGCGGTCGCCTCGTGCCGACCCCTAAAACTTGGGAGCTAGGACAGGAGAGCCTCAAGAAACTTTCGATCAGCGTACTTTGCATGCAGGCTATACATACTGGGACTACGAGTACACGGAGCCGGTATACCTATAGCCTTACTCATGCTGCTTGGTAAGGGTCGTTATTAAGGTAACTAGACTTATAATTACTGATAACCCTAATGAAGGTACTTAACAACCATACGTACCAGGTCCCATGATCCTCCAAGTTTTTGCTGGGTTTCCGATCCTTTGAAGATCCCTTGGCCGCAGGTGGTGCTGATTTTAGCTGCTGTGGCAATGGGCGCGGCGGGCATGTGGGTGCGGCCCTGTCAGCTTCCGCAGGTTTCGGGCTTCAGAGAGTCTCGGGAACAGGAACCTCTCATTGCGAAGCCCTGAAACCCAACCCTAAACCACGAAGCTTGCGCCAAAACCCTGCTCCCTTAAAGCAGGGATGATGTTATTATATCGTCGGCCGTGCGTGTTGAAGGGCACGATGTTCGTAAGGTCGACTATCATGCGAACGGCAAGGAGCCTCCTGTAAAGCAGCGTGCAGGGAAGTGCCCTGGCATCTCTTCAATCCGAGCTCCAGAACTAATTTGTAGTTGGAAGAGGTTCACAAACTCGAGTCGAGGGATCTTTTAGCCTCTTGCTTATAGGACATGGTCATGGTGCGCGCATGGTCTCACTGCCTAGAGTCGCTTTTGTCGCCGGATGTGCTGTTTTCAAGTTGTAGTTGTCGTCGTGCTTGCTTTTTGAAGCTGCTGCTCGTCTTGTTGTCATATGGACTTTTTCATGCTCATCTTGTTGCTAAGCTGGTTGTGTTTGTGGGTGGTGTGATGGTCAGTTAGTACAGGAATACAAGTTGACATAATATGTGGGTAGTTGTCAAAATTAAGGTCCCATATATGGATCGTTGTCAAAATTAAAGTCCTTTTTTGGGTACACTAAATATTAGGTGCCGTATTATGTGAAGGACCCAGAAAGGGACCATAATTTTGAGAACCGCCCATATTGAAACATAACATTTCGAATCCCCTCATCCGAGGCTTCTGTTCCTGTCCTGGATCTTCATTGGCGTCGGGCACCCACCAGGGTTCTGAGCATCAGGGTTAGGGTTTAGGATGTTGGGTTTAGGGTTTAGGGTTTAGGGTTTAGGATGTTGAGTACAGTGACAGCTCTTCTGATCTCGACCCTAAACCTGCAAACCCTAAGCCCTAAACCTTTCTAGGCCGTTGCGGCTTAGTTTGACCGAGCCTTAGTGCGATGTTGGTTACGAGGCAGTGGCACACGAGGGAGGCGACCGGCAACTGGCATAACCCTGAGCCCGAAAGCCCAAGCCTTAAACCTTGCATCGAGGCTCTTGTGAACTTAGCTCCCATCGGCGAGCCGCGGGCTCGGTGAATGTTCTCACCTCCAGAGATGGTCTAGGGGTTTAGGGTTTAGCGGTTTAGTTTTTTGGGTTTACGGGCCTTGCTGAGGTTCTTAGTTTCTTCCTCCTAATCCCCAAACCCTAAACCCTGCTTCTCAGGTGGGGCATTCTTGCGAGCAGCTGGAACAGCAAAGCCTCGCCCGACGTTCCGCACCCTCTGTCGGGCCATGACTGGTACACCAAGCTCAGCGTCCGGGCTCAAAGGGGTCAAAAAGGTTTACTACAAGGGGTATTATGGCCTAATAGTTAGAACAGGCTGCGGGCCTTTCTTTGCACTGCTTTTTCTGCTCGTCAAGTTGAGGCTTTTGCTTTGGTGTTATTGATTGGATTTGTTTTTTTTCCTTGGTCTGCTCTTGTGTGTTTTCTTGTCGTCATGGGCCATGTGCGGCTTTAGTCATGAGGCACCGAGACTAAAGTCCCAACTTCAAGTTTGTACATCTATCGGCTCAATGTTTGGGGTTTAGTCTTAGGGTTTACCGTTTAGGGTCCAGAGCTTACGGTAGCGACCACCACCTTCACCACCACCACCACCACCACCACCACCACCACCACCACCACGACCACCACGACCACCACGACCACGGCGACCACGGCGACCACCACGACCACCACGACCACCACGACCACCACGACCACCACGACCACCACGACCACCACCACCGCCGCCGCCGCCGCCGCCGCCGCCGAGCAGCAGCAGCAGCAGCAGCAGCAACGTCAGCAACAACAGCAGCAACAATAGACTGCGATGACACATGGTAGTACCTGCATATGCGTACACATATCTTGTCTTAAGAAAACAGTGCATACGGAGATTGTACATGTTTACACACACATATATATATATATATATATATGTATACATGTGCGTACATGGATCAGTACATACCTCTATATTCACATCATTAGTTGTAGCTGTATCTTCATCTCTGTTTCTATCCCTTTAAAGAAGTACATATATATATATATGGATATATGGTTTATACCGATCTATGTATCTTTACGTCTACATACCGATATACCTATTATCTCTATATCCGTTTATGTCTAGATCTGTATGTATATATGTACACACCTACTACTATATTTGTTTCAATATTGCATCTCAATCTACACCTGTATTTGTTTATATATCTATATTTACATGTGTACCTTCATCTGTATCTATATTTATGTCCATATCCATATCTACCTATATCTGTATATATATATATATATATATATATGCATGCTGACATACATACTCACGTATGATTTCCCTCGGTTCTTCACTTTAGGTCAAGACCGAACCGACCGGAAGTGAACCTCAATGTTGGTAGAGCATTTTCTTAGCAAGCTTTGCTAAATGCATGACAGTACACAGACATGTGTCATTGTCCGCACCCGTGCAGCCGAGATTGTCCTTGGTTGGGTCGAATCGCTTGGAGCTCAGTCTTCATCCTTTTGCGAGCTCCGAGAGCCCGTGTGCAATACTGGCGAGCAGCCTGTCAGGCGGCGATGTTCGCAATGTTTACCGTCTTCATGTATTCTTTCGACGCTTGTCTGAAGATGGGCGTCTGCGAACAGTTGCAGCTGTCCCTCATCCGTGCAGAAGGCTGCAGATCGGTTGGCAACGCTAAGACGTTTGGGGGCTGGAGTGCTCCACCATCTGTCGTGTAAGGACTTAAGTGCTGTTGTGGGGTGTGTTTGTCCGTGTGCGCACGTGTGTGAATGGAGTGCCTGAGAGACAGCGAGTTGCACACACCTGTCGAAGACTGAATGGTTCTACCAGTAAAGCAGCAGAAGCTAGAATCGTCACTTCGATGGGCATTATTATCTTAACATTCTTTAACCAGACATGGCGCATGTTTTGAAATTTGCAATGTTGTGGTTTGCAATGAAACGCAGTACGATATACCTGTGATAGTTCCACGTACCTCCATAATCTATGTCGAGCTGTCTATAGGGCGGTGTGAATGCACATGATGTGTGCACGTATTCAACTGTCAGCCGCAACAATACACACAGTTGTCGAATCTGTACATAACAGTATCAGTCAATGAGCATTTCTGTACTCTGCATTCTATGTTCAGTGATGTGTCTGTGCCTGTGTCGGATTGTATGCCTACTAGAGCACGTGGGTATCTACCATAGTAGTTGCTCACGGGATCTTTTGCTGCTGAGACCTAAGACTGTCATATACAGAATCATACTGTAGCGAAGATGTGTGCGATCCTTTCTATACTGCATATACCAGTCAGCATATAGTATGATTTGTAAATACAAATACCTATAACCCATGGTAGCATAGTGCAATCTCAGGCAATATGGCATAACAAAGCCCTGTATCTAAATGTGTACATATAGATAGATGCGAAGATAGATAGACAGAGACATTGATTCTGACAGGATATGTGCATGCAGGCACGAGAAATCGATGTAGTTTTGTATGGCATGAACGTTTCACGCTCTCATAACGCTTGCTATAACGGGGGGCATCACGTCGTAATAAGTCATGCTACCATACGAGTGCAGATGTAGCTATCTATGTGTAGAGTTCTGTGTTGGATTTTTGGATCCGGCTCTGAGCAGTGTAACATGGGTGGCCATGCTGCCACTGAGGATAACATGGCATCACATGGTGTGGTACAACATGTATGCCAAAATTTGACACGGTGGAATGCGAATGTGGCTACACGCATGCATGTGTGTGTGTGCGCGCACATGCACAAACCCATATTCCCCCCCGCACCCCTGTGGTGTGGGGCCTGTGGTGGTACTCTTTTTGCCGCGACGTTCTTATGTGTTACTAATTGTCTTCCCTCTTGCTGTGGCAGCGATGATACTGCTCATGATGTTGTGCTGCTCTATACCGGGACATGAGTCGACAATCAGACCAAACCACAGCACGAATCGAATGCAGGCGACTGGAAGCAAAAAGGCCATGTCTGTGTATAACATGCAAGCTCACTGATTGGCCAAAGGACCCCGCTTGTCGTCGTCATCTTCATCATTAATACAAACAAAAGAGTATCTGCCACCATCACCATCGGCATACAACCCTCATAATTCAGCATTGCAATTCATGTCAGATGCTGGAAACTACTGCGCCGATTGCCGCTTTCCGCACACGGCAGGGCATAGTGCGACACCCCCGATTCATATATATATATATATATATGTATATGTATATGTATATATGTACTGAGTTATTCACACGTGAGTGTTCAAGCAGGCTCTTTGCAACCCAAGGATGTCTATGCGGAAGAGCGTGGAGAGCGGTGGAGAAGCCCATTCAGCAGGATCCTTTCCGGCATATGTTGCCAGTGCAACTGTCCACCACAAAGCCCGAACCTGCATCGGCTGACAAGACGAGCTGGATTAATTTCCAAAGTCCAATCCTGTCAAGAACACCGTGATTCTGCTTTCGGAGCCCGAAGCTCGAAGCTTTATCCGTGCCTGCCACGAAACCCTAAACCTTAAACCCTTGCCGAGGGATGGGCCTGCTCTCTGGCAGCTGATGCGAAGACCGTATCCAGATGCGGCTGGGCAAAGTATGCTCACGGGATTACATTCAGAGCTGTTAGAGGGCGGTTTGACCGTGCTGGATTGCTGGGGCGGAGCTCTGTGCTGGTTACGAGCAGATCACGCACATTCCCGAAGGAAAGGGCCAAGGTCGTAAACACAATCCTCGAACCGCTGAAACGCGTATATGCGTACTTAGACTTAGAACAAACGATGAATCACAATCCCAACACGAAGAGACTCTAAGCATCAATACAGGTTCATAGATTGAGAGATAGATAGGCAGATAGGTGGACAGACATGTGTGTTTTTGTGTGTGCTCGTTTTAACACGAAAACATGCCATAAGTCTTTGCGTGCGTGGGGCTCTCTGCAAATATGTACGCACATGCATATGTATATATGTCTTTATAAATAAATAAGTATATATATATATGTATTTGTGTGTGCGTCGAAACAGACTTGTACATAAGCAATGTTTCGATACTTCAGTACACATACAAGTCTAAAGGTCAATATAGAAACTATACTAAGCAACCAAGCAACCAACCAAACAAACATACATGTGCATATAGATATATGCATGCATATACACTTGCATGTACTAACCATGCTCGCACATGTTTTGGTGCAAGCATAACGTAAGGTCGAGGACAAGTTTCCGGAGAGGCCGGCCGTGTTGTATCTTGTTTGGCTTTAGGGTTTCAGGGTTGGGAAGGATTGTTTTAGGGTTTTGAGGGTATAATAGAAGGACAGTCACGGCAATACGGCGTCTCACACGATATCTATCGTGTAGTCAGTATGTATGAACAGGACGCTTCTATCTGTTCTGCTTTTCTTCTTGGATGTTACCTTCCTGAAGATGGTTGTGGCTGGAACGACGACGATCGTGATGTGTTTGAGCTGATGATGATGAAACCTTGGATTGGCTGCTGCAGGTACTGACAGTGCGATTGTGCTGATCAGCTTTAGCAACGAGCAGTCGCATCGTGACCACCGATCGCAGTACTACAGTTGTCTCTACCAAGACATGGTGACGCTGTTATTGTCATTCTCATTGTCGTGGTTCTTCACCATACATACTCAGTATCGCCTTCTGTCCACAATGTGCAAAATTGTGTTCTGAAGAACTACACCACCAGTGAGGGATGTCACGGGCATGAGGTGCTAGCCTGAAAGACCTTTCAACCCGCCGCAGATATGGAGAGTGTGGAGTGTGTGAAGCTCGGAGAAGTTTCACCATGAATCGGTCAATGATGTCATATCCAAGCATATGGGAGTTTCCGAAAATAGGGGACCCTAACATAATACCCTCAATAGTAGGATCCTTATTGTAAGGACACCAAAATAGGGTGCCCCTAATTCTCGGAAACTCCCATATCCCAACATCGGAGGCCAGAGCGCTGGCTGGAAGCAACCGGCGAGTGCTTCGTACTTTGCATCGGCATCTCCTGGCTCTTCACATCCGTCTTTAATCCAGGCGGGCTTGACAAATGTACTGCCCGGACGGCTTGATCATGCAGGCATGCGAGTGGCATGCGTGTTCCATCAAAAGCCAGTGCAACGAAGGAAAGGTGTGAGATTTCACGTCGTGCCTTGTTTTAGATCTTGCACGCCTCCAATCAGGAGAGTGACCTGCTTTGTAGGGTGGCTCGGCAACAGTCACATCCGTACCTCCGCCATGTTCTGATTGCTTTCTGTCTCGGGTATGTTGTGCAGATGTGATTTCGAGACCAGCAGGCATCTTTCGCGACAATATCCTTCGGAGCATTGTCGGATACAACAATCTGTGCGCCCCTTGGCGAGCAGCCAAAGCCAGGCAGCAAGCAGTTCGATTTCATTCGGTCTGTAGTGCCAAGCTCAGAAAAAGCTTCTGCTTTGTGTTTGTGTTTTGTCGTTGGCTTTTTTTGGAAATGTGCCGGCGTAATATAGCGGCCTAAATAGTTACCTATTCCATTTTGGGAGTTCCTTATTGGGCCCGAAAACCCTATTCTATTTGTTAAGGCCCCTATGTTAAGGCAAGGCAAGAATGAGCCCAGAGGACCAAACAACGCAGGAGGAGAGCCATGTTTTGTACAGTCCAGTACAGCCGCTACTTACAGCACCGCTTTTGCAGAGGCTGTAGATCGTGCAATTTGGAGTACAGTAGACAGCTACCCTGAACCCTCAACCCCAAACAGCAAAACCCTAGTCTCAAACCCTTAAAGCCCAATGCAAGCACTCCTTCACGGCCCATTTCGATTTGTTGTCATACGCTTAAAACCTGGAGTCACTGTGAGTGAGTCGCCATAAGGACTTGTGCATGCATGATGTTCCGTACGTAGCACACCGATTTAGACACAAGAGACTCGTGCGCGATGCTCATTATCTATCCATCCTCCAGTATACGTATGTATATGTGTATATACGTACACATACATCTGAGTTTGTATGTATATGTATACATATCTCTATATGCATATATATATATATATATATATATACACATATGTTTATGCTCTATAGATATAGGTATAGACATGTTTGCTTTTGCTGCCCCTTGGTCACACTATCGGGCTCGCGCACCAGGGGGCCGAACGGTTGTTGTTTCATTTGTCCACGAAGCGCCCACGGCAGGCGGCTCATGTCCCACAATAATATAGGGGTGTAAATAAGAGTTAATTTTTAGGGTTTAGGGTTTAGATTACCGATACCTAGGTGGGGGTTGCTTATTATATTTAGAGTAAAATATATTCCAAAACCCTACTTTAATTTCGTATTAAGGCCCCTATGTTGTTCGCATGCTTTCCACGGTCCCGCGGACAGGGTAACCCTTAAACCCCCTAGCCTACACCCTAAACCCTACACCTCAAAACAAAGCCCTACACCCGAAACCCTAAACTCTACACCCTAAGCCCTGGAGCAAACTGAGGTTGGGTTTGACAGCCCTCCCGCGCGCTACGTGGCCATGCCTCTCTTGGTTTGCCAAGCCGTGCTTGCTGCACGTGCCTTGTCATCCCATAACTCCGATGGTCAACGGGCTTTCGGGGTGGGATGAAGGTAGGTGAGGTAATCCTAAAATATGAGTCCTTTTATCATATGAGTGATCCTGAATCCTACCTACCTTCATCCCACCTTTTCAACGCTGCAAGATGGTCTGCATTTCCAGAATAGTCGTACTGGGAGTGTCAACAGCCATTGAAACGCCAAAACCTCAAGGTTCGGTTCCTTCCAACATTCTATGCTGCTCTTCTTCAGGTTCATCTTCCCATTTACTATTACTATGCCCTTCTTGAGGTTCATCTCCAATTTAAGGGAGTTTGGCAATCCTGCTGAGCCTTGCTTGATTTCGTGTAGACCTTGTTTGTTGCATCCTGTTCTGGAGCCGTGGTTGTGTAGGCAGGCTCGCGCAAGCCCCAAAACCTGTGCACGCTAAAATTTCCAGGTTCTAAGCCTTCGACCGCAGTTTCACTAGCCCAGAGGCATCCCGTAATAGGTGTAGGAATGTCATGTTCGTAAAAGTGTTTACAATGCATATATATATATACATGCGCACATGTGTGTATGTGCATGTGTACGTATGTGTGCATGCATACCTGCATGCGTGTATGTACATGCTTATATCATGTGATGCAGCGCAGGCACAAGCGGCAAACTGCGCCACATATCAGAAGACAGTGAGACAGATACAGAGCAGCAAACGATCAGATTTTCTACCTGAAGAGTGTGCAGGTAAACTGCAGATCAGAGTATCACACTCCTTCAATGCAACACAGCAGTGTCAGCGCCGCCCGGTATGGTACAGAGCAGTTTCCTAAAGTAGTACAAGATGAACGGTAAGCTTGTGTTGCGATTTGCTGCGGTGTTATGCATGTCGTGTCCTGCCATGTGCGGGCACGTACTGCGGCACAATGCGGCATAGTTTAGCAGAGCGATGAGCAGCGAAGTGCAACATGGTAATAGTGTAGGATGGCATAAGAGCTCCAAATATGGTGACGTCATACAGTGAACCTGAGAGAAGTGATGTGCGATGCAGAGGAATGCAGAGGATTCATGTCTGTCGCGCTATGAAAGTTGTCATGTCAGATGCAGGCTATACCTATCTGGACACCATCCGGCTAAAAGCAAATCGGGCCTACCTGACTCCGTGCCAATACTGGTCGCTTGGCAGAGATTGGACGCACTCTAATACATTGTTCCATGCTTTGGTATCTGCTGCAGACTTTGGCTTTATATGATTATAATACGTGCCTTCTGTGCTGAGGTTTCTGTGTTTACATATAGACATACGCAGATTTCTCGCTCTCTTAATACATACATATTACATATTTTTGTATATGTACACATATATATTTGTATACATACACATCATAAGTATATGTTCCGGTGCGCAGTGTAACATACCAGTAGTCGACTGGCAAGGAGCTATTCCGAGCTTCCGGTCAAGGGTCTAGGTTTCCGAGTTTTTTGGGTTGAGGGCTTTAGGGTTTAGGGTTTAGGGTTTAGGGTTCTCAAACCAAACCAGTCCTAAACCCTAAACCGCGAAGCCGAACTGCTGACAGCATTTTCAATGCCTGGGTCTGTCTGTGAATCCAATACATGCTACTGCTACTGCTAATGCCACTACTACCGCTGCTACTGCTACTGCTAGTACTGCTGCTGATGCTGCTGCTGATGCTACTTCTGCTACTGCTGCCTGCGTGCTATGTCAGGACCACCAATACCCCTCAGGTTCATTAGTCTATTTGTCTGCGACTTTAGCCTTAAACACCGGGCAGACATGCGTTATGGCATCGGCACCTTGTGCCTGGATTTTCTAACGCCAGTCCCGACCGCAAAATCCAGGCATTATTTCCTGGCCTGCCATATGGACCACCAGCTGCTTTTGACACCCGCACTGCTGTAAATGCACCCTGCGTTATGACACCGAAATCTCGAGCTCTTAGGCTCGGATACTATGCCAACACTGTCTTCGCGGCCAACGCCTGAGAGCTTCTCAAGAAAAGCCAGTAGTGTTCCGCCATGTCTGGACGTTGCCTCTTGGGAGTTCAAAGGGCTATGACCAACATGGCTTTGGTTAATATGAAGACGATTCTTTGTTACTGTTAGTGATGTCCTTTTCTGCTGTGGCTCGAATGTTGATGACCATTACTTTTGGTTTCCGGCCGGCAGTGAACATCCCCATCACTGTCATGCATGCGCCAGCTGCTTCTGTTGCTGCTCCTACAACAACAACTGCAGCTGCTACTACCATTACTACTGCTACTACTACTACTACTGCTGCTGCTACTACTACTGCCACTGCTACTGCTACTGCTACTGCTACTGCTACTGGTACTGCTACTGCTACTGCTACTGCTACTGCTACTGCTACTGCTACTACTACTACTACTACTACTACTACTACTACTACTACTACTACTACTACTGTTGCTGCTGCTGCTGCTGCTGCTGCTAATGCTACTACTACTGCTACTGCCACTACTACTACCAGTACTACTAGCACAACGCCGATAACAACCCCTGCTACTGCGCCTGCTGTTGCTGCTGCTACTACTCCTCTTCTTCCTCCGCCTCTTACGTTTTTGAAGAGGCTAGCGGATTTCTACATTGACGGGCTTGAGGGGCCCCTGAGCCCGAAACTCCTGAACCCGAAACTCCTCAAACTCCGAAAATCCCCGCCTCCGTGGCTATGCCCAGCATCGTGAGGTCTGGATGGCCTGCTTTCCAATGCTCCTCGTGATTACCGCGGAGTTTGACAGCTGGACGAGCACAAAGGCCTTTAAAGTTCAGGGTTGCTTTTGGTGGCTGGAGTTGAAGCAATTAGGATGAAATAGTATGATTTATGCGCTTTTCCTTTCTCTCCCGGTTTAGGGCTGGGGGTAGGGACGAGGTCACAGTATGTTCCCAAGAGTGTCCCGTTAAACCCAAAACTTTAAAGTCACAAGTCCGAAGCCTTATACTGCCCCAGGACGAAAGCTCGTCGCATCGGGCAGCTCTGTTGACATACACTTGGAAGCCCCTTTCCCCCATAGACTCCTTCACGAAGTCTCGAGTTAAGGCTCGGACGTTAGCAGTTCATCCGATTGAACAAACAGAAGTAACATATGTTGATTCCGGCACAGAGCTGGCCAGGCACTTGCTGGTACTCCGAGTCCTCCGCCAAGCGAAGACATCTTAGTGCGACAAAACTTTCCTTCTGCTGATGCAAATCCGAGACCTTCAACGGTAAGTCGAAGCCTTCCTAAACCCTAAACCCTAAACCTTAAACCTGAAACACCTGCCGAATACAAGTTGCCCTTCAGATCCACCTATTCCTCTTCATGGCGACGTTGTGCCCTGTCTTATCAGGGGTGCATGGAGCCTTGGTGGCTGTTACTCCGGCCTACTCCGATACTTCCGGTGCTTGTAGCCTAAACCCTAAAGGCCCTAAGCCCTAAATCCTAAACCCTGCATTAAGCTCCAGTAGTGTTCTTTGCCGTCTCTAAGGTTCATCATGTGGGCCATGATTGCCGGCAACGTCATTGAGGCGGAAGAGGTGGAGCGGCTGGGCCGGAGTTTAGTCCGGGCTTCCTTGCAGGCTTCGCCGTGGAGATAAAGAACCTAGCCTTCTCCTCTGGAGGCTGTTGATGTGAGCTTGGGGCTAGGATCCATTCAGGCAGAAGTTTGAGGAAACTGCACCCGTAAGTTTCTAAGCAGTGGGCCGGCTGAGGACAGGCACACGGATCTGGTTCGGCTTGTTTACCTTTCACACGTTGGCGCTGCCCGTGGTCGGCGTGATTGATGTTCTCAAGTTCCACCCGGTGCACGGCTCAGTGAAACTGGTAGGAGTAGTAGTAGTAGTAGTAGTAGTAGTACTACTACAACAACAACTACTACTACTGCTGCTGCTGCTACTACTACTACTAGTACTAGTACTAGTACTAGTACTACGGTTGATGATATAAATCCTGCATTACCCATAATGACGAATATACCATAATTCCCATAGTTTAGGGTCCGTAAGGTCATGCAGGATTTGTATCATCAACCGTAGTACTAGTACTAGTAGTAGTACTAGTACTAGTACTAGTACTAGTACTAGTACTAGTACTAGACTAGTACTAGTACTAGTACTACTACTACTACTACTACTACTACCACTACTACTACTACTACTACTACTACTACTACTACTACTACTACTACTACTACTACTACTACTACTACCACTACCTGCTGCGATCTCTCCCGCGACCGGTGTACCACTACCACTACCATTTCCGCTTTTACCACCACTGCGACCACTATCTATGCTGCCACCACTATCACCACGACCACGACGACTGCCACGACTGCCAACGACTGCAAAAACTAGCACGACCACCACAACTACCACCACACGCGACTCGAGTTTTTGCTGTGCTTTCCGTCAGCTTTCCGATGGTCTGTAACAAATCAGTCAGTGGGGATTGTTCCCCTTCTGGATGGCACGGGTACCTCCGCGCTTTCTGTATCTCCTCAGGGAAGCCCGCTGAGAAGAGATTGCCCATGTCTGAAAACACCACAAGGCCGCAAGTGTAGTGCGACTGGTAACCATGCTTACTAAGTCCCATGATCCCCCTTCTAGAACCCTTATAGATCCCTTTAAGGAGCCCTATTTTGGAACCCTATAGTACCCTTAAAGGGAACCCTAAACTGAGTCCCATGATCCTCCAAGCAAGGATCTGACGGCGGCGGAGATTCCTTCCATCAGATCCCTGGCTGCATCGTGACGCTACCCTAAACCCTAAACCGGGTTTAGAGTTTAGGGTTTAGGGTTTAGAGTTTAGGGTTTAGGGTTTAGAGTTTAGATTTTAGGGCAACCCAATCTCGTGGTCGCGGGTTTAGGGCCGTTTGGGGTTCCGTGCTCTGCTTCAAGGTTTGAGCTGCAGGGCTTTGAGTTCAGACTTTATGGGTTAGCTACTGTAACTGTAGGTTTAAGACTACGATTTAGGGTTTGGGGTTAAGACGGAAGACCTCAGTGCCTAGATTTTGGTGTCCCGAGCTCATTGCCCTTCGACTTCGATGTCGGCTCTTCTTGATAATCAAGAAGCCCCCAAAGGCCTGAGCTCAGGACCCTAAACCCTAAACCCTAAACCCTTGGATTGCTCCTTAAGTTTTTACCCCTGTAGCCGGCATCACTTAGCTCCAGACAGCCTGAATCCTAAGCGCGTAACCGAAGAGACCCATGTGAACCTACAGGTAAGTGCTCCAAAAGCCAAAAAACCCTAAACCCTACAACCCTTAACCCTAAATCCTAAATCAGAAACCCTAAACCGGAAACCCGAAACCTCATCCTAAACTCTCAGCCCTAAAACCCTTAACCCTAAGCCCTAAATCCTTAACCTGAAGCCCTAAACCTCTCCAAACGGAGGGTCCAACCCCCGGGGGTCTCGGTCTTCGAAGCTCGCGGCAAGTAGCCTACCTGATCGTGTTTCGGCTGCCGGACGGAAAGAGCCTGCAAAAGCAGATCAAGCCCTGGACCCTAAACCCTAAACCCTACACTTGAACTTAACGCTTAAGCCCTTTATCCCCAGACTTTAAGCCAGAAGCTCGAACCCCTGAACCCTGGAAGCTAAACCCTGAATGAAGCCATGTCCAATATCGATGCCCAGCGGCCCCACACCTGTCCGGAACCCTTCGAAGCTCTTACAGAATGTGCATACAGCCTTTCTTCAAGGTTTAGGGTTTGGGGGCTCAGGGGATTAGGGTTAAGAGATACTTTCAAACCCTCCCTATCTATTAAGCCCTAATCCCTAAACCATAACCCTAAAGCCTCGTCTCCGAGGGTTCGAGCGCCCTCATCCGCCGGTCCCTTGGCCCGTGGTCGCCTACTTGGACTACGGGTGGCCCCACGCCTGAGCTTTCTGTTTGGGCTTGGGTTGGGGGTTGGGGGTTTGGGGTTTAGGGTTTAGGGGTTTTAGGGTTTGGGGTTGGGGGTTTAGGGGTTTAGGGTTTAGGGGTTTAGGGTTTAGGGTTTAGGGTTTGACAAAACTTGCATTGCTTAAGGGGGTCTCAGAGCTGTAGACAAGGGTTCTCTCGGTTTTCGAATGCAGCAAATGTGTCTTGGATGTTTTAAGAGAGTTTGACCAGTGAGTCGGAAAGCCAAACTGTGAGCATTGGGAATGAGCATACAAGTAGCGAGAAGTTGTGGTGGTACTCCCAGGAGGAGAACGCGTCATGTGTATGCAGAAGCCCGCGATGGGAGTTCGTCTTGGGTACTTAAAAGATCATGGGACTTAGTATCTAGGGCTATTATGAAGGCAACTATACTTATAACTACTTGTAAGCTCAATTACGGTACTGATAACCATACTTACTACGTCCCATGATCGTCCAGGTAACCTGAGCCATGCAAGTAGAGCAGCAAGTGCAGCGAGAAGTGAAGCAGCTACCTAAACCCCTAACCTTTAAACCCCTAAACCGTAAACCCTAAACCCTGCATGCGCGGTCATTTGGTGTCGTGTACGTAGACTGGGCACGCAGATGTTCAAACCAAGTCTTGAGCAAGCCTTTTATCCTAAGCCCTAAACCCTGAACCCTCAACCTTAAACCCTGAACTCTAGACTCTAGCACCTGTTATGGAGGTGTTCGGTCCAAACTCCGGGTTTGTGGCCATTATTCACATTGAAGCTGCTCACAGCAACGGTTCTATCACGAAGTGAAGAGTGTAAGAGCAAGCGTTTCTAAGCCTTAATCGTCAACTTTTAAGACCCTTGAGTTGTGCAATCCGTGCAATGCTCGGACGAGTAGTACCTGAGGTTCATCCTGTTGATGCTGACGGTGGTGTTTCTCCCGGAAGCTCCACCAGCGCGGGCCTTGTAACCGATGCAAGTTTTCACCATCGCGCCAGTACCTGCGATATTTTTGGGCTGCCTTAGTGTAGCTATAGTATTTTGGGCCCCAAAACCCTGTTCTTTTTTGCAGGGCCCTTATCCTAGCCTGAAGTCCACGGCTACCGAAAACCCGTTCCTTCTGTTGATGGACAAAATCCTGCATGACCCATAATAAGGAATATACCATAATACCCATAGTTTAGGGTCCTTAGGGTCATGCAGGATTTTGTCCATCAACAGTTGCATCCCACCGCAAGGGAAGCTGAGGCGAAGCACTGGGTCCCAGGAGTCTCCAAGGCCCCCAAAACTTTCTGAAGGCTTTGAAGGGATGATGAAACTTAGCTTAGGGTTTAGGGTTTAGGGTTCAGGGTTTAGGGGTTTAGGGTTTACGGGTTTAGGGTTTAGGGTTAATGGTTGAGGGGTTTAGGGTTTAGGGGTTTAGGGTTTAGGGGTTTAGGGTTTAGAGTTTAGGGTCATTTCCGTTTGCTTCAAAGCTAAACTCCGTCGTAGCAGCCTGTGTCACATGGAGATCTGCACTGAACCCCGAAATTCCAGCCCCCAGACAGGTGAGTGAAGATGGTTGAAACCCGAAGCCTCGGCTGCCCTCGAACCCAAATGAGAGTTTTCGAAAATTAGGGGGTTATCTTGTATCGGGGTCCTTATAATAAGGATTCTGCTCTTCAGGGTACTATTTTGGGGTCCCCTATTGTCGGTAACTCCCAAATGGAATGCGATGGTGTTGCATATTTGAGGTGGAGACCAAAATGCAGGTGGACTTCAGCGCAACTACCTTCGGCGCTGTCCAGGCATGGCTGCCGTTCTGAATCATGTTAGTTGCGTGACGGAATGCATGGCATGGTACACGATCATACTGTCAAATGTCCGTATAAGAACCTATTGTAGTGTACGAGCCGTGGAGATTCGTGCACGCTGAATCCCAAGCCCGAATCCCACAAACTCACCAAACGAAAGTGCCAATTCCGGATGCTGCAGCTGTGGATTGAGATTTTAGACTACTCTATTACTATATTCCCATATTACTCGTTTTTTATAGTACTATGGTACAATATTACTATATTACTTTAATACCATTAGAGCCCATTGGTGCAGTTTTGGTTGTTAGAAACCGCACTTTCGATTGCCGAAGTTCGGCCTCCACCACTGCTTCTGGGAATGCTGGAACTTTTTCGAGGATCATGTGACTTAGTAACTAGGGTTCCTTAAACGGTTCCTTAAAGGGCGTTTTAAAAGGGATCGATAAGGGCTCCATAACAGGCTTATAGGATCATAGGACTTAGTAACTAGGGTTATTATTGGGGTAATTAAGGTACCTATAACCACACGTGCCAAGTCCCATGATCCTTTAGGCTTCACCATGTGGTCACACGGCCTGAGGCTTTGATCGCGCAGATGCCGCAGCATGCTAAAAGATGTATTTTCGGGGGGAAATACGTACATTCGGCGAGTACAAGAACAGGTACTACAGCCACAAGGAGTGAACAGATCTCAAAGGTGAAGCTAGCCTGAAACCCAAACACTCTCAGGAAGAAGACTACTCCGAAGAAGACGAATCCGAGGCCTGCAGCCTCGTGCCGGAACGTTCTGCATCTTGAAGCTTTGGGTACAGGGTTTAGGATGATTTTGGTGTGTTGGCATTTCTTGGTTTAGGGTTTAGGGTTTAGGGTTTAGGGTCGTTGTTTGACCTATGGGCATCAGGTGTAAAGGCTCCAAGGAGACTGGGGGTAGTCTGTGGCCTCCAGGTTGATGTTCCTTCTATTCTAGTTTGTCTCTCTCCTTTGGTAATGCTCTATTCCATACCCTGTAACAGTGTTCAGTCTGTCCCGAAGCCATAAACGCTACAACCCCATAAGGCCCATTACTCAAAGCCCTGGTCTTTCTTCAACCCTCAGCCGCAAAATCCCAGCCAACGAAAGCATGAACCGATGGACCGCGCGCAGGACTCCGATGACCGCACCCCGGCTGTTGATGGTCTCATGGGAAGCTGTTGGGGATGCGGGTCTAGTGCCTCCAGCGAAGAGAGCGAAGAGTGTCTTCTGGCATGCTGACGCGTTGGAAAATGAAGCTAGGAAAGTTTGCAGTACCTAAAACGTGTGGAGGACCTTGCAGCTTCATGCGGCATGGTGCACTTGCGCAACCTAGGTCCATCTCGTCAGGGCTGGGGGTCTTGATTGGCGAAACCCACACCCCAAACCCAAAACCCTGAACCCTGAACCCTAAACCCCTAAACCCCAAACCCTAAACCCTATTAGCACTAATCCTAGCCGTTTTGGCTTGGGAGGCCCCAAGGCTCACTTGTGGCATGGGCCGACTCCAAGCTAGTCTGTCTGGTTCTTAGTAGGGAATGGGCGAAGGGATTATTGGGATTTACATGGGATCCATTCCCCCATACCCTACGTAGCTGAGTGGATACACTTTACACTTTTTGGGATCATATTTCCCACTATAGAACTGAAAGTGTGCATTTTTTGGGGCTTAGGAACTCAGCAGCTAAGGTGGGTCGAACTATCGGCCTGGTGCAGTAAGTCAAAGACCTCAACCATGGTACCCACGAATGGTCTTCCCGCGAAGTCTCCGATGGCCTTTGAAGTACCTCGAATTTCTAGGGCAGCCTTATATCCTACAAACCCTAAACCCCGAACCCTAAACCCCTAAACCCTAAACCCTCTAGCCTGAAATTCTAAACCCCAAACCCCCAAACCCCTAAACCCCTAAATCCTTAAACCCTGAGCCCTAAACCCTAAACCCAAAACCCCTCCCCTAGAGTAAAGGTGTCTTCAAGCTGGCGGTCTCTTGGCTAACATGATGGGCTGGAGATGATGGAGTCACGCAAAATGAGAGTTTCCGAAAATAGGGGACCCTAATCTAGTACCCTAAATTGTAGGATCCTTTTTATAAGCACCCCAAAATAAGGTGCCCCCCTAATTTTCGGAAACTCCCGAATGAGCTTCAGGGTTCAGGGCGTTTAGGGCTAAGCCGGAGTATCCGTGATGATCGGGTTTGCGAGACACGCTTTGTGGCCGATGGGTCACCTGTCGAAATTGACGGCTCCAGTAAGCTTCAAGATAGGCATTTGGTTTAGGGTTTAGCTTCGCGATCGGTGTTTGCGAAGCAAGGTCTTTGGGAAGGAAACTTTCGGATATTGATACGCTATTTTCATGCGCATAGCAAGCTATCGGCAGAAGTTTGTTTGTGTCTCCAGCAGCCCTTGGTACGACAGCGTTGGCACTTCGCACCTTCACAGGTCTGCGAGGATTAGAGGATTGAAGCGAGACTGACTGCGTGCTCCCGATATGAATGCGCACGGTTTCCGCCGATCTCGGCGAGATGCTGCAATCGTACAAATCCGGAATACGGAATCCCGAGAATGCGTCGTAATTAGGCAGGCCCTTGGCCAATGCTTCAGCCAGGACTTGCAAGCGCAGTGATGCGCAAATTAAGTTGACATGCAAAACGGTATTATTCTATGCGAGTTATGAATTCCCTCTGTCGGGGGGATGAGTTGCGAGGTGATGCCGGGCGAAAAGCGTCTCCCATGTCTTTGATCCAAGTTCTGATAAAGCCGCAGCTGTGTCCAAATACCCTAAACCCAAAACCCTAAACCTTGAACCCTAAACCTTGAACCCTATACCCTGAACCCTAAACCCAAAACCCGAAACCCTAAGCCCTAAACCCTAGGTGCGAGTGGTTGCATGGCTTGTGTTTGGCATCCTTTTCAGGCCGTTGGCTTGCAGCATTCCCAGGCTTAGTACCGTACAGACCTGAATAATTACCTATACTATTTTGGGGGTTCCTTATTATATACTTATAGTACAATGGGCACCAAAATCCTGTTTTGATCATTAAGGCCCCCACAATATGGATGTGCACATAAACTCGAGACCCTTAATGCCTTAAAACTCTTATGGTGCAGCCGTCACGGTAGCTTTGTTTCTATCTGCTCCACCAAGCCTAGAAAGGCTTTCTGGGTTATCCAGGCTGGTCAAGACGCTACTTGGAGGATCATGGGACTTAGTAAGTATGGTTATAAGTACCTTAATTGGGCTCATAATTATAAGTATAGTTACCTTAATAATAACCCTAGTTACTAAGTCCCATGATCCTTTAAGTAGAGTTGGTCAAGGCAACTAGGCCCCTCGCCGTAGTGCCATGGCGGACGGACCGGTGATGCTGGTGACCGGTGCCAACCAGGTCCCGATCCCCCCAATCCCGGTTAAGGGTTTAGGGTTTAGGGTTTAGGGTTATTCCCCCCAATCCTAAACTCGCATCCAGGAAGCCTGTGCCTCAGCACCTGACTCAGTACGGCGCCCTGCAACAGTATACCCCATATGAAAGCCTTGTCAGTCGTAGGCTTCAATGCCTCCAAACTCCTAGCAAAGATACCAAACAAGTCTCAACCCGAATCTTGCTACCCAATCCCTAAACCGCTACACCCGAATTCTAAACCTCTGAACCCTACACCCTGAACCCGGAATCCCTAAACTGAAACCTAAACCCCAAGCCCCAAATTCAAATTCTGAACCCTTGAACCCTAAACTGAGCCCAAAATCCCTAAACCTAAACCTAAACTCCTAAGCTCCAAATCTGCATTCCTGAATCTTCAAACCCTAAACCCTCAACCCCAAACCCCTAAACCCTAAACCGTTCAACCCTAAACTCCTAAACCCAACGTTGAGTTCCTGCGCATGACAGGGCCTGGGCCTGGCTCTCGTCGAGGCGCGTGGATCTCTGAACTTTGAGTTTGGGGGTTTTGGGGTTTGGTGTTGTGGGGTTTTGGGGTTTAGGCTTTGGGGTTTTGGAGGCGTTGGGGGTTTAGGATTTATAGAATTTGTTAAGGGTTTGGGTGCCAAAAACGTTTTGACCGAAACGTTTTGACCGAAACGTTTTGAGCGAAACGTTTTGAGCAGGCTTTCTTTTTTGGAACCCTAAACCCTAAACCCTAAACCCATTTTGGATTTGTTGGGGCTGGGAACGGGGGGCTGAAGGCTCGGGGCTGTGCTGGGCTGCTTTATAGAACGTGCTTTTCCGTAAAATCGCGACGGAACACGTAAGTGCGTTCCATCTTTTTTCCATACGGAGATCGTTTTTTTGGCGTGTACAAGACACAGACGTACACTCGAAACCTGAAACTTTGAACCCTTTTGCATTTTGATTTTCGTGAATACTGAATAAAAAAATAGAATAGTAATTTTGTTGATATGATTAAACCTTAACGGTCCCTAGACCCTAAACCCTAAACCTTAAACTCTGAGCCTGAAACCCGAAACCTTAAACCCTACACCCTAAATCCTAAACCCTAAACCCGAACAAGCCATTTTGGCTCAAGTTAACGTCTCTCACGCACTTCCGTAGAGTCTTCCGTAGATCAATCGGGGCCGCGATGGGCAAACGTCGCCTCAGCGGCAAGCAGACAGTCCAGAACCTTCCAGCTCCAGACGCCAGGACTGGCTTCATGTCCTTACGGTTCAGGAGGCCTCTGAAGCAGATGGCCCAGGCGCTGCAGCAAGTGATGAGCTTCTTCCAGATCAACTTGCAGCTCATCGACACGCAGGCCGTTGACCCCGGACTACAACAGAAGTGTATAGAGGGCATGGCTCGCTCCACTGTCTTCGTGGTGTTCGGCAGCTACGATTACGGGGAGTTCAAGAGCGATAACCCCGCAAGCAGTTGTTTCGAAGCCTACTTCTGGCAGACGAGCTTGCAATGCCGTGAAGGCCGCAAACAGCCAGTTCTCGTGAACATGGTTTCTCGTTTCGAGAACTTTGAGCACAGAGCCGCGCAGGGCCTGTTCGGCATTCAGCGTAAGCAGGTCTCCTGGAAGGAGTGGACTGCCGCTGAAGCTCAGCGGTACGAGGGCAGTCCAGAAGATCTTCAACTGGAGGTGCCCATCGAACTCGTGAGAGACATTCGGGCACACAGGACTATGGGCTGCTCTATCGACAGTGGAAACAGGGGTTGATTACGGACGATGGTATACTGGCACAGGTTGGGGAACAGATGTACACAGTGTTCCTTGCCCAAAAGGAGGAGGACACAGATGCAGGGGTTGTGCAGTCGAGCCAGGAAGTGATGGATGTGGATGCAGCACGGAATCAGGGTTGTGGAATGAAGAGGCCCCGGGAAAGCGAAGAAACCGAGACTCAGAACCAAGCGGGACAGGAGTGAGAGTGGATTGTGATTGCCTCCCAGGGACGTGTGCTGGAAAGCCTGTAAGCGGCTAACCTTGCCTTCCCCCTCAGGGATTTCTGGCGACCGAACAGCGAGTCGGAAAAGAGGCGCTTAAAAAAAAAAAACCCGAACGTTTTCACTTTGGTACACCAAAAGCTTTTCCGTCCCTGATACCACAGGCATCGATACACTCGAAACCTGAAACTTTGAGCTTTTTGGAGTCTGATTTTCGTGAATACTGAATAAAAAATCATAGAATAGTAATTATGTTGGTATGATTAAACCTTAACGGTCCCTAGCGATTCCCAAGCCCTAACCGAGATCCACGAACTTTTGTCCGGTGCCTTACTAACAACCCATGCAGAGACAGAGCTGACTCGGCCGCCAACAGTTAAGGAAACGAGTGGAGGATGCTGACTATGTCGATCTTAAGATCCGCCTCCTGAGAGGAGTGGCGCACGACTTCCGCGTGCACAAGCTGACTTCTTTCTCCGTGCTGCTGCAAGCCATCTGCGAGCAGTTGGGTCTCGCAGGAACGCCTATGCTTCTGTACGAGGACAATAACATCTTCGATACTCACGGCCTACGACTCCGCGATGTTTGTGACAGAGAAGAACGGTTCACACTGGTCATGCAACCGTAGTTAGCTCGGATTCGCACTGCTGCTGTACGACACAATCAATACTACGAGCATGACTGGATCGAACAAGGCCCCGAAAACGGCTGAGGGGCAAGACAAGTTGAGGTCTCAGCGTCACATTCAGCGCACATGCTGCAACGACCCCACATATAGCCCATGTTCGCTGCCAAGGTTCAAACGAGACGATCTACTTATCGGCAGACAAGTTCTGGACGTTTTGAACAGGATTGGGAGTCGGGTGAAGTCAAACATCACTTTCGCGTTATAACCTGAGTTCGGTTGTGCTGCCGTTGTAATGCCTAGCAAGAAGACCCCAGGTAGTGCAGCCATGGACGAAGTTATACGCTAACAGTGCTAGTGGTGCGCCGGAAGCAGCATGCTTGACCGCTTAAGAATAAACCACAACTCCATCGCTTGCAGCAATGTGGCAGCACACCGTCGAAACTTAAACAGGAAAACCCCGACACAACGAGAAGGGATCCCACGGGGTTTGGGTGCCAATACATTGTGAACGAACTTCGAGCGAAAGTTTCCTCTTTGGAACCACATTCTGAATTCGGGTGGGGGGGGGTCAGGGTCTCGGGGCTGGGCTAGGGTTTGAGTCTGCTGGGGCCTCTGCACCAAGGACTTTTGCGACTGGAACCTGCTAGTGCAGCCTATCCATGTCTGTTATGTTCCAGCGCTTCTGCTTTTGGTGCGGAACGATGGCGGTGATGACGCAGGAAGCTGACGTATGACCAAGATGCAAAGAAACTTTCCTGCACATGTAAGCCTTGTTTGCAAAAACACAAACGTTGCAGTTGTGAGCCGTGCGCGATTGCGAGGGTAGCGCAATCGTGTCCCCCGAACCTCGTCGCTGCTTCAAGCTGCTACCTGCCACAAGCTTGCGATGGTAACGTAATCGTGTCCCCGAACCTAGTCACTGGTATGTTGCTTACAGATATAATCTTACGACGGTAACGTAATCGTGTCCCCGAACCTCGTCGCTGGTAGCTTGCGCACAGCCATAAGCTTGCGATGGTAACGTAATCGTGTCCCCAAACCTTGTCGCTGGTAAGTTCCTCACAGCCGCCAGCTTGCGACGGTAACGTAATCGTGTCCCCGAACTTCGTCGCTGCTTGGAGTTGCTCACAGCCACCAGCTTGCGATGGTAACGTAATCGTGTCCCCGAACCTTGTCGCTGCTTGGAGTCGGAGTTGCTCACAGCCACCAGCTTGTGATGGTAACGTAATCGTGTCCCCAAACCCAATCGCTGGTAAGTTGCTTACAGACACAAGCTTGCGATTGTAACGTAGTCGTGTCCCCGAACCTCGTCTCTTGTAACTTGCTCACAGCCACCAGCTTGTGATGGTAACGTAATCGTGTCCCCAAACCTCGTCGCTGGTAAGTTCCTCACATCCACCAGCTTGCGATGGTAACGTAATCCTGTCCCCGAACCTCGTCGCTGCTTCAAGTTGCCAACAGCCACAAGTTATCGATGGTAACGTAATCGTGTCCCCGAACCTCGTCGCTGCTTGGAGTTGCTCACAGCCACCAGCTTGGGATGGCAACGTAATCGTGTCCCCGAACCTCGTCGCTGCTTCAAGTTGCTAACAGCCACAAGCTTGCGATGGTAACGTAACCACATCCCCAAACCTAGTCGCTGGTAAGTTGCTTACAGACACAAGCCTACGATGGTAAACGTGTCCCTGAACCTCGTCGCTGGCAGCTTGCTCACAGCCAGAAAGCTTCTGCAAGCTGGCATCTTGGAGCTATTTTGCATATTGATGCGTCGAACGCTACATGTTAAGTGGATGCAAGAGTACTTGTTGTGAGACGAAAATGGCTCCTACAGGAGCCGATCTGCTCCAGCATTGATTGGGGTACTTCAGGGGCGGATCTGTCAAGGCAATACTGGGGCTACTGCAGGGGCTGAGTCGTCCTTCAAAAACTGTAGACCCAGAGAGCCAAAAGGAGTGAGCAACACGTCACTCTTGTGTATGAACGAATATTTGTGATGTTTTTCTTGTCGAGTGTGTATTCTGTGTGAACTGGCTGGGCTGGGTGTTGCGGTGGGCTTGGAAATGACGGTTTAGAGGGTTCGACGCCAGCAGTGACAAGCAATTTCTATTTATCATTTTCTTGAGGATTTAGGGATTAGGGTTTAGGGGTTTAGGGTTTGGGGTTTAGGGATTAGGGGTTTAAGGATTTGGGTTTAGGGGTTTAGGGTTTAGGGGTTTAGGGTTTAGGACTTGGGGTTTAGGGTTTAGGGGTTTGGGGGTTTTGGGTTTAGGGTTTAGGGGTTTGGGTGTGGGGCTACGGGGTTTCGTGTTTGGGTTTTGGAGTTTGGGGCTATAGAGTTTCGTTGTTTAGGCTTTTGGGGGTTTGGGTTATTAATTCAAACTATGGTACAGACCGCTCCAAGACACCACTCTAACTATGAAGGCCCCTGAATTGCGAGATTGTGAAGCATTGCATGTCAGCGGTTCCTAAAGTGCTCAAAGTAATCCGAGACCCGAAGACTACACCCTTACTACTTGGAGGTCCGTGGGACTTAGTAACTAGGGTTGTTATTGGGGCAACTATACTTCTCATTACTTACAACCCCAATTCGGCTACTTATAACCATACTTTCTAAGTCCCAAGATCCTCCAAGTACTTCCTTCAGGCTTGGCAAGTAGGTAGCTATGCGAGCTTAAGGCCTTGAGTTCCCCAGCGTTCAAGTTAAAATGCAAAGCCTCTCCACCCTGGGCTCTGAAGGCTTAAGCCATGACTTGTTGGACCATGGAGAGGCGCTGTGCTCTGCTGCTGAGCCCTCCGCTACTGTGTGCCTTGGTGTGAGTCAACCCAAAGCCTGAAGCCATTAGAGCGTGCGGCGATGACGACGAGCTGCGTTGGCAGTACCGTTCTTACCCTCACACTGGTTGTGTGGTGGTATCATCCAGATACTAGGGTTGTTCAAGTTGCCTCCATGGATTTAGCTATCCTAAGCCCTAAGCCAGCAAAAAGCCTTGGCCTCCAGCGAGCATGGAGGGTTCGAAGACGGCCACATCCCAGCCCAAAAAGTAGAACAGCAGCCCTTGGAGCACTGGACCGATCCTAAACGACCCTAAACCCTAAACCCTTCAAGGATCCCTTCAAGGAATCCCTAAAAAGGAACCCCTTCCGAAATTAAGGGGGCCCTAATATAGCACCTTAAATAGTAGGATCCTTTTTATCAGGACCCCAAGTATCCCGGAGCCCTTAAGGTATCTCGGGGCCCGCAGCCAAGAGCGAGGACAGGGCGCTGTGGAGGAGCTGAAGGCGCAATGAGTGGAGCAAACGGTTGAGGGTGTAGGGTTTAGGGGTTAGGGGTTTAGGGGTTTTGGGGTTTAGGGTTTAGGGGGTTTAGTGCATGTTTGGCGGAAGTTAAATGCGAGTCTGATGGGGTGTGAAGGTGTTCTGGGCCTTTATAGGGTCGCAGTGTGCTCTAATGGGGTTGTATAGGGATGAAGAAGAAGTTTAGGGCATGTTGCACTATTTTAGATCTGTGAATTGCGTTTCGGGCACGAACTCAGCAGTGTCGTCGTCGCCTCGTCGTCGCCCCGTCGTCGCCCCGTCGTCGCCCCGTCGTAGCAGTAGCAGGAGCAGGAGCAACTTCGCTGGTAAAGCTGTGCTCCCAAGTTCAGGCTGCCAGGCCTTTGCTTAACCCTTTTCGGCTTGCAACTCTGGCGTGCCTTGTCCACTACTTGGAGGGGCAGGGGACTTAGTACGTAGGTTATAAGTAGAGTTATAAGTACCCTAAATGGAATTACCCAAATTATAACCCTACTTTGAACCTACTTACTAACTCCCCTGCCCCTCCAAGTAGGGTCTAGCAAAATAGTCCTGGCCATGGGGAGTGGCGCAAGTTCGGCGGAGAAGGAGGAGGTCCTGGCCAAGGTGCGAAAGGATCCCAGTGCCCTGTTTTCTGCTACCGAAAATCTCAAGGGAGACACTTAGGGGTACTTAGAAATAATTTTTAATTCTTGGTTATGATAATCCCTAAGAAACAGCTAAAATTGTAATTTTTGCTAGGGTTCTAAGTTCAGTAAAGGACAGGGAGTTCATCCTGAAAGCCGTGAAGGAGACCAAAGCCTGGTGGCTAGTTAAACTCGCCTCCAAGGAGCTCTCTGAAGATGCCGCCTTCGTGGCCCGGTGCAAGGAGGCGGCCGGTGATGGCCTCGTCTTCACCTACTACGACAACTCTGACGTTTGGTCTGGCATGATAGGGGCGTTCCACACGACGGGAGCGTCTGTCCCGGGGGGCAAGGCCTATGACGAGGTCATGAAGAAGCTTAGGCAGGATAAGGGAAGCCTCTCGGCTGCATGGGAGCTGCAGTGGGCAGCGCCGTGGTCGCCTTCTCTGATTGCCGGCTCTATTTAGTGATTGGTCAAGCATGTGGTGCTGGTGCTGGTGCTGCTGGTGGTGGTGGTGGCGGCGGTGGTAGTAACATTCTTTTGTGTTTTAGATGTTTTGTGGTAACCTGCTGATAGAAGTTGTAATCCTGCCATACTGATGCATGCCATGATTTACTATACTGCTTGTAACATGACTTATCAGGCAAGTTCTATATTATCTATATTCTGTTTAACTCAGGGGATCTTCGTTGTATAGCTGAAAGGCAAATTTCCTGATTGCAACGAGCTCTCGTGAAGCAAGCCAAGTACTCTGTTGAAACGGAAAATAATTCTATTGACTCTATTGCTTCATTTCAACGTGTCTTGACATGCTGAGTTATTGGTGAATACAATTATGCAGTTTTACCAGCATTTGTCGGCAGGCCGTGAAGTGTATTGATTTAGTAGTTCAGGTTGTTGCATCCTCAGCTTCAAAACTGGAGATGGGTTGCCGCATTGCGTGAAATATCCTGGGATGTCTTTGCTTAGCCGAGAACTGTTTCATCTCACATGGCACGGACGTGGCAAGGCCAAGTGCAGTCGAGCATTGCGCCATATCGTTGTGCATGCCTATACTTACCTTTGGTTAGCAGGGAATGGAAGAATGGTAGTAATAGTACGTATAATTGTACCCCAATCCTCCATTCCCTACTAACCAAAAGGTAAGTATATCTCCAATCGATGCACCCAGGCACGGCGACTGTTTGGTTTGGAGAAGAGCATGTCTTCGGACCTTCGGCAAACGACGGCAAATGGGTGCATACAAGCCGTGAATGCGGCCGCGATGACATCCCAGTCCCCAGCAAGGGACTCCAAGACGCCAAGTGGAAATCGCTGGTGGAGTCAAGAAGCAACGGCATTTCGCCGCAGGTGGGTAGACGGTACAAGTGTGACTTGTCTTGGAAACAGACATGTTGACGAGTGTTGGGTAATTAGCTTCGTGGTGGCCCATCATCAGCAGCAAGTCTCAGACAGATTCTGAAGGCTGGTGCTGCCACTGGATCCGAGAGGTGAGGAGGCAGCACGAAAAAGGGGCTGTCATATGCTGCGCGACATCGAATATCTATTATTCAGACTCTTGGACAGAGACAGAGAGACTTGTTCAATGGTTTCTGTAGGCTTCGTCGAGCCTGAGAGCCAGCACTGGCAGGCACGTTCGGAGAGCATTCCCACTCAGGACTGGGTCCGGACCTATGGCGCGGGTTCCTCCGAGCTGTCAGATGCAGATGCAAAGTCTTTCAATTTACCCAGGAGCCTCGAGCTGGAATGGTTGCAGTTCATAACTTGGGTCCCTGTGCCGTGTGCTTGTCTGATGTCTGTGAGCCCAAATCCCCAAAAGCAGTCGACCCGGCCCGCGAGCTTGAAACCCGACACGCCATGCCGTGCCTGAGGGAAGTGTTCAAGAACGGGAAACCAGAAGGCTGGGGCGAAGGCAAGATCAAGATCGACTATAGCACCTTCGAGCGCAGAGCACCAGTGCACGAGCGCACGAAGCAGCCGCTTGGGGTTCCTTGGTCCTTTCGAGAGGTTGCCTTTATCAATTGTGTGTGTACTGTGTGTGTATATATATATATGTATATGTACATTTTCTTTTTTTACAAGGCACACAATGCTGGAAGCCCTCACCCGAAACTTTGAGCCCCCGAACGTGAAAGGTGGGGTGCCGCTGGGAGCGGCAAGTCTTAGACAACCTTGGTTTCCCTGTCTACGCCTTTTTCATGCCTTGAGACGTGAAGTGCGGCTGACCTGCCAGATTGGTTTCTCGTTCTAGCGACTGCAGTCATTGTGTGTTTTCCCTTCTGCCGCCAGGATTCTCTGAATAGACTCGCAAGGTGTCAGCAAAACCTGGGATGGCGCATTGCAGAAATTAGCCTCGTTTTGTTTAGGCGTCACCCCGAATGGGGTAGCCGCTCTTTGAGATCCGTAAGTTGAATGCTGCGGACGAAAAGTTGTCTTTCAGCTTCCATGCGAGACTAACGGGAAGCTCCTTCCAGCTAGAACCCTAATAGAATCCTTTATCTCGGTTCTTGTTAAGAAGTTTTAAGTTTTGTTTAAGTTACCATAATAGGGATCTATCGTAAACTTTGGGGTTTCCTTTGGACCTATTGTTTTTAAGAGCGCAAAGGTTTGCTGCAGTTACGGTTCTGGAGCCAGCGGCAAGCGCTTAAGGAGCCGATCCATGGGGCGAAGGATTAATATAAACGCCTAATAAATACTTAGTAATTTTATGGTTTCGGAACCCTGATATATTTTAAGTATAAGAACACCCAAAGCCTGGCTCTGCTTGGGCGGCGCGGATCTGCGGATCCTGTAGGCACGCAAGGTCAGCAAGCCACGTGCAAGCCGGCATGGAACAGCGAGCATGTCCGCAAGAAATCGCAGTGGGCTCGTGAGAAATCTGGGACAGACGGACTTCCCCGTCTTCCTGTTCCGTTTAAGAGCCTTACCACAGCCCACTGCAGAGAGGCTCTTGGCTACAAGCGACGTGCAGCGGCAAACCAAGTCACCAGGGGATTGAAAGCTGGCGGACGCATCCGCCAGGAGCGAGAGAAAGTAGCAGTGGCAGCAGCAGTAGCAGTAGTGTCAGTGGAAGCAGCAGCTGTGGTGGTGGTAGTAGTAGCACCTCCAGTGATAGTAAGGATATTACGAGCCACTACAAACCACAATCCCAACTCCGGAACCTGCAACCCTACAACGCCAAGCTCCCGAGCCCGAATCCAATCAGTCCTCAAGCCGTTCAGTAGCGTGTCCAGGCGAAAGGCTTGCGGCCGGAACTGGCGATTGTGGACGTAGCCAGCCCAGAGAGCGTGCAAAAGTGCGCGGAGATGCTCCAGGAACGAGGGTTTCGGGATTTTCCTATACGGGCCTACACTACATCCTGAACCCTAAATCCTCATTTCAACCCAACAGTTACCTGGAAGGGAGAAAGGGGGCGACAACAGAACCTTTTAGGTGGCTTTTCGCAGTTCTACATGACGATGATAGTCAGGGTGACGAGGATGAAGATGGCTTTGAGCTGATGCTGATGGACGAGGGTTCTAGGGCTCCTTTAAGGGTTCCTCAGGGGTGGTTCTTTAAGGAAAGGATCTACGAGGGTTTAGGGCATGGGGTCTAGGGTTTTGGGCGACGATGAAGACGATGATTATTTTCATGAAGGCATGAAGAAGAAGATGATGATGATGACGGCCCGAATATAATCGCCATTACTGTGGCTACGGCTACAGCGACAAATATTACTACCACTACTACTACTACTACTACTCCTGCTGCTGCTACTACTACTACTACTACTGCTACCCCTGCTGCTGCTGCTGCTGCTGCTACTACTACTACTACTACTACTGCCGCAAGGCTACTATACTTCGGCTCCTGCTGCTGCTACTGCTACGCTTTTGCTCAGTCATTTTTATTGATCCTGTTGTGGTTGGCATCTTTTTGTTGCAGTTGTTGCGACTCGCCTGACCATGGCTAGTTCTTACCACCACTATTATCACTGCTGCTGCTGCTTCTTTTACTTCCACTTCTGCCTCTACTTCCACTTCCACTTCCACTTCCACTTCCACTTCCACTTCCACTTCTACTTCTACTTCTACTTCGACTTCTACTTCTACTTCTATTTCTACTTCTACTTCTACTTCTACTTCTACTTCTACTACTACTACTACTACTACTACTACTACTGCTACTACTACTATTACTACTACTACTACTACTACCACACTACTACTACTACTACTACTACTACTACTACTACTACTACTACTACTACTACTACATAAGTACCTTTATTGGGGTTATAAGTAACTATAGGTATAGTTGCCTTAAGAATACTTAACCCTAATTAGTTCCTAAGGTCCCATGATCCTCCACGTAGTCATGGTCTGAGACTAGGCTGTGAGGTTCTCGCTTTAGGATCGTTGCTTGCTGTCTCACTGTTAACCTTCACTACCCTTGACCTGGAGCTGTGGAAAGGAACGTCACGGTGGAGCAGATCTGGTCATCCACAACGCAGCTGCACGCATGACGCCGGAAAAGACGCCGCCAGAGTACGTGCGGGAGATCAGCGGTTTAGGGTTTAGGCTTTAGGGTTTAGGGTTTAGGGTTTAGGGCTACTGAAGACTCCTCTGTTCAGGGCCTGTGTCTGCAGCATTGGGTGCATTTGCTGTTGGTGTACTTGTTGTAGCAGGCCGTATGGTCGGACCGTAGGAGCTTTGGCCGCTGGAGTTGTAATAGTAGCACATAGCAACAGTTCAACTACAAGACAAAGACGAAGAGAGTTGAAGCAGCAGCGGTAGCACCTGTAGAAGCAGCAGCAGGAGTAGTAGTAGTAGTAGTAGTAGTAGTAGTAGCAGTAGTAGCAGTAGTAGCAGTAGTAGTAGTAGTAGTAGTAGTAGTAGTAGGAGTAGCAGTACCAATACCAGTAGCAGTAGAAGTAGTTGTTGTTATTGTTGTGGTAGTGGTAGCCTGCTCCTAACTACTACTTCTACTGCTACTGCCACTGCTGCTGCTGCTACTGCTGCTGCTGCTGCTGTTGCTGCTACTTCTACTGCTGCTACTGCAGCTACTGCAGCTACTGCTTCGACTGCTGCTGCTGCTATTATTATTAATATTATTATACTACTACTACTACTACTACTACTACTACTACTACTACCACTACCACTACCACTACCACTACCACTACCACTACCACTACCACTACCACTACCACTACCACTACCACTACCACTACCGCTACCACTACCACTACCACTACCACTACCACTACCACTACCACTACTACGACTAGTAGTAGTAGTAGTAGCAGTAGTAGTAGTAGTAGTAGTAGTAGTAGTAGTACAACTACTACAACTACTACTGCTACTGCTACTGCTACTACTACTACTACTACTACTACTACTACTACTACTACTGCTACCCTTCTCACTAACCGTTGCTTTTTGGTTCTATCAGGCGTCGCCGAAGTCATAGTCGAAGTCGTAGTCACAGTGGTTGTAATAGCAGCAGCAGTAGCAGTAGAGGTCGTCTTCGTCGTTACAGTGTAGTCGCCGCCATCGTCAAAGTTCGAGTTGTGGCGCTTTCAGTTGTTGTCTTTGTCGTGGTAGTTTCACAAAACTTGCAGACGTCGTACTGGGCACAAAGCGCTCAGTCGGCTAAAGGTTCCCAAAACTTGCCTGCTCCCTTCTCGACCTTCCTGAAGTGAAGGTGACATCCTGGTATGTTGTCTTCTTAAGAAGGAGGACAGTGTAAGCTTTTCAGGCACCTCGAAGATCAGCCTCGTTGCCTTCAGGACTTCGTCACCACCAACAACCTGGGAACAACCGCAATGCTGCGAAGCTTCCTGCCGGTGATGCGGCCAGCAGGCGTGCAGTAAGATCTTCTCACAGTCCCGGATTTAGTAGACCACATTGTACACCAAAGGCCCAAAACCCTGTTCTAACTATCAAGGCGCCTGTGCTAGCCCTGTCCTCGCTCCCTCTACGGGAATTTTGGAAAGGAAGTCCGGAACCTAGCATACAACGCGAAATTGCGGGATAAAAGGCAAGCTTAAACCTTACAGTGGTGCCTGAACTTCTTGGACGCCCCAAGCCTTGATCGCGAGGGCGCTTACACCTTCAGCCCAGACTGTAGAATCCTAATGTAGGAACCTGATTAAGAAACCTTGGGCCTTTATCAGGGCTCCTTATATGAATCCTACCATTTTGGGGTTTTGAGGCCAGGGCTTCTCAATCAGGTTCCTACCTTACCTGTAAGCTTCTAACATCGCTGAAGCCTGGGGCCAGGACGCTTACTGGTGGTTGCCAGTGGTTTCGGCACTCTTACGAAGCTGCCTGAGCCGCGTGGATTGAAATTTCCTGTCTGCTTCTGTGGTTCTTAGTAGGGAATGAGGGAATGGATCCTTAGAGTAGTCCCCAATTGTAGTCCCCATAACCCATTCCCCCATTCCCTCCCAAGAACCAGAAAGTCTTAACAGCAAGATGTCGAAGCCCGCCGCCGTCTTCAGCTGATGGTGGGCACACAAGCAGGCTTGTTGTGTGATCTCAGTCTGTGAGGATCCTCTCCAGTCGCTGGCTGCGAAAGACCTCACGACCAAAACCTAAGGAACCTGCACGCGAAGTTCGATGTCCAAAGCTCGACTCTGGAGGACCTGGACAAGGTGATGCTGGAGAGAACTGGCTGCAAGTGCTCTTGTTGCTTCTGTATTCATTGTCTTGTAATGAGGCTTTTTGCGACTTCTCCCATTGCTGTGCCGCGGTGGCTCCCCTTAATTGTCCCTGTTTCTCAGCCGCTGCTGGTGCTGTGTAAGTGCTTCTGCTCCCTTCTTCATGCTTTTCAGTTCGATCACTGTTTGCTGGTGCTGACATGACGACGAAGACAGCGACTACTGCAGCTACTGCTACATCAACAGCAACAGGCTGCTGCTGCTGCTGCTGCTGCTCCGCTGCTGCTGCTACTGCCACGACGACGACGCTACTACTACTGTTAGTGCCGCTACTTGCGCTACTACTGCTACTTCTGCTGCTGCTGCTTCTGCTCCTGCTGCTACTACTGCTACCTGCTGCTACTACAAACTGCTACTACTGCTACTACTGCTGCTACTGCTGCTACTGCTGCTACTGCTGCTACTGCTGCTACTGCTGCTACTGCTGCTACTGCTGCTACTGCTGCTACTGCCGCTGCTACTGCTGCTGCTAGTGCAGCTACTGCTACTGCTATGCTGGTGCCGGTGCAGTGCCAGTGCTAGTGCTAGTGCTATTACTTCTGCGACTACTTCAAGTGCCGCTGCTGTTCTTCCTGTCACTACTGCTGGCTAACCATGGTCGGAACAATTGTAGCCCTTGTTTTCCCGACAGTTTATGTAATCTTGTCTTTGGTTTCAGATCCTTTGTTGTATGAAAGCCTCTCTGTGCGTTTTCCTTCAGTTGTGCTTGACTTCGACCTTCTCCCAAAGCCTGAAAGGGTTTAGGGTTTAGGGTTTAGGGTTTGAAGCTCAAGACCAAAGCCTTCATGCACGATTGTGGGAGATCGAAGGGTGGATCTCGCTTTCTTTCGGGTTTTGGATATGGGATTTTTGGGGTTTCGGTCTGGGAGTCCTAAACCCTAAACCCCTAAGCCCTTAAACCCTAAACCCTAAACCCTTAAACCCCTAAACCCAAAACCCCTAAACCCAAAACCCTTAAACCCTTAAGCCCTTAAACCCTAAACCCTAAACCCTTAAACCCCTAAACCCAAAACCCCTAAACCCAAAACCCTTAAACCTCTAAACCCTGAACCTTAAACCCCTAAACCCTAAACCAACTGCTGCGAAGCTTTCGGGTGTCGCGTCTTGCGAGGTATGTGGCTGCAGTTGAGGATGGCAAGGCGGCCGAGGACGGGGACCCTTTACAGGGGTCTGTAAGGGTTACTAGAAGGGTACAAAAAATGCTAGGGGCCTTAATAGTTAGAATAGGGTCCCGTTAAAGGGGTCTATAAGGGTTACTAGAAGGGTACAAAACATGTTAGGGGCCCTGTTAATTAGAATAGGGTCCCTTTAAAGAGGTCTGTAAGGGTTACGAGAAGGGTACAAAACATGTTAGGGGCCTTAGTAATTAGAATAGGGTCCCTTCAAAGGGGTCTATAACGGTTACTAGAAGGGTACAAAAACTGTTAGGGGCCTTAATAATTAAAATAGAGTCCCTTTAATGGGGTCTATAAGGGTTAGGGGCCTTAAAATAAAAATTAGAACAGGGTTTTGGGGTATATAATACTATAATTATAATAGCGAACCCCCCAAATAGTATTGGCACCCTTTGTCACATGCACAATCTAGCCAGGTCCTCCTGTTGTTATTGTTCTCGAACTAGTGTTCATGCGCGACTGTGATCTCTGAGTGTTGATTTCGACGGTGTGATGATGATGGTGATGATGAATGTAATGAGGAGGATGGTCTGATGATTGGGTGGCACGGTGCACCTGAAACTGGGATTAGGATTCCGTATTCTGAAGAGACGGCATCTTTGAGATTTTTCTGTAGGTGTGCAGCTAACAATTAACTTCTAAACCAACCCTCAATGCAAGCGACCCTACACCCGGCACGCTTAAACTTTAAAGCCCTGGCCCGGAACCCTAAGCTGAAGACGGAAGGCCCCCCAGACCCCCGACACCGACACCGAAGCCGGTTTAGGGTTTAGGGTTTAGGGCTTGGGGGTTAGGGTTAAGGGTTTAGTATAGCTTTTCCTTGTCTGACGAAGTGGAGGGCGGGCAAAAGGAGCCCAAAACCCTCCTAATGTAGGGTCGGAATAATTAGCAGCAGCATTTCTTGGGTTCCTTAGTATATTCATGCGATAACATACACCAAAATACTATTCTGTTCCATTCCCGAAGCCCCAAACCGGAAATCCCCTTCCCAAGAGGCACGAGAGTTTGAATACCTCAAAGGTCCAAATGGGGGCCTGATGATCGAACCCACAAATCGCACCTGACACTGTGCCAGAACGATGTGTAAGCAAGTAAGTAGGCAAGTAGGTAAGTAGGTAGGCAGGTAGATAGGCAGGTGGGGCAGGGGTGGGTAGGTAGGTAGGTGGCTAGGTAGGTAGGTAGGCAGACAGGCAGGCACTCAGGCATGGTTTTTGTTTGTTATCTGTTTGTTGGTGTGTTCTTATGCCTGTGAACATAGACACTGTTACATACAGCAGGTTTGTAGAAGCAGTATACATGATATCTTAGAACAAGCAGTCAATCAATCAACCAATCTACCTGCTTACCTATCTCTGTCTGTCTGTCTGTCTATCTGTTTGTGTATGTAGATAAATAAACAGATATACATATATATATATATATGTGTGTGTGTGTCCACACACACACACACACACACGCTAATGCATGGGTAGATAGAGACATACTTCTACACGTTTCCGTAGGCATACATGTAGTGTCAATCGGTCTTGCTGACAGAACCCTAACCCGGTAACCACGACGGGCCAGCCCAAACCGTACACCCTGAAATCCTGCAGCCCGGGCACATCAAGTACCCAAAACCTTAGACTCGAAACCCTAAACCCTACATCTAAATCCCCAAACCCTATAAAAAACCTTAAACCCCTAAACCGTTGCCAGCTATGCGCCGGATGTCTGATGCGCAGGCGCAAGTGAATGAAAGCAGTACTTCAACGTTGGCAAGCCCAAGCAATCGCGGACAGCACCGTGGTGGAGATATACGGCGTTCAGCGGCTGCAGATGTTCCAGCTCTGGACAGCAGAGGGTCAACGTGCATGTCAAACAGCGTACCCGGGCTTGGTCGATTGGGACGAGGTGGAGGTGGAACCAGAACAGGACGTACCAGTGGGCGAAGGGGACGTAGCAAGCTTCGGGGATCGAGCAAGGGAAGACCAGGAATGTCCTGGAAATGGGGCTTGATCGGCGTGCTGGTGATGTTTCTTTGCTGAGAGGGTGGGAAGCCTTCCACAACTGTGGATTCCAAGCAACCTGGTGGGCGGGCGGAAAAAGGCGTTCAAAAAAAATCCTAAACCGTAGCCTTGCACAGCTGGAAAAGGGCCCCTCAGCCCTAAACTCCAGACTCCAGGTTCGTAGACCCTTAACCCTAAGCCCAAAACCCTAAACGCTTAATCCTAAACCCTTAAACCATAAAAACCATAACCCGTAAACGGCTTTTAACAAAAGTTAAACAAACACGAACCACTTATTTCAAGACTTTTGCAGGAAGGCTGGCCTGACTGGGTGAACATCCCGTCGAAGGCTGGGGAGTTGTCTGACGTGTGTGGTGTGTGTATATATATATATATAGATATATATGGTATATATGGTGTATATATATATGATATATATATATATATATATATTATATTTTTGGAAATACATACGAATATAGTAAGATAATTATATATATACACACAACAAACAAAGTATAAACATATGCTAGCTATGTCAGAAACCTTTTGCCCCTCCAGAAATTATCCGGCAAATATGCAGCAACGCTTTTTTTGCCCAATGGTTTCAGGCCTGAAAATCTCGAGGTAATGAGCGGCAACAGAACCTTAGTCTTCAAGAAGGCTACTTGGAGGGGCAGGAGACTTAGTAAGTAGGTTATAAGTAGGGTTATAACTGGGGTAACTCCATTTAGGGTACTTATAACTCTTCTTATAACCTACTTACTAACTCCCCCTGCAAGTAAAGTTGCTAAACCCTAAACACTTCAAAGTCGAAAGCTCTCAGACCCAACGCCCCAAACCCTACACTAAAACTCCTCGGCCCGAGGAGGGTTCGGGGCTCAGAGGCAGAGCCTTTGAAGCTAGACTGGAACTCCCACAGTTTAGGAATACAGGGGCCTTAATAATTGGAATAGGGTTTTGGGGCCCGTTATACTGTAAATACAATAAGGAACCACCAACATTGCTAATTACTGAGGCCCCTATAGTAGCCCAGAAATCTGCTGCCCTACGCCAAAATGTCAGGCCTTGAATCCATATCATGAAATCTTCGGGCTAGCCCTACTTTCGCAAAATCCGTATTTGCGAATCCCACTCTTTACTTTAAAACCTAAGTCAAAACCTGCCTAGCCCCGAAGTACCCCTTTACCCCGCCAAAAAGGTCGGCCAGGTTGCCGCAGTGAAAGTGGCAGCAGCCGCCACTTGGGTAGTTGGGGGGAAGGGGGGGGGGTAGGATTTCGAGTTAGTTTAGCTTCAATCTGTTTCGGAATTCGAAGATATCTTTGCGAGAGGTTTCCTCTTCAAGTTCAGGGCCAACAGTTCACGGTAGTTCTGAATATGTTGGGACAATGATTTGACAAGGGCTTTCGGGATGAAGGGCTTGTGCGCTTTCTTATTACCCTCTGATCTTTCTGATTTCACCAGATAAGTCCACTTGAAATTATGACAACGATCATTGCTCCCCAAAGCCATTTAGATGGTTATTGCTCCAGCTTCTTGACTCCTTGGAAATTGAAGCTTGTAGGGTTTAGGGTTTAGGGTTTAGGCTTCTGTTGTCCACGGGGTTGTCTTTGGGCTACGGCTGTAGACATGTTGCGCATATCTTCGGGAAACCGGTCAAACAAGGCACCATCCCTCAACACCGCAATGCCACAACTGAGGGGCTCGCTTGAACTACTGAAAATGTTCAGCCGACAGAGAGGAGCTTTCAAAAGAAGATCCTAAACCCTAAACTCTTGGGCGCACGCCAAGAAGGCCTTAACAAAAGAACTCTAAACCCTAGATCTCAAACCTTCCGGCCTTAACCCGAAGTCTGCCCTACACCCAAGGCCCTCCGAAGCTGAAAAGGCCTTTAGCCACCTCTTCGTCGGAGCGTGCTGCCCCGGGCTTGTGGATACCGCTGCGTCCCGGCCGTGGTTCAAAGACATGCCTGGGCCCAAGGTGGGCAGGTGGCACTCTTGGTTCCGAGCCCTGAACCGTTCCGAGCTCTGAATCCCAAGGGTTTAGGGTTTAGGCTGGAGTTGGAAATTAAGTTCTAAATCGTTAGGCAGAAACCATAAATGATAAACTCTAAACCCTGAACCCCGAACTCTAAGCCCCAAGCCCTACGCCTCAGCTACTGGCTTCTTTGCCACTTGGCATGTCGGAGGTTGGCCAGGGTTATGTTGGGTGGCAAGATGCTCCCCGCCAGTGGAGCTGTTTCCAACAGGGAAGTCTTAAGACGAGCCCTCTACGCCCCAGAACCCAAAGTCCAAAAGCCAAGACCCAAAAACCCAAACCCTAAACCCTAAACCCTAAAACCCTAGGCCCCTTAAACCGGAAATCCTAAAACCCAAAAGCTTCAACCCCCTACTTAGACAAACCCTAAACCCTAAACCCAAAATAGTTCGAACCCTACTATAGGGGCCTTAATAACTACCTATGCCATTTTGGGGGTTCCTGAATACACAGAAAGTGTAACGGGTCCCAAGAACATATTCTAATTTCTAAGGCCACTATATGATAGTACTCTTGTAGATCCCTTATAGTAACTTTCATGGATCCCTTTAAAAGGAACCCTATTCTAATTACTTCGGCTCAGACTAGGTCCCACGCGCAGAGTCCGGCCGAAGCCGCCACGGATGTGGCGCCTGGACATTGACAGTTCATGAGGGGTCCATGGGTGGTTTTAAGCAGGGCTTATAAGGTTCCGTTAAGGGATCTATATGGGCTCTATAAGGGTTCTATAAGAGCAGGTTCATGGTTAGTTTATAAGTGAGGCTTCGAAGTAGGATTACTATAGTTATAGATATAGCTTCTATCAGGAGACTTACAACCCCACTCAGAACTACCTATGAGCCTGCCAGCAGGGGTGCTGAGGCGTGCATGGTTCATTCGGGTTTAGGGCTCAAAATCGATCGCTGGTATTTCCCCAGTCACCCGGATAGATGTTTATGGTTTTCGGTTTAGCGTACCCGGTTGTTGATGTCTTATTCTGACTGTAATTTACCACAAAACCTATTCTAAGAATGAGCGCCCCTCACCCGTTTAAATGTCAAGCGAACAGCCTTACATCCTGAACCTTGGGCCGCAACATGTCACCTGAAAGCCTCGAGCATCTCAGGTGTGGCTCGCGAAGGAAGGCCAGTTAGCTGGGGCCTTGCAGGAGCTTTGACTTCGCAAGTTGGCTGGTCTTGAGTAAGGTTTGGGATTTGAGGTGGAGGGTGCGGGTTCTAAGCCGTAAAGGCTTCGGGTTTACGTTTTAGGGTTTAGGGGGCTGGTTTTGAGTAAGGTTTGGGATTTGGGATTGAGGGTTCGGGTTCTAAGACGTAAAGTTCAAAGCCGCGACCCCAAAGCTATTTCGTTTTGCTTGCAGCAGAAGCGGCAAAATCCGTAATATGTGGGCTTAGAGAATGCGTTCCTTAGTAGAATGATAGTATATTGGGCTCCAAAACCCTGTTCTCATTAAGTAGGCACTCAGCCCTGAGATAGCAAGCAGCGGGCCGAAAGCACCAAACACTGAAACCCCAAACCTCTTTCCCCCGCCCCCCCCCACCGCCCAAATTACGGCAACCCGTTTAGAGCCCTTGGAGTAACCCTAAGCCCTTATAGTTGTAATTCAGAAGTTACAGTTCAGTACTGCCGGCAGGCACGGCAGACCTGCGCGGAGAGTTGGTCCAGAAGCGAAAGATCATCGCATGGACGTAGGGCCGGGCCCCAAGGGACTCAGTATTTTTGGTTCAGAGCTTGCGGTCTAGGGCTGAGAATCTAGAGGTTAGAGTTTAGGGTTTAGATTTTCGGTTTGCGGTTTAGGTTTTGGGGTTAGAGTTGCGATTTAACGTAGGGCTTTCGGGATTTCTCGGTTGAACTTGAGCCGGATGGGCTTACCTTTGGAGTTGAATAGATTTGCTTCGGTTTCGGGGTTGAGGGGTTTCAGGGTGTAGAGTCAGATTTCGTAGGGCGGGTTTGGGGTTTCGGGCTTCTTATGTAAAGCGGGAAGGCCACAAACCCAAGATTTCGGAACCTAAATCTACGCCCTAAATCCAGGGCACAACCCATCAACCCGAAGCCCTGATGCCGAAAAATGCAGAAACCCTCATGTCCCACGCCCAACAACTGCTCTGACACCCTCAAGTTCCGAGCCCTAATGGCCAGCCCCCAGACTTCCGAGATCTGAGGTCGTAGGGGCTTTGGGGTTTAGGGTTTAGGGGGAGTTTTAGAGCATCTAGGGTTTTTTGCAGAGGAAGCCTGGGATGCTTCAGGTTTTGGAGGTGAAAATAAGGGACCGTAATATAGTACCTTAAATAATGGGATCCTTATTATAAGGACCCCCAAATAAGGCACCCCTAATTTTCGGAAACTCCCATATGTCGGAGTCGGGTTCGCCTTCTAGCGCAGCTAGTCGGTGATTGATTGCCCTGCGCCGACAGGCCCCATAATCCCAAGACCCTAAACCCTAAAGCAACACCCTAGACCTAAGCGGGAAAGGGTCCATGAGTATCGGGCCCTCAGAGGGTGCGGTTTGTTTGGGGTTTGGGGTAGTTCAGGGTTTAGGATTTGAGGTTTAGGGTTTCAGAGCCAGTCCTACGGTTGATGATATAAATCCTGCATTACCCAGAATAGGGAGTATGCTATAATTTCCATAGTTTAGGGTCCTTGAAGTAATGCAGGATTTATATCATCAACCGTACCACAAGCCTTGCTTGCAACCACCGCATCTCTGGAACGAAGCTTGGGCCTGCAAAAGTCTAAGCCCGAAAACCCCAAAGAGGGCTTAGGGTGATCGCAGCCTACAGGTCTGTAGGGCTTTCGGGAGTAGGGCCGTCTAGTGTTCGCGACTTTAGGGAATCGGCCTGGCCTTCCAAGCCAAGGTTGCAGATAGCAGTTTTCCTGAGTGAAGTAGTGGGCAGAAGATGCCTTTGAGTTGTTGCGGACGAAGACAGCGAGGGAGCAGCAGGCAAAAGAGCGGGGTGTTCCTGCCTAGTACGCACGGAAATCGGAAGCTCGACAGCCAATGTCTTAGGTCTGAAGAGCAGTACCCTAAACCCCAAACCCTACAGAATAGGACGTGAGGGCGGTGTGCGTTTGCGAGAGTCGTATTTGGGATGAGTTTTGGTGATCCCGCCACGGCGTCCCAGACTCAAACCCTAAACCCTAAACCCTAAAGTTTAGCAATCTCAGAAAGATCCACCGGGCTCCTTGTAGCGAGAATGCTCACGCACACCCAAGCCATAGCCCCGAAACTTCAAACCGAAATCCAGATCTGAAGTTGTAGATACATTCGTGCGTGCATACATACATACCTGCATACATACATGCATGCATACTTATACATACAGGTATATGCATATATACAAGGACGTATGTACATCGATGCAAACATACCTGCCTGCATCCATCCATCCATCCATCCATCCATCCATCCATCCATCCATCCATCCATCCATGCATCCATGCATATGTACACTCTATGCAGGGACATGCAAGTATGCAGAAACATATGCACACATGCCTGCGCAGAATTTATCATGCATTCCTGCACAAAAAACCACGATGAATGAAAGCATCCATACAACATACATGCATAAAAAGATGCTTGTGCGTGCGTGTGTTTGTACATACATATGCGCAAACATGTTGTGTATGTGTGCGTGGAAAACAGAATCTACAGTCCGATCATGTCGCATCGCTTGTCTTTCGCATCTCGAGCCTGCGGGCTTGTCACGTAGTTGTAGTCAACCCGATGCGATATGGTCAAGTGACGAGAACCTCTTGTAGAAGTGGCGTTAGGCAGAGGTTTTCAGGTGCTGTTGTTGAGCAACAGGTAATCCTAAAGCCTCAACCTAGACTCCAAAACCTTTAAACCTCAACCATAACCGCAAGCCCTGAACCATTTTCACAGCCTCAGCAGCCTGCTCGCGTGCACCGAGCGATGGACCTGCGTCCCTTCGTCTTGGTGTTGCTGCAGGTTTTCATTCCTTCTGCTCTGGAACATGAAGCCACCTGTGCCCTTGATGTTTCACTGAAGGCAAGGTGCAGCCATGAAGCTCAAGCATGTACAGTGTACAATGATTGTAGGATTTTTTCCTTCTAGCTGTTTTATGTAGTGCCCTTTCCTGCAGGACGATGCCTCGTTCGCTGTTCGACTGGCTGGAACCACGTGGCTAGAAAGCTCGCCTCTGCGACTGTTTGCAGATGGGGCTTGGCATACATCCCCATCGACGTGGCGAAGGGCCGTAGGTCGGTACAAGGGAAAAGACCACCTGGGTACCTTCGATTGCATCAACATTTCTTGGGCAGTCCGATCGCATTCGCACGATGTCTTATTTCACACTTCCCTGAAGACTTACACCCAGAGCTGCGCGGTGGTCTTCATTCAGGAGCTGCAGAATAGTTACCTAGACTATTTTGGGGTTTCCTTGTTATAGTTACAAAATAATATACCCAAAAAACCTATTCTAATTATGAAGGCCCCTAACAACATAATGCCCTGCTAGTAACCCTTATAGACGCCTTAAAGGAGCCCTATTCTAATAATTAAGGCCCCTAACATTTTTTTGGTACCCTTCTAGTAACCCTTATAGACCTCTTTATTAGGACCCCTATTCTAATTATGTATCAAGGCCCCTAACATTTTTTGCACCCTTCTAGTTTCTAAATACAGGAGCTGCCTTTCGGAGCTGCCAAGACCAACGCATCGAACCCAGGGCTTCCCGAGGATGGCCATGAGTTGAATGCAGGGAGGTATCCTCCGACACTGAGCTCGTTTTAACCCCTAAACCCTAAACCCTCAACCCTAAACCCTCAACCCTAAACCCTCAACCCTAAACTCTAAACCCCAAACTCTAAACCCTAAACTCTAAACCCTAAACCCTAAACCCTAAAGTATCCTCTGACGCTGAGCTCGTCTTAAATTTAAACCCTAAACCCTCAACCCTGGGCAGTCACAAAAGGGAGCTCCAAAAAACCCTAAACCCGTAAACCCCAACCCCTAAACCCTGATCTCTTTGCCCTAAACCCTAAAGTATCCTCCGATGCTGAGCTCGTGTCTCCCCTTAAACCCTAAACCCTCGACCCTGCGCAGTCATAAAAGGGAGCTCAAAAAAACCTCAACCCTAAACCCTAACCCCTAAACCCTAAACTCTGAACCCTAAACCCTAAAGTATCCTCTGACGCTGAGCTTGTCTTAACTTTAAATCCTAAACCTTCGACCCTGGGCAGTCACATAAGGGAGCTAAAACAAAAACCCTCCGTTTTAACCCTTAAGCCCTAAACCGTCGACCCTGGGCAGTCATAAAAGGGAGCTCAAATAAAAACCCTCAACCCTAAACCCTAAACTCTGAACCCTTAACGCTAAAGTATCCTCCGACGCTCTGCTCTTCTTAGTTTGGGTTTAGGGTCTTTGGGTTTAGACTCTTAGGGCTTTAGGGTTCAAGTCGTAAGGAGCCTGAAATCTTTCCAGTCGCTTCATGGAGCCATCGTACTTACGCCTATGTGCATTGAATTAAAATGTATCCTTGCTAGGAGAACTTGAGGTAGCCCTGAAGCTTACACCCGAAGCCGTAAACCCCCAAACTCCGTCCCTAAACCACTGAACCCCTAAAGGCCCTAAACTTAAACCTCCTAGACCCTAAACCCCTAAAACCCCGAAGCCCTCGACCCCTACACCGCTAAGCCCCCCACCACCGGAAAAAAGGCACCAGACCCCCTTCGAAAGCGCGCCTAAACCCTACACCCTGAACCCTTATACCACCACACGAAAAGATGCACCAGACCCCAAAGAGAGGCAGAAGCCCTGACCCTCGAAGCCCCAAGCCCTGATGCCCAAACCGCAGACCCTGAAACGCCTAAACCCTGAACCCCTATACCCCCACACGAAAAAAGCACCAGACCCGCTTCTCAAAGGGGAAAGGCAGGGACCCTTAATGGGGACCCCTACCCTAAAAATGGGCTATATACTGGGTATATCATAGCTATATTAAGGTTCTATACCCAGGGGTCCGTAAACCCTAAACCCTAAACCCCTAAACCCTAAACCCCTAAACCCTAAACCCCTAAAAGAAAAACCCAAAACCCTAAACCCCTAAACCCTAAACCCCTTAAACCCCTAAACCCCTAAAGCCCTAAAACCCTAAACCCTATATGAAGGGTCCCTCCTTTTACCCCTTTGACCTTCAGAAGAGCCTAGGATCCTCAACTTCCCCTCCTTGAGATCCGGGCGCTTGGAGACCCTGGGCTTCCTTTTATGGGAAGGGGTCATGGTGCCTGGGCGTGGCTTCGGAGTCAGGGTTTTGGGGCTTTTTGGGGCTTTAGGGGCTTTAGGGGCTTTAGGGGCTTTAGGGGCTTTAGGGGCTTTAGGGGCTTTAGGGGCTTTGGGCTTTGGGTTCTAGGGGCTTTAGGTTTTCTGTTCTTGTTTTTTTTGTTTTTGAGGCGTTTAGGGTTTCAGTTCGAATGTTGGTATAGTATGCATCCAAAAAAGGATTTATGAACCCAAAGGCTTCGCAAAAAAGAGCAACGTCAGATGGGCGTACTTAAGGGGTCATGGGACCTAGTAACTAGGGTTATGATTGGGGCAACTATACTTATACTTACTTATATCCCCGATTAAGGTACTTCTGACCACGCTTACTAAGTCCCATGATCCCCATTCTAGAACCCTTATAGATCCCTGTAAGGAACCCCATTAAAGAACCCTATAGTACCCTTAACCCTAAACTAGAGGCAAAGGCGCTCCACGGGCGGAATGTGACTTCGCAGCTGAGCGGCCTTTTGTCGGGGCCTGTGGCCCTCTTCGACAACAGCCGGACCACTCTCGTCGTCTCCCCGATGGACAACTTCAAACATTCCGTGCAGCCGGGCATTCTTTTCGTTTTCCCTCACGTTCATGTTGTCTGAGCCTGAGAGAAAACCCTAATACCCTAATCCCTAAACCCTACTTGGAAGGGCAGGGGACTTGGTAAGTAGGGTTATAAGTAGGGTTAGAATTGGGGAAGTCCATTTAGGGGTACTTATAACTCTACTTTTGACCATACTTACGAAGTCCCTTGCCCCTCCAAGTAGCTGGGCCGAAGGCACTTCTATGATGCATCGCGGGGCAGTTGGGATCTGGGCGTGTCCAGCGAGGTCACGTCCGTGCCCTCTGGATTCACGCATCGCACGCTCCTGGTTGCAGATGTTGGCATCACAAGGAAATGCGGGAAATACGGTTGATGATATAAATCCTGCATTACCCATAATAGGGAGAATATACCATAATTTCCATAGTTTAGGGTCCTTATGGTAATGCAGGATTTATATCATCAACAGTACAAACCTACGGAGGGGAGGGGCGCGTTCAGGGGTGCGGCCCAAGCTTTGCTGGCTTCGGCACCTTCAACTTTTTTCGGGTTTATCTGATCGTAAAGGGAACTCCAGAAAGTTGGAATATGGTTTCAGGGTAGGATCCCCTACAATTTACCATAAAGGGGTTACGATAATGATATTCCAACTTTCTGGCTTCTACTGTAATCTGGGAGTTGCCGAAAATAGGCGACCCTAATACAGTACCCTAAATAACAGGATCCTTGTTGTAAGAGCCCTAGAATAAGGTACCCCTTTTTTCCGGAAACTCATATATATATATATATATATATATATATATATATATATATATATATATTGTTGCGGGGGCCAGGAAGTTAGGTCGTTAGAGTCTCGAGTTTGGAGAGATTGTGCAGGCTTTGGTCAGGGTGAAGGACAGCAGGGCTTCAGTAGGAGCAAGCTTCAGTATCAAGTTCGCCCCAAAACCAACTCAACTCCAAACCCTAGACTCTGATCCTAGAACCCGAACCCTTAACCTAAGATCCTAAGATGGTGAGGGCCATGGACAAATTCGGCACGTTTCTTCGACGTGCCTACGGCACCTCGCGGCCTTTCTTGCAGTCTGATCCCGTTGTGAACTATCTGTCCTACTGGACAGACAACGGGGCCTACTACTATGGGGACCAGTGGAAGGAAGCGGGCGGCGGAGGAAGGACTCTCTTCTTGTCTGGTAGCTAATGGGATCTCCTTCCTGCAAACATATTGACTTCGCTCGGAGTTCAGTGTTCGCATCTTCGGGAATGGTGCCGTCTGGCACAGGCTGAGTCTGCCGCGATTTCTAGCTAGAGCTCCCCTCAATGGCCTCTTCCAGCATAAAGTCTTGTTTGGAAACGTACCTCACTAGGAAAACCTAGCTTGAAACGATTCCGCTCGACATCAGGCGTTCTTGCAGTGCTACAGTTCTGATTAAGCGTGTGTGTTCGCCTTGGGGTCACAGGGTCTTGCCACAAGGCTACGGTTCAAGTTTAGGGGGTATACTAAGTTGGGGATTCGGGTTTGGGGAGGAGGATTGTCGTTCAACCCCAAAACCCTAAACCGTGAGTGCTGAACCCGAAAGCCTAAACCTTGGATACTGCCCCCACTCAGTTACAGTTGGATAATATTCATAATATAGGTATATTAGGCGCTTGATAGTAGCCCTATTATAGACTGTTACTGTATGGGGGCAGTATCCAACCTAAACCCTAAACCCTTAGATGCCTAAACCGGAATCCCTAAAGTGTGTGTGGGGCCGGCAGCTCTTTGTGGAGATCCTTCTCAAATGCGACATGCTGCGCCCCCAAAACAAGAAAACAGTAAAAACCGTTCGCCGCAAGTTTCGAAATCAAGCGGGAAAGTTCAACCCTGAATCCTGCACCCTCAACCCTAAACCCTAAACCTTTAAACCCCTGAACCGAAAAACCCTAAAACCCTGAACCCCAAGCTTCGCGCCCTTATGCCCAGAAGAGGAGCCTCGCGCCCAGCCCAGGACCTGTGGGGAAGGATCCATGCTGCAGGTGGCCCAGGGGCTGGCCGAGAGTCAGTTGCTAGAGGCCAGCATTTGCTTAGATCCCCAATACCTAACCTTTACACTTTTTGGTTCTTATAGTTTGGGAGGAATCGGAAAGTTTATCATTTGGGAAAAACATTTTTTGACATGTTGGGGAGCTTTTTCACCCAGTATGTTAGTGTTTGGTAGGAATCGGAAAGTTTAACTTTTTTTCTGTGGCTTATTGGGGTAGTAAGTTAGTAGCACCTTGCAGGGGGTATCCGTAGCTTTTTAGGCTTCAGTTTAAGGGGGGTTTGCATGGGATATCCCCATCCTAGGCTTTCGCTTTTGTGCTTTGTTGGGGTCTCAGAGCATTGTGAAGAACTCACCGGCTGGGTCGGGTTTGGGGCTCAAGGTTTAGGGTTGAGGAGTCTTAGGTTTGTAGGGTTCAGTTTGAGTGGCTCTTTGCTTCAAAGTTGTGACCATTGGAGTTTATCTTTATGATGATTGCTGTCATTCTTACTACCTTCTCTCTGAACTCTGGACTCCGTGCATAATGTTTCCAAGTGTTTGCTAATGCAGATTCGTGTCAGAACCGGCCTGCACCGCCTTAAGAGCACACAGTTATGGAGATCATTCACCTTGTTATTCGTGACAATACCGTCAGTACCGTTACGCTTGTTGTGAATAGGCGAACGACTGCGATGACGACTCTGTTTCTCGCGTCTCCGGTCACGTATTGCCACATCCCGTGGCTGGGAGCTGGGGTATACTCACTGTTGACGGCTTCAGGGTGAAGGCTTATGCCCGGCCTTCAACCTATACAGGCCCATAATGCTGCGCAGGTCTGGTCCCATATTCTTACAAGGCAAGTACCCAAACAAGCCCTCGCCAGCTTGACCCTCCGCGCAGCCTCTTCTACAGAGGCCGTCCATATATGGCAGCTGGATGACTGGTGGTATCCCGGACATGCGGCTGTTTACGTGCACTGCGCCCGGCTCTTAGTACACAGCTCATGATACTTGATAGAGACGTATCTTCGGCATCTTCGGTTGATTACATGGTGAAACAATCTTGAGCCTCGTGCTTGCGTTTGAGATGGAAACTACCGGATATTTGGAGGTTCATGGATAGCAATAAGAGGGGATAGTAGTCCTTTAACATACACTACAACTATGTAGACTGTAGTTATCCTACATATAAACCCTATTTACAACTACCTATGAACTTCCAAGTCCAAGTAGATGCCCGAAGCCTGAGAAAGCTGATGCTCAGGCCGTAAACGCGACACGCATACGGACTTAGTAACTACAGGGGTCCTTCCTAGGGATCTATTCGGGTGGCTTTAGGATCACTTAAAGGATCATGGGATTTAGTAGCTTACTAAGCCGGACGCTCCGAACCCACTAAGCTGTACATAAATTTAAACCCCAATCTCAAAAAGCCCTAAACCCGATAAGCCCATCCCGACGCCCAGCAAGCCGTAAAAAACCGAGCCTTCAACCCCAAATCGTCAGTGCTGTCAGAACCATACCCGTGCACCCAAGACGACCGATATCCGACACCTTCCTAAACCCAACAAGCTCCACATTGTACCCCCCTACCCAGTTGTGAATCCTGTCAGGTTGCCGAAGCTGACATGTACATCCCGATGCCTCTGTGGGCTCAGGTCCGTGAGGCGGGAGGGCTGAGGCCGTCGTAGGACGACGCATGGACCGGTGAGCGCTGGTGAAACGTGCGGGGCACTTGTTATCGACTGACCGGGTCTGTCATTTCTCTCTTATCATTCTGATATTCTCTTCAGCTGGATTTGGGGCAAATCTTCAGACTGCTGAGATTCTTTGGAAGCTGCCAGTGGGAACTGTATTCAGTTCACACTGGTAGCGGAGCCTGAGACTTCGCTACATCAAGCGGCGGCCCGCTGTTAGTGGAAAAGTCGGGATCCAGGGGCAGATGCCTCCGTCATCCAGTCAGCCATCAAGCCAGCCAGAGGCCGGGGCCTCTACGGATGAGAAGAGCACTCTTCCGTGGGCGGCGATTCCTCGGTATGTGCCGGGGGTAACTGACACGACGGAGTATGCCAAGAAGCTCAAGTTTCTCTCAGAGGTTTGGCCTAAGGAACACTTGAGTGCTTTGGGACCAAGAGTTGCCTTACTCTGCGAGGGTACTGCATTCAAGAAGATTAGCAGGTTGGATGCTGCTAAGCTCAAGGCCAACGACACCTCGGGAGTCCAGTTGATTGTTACCACCTTAGGCGGGGCCTGGGGTCAGACAATCCTGGAAGAGAAGTATGAACAGTTCGAACGAGCGATCTACAGTACTGTTCAGCGGAACGATGAGACTCATGACTCCTACCTGGCCAGACATGATATTCACTTCGAGGAGTTGTTAGCCCAGAACATCTCGTTTGAGGAGCTCAGATCGTATGTGCTACTGCGCCAGTCACAGCTGAGCAGTGAGGACAAGAAGCGGATTGTGATTGAGCACAGTGGAAAGTTGACTTACGATAAGGTGAAGGCCTCAATCAGACTTCTGGGTTCCAGATTCTTTGGAGAGATGCAAGGTCAACGTAGCAGCCAGCGCAACAAGGTATACGATGCCAACACCCTTGAAGAAGACAGCACCGATGAACCCGAGAAAGCTTTCCAGGCAACCGCATCTCCAAGCATTCCAGCCGTCGAGGAGAATGAGTATGAGCTGGAGCCTGAATATCTCGAGGCCATGGTGGCTTCAGAAGATCAGGATGCTTTGCAGGTTCAGGCCTTTGAGGAGGAGCTGGAAGGCTTCTTCCAGGAGACACCAGATTTGCAAGAGGCATTGGTTTCCTACTTTGAGGCAAGGAACAGACTGTTGGCTAAGAAGAAGAGCCGAGGCTTCTGGCCAATCAGTGGTGCGGGTCAAAGCAGCAAGGGTGGCCGTCCGTTCAAGGGCGGTAAGAGCGGAAAAGGAAAGGGCAAGAACTCTCGCGAGCAGTTGCTCGCGCGAATCGCCCGCAGCGTGTGCAGAGCCTGCGGAGAACGTGGACATTGGAAAGCGGAATGTCCCAAGTTTGGACGTCCAGGATCCATGAGTGGCAAAGGCGAGGCAGCCACTACCACAGTGGCTGAGGTCATTGAGGAAACCGCCGCCAACGCGGCTTCCGGATCTCAAGCTGCGGCTGTGCTTACCACGGTGCCCGAGGATGCGATTCCATTGGCCGAGGCCAATGTTGCAATATGCTTAGACCAGAGGGAACATGTTCTTGGAAGCCTTAGAAGGGTAGCTGCTAACCTGAAAGCCCGAGCTGCCCAACCCAAACACGTGCAAAACAGGCAGCACAACGCTGGGAAGGCCTCCTCGACTGAAGGTCCGGGCTCTCTGAAAGCTTCAACCAACATGCAGCCTCAGCTCCGAATCCCAAGAAGCTCCTTCAGGCCCCCAAATGCGGTTGCGTATGTCCTCAATGAGCCTGTAAGAGCTATCCTAGACACCGGAGCTAGTCGCTGTGTGATGGGAAAGCGCCTCCTTTCTTCCTTCGTCAGTCAGCTGAGCGATGCCACCCGGGCAATGATCAAGGTCACTAAAAGCGCGGTTAAGTTTCGGTTTGGGAACAACCAGACGCTTACCAGTGAGTTGCGGGTTCTTTTGCCATTCCGGGCAGCGCATCAACAGGTTTTGTGGCTGAGCATTGAGATTGTCCCAGGTGGAACACCGCTGTTGTTTAGCAAGAAGGCCATTAAGCAGCTAGGAGGTGTAATCGACACTTGTGAGGACGTGTGCCACCTGAAGTGTTTGCAGAAGAGCCTCCGGCTCAGCACCGGACCGACCGGTCTCTACATGATAGACCTAGCCCGCTTGTGCGAGGAAAGCGGCCAGGAGCAGATGTGCCATCATGCCAGTGAAGATCGCCCTGAGCCTCACTTCAGCACAGCCCCATGCATGCCCGAGACAGCCAACCCCAATGCTTCCGTAAACACTAAGAGCTGTACAGACCAGGGTTGTGACAGTAAGGGGGTAAGGCAAGCGAATTCAGGTTTTAGGAAGTCCTGTAAATATCCAGGAGATGTTAATGATGAAGTGAAGCAGATGTTGAAAGATCCGTCTGCAAACACCAGCCCATCAGCTGATGCCACAGATGTACGTGTCAACAATGCAGCAGTGCCTGAGCTCAAGATTCGTGCGGACTCCACCCAGTCCACTACGCTTCAAAAGCCCATCCCGTGCCAGCATGCCATCGGAAAGCGCTTCCTTGTCAGATCGTTTCGCCCGCATGGTGAACCCCTCACTCCACCACTCGTTGGAGGACCTGGAGGGAATGTCGCTGGAACGGATGGGAGATCTTGTCATCGACTTTGGCAAGGCAATGAAGGGAAAGAGGTACGAGGACGTGATCCAGAACGAAGGGGATTGGGTGAAATGGTTCATAGACCATTACAAAAGCTCAGGAAAGCACGCTCACAAAGCATTCTTGACATATGTCGAAAAGTACGTTTCACAAGCAGAACAGATCGAGAAAGAGCTCCTTCACGACGAAGGGGCCTCCGAGCTTGCTCCGAAGACTGTCGCCGGTCGCCCGAAGCCGAAGGCCGCTCCACGCCGGACCCTTGCAGCATCATCCAATCAAGCACAAGTGGATCAGTGGGACCTGCTGTCCGTGAGTGGAGAGACCGAGCCGGCTCTCGACAACCAAGTTTCCGCGCTCGCAACGCGCATGACGCATATCGAGCATGTGATGGAGCAGATGTTGTGCGCGATTCAACAAATGCAGTCGCCGCCACCTGCTCAGTGAGTTCGTCCGATGCCGGTTCGCAGCCTAGGGCCACACCAAACATGTCAGGTTCTGTGACTCTTCAAACTGTTGAGCCCCGGGCCCGTGAGCTCCTTCACAGCGAGGCTAGTGCCACCAGGCTAAAGGAATTCCTAGATCAGGTCCCCTGGCATGCCATCCGGAGTCGGTTCTCACCGGTTCGAGGCACCGTTCAGCCTTCGTGCCAGGGAAGCGGCAAGCCAACCGCCTATGTCGTGTTTGGTACTTACATTCATGGCGGGGTCGTAGGGATAACTCGCGTAACAATGAAGTTCCCTTGGTTAACCCGAGTCCTGGCCCGTTTAATGCAGCTTACCGATCCACGACATCGCTTTACATCCATTGGGATTGCGTGCAATAGTTTGTCTTGCCCTCATCGAGATCAATACAATTCCTCGAAACATCCCAATTTGGTAGTACCTGTGAAGGTTCCTAGCAAAGGGGGTGAAGTGTGGGTCGCCCGAACATCCGACGATGAGCCTCAGGCCACCCAGACAATGAGCTGCAGCGGTAAACAGGTTCAAGGTTTCCTTAGATCAATCGGTCAGGGTTCCCTAAAACTAGATCCTCATGTGTGGCACGCGACGATGCCCTGGAGAGGCGACCGCACAGTGGCGATCGGATACTCGCTGAAACATGCCTATAAGCTTAGGACGGGTCAGGTGGGTTGGTTAAGACGCCATGGTTTTGCCTTTCCTAGCCGGGTTAACTTCGGAAAGGAATCCACGCTAGTGGCCAATGAGGCATGCGAGTCGAGATTTCCCGAGCCACTGTCTGAGGATGTGCCTTTGAAGCAGGCAGCCGTGCGAGCTGCCCATGCCTGTGCTGAAGCAGTTCTGCGAGCCGAGGAGGTTCATCGCCAATCCCAGCTCATGTGGAGCTCACCGAATGTCCCACTGCTAGATCTTCTTGAGATACATGCCTCCCCAGATAGCCGGTTGACGAGTGAGATTAATAGATGTGGGGGATCTGCCCGTAGGTTTACCACCCTAGATGGCGATCTAGCTACGGAACAAGGACAGCAGTGTTTGTGGGATTTGGTGAAACGAACCCAACCGAAGCACATTTGGATCTCTCCGGAGAGTCGCTGCTGGAGCTCCTGGTCAGCTCTCAATGCCGCTCGTAGCACCCAACACCATGCCCGAATGTTGAAGGACCGGGAAGCCTCGCAAGCGCAGCTTAGATTGTGCGTCCAGCTCTGTGACTGGCAGAGGCGACACTTACGGGATTTTCATATGGAGTTGCCTGGACAGATCAAGGTGAAGGATATGTCCACCCTTAGACCGCTTGTAGATAAGACCATAAGATCCCAAGTAGACATGTGCGCTTTTGGTTTGCAGTCTCCCGTGAGTAGGCAACCCATCCGCAAACGAATCCAGGTGTTTAGCACTTCCCGTGATATGTTTAAGAGTCTTCAAGGTAAGATCTGCCCCGAAGATCATGTTCATCAGCCTCTGTCAGGCCGCGTTCTCAAAGGGGTGCCTTTGTCACAGTTTGCCGGGACATACTGTCACGGATTTGCAGAGCACGTTGCCGCCGTCATTGTGTCGGGAAACGCGTTTCCCGCATTGGCTGTCGAGAGTGGGATACCTGCCACCCGTAAGCGGTTTAAGACCTCCCTAGGTAGTCCCGCCCCGGTTGTTAGGATAGAGCCCCAAAAGCGTGTCCACGAAAATTCCCTAGACGACAGCCAGCCCTCAGAGTCGAAGCGCCGCTGCAGCAGTGTCGTGCATGCCATGTCAGAGTTGCCCGAAGCAACGTGGATGCCTGTGTTCACATCAGCCGCTAACTTGACAACTAAGGGTACAGTTTTAATACCTCCCGAAAGCGAAGCCGCCCGAAAGCTACAGCAAGTCCTCGAGAACGTTAATGTACTGCAAGCTTTTGTGGGTCGTAAGGTCCGAAACCTACAACACCCGCTTGGAGCCCTGCCACCCACCGTAGCACCAATGAGACTTAGTCTGGGACTTCGTACAACGGCTGATAACCAGGTCAAGCTTTTGTGTCTGGGTAACGAAGATCGCACTACGATGTTAGCCGAACGAAAGAAGATGCGTATTGAACCCCAGGACACACTCTTGACGATTTTCGGCAAGTCTAAGGATTCCCCAGATGTTCCCCAAAGTAACGTAGCAGGTGATACCCAGGCAAGCAGTTCAATACGCAGCTCGGAGGGGTGTGTTCCTCAAGCCGGCTCCTTGCCGGACATGCAGGGATGGGCACCGCCGCCCATTCCAATCCATGGGCCTGCCTTTCGGAATCTTAGTAAAGAAGATCGTAGTCAACTAATCCGCATACACAACAACCTTGGCCATCCAGCCCCGACTACCCTAGCCAAGCATCTTAAAGCAGCTGGAGAGAAGCCAGCAATGGTAGAAGCAGCCCTCGACTATCAGTGCGACGCTTGTCTTGAAGCCACGGAACCCCGACATCAACGACCCAGCAAACTACCTGAAGCCCTAGAGTTCAACGACTTGATCGGGGTAGATGGTTTCTTCTTTAAGAGCAAGTCTGGATTCCGAGCGTATGTGCTACATGCTCTAGATGAGGCCTCGTGCTTTCACTTGGGCCGACGGGCATTGACCAGGGGCACCACACACGCCACGTCTGCCCTGTCAGACTTTTGGCTATCGTGGGCCGGCAACCCACGACGAGTTTACCTTGACCCTGCAGGAGAATTCCGATCGGAAGAGATTTTAGAGTACTTTCAGGGTCTCAACATTAAGACATTTGTGACAGCAGCGGCCTGGCAACGGGGTAAACTTGAGAGACACGGGGATATCATCAAGGATATGCTGAGTCGACTTGACACACACAGCCCCCTGGCCAATGATGACCTGTTTGACCAAGCGTTGCTTCAAGCATTTCAGGCCAAGAATGCCCTAGTTCGGCACCAGGGATATGCCCCGGAGCAGATTGTACTTGGTAAGTCACTTAGGATCCCAGGTAGCATTACTTCGGATGACGATCTTGCGTCACACTTGTTGGTTGAAGGTGAAGATCTTGAGGCCGAAAGACACCGCAAGCGTCTCGAGTTAAGGTGCCGCGCTAGACAAGTGTTCTGGGACTCTGACAACAGTCAGACCATCCGTCGTGCTCTGTTGCGCCGCAGCAATCCCGTGCGTGGACCTTATAAGCCGGGAGACTGGGTTCTGTACTGGATGCGTAAAGGGTCTCCTAACCGCTTAGCTGCAGGAAGGTGGCACGGGCCCGCCCGTGTAATATCTCAGGAGGGGTCGTCTATCACTTGGGTATCGCACGGGACAATCATTTTACGGTGCGCTCCAGAGAACCTGAGACCCGCAAGCCTGCGTGAGTGGCAGCAGCTTTCAGCTGCTGATGCTGAGCTACCTTCTAAGAACGCAGGAGGTGCCAACACATATGTTGATCTCACCAGCCTTAACACCATCTCTGCTCAGCTGATGCCCAGTACCCAGCTACAGTCTAGTGGCGAAGTGATGGTACCCATACCTTCCCCTGCTGTTCCTCGCCCGACACCGGCGGATGACGATGAAATCGCCCAACCCGAACAAGAACTTACCCCACAAGTATCCCACAATCCTGAGGGAACAGACAGTGGACGAGAAGTTGAGCGCGAATCCAGTGTTCCTCCTGGACCCGCAGCCCCTTCTCAGATTCCTGAATCCGTTCCAATCGTCGTCCCTGGAGCTCCAGCTTCAATGTCCGATGCCCCTAACACAGCTCCAGCTGATGCCTCAAATGTTCCAATCCCCGAAGATGAAGATGATGGACTGCTAGCCGAAAACATCTTTCTTGCGAGCAGCCCGCTGGGAGCATCAGACGACGATGATCTAGGACTGACAACCTTCACCACGTTGCAAACCAGTGCGTGCGCCTCTGGGCCACCCTTGGCCGAGGACAACCTCCCTTTTGTAGAGCAGCCGTTAACGTGTAGTGAGCACCAAGCCTATTGTCTTGAAATTCCAGTAAGGGCTAAAGACCTAAAGAAGTGGGCCAAGGAAACTGCACCCGAACAACTCACTCTCTTAGCCTCCATAGGCAAAAGAGCCCGAGCTGAGGTACATGTGAAGGATCTTTCCAGAGCAGAGCAAATTCTGTTCGAAGAAGCAAAGGCCAAGGAGTTGCAATGTTGGATTCAAACGTCTGCCATTAAGAGTATCTTGAGAAAGCAGCTGAACCCCGAACAAATCCTTAAAAGCAGATGGATCCTTACTTGGAAAAATCCCGAACCTGGGGAAACCCAAAGGCGAGCCAAGGCCCGCCTGGTCGTGTTAGGGTATCAGGATCCTAAGTTAACGGATGTTGTTAGGGATGCCCCAACTCTTTCCAAAGAGGGCCGTGCCTTGGTTCTGCAGACGATTGCCTCATCTCGCTTTGAGCTGAGCTCCTTCGACATCAAAACTGCCTTCCTCCGCGGTAAAGCTGATGAGCAGAATCCTCTAGCTATGGAGCCCCCAAAGGAGTTACGTAAGGAGCTGGGAATGAGCGATGAAGAAGTGTGCCAACTTTTGGGCAATGCTTATGGACGGGTTGACGCGCCGCTGCTCTTTTACAAAGAGCTCAGTAAGCAACTTCGTGAACTAGGATTCATTCAGCACCCACTTGAGCCATGTGTGTTTTTGCTGTATACCGAAGGAGTCTTGAACGGTATCCTAGGGGTTCACGTAGATGATGGAGTATGCGGCGGAGATTCCAAGTTTACCCAAAAGATTCAAGCTCTCCAAACTAAGCTGCCCTTTGGAAGCCGAAAGTTCCGAAACTTCATCTTTACCGGTATCCACCTTGAGCAGTTCCCAGACTACTCTATTCGTGCTTCCCAAGGTGAGTATGTCCGAAACATCCCGCAAATCGACATAGGCCGTTCCCGTAGAGTAAACCCCGAAGCCCTTGTCACAGAATCTGAGAGATCAAAGTTGCGGGGCTTGGTGGGAAGTCTCCAGTATGCTGTGACTCACACTCGTCCCGACATGGCAGCAAAGCTTGGCGAGCTTCAAGGTCAAATCACTCAGGCCAGTGTGCAGACTCTTTTGCAAGCCAATAAAGTGCTGCGAGAAACCCAGGAGCAAGAGCAAGTGAGCATACATTTTCTCCCAATTCCTCCTAAAGACATCACCTTTGTGTCATTCGGCGATGCATCCTTTGCATCATCGAAGAACCTTAATTCCCATCAGGGAGCACTTGTATGCGCCACAGACAGCCGATTGAACCAAAACCGCGAAGCTCCATTGTCCCCTCTTACCTGGACCTCTAAGAAAATCCCTAGGGTTGTTAGGTCCACATTAAGTGCAGAAGCCTACGCGATGTCCAAAGCTGTGGACATGTTGGGATGGATGCGAGCCTTGTGGGGTGTTGTGCATGTGCCCACTTTCAAGTGGCAACAGCCAGAAGAAGGTTTCAAGAAATTAAATACAGCCGTCATAGTCACTGACTGTAAGTCCTTGTTCGATCTTGTCACCCGCCTGGCAATGCCCGCTTGTGAAGAGCACAGGACCACACTGGAAGTACTGTTGATCAAGCAGCGATGTGCTGAGAATGCATGCTTCAGGTGGATTCCCACCACTCTTCAGGCAGCCGACTGCCTCACCAAAGTCATGGACGCAACGTTGCTGAGAACAGTACTTTCCCAGGGCCGCTTCAAGCTTTTTGACACGTCTAAAGTCCTGGAGAAGGACGCCCAGCGGCGACAAGCCATCCAGTGGCTTTCAGAACCTCCCGCTTCCGAGGAGTCTTGATGAAACGAATCACTGCCCGTAGCTTCCGTCATGAGTCTTAACCGACTCCCACAAGAGCCTTTTCTGCCTACGTCAAGAGTCTTTCGAACTCCTCTCATGTATAGGGCAGATCGGGATGCACTTGTCCCAATAAAATTGGGTCAGTGTGAATCCTGTCAGGTTGCCGAAGCTGACATGTACATCCCGATGCCTCTGTGGGCTCAGGTCCGTGAGGCGGGAGGGCTGAGGCCGTCGTAGGACGACGCATGGACCGGTGAGCGCTGGTGAAACGTGCGGGGCACTTGTTATCGACTGACCGGGTCTGTCATTTCTCTCTTATCATTCTGATATTCTCTTCAGCTGGATTTGGGGCAAATCTTCAGACTGCTGAGATTCTTTGGAAGCTGCCAGTGGGAACTGTATTCAGTTCACACCAGTAAACCCCAGACCCAGTATTACCACACCACAATTTCTAACGAGCAACTTCATGCAAGTATCCTAGTGTAAAGCCGTATATATACGGCTTTACACATCGGGGGGAGCAGAGTCAACCTGCCTGAACCCGAAAGCCTTGAATCCTAAATGCAACGCCCCTGAACCCTAAGCCCGATGCCCAAACCCTAAGTAAGACACATCCTATAGCCCCAAGCCCGAAGCCCAAGACCCTTGGCCCCAGACCCCATGCCCCAAAGGCCCCACCCCAAACCCAGAATCCTCGGCCTCCGAGCCCCAAAACCCTAAAACTCACAGCCAGGGAAGCCCAGATCCCAAACCTCATTCCTTTGTCATAGTTGGATAACATTTTAGATTTTTTTGGGTACTTAAACCCAAGAAGGAATAAGAAATGTAAATTTTTAATCCTATCCCAACCATGAACTAGATTCCCAAAACCCTCAAACCCAAACCCGAACCCGAAGCCCTAAGCCCCGAAAGCGCTGAAAGGTCAAGGACTGGGTTCTGGGCAAGAGTGGCTTTCGCCGTAGCCTCGGCGACCTCCACAAGGTGCTTCGATTCCTTGGAAGCTTCCTTTCAGGCTTGCTTTGCAAAGGGGTTTAGTTTAGGGCACAGGCGCGTTTAAGGGGAGTTCCATGTGGTTTAAAATGGAGGACTCAGGGTATTGCATGGTTTACTTGGGCTCGGTTTTGGGGCGTCTAAGGATTTGGGCCTTTAAGCAGATGCAGATTCAGGAACCAGAACATCAGGGTCTTCTTGAGGTTTAGGGCTTGATTGTTTGGGGTGTTGGGGTTTTGGGCTTTGCATTCAAGGTTAAGGGACCGCAGGGAACTGGGGTTTGGGGGTTTAGGGGTTTCGTGCTTGGACTCAGCATGTTTAGAGTTGGAGGTTCAGCATTTATAGTTCAGGAGTTTCGGGATTGTGGTTCACGACTTTCCGGGTATTTCAGTTTGAGGCTTTGCTTTCGGTTTCTTATGCACACTTTAGGAAACCTGTTTCGGCTTTCTGAAGGAGGAGACATCCATCTTGTCATGTCACTATTTGGACTTAAATGAATCATTACCAAAACTGTATAAATTTTGGAGTCTCCTTATTATAGTTATAGTATAGCGGACCCGAAAACCCTATTCTGATTACAAAGGCCCCTACATTACGTATTCCTGTTTCGGTGGGTGTCGGACTTCAGGAGGTCCAGGGCGGCTTCTACTCCAGAGGGACCTGAAATCGGAGGCCTCAACAGGTGGGAGGAAGGTGGGTAGGATCAAGGATCCCTTATATAAGGACTCTCATTTGGGAATATCCCAGATCCTTCATCCCACCTTTTGAGGCCTCCGATGAAACCTTGATTGTGAGCCCTCCTTGGTTTAGGTTTGGAGTTTGGGCTTGGTTAGGGTTTAGGGTTTAGAGTTTAGTTTAGGCTTGGTTGGGGCTTAGAGTTTAGGGCTGAGGGTTTCGGTTTGGAGTTTGGACTTGGTTAGCACCCGGAAGTAAATTTTCAGTTTGGTGGCGTGTAAAGTCGGCAGTCAGTCCATAGCATAAACTACTGCAGGTCTACAGTACCCTGGCTTGAGAAATCGAAAGTGCTGACTCGCAGCAGTACTGTTGATGGGGGAGCCGAGAGCAGTTCTTTCTCCATCTGTCTTCCATCACCAGCAACATGAATTGTGACCACTATCATGTTTAGCGTTTCAACTTTCAGAAGCGTCACAGCCACAGCCACCGCAACTCCACCGCTAGCACAAACACCTGCACACAAATCATCGACTACCATTCCTACTCCTGCTCTTACTGCTACTCCTACTCCCCCTCCTCCTCCTACTACTATTACTGCACTCCTGGTGCTACTACTACAACTAATACAAGCAACACTACATCGTCCCCATCACTGACAATCCTTGAGAAGGCACTTGGCAAGCCCTGGCTACTGCACCTTGGATGTTTGTCGATTTTACCGTAGAGCTAGTTAACGGTTTACGGTTTAGGGTTGCAGAGTTCGGGGTTCACGCTGTAGGGCTTTTTTGAGAAGGGTGTCAGCTGGCTGGGCAATATCATGGTTTCGTACAGTCTCCAGCTTCTGTAAACTGGCTTGGGGTCGGGGATTTCGTGCGGAGATTTTTCTACATGGTGGAGTTTGAAGTTTTTTCTGGAACCTGGGATCGTGGTTTTCCATGGAATCAGCTCATGGGTATTGCCTTTCCTTTGGGCTGTGATGTTAAAAACCGGATCCTTTGCCGGTTGCCAATTTTTAATCTGTGCTACCAGTATCACCCGGGTCACCCTGACAATCACAGTCGTCTTCCCACCAGCATCACCAGCATCATCACCATTATCATTGCCATCATCATCATCATCACCATCATTATCATCATCGGGTGAACCTATAGGCTTGCCAGACTTCGGCGTCAGGTATGTTCCTTTCTTCTGCAGGGAGAACTCTTATACCGACCGCTTCCGCTTCATCAACGGGTCCCATGGCTCCACTGCCTTCGCAGTGCCGCATCCCGACGATGCACGAGGCCCTAAACCCTAAACCTTAAAACCCTAAACCCTAAACCCTATGCACGAGGCTTTTATGGGATGCTCTTCGACTACGGTAAAGCCGAGGGTATGAGGAGCTTCGAGCCCGGGACGGCTCTTAGAATCCAGTTTATGTGTAGTGTAGGGTTTAGGGTTTAGGGTTTAGGGTTTAGGGTTTTAGGGTTTAGGGTTTAGGGTTTAGGGTGTATGGGGATCCAAGGCAGGGTGTGGTCTACAGGCTTTGAGGGGCCAGCTCAGGAACACGACTTCCTCAATTTCAACTTTCTGGCCGTTCCGCATCTGCGGAAGACGTTTGGGGCGTCAAGGTACCTGAAGGACCAAACGACCCTTAAAAGTAGGGGCCCTATGCCCATATACTATGAATCCCTATATGGTATATGAACCTTAAACCCTGTCCTTAAGGTGGGCTTTTGAAAGAGAAGCATCCCAAGGTCATTCGCGAATGTTTGAAGCTCTCAACTCAAAGCCGCACAGTTTATCCCGAAACACAAAGACCCGAGGACCCTAAACTCACAACCCTGGACCCCCCCAGAAGACCAGAGCCGTCAGACCCTAGAGCCGCAACCGACCCAGCCCTGACCCTATTCCGATTATTCAGCTAAGCGCCCTGTACCCTAAACCCTGTGTTCCGTCTGCAGACAGAAAAAAAGGGGTTAACCAAACACAGAACCCTAAGTTTCCAAACCCTAAACACTAAACCCTCGTGCGCGAGTTGGAAAGGGGCCATTGCACTTAAAACACAAACCCTAAACCCCAAACCTTAAACCCCAAGGCCCATCTTCACCGTCCCTTGAGGCGGTGGTTGCAGGCCATGGACTCAGCGGCAGCGGAGCGAAGTTTGCCGGTGCAGATGTGCCTTAGGGGGTACTTAGAAATATTGTTCTAATTTTTGGTTATTATAGTCCCTAAGAAACAGCTAAAATTATAATTTTTGCTAGAGTTCTAAGTTCAGTATAGGTGCATGGCTCTGCCCAGCGACCTGCTTACAAGCCTGGAGTTCCGGAGCACCACGAAGCTTGGCAGATCTGGTGTTTAGGGTTTAGGGAAGTTTAGGGTTTAGGGAAGTTCAGGGTTTAGGGAAGTTTAGGGTTTAGGAAGTTTAGGGTTTAGGATTTGGGGGAGTTTAGGGTTTAGGGAAGTTTAGGGTTTCGGAGCACCGCGACCTTAGCAATTTTGGGAGTGTAGGGGTTCCGGTGTTCGGGGACCGAGGGGTTCATGCTTAATGCGTTTTTATGGTCTCAGAGGGCTCTTGCAGTTATGCATGCCAGGCGGATGAGGCTTCAGGATCTTGGGGCTTTAGTTCAGGATCCTGGGGTTTCGGATTTGAGGGCGTGGTCGCGAGACCGAGGGAGCTGTTCCGTGGCTTTCTGGGTATCTGAAGTGCGCGCCTCAGGAACTATCGTGCCAGTGAAGACTATGCTTCAAAGGCTCGGGGGCAAAAGGATCTGACATCACGGCCTTAATCTTCAGAATGGGTCTTGGGCCTGCTGCTATGTCATTAATGGAACTACAGAGCCGTAAGGCCGTAAGGAATACCCTTTATAATTACTTGCAGGCCCTATATTTGGTTGCCGTGTCTGTGTGTAGTGCGTCATCCAGATGCAAGTCCTTCTGCTTGTTTCTGGATCACTGCTCGCCGTGGTCTTGTTTATCACCTTATCGTTTAGTCCCAAACCCAAAGTTTGCACTCTTCAACCCGAGCCCCTGCTAAATCCTGAACCCATACACCTTTTATCCGAAACTATCCGCGATGAGACGTGGGCTGCTTGTCGCAGTGATCCTGTTGATTGGACTGCAAAGAGCACGCATGTGCCGCATGACTCGTGTTTCAATTGCAACAGTCCGTACCTTCCTGCACCAGCTCCTGCCACAGCAGAAAAACGCATCGCAGCAAGTCCAGGAATCACTGCCTCTTCGGTGGCCTTGAGTACAGTTGAAGTAGTTCGTGCAAAACTTACGCTTGCAAGGACTTATACAAGGAGATCACAATAGGGAACCTCAAAAAGGAAGGTTTTATATGATCCCGGTTATGCTTGGAAGCCCGCCAGCTGCCTGACGTCTCATTGCAGATGTCCCTGCTGGTTTTGCGCATGAAACGGCGAAGTGGAGTACCCAAAGCGGAAGTTTTGCAGATCTCTCCTTTCAACGGGCTTGAGCATTTATTTGTGCAATGTCTTTAAAGACACTGCTATCTATTTCCCGATGCCGCATGCTGAAACTCTGATGCAGTGGGTGTGGGGACACATTCAGACGTAGCTGGGCGCAGAGTGGCGCAGGTTGGGTCATGTAGGAACCTGATTAAGAAACCTTGGGACTTTATTAGGGTCCCTTTTGATCAATCCTGCTATTTTGGGGTCATAGGCCCAAGGTTTCTTAATCAGGTTCCTACATTATTATGTTCTGCGCAGATTGGCACCAGGTTTGCCAATCGTCCCTTGGGTGTATGTATCCGTCGCAAATCCCGACACCGCTAGGCTTCCTAAACCTAAACTCTAAACCCTAAATCATAAACTTAGAAAAACCCTAAAGCCCTCAAGTCCCAATAACCCTAAACTCTAAACCCTAAACCGACCGATCAGGGTAACTTCGACATCGGTGGAAGCTCGCTGCTGGCCTTTGCTTTGGATCTGCGGCCCTCGAAAGACACTCGGCGGAAACTCTTGAGAAGAAAAAATATGTGGTGTTATGGGTTTACAAAGGTTTTGGTAACACCTATCTGGTATTTTGTACTTGAAAGATCGTGGCACTTAGGTGGGTCATCAGCAGGGTTGTAAGTTCGATAAGTTCAAGAAGCCTAGCCTTGACCCTACGTAAGCCCAGTTGCGTTGCTACGTCCCATGATGCTTCAAGAAATGTAGAAGCCCAAGCAATTATCAACAGCATTCCCTTCTAGCCCCTGTCTACTTATACCATATACGTAACCGAAGACCCAACCCTATCAGTGAAAGCTACTGTGCTAGGGTGTAAAGGGCATTCCAAGGACAGCTTTTGGTCCCAGCGCCCGAGAAGCTCGCGAGAAACAGGCCTGGGGCTGGTTTCTTGCGGACTAGGGCTTCGCTTTGGGGTTTAGGGATTTAGAGTTCTCGGGGTTTAAGGGTTTACCGTAGGGGTTTAGCAATTAGGGATCCAGGGGTTTAGGGTTTTGTCGAGGGTTTAACGGGACGGTATCCGGAGCCACCCCGGTATGAGCCTTGCGATGCAAGCCTTGTGAAGCTTCCTGCTGCAGAAGAACAGCTCCAATTATTCGTACATGCAAGCTTTGTAAACTGCTCAGAGGCAACGTGCAAGTCATGCTGGTGTGGATCACCACCGGCATGAGCGATCATACCGATTAGAAAGTTAGGGTTGACCATCTTCTTTGCGATTCCTCGTCCGCCAACTCTTCACAAACTCCACAGAGTGCCAACCAAACGCGTGCCCCCTTAAACAAGACAACAAAACTGCTCGTGCAGAGAGGCCACCGGCAATCGGAACGAACACGGTGCAACTAAACCCAAACCCTAATTCCAAACCGACGTGGCACCTGGAACTTTGATCGGCAGACATTTGAGTCGCTCACCTGTCCTCAGGGGCTTTCCGGATCTGCAGACAGACAAACGGTGCTTTACGAAAAGCCCTAAACCCTAAACCCTCAATCCACAAGCGCTGGATCAGGTCTCCCCTGGGGTCCGCAGGACAACCCAGGGTCGAACTGTGAGCTGAACGCGCTCATCGCGACGCTCTCAACCGGGCCGCTGGCGTTGGCGGACAAGGACAGGGCCCTGAATTTTCAAGGCTTTCTAGTTGGTTTGTTGACGGTCTTCATTGTTTTTATAGCTATTTCTTGCTTCGGAGGTCGTCTATGCATTTAGGAAGTTCTTAGGGGTACTTAGAAATAGATTTTTTAATTTTTGGTTATTATAATCCCTAAGAAACAGCTAAAAAATGTATTTTTTGCTAGGGTTCTAAGTTCAGTATAGAGTTAGGGAGCTTTATGTCGAGGTTGGTCAGATGTGGGTTTTGTTTTGTCTTTTGGCTTGCACGGAGTATGCAGGCTTTACGTTTCTTTCGTTTGTTCGTTTTAGGGGGATGAGGGGCTTCGCTTGAGTTTATGAAGGTTCTATTGGGTTCGGGGCTTGTTAGATTAGGGTTTGGAGTTTGGGTTGAGGTTGGATGCTTTCGGGTTCTGGGGTTGGGGGTGGGGGCTTGGGGTTGAGGATATCATGCGTGCTGGCGTAGAAGACAAGCAGCCAAGTTAAGGATAGAGAGCATACAACCATGAATGTACTATAGGGGCCTTAAGAATTCCTATGAGGGCTCCTTATTATAAGTATAGTATAGTGGGCCCCAAAATCTGATTTTAATTAATACGGCCCCTATACTACTGTTACGCACAAGAGGGCGGTCCGAACAAGCAAAGATTGAGAGCGTACAAACAACCCAGAAACAGCAAGCAATCGTACAAAACTTCCAAGCCCACAAGCATCGAAATGGACAAATTTACAGTCGTATGCATGCATACATGCATTCATGCATGCATGCAGGCACTCATGCCTACATACATCCATACATCCATACATCCATGCATCCGTACATCCATACATCCATATATACATACATGCATATGTTTGCGCGTGCATACATACGTACCTACCCACCAAACTACTTACCGACATACATGCATACACATGCATATAACTGTGCATGCATACGGATCTAATATGGGACATACGCACTTTCTTGGTCTACAAGCATGCCTCCTCTGCCTCTCTCTCTCTCTCTCTCTCTCTCTCTCTCTCCACCTCTCGCAATCTCTCGCACCTCTCATGATGTACTACACCGCATCGTTTAGTTTCATTTCCTGATATAACTCTCAGCTCTGGATCAAAAGCCCGCAATCGCCAAACCCAAGCGCCTGATTAGGCTGGAGAAACAAACCACACGTTGCTGCTCCGATTCTGGGCTTTGGAGTACTTTCCTTTACAGGGAATCTATACTGCAAGGGCTACTCTAAGAGTAGCATAGGAAGGGATCTATACTACAAGGGCTACTATAAGGGTACCATAGGAAGGGATCTACACTATAAGGGCTACTGTAAGGGTACTACAGGAAGGGATCTACACTATAAGGGCTACTATAAGGGTACTACACGAAGGGATCTATGCTACAAGGGCTACTATAAGGGTACCATAGGAAGGGATCTACACTATAAGGGCTACTATAAGGGTACTATAGGAAGGGATCTACACTATAAGGGCTACTATAAGGGTACTACAGGACTACAGGAAGGGATCTATGCTACAAGGGCTACTATAAGGGTACCATAGGAAGGGATCTACACTATAAGGGCTACTATAAGGGATCTATACTCTAAGGGCTACTATAAGGGTACTACAGGAAGGGATCTATGCTACAAGGGCTACTATAAGGGTACCATAAGAAAGGATCTATACTACAAGGGCTACTATAAGGGTACTACAGGAAGGGATCTACACTATAAGGGCTACTATAAGAGTACTATAGGAAGGGATCTACACTATAAGGGCTACTATAAGGGTACTACAGGAAGGGATCTACACTATAAGGTACTATAGGAAGGGATCTATACTATAAGGGCTACTATAAGAGTACCATAGGGTTTTAGAGTTGCTTAAAAGCCCAGGATGTATGCGGCCCGATGGGCTCCTCCTGCAGCCCGACAAGCCGGCGACAGCCATCGACGCGGTCTTCATGCAGTCTCTGCAGGCATGCATGGACTTAGGGCCTTAGGGTTTAATTAAGGGTTTAGGGCTTAGGGGGCAGGCATGCATGGACTTAGGGTTTAGGGCGTTTAGGGCTTAGGGGGCAGGCATGCACGGACTTAGGGTTTAATTAGGGCGTTTAGGGCTTAGGGGGCAGGCATGCATGGACTTAGGGTTTAATTAGGGCTTTTAGGGCTTAGGGGGCAGGCATGCATGGACTTAGGGTTTAATTGGGGCGTTTAGGCCTTAGGGGGCAGGCATGCATGGACTTAGGGTTTAATTAGGGCGTTGAGGGCTTAGGGGGCAGGCATCCATGGGAAAGATTTATCGAAACCTCTCTGACTCCCCGACCGGGACTGTGGCAGGCCAGGGCGGTACCTGTTCCTGGGTTGATCTGGAGCACCCTCAGCTGCCTGGAAGGTGTGCCACATGGGAATTTTTGAAAATAGGGGACCTGAACATAGTACCCCAAATAGCAAGATCCTTATTACAAGAACCCCAGAATAAGGTACCCTACTTGGAGGATCATGGGACTTAGCAAGTATGGTTACAGGTGCCCTAATTGGGGTTATAAGTAACTATAAGTCTAGTTACCTTAATAACTCTAGTTACTAAGCCCCATGATCCTTTAAGTAATTCTTCAGCTGCGTGGAAGGTCAATTCTGGCACTACGCCCTCTCCATCGACGTCTACCAGCCTTGGCGATTACAGCCGGAGGATTTCTATCCTGAGATACTTGGAGGTTCATGGGTAGTTATAAGTAGGATTATAAGTAGGGTAACTATACTTATAACCAATATTAGGGCACTTATAACCCCACATCCTGAGATACTTTTTCATAGTTGGGTAACATGTTACATTTTTATGGGTACTTAAACCCAATATGGAATAAACATGTACATTTTTAATCCTATCCCAACCATGAGCTAGGATAGACATGGCACGGAGATGGGTGGTGCGGAGATGGCACAGGCCTTGTTTTTTCCTTCCCTTTTTTTCGAAGTGCTGTGCTTTTTGCGAATTCATGTGTCTGCTTGCTTGCGATATGACTGAACACTCACAAAGTCTTTTGATGCGATTTGGGAACTCAGCATGTAAGGGTGAGCAGAGGTGTTGATGATTCGGGTGTGCCCGTGTTGACCCGTGTTGCAGGGACCACCATGCGAATTTGTGCGTGAACGGGTCGGAGGCGCAAAGCTCCGGATGTCTTTTCGGAGAAATCCGATCAGCAGACGACTTCCCTTCCATCCTGAACGACCGTTCCATCATGGTCGAGAACGACACTCACCACTTCGACTTATGGCAGTTCGCCCCTGTCGAGGACGCCAGAAACTTTGTCCTGTATGCCTGGGGCAGGAAAACCCCGAAAGCCTCATCCTGTAAAGCCCTAAACCCTAAGTTCTTAAACTGGAGAAGCACGAAACCCCTATACCCTGAACCCCTGAAGGCCTAAATCCTAAGCCTAAGCCTCAAGCCCGGAACAGGGAACTGGAGGCCCACTTCAACTCTTGATCGCATCGTTTCTGTGGAGGAGAACGGCTGGGTCTTCCTGGGGGAGACGGGAAAATATGTGAGCGTCAGCAGCAAGCGCTTCAGCCGCGTGCGTCCCCTGCAAGATGGACTGCTAGTCACTTTGGCCGGAGTGGTGGGGGAGGAAGTCTGGCTGACTGCGCTGATGCCCAAGGGTGCTGGCTGGACTGTGCTGGAGAAGGTTGTGAAGCTTGAGCATACAGAGGCTGTTGTATCTCTTGCTTCGGAGCCTTCTTCTTCCTTCGAAGACGTCATGCAAGTGTAATCCAGAGGGCCCCAAACACTCGACCAAGAGCTACGGTGTCTTCAGAACTGTGCATGCGATGTGGGTTGGTTTTTGCGCCCTCTGCGTGCGAGTGTCCGGTGGCGAGTAAAAGCAGATTCGCAACTCTTACTCCTAAAACCACGCGTCCCCTAAACCCTAAATTCCAAAGCTTAAACTCCGCAAATCCCGACCCCTAAACCCCGAACTCCCTAAGCCCTAAGGTCCCGAAGGCTTAAACCCTAAACCCGCAAAACCCCGACTGCAATACACGCTGCAAAACCGGAACTCCTTGCCCTAGCTTACCAATTGGATATTCCACATTACATGTTGTATATTTTGTATTACCGTAGACTGCATATTACATATTATATATATCCATATTACACATACTTTAGGGTGGGGTCATTGCATCGAGCTTTGGGCGTTTCATGGCTCCAGGGATTGGGGTTGAATTCAGGCTTTCGGGGTTTCGGGTTTATGATTTCAAAATTTTTGGGGGTTTTTAGGGTTGTTTCAGGGTTTGAGGTTTATGACTGAAGGACTCCCAACAGTAGGGTGTTGGCTTTCAGCCAGGTCTTCACAGCTGTTGACTCCGTTGCTCGCCAGTCTTTTGAGTTCAGGTTTAATGTAGGGCCTGAAGTATTCGAACAGGGTTTAGGGTTTAGGGTTTAGGGTTTAGGGTTTAGGGTTAGAGGGTGTTGTGTTGGGGGGCATTAGAGTATACTGTGATAGGGACGGTAAGGAGTTATCTTGGAGTCAGTATTTAAGTATCCAGGCCCCTGTGTTGCGGTTTTGGTTGGCTTTCTTCGACCCTAAACCCTAAACCCTAAACCCCTAAACTCTAAACCGCAGGCTCAGGGTCGGTTAGGCCTTTGAAGGAGGGTTCTTTTCTGAGATGTGCTTGGGTGGACTTGTGTCACACTGCGAACCCTAAAGCCCTGAGTCCATGGAAGCCCTAAAGCCCCAAGGCCCATAGGGTTTAGGGTTTAGTGCCTTAACCCTCAAACCCCAAACCATAAAGCCCTAAAGCCATGAACTGCAGACACAGCGGCTCAGAGGGAGAGCAGCGTTGTCAATAGTCAACCATGACGTGCCTTGGATTTTGTTGAGATCAGTTCCCCCAGGCGGACTCCCAGACTCTGAGCCGTAGGTTTAGGGATTAGGGGGTTTAGGGTTTGAGGTTTAGGGTTAAGGGTTTAAACCCTAGACCCTAAACCCTCAGCCCAAAACCCGCAGAAGCCTGCAGAACGCGCCGTCAAAACCCTCGCACACCCCGGAAGCCCGCCTAAACCCGAAACCCTAAACCCTAAACCTACACCCTAAACCCTAAACCCTAAACCCTAAGCCCTAAACCCTAAACCCTAAACCCCAAACCCTAAACCCTAAACCGCAAGCCGAGGTCTATGATCTTGAGCAGAATGGAGTTCTGCGGCCGAAAGATCCGGACGGCGCCGGCGAAGTCCGTGGATAGTGAAGCTTGCCAAACTGACAGATACATTCTATGGGGGCCTTAATAATTGAAGCGGTCTGCTATAAGGGATCCATAAGGCTATTGTAATATGTAGGGGCCTTATTCACTAAGTATACTATCTGTGGGTTCCTTGTTACAAGTGTAGTATCATGGGCCCCCAAACCCTATTCCAATGATGAAGGCCCCTAGATCAGGCAACTACTTGGCTCATCATAACACTCAACAAAGCTAGCCTCTGTATAACCCTATCTATGAGCTCTCTAAGTCCCCTCTAAACAGGAATGTGCACTGCGATAGGAAGTGACATGATAGGATGCAGTGCGACGGTGCGATACGATACGATGCGACTCAAGGAGGGTTTCAAGCAAAGCTCCGACGCCGGAGACTGTCTGGGGAGGTCCAGATTTCTGACATGATGCGGAGTCCTCTATATCAATGGATGAGGGGTTTGGGTGGCAGGGACAGGGAGCATTAAATTATCTGTATACCCTGAAAAATGTGAGTTTCAGGAGCCTTGTTATGCCAAGAAGCCGAATCTTCCAGTTCAGTTTTCTAGGGTTTCGGAATAGGGTTTAGGGTTCAGGTTAGATTCGCATGTCTGTGTGAACCATGCACAGTACAAGCACAGTGATCCTGGGCCCAAACCTTAAATGGTACAATCTTACAGTATGTTTAGGGTTGAGCAGTGGTTTGGGGCTTTGCGGGTAGCCTACACCTTAAACCCCAAACCCCAGCAAAACCTTGACCCTAAACCGGGATTTGGGGTTTCGGGTTAGGGGTCATACGGTTCATGATATGAATCCTGCATTGCCCAAGCAAGATACCATAGTCCCCATAGTTTAGGGCCTGTAAGGTAATGCAGGATCTGTATATATATATATATATATACATACATATATAACTACTTATATCTATATATACACACACTTTTTTATATCATCAACAGTATATAGCTTGTTTTCCTGTTCTTGGCCTTGTGACTGGGGCTATGAAGTCCCGCAGGGCTTCCATGAAGCTCCGCAAAATCGCAGGGTTCAGGGTTCCCGGGCTTTGGGCTTAGGGTTTGGGGGTTTAGGGTTTGGGGGTGCAGGGTTTTGATTCTTTTTCCCGGGTTTTAGGGCTGATGACATCCTTCTGAGCCTGGGGGAGGGAGGGGGCCGGCTGAGTATGGGGCGGGTGGGTTGAAACCCTGAACTCAAAAAAAACGAATGCCCCAAATCCTTAAACCCTAAACAGCAAATCCACAGAAAACAAGAGCTCCGCCAGAAAAGGAACCCTGATCCCTTCGCCCTAAACCAAACAATCCCTAAACCTTAAACCTTGAATCTTTAATCAGCAAAGAAACACCAACATCTAAACCCTGAAAGCCGCTAAGCAAACAATGCCCTAAACATAGACCCTAAAAGCCCTAAAGCCTTAAGAAAGGAAAGCACGGTCTCGACAAAGAGTTCCGCGTCAACTATTGCTTCGCTGGACAGCCTGCAGCTCGGATGCGAAAGACAAGTTAGAATAGGCTTCCTTGAAAGGGTTCCTTCAAAGGGATACTGTAAGGGATGCTACGAAACAGAGTTGGAACGGGATTGCTATCAATTAAGGGGTTACTATTCTGGATACTATAGCCTAGTAGTAGAGTAGGTAACCTCTAACCGTTTTTGGGTAGTATAGTCCCTATATAATCTCTACATAACCAAAAAGCTTGACTTTTCTTTCCCCATGATACCCGACAAGTAGGATAAGGGTTCTATAAATATGAGTGCCTTAATATTTGGAGTGGAGTCCTGTAGGGCCTGTTGCGGTCTTTTATCACGTTTTTGGGCTTTAGTATAATTTCAGGACCTGAATGAAGGTTTTCGGGTTTTACATGTTTAGTTTTTTTTTCGGCTTGGGGGAACCCTCAATCCCAAGCCTAAACCCGCAAGAAACCTTAATCCCTAAATCCTGAACCTAAGCGCCCTAAAGCCCCGGATCTCCTTTTGGACCTAAACGAAAACGTTTCGGGCCTGGGGGATCTAGGGTTCCTAGACCCAGAGTAGGCCCTTATTCCCTTTTTTAGGGTTCAGGTTCCCTTATACGCACCTTTAAACCAAAAAGGGCACCCTTTTTATTCCTAGTTTAGTCTTGGGTCTAGGTTCTGAGAGGTTGCATGTTTTAGGGCTTTAGGGGTTTAGGTTTCCCTTTTTGTAAGGTTAACCGTTTGGTGTGCAACTGCTGAGGATCTAGGTCAGAGCTTTTAGGGTTTTGGGGTTTTGAGTCAACGATCCAGGGACTTAGGATCTAGTGCTGAGCGTTTTGCGGTCTGGGCTTTTGGGTAATGGGATCTCCGGATAAGTGCCGAAACCCTAAATATGGAGTCATAAACTGAATGCGGTTTAGGGTTTAGGGTAGTGAGTCGAGCACACTCTAAGGAAACGTTGTCCCTCAGTCGACAGCAGCTCCAAGCGCTTGCGACTGGGCTTTGGGTTCGGTTTGGGGGCGCAGGTCCCTTACAATTACAAGGGAGCTGTGTAGAACCCTTTTAATAACCTTGCCATAACCCTAATACTACTGCTATAACCTTAAACAAGCCCTATGATGACCTTCTAAGTAAGTCATAACCCTAATACTACTGCTATAACGTTAAACCAGCTCTATGATGACCTTCTAAGTAAGCCAGTTCCGACGTGCGTTCTGCGATTCAGAGGCTCAAGTTGCGGAGAAGTTTCGGGCTGGGGGTTGGGAGTTCGAGGGATGAACCCAGAGAGCCCAATACCCCTTAATCAAGGAATATGGCTTAAATCATAATATGAATCCCTATATAACTTCAGCCGTATTCCTTAATCAAGGAATATGGCTTAAATCATAATATGAATCCCTATATAACTTAAGCCGTATTCCTTAATTAAGGGGTATTGGGCTCTCTGGGAAGGCTTGAGCCCCGACCTTCTGGAGCTTACGGCCCTTGGCCCGAGTCCTTAACACGCCGACCTAAGGTAAAAGCCAGAAAGTTGGAATATGATTATCCTAACCCTTCTATGGTAAACATGAAACCATATTCCAACTTTCTGGAGTTCCCTGTAGAGTGTAGAGGTTTCGTTGTAGGGTTTACTTGGAGGGGCAGGGGAGTAGTAAGTAGGTAGGTTATAAGTAGGGTTATAATTGGGGTAACTCCATTTAGGATACTTATCCCTCTACGTATAACCTACTTACTAAGTCCTCTGCCCCTCCAAGTAGGGGTTTACGATTTGGGGTTTAGGGTGTTGTTCATATCGGAAGTTCTGGTCAGAAGCCGCGGTTAAAGAAGGATTCTCAGCCGCAGTCAAGCATAGAACCCCCACAGCCCAACTCGAAAGCCTAACACAGGGGGTTTAAAATAATTGCCAATACTTTTTGGGGCTCCCTATTCCTGTTGTAGCAGAACTTGCCCCAAACCCTTATTCCAATTGATTATTAAGGCTCCTCTCTTACGCCTTGAAATCCTGTATAGAACACTTTAAAAACCGTCTAATCGAATCCTGGTCATTGAGGCCCCTAAATTACATCCGATATCTCATGCACCTCCTCATGGTTGTGAAATAGGTGGCCGTGCATACGGACTTTCCGGATTTAAGGTTGTAGGGTCTAGGAGTTTAGGGATTTAAAGTTTAGGGTTTAGGAATGATAGCAACGAGCATCAAGTTAGAACAGCACAGGACATGCCCCCTGTCAGAATCATGGTAGCAAGGCAAGACTAAGTTGAAAATCTAAACTTCCGTATGCCCTTAAGCCTACTTGCGATAGGAGCACATGAAGTTAGCATGAGCTCATTCCCGCCGCAGATGCGTCCGAAGACCTTGGCAGCTTCACTCCAGCGCAAGTAGTATTTTGGTAGGGTCTTTTAGTTGCTTGCCCAAAATCCCAGATCCCAAATCTCAACACTGAGCCTTAACCTGCTACTAGCTTTTCGGCTCTATGGCAGAGGCTGGTTGGAGCCTACGTGTTTCCACTTCTTTGCGCTTTATGATGCCTTGTTTTGCAGGCTTGTGTATGTAGATGTAGTGCAGGCCCGGCCCGCTTTCCTCGAAGCCTAAACCTTAAACAATCAACCCAACACTCTGAAGCCCTAAACCCTCAACCCCAACCCCTAAACCAAGCTGTGAACCCTGAAGCAAGTTCTATAGGGGCCTTAATAATTACCTATACTTTGTTGGGGGTTCCTTATTCTACTTATAGTATAATGGGCCCCAAAACCCTATTCTACCTGTCAAGGTCCCTATATAGTACCCTTGTAGATCCCTTATAGTAGCCCTTAAAGGATCCCTTTAAAAAGGAACCCTATTCTACTTATTAAGGCCCCTGTAGTATGCGGGTTCAGCATCCTTCTAAGGCGGAAAAAGATGCAGGCCGGCACGGTTTTGGGTTTCACGGGCCAGAGTTGCAGTTTATATACGTGGAGGGTCAAGGGACGTAGTAAGTAGGTTATAAGTAGGGTTATAATTCGAGTAAGTCCATTTAGGGTACTTATAACTTACTAAGTCCCCTGCCCCTCCAAGTAATTTCGGGGCCCGAATAGTTGGAAGAGGGCTTGGGAGTATATTATGCAATACTTATTATAAGGAAGCCCCAGAACACTACTCTAATTATTAAGGCCCCTACCTTATTCTTCCCGGAAGGCTACTGTCGGGTTGTTATAGGGGTAGGTATGGATTGTTGTAAGAGCACTATGCGGTGATTGCGTATAGGCTTCAGAGCGGAGGAAACTGGAGAGATTCTGCTGCGGTTCTGGGCTTGGATCTTGGGGAGTAGGGGAAAGGGATAGGGTAATCTGGAGGCGTGGAGGCTTTGTACTTGTAGACGCTTATCGAGTAGGGTTATACGTGGTTAGTATGCGTGGCCGCTGCGACGGCGGCAACTTCAACAGTTCCTGTTTCTGTTAGCGCTACCGCGAATGTCACAAGAACAACAGAGTTGTTTTATCTCTCCCAGAGAGCCCAATACCCCTTAATTAAGGAATATGGCTTAAATTATATAGGGCTTCATCTTAAATTTAAGCTACATTCCTTAATTAAGGGGTATTGGGCTCTCTGGGCTGAGGCCTGGCTGTATGTATCGGAGAATCTGCGTGGGTGCGAGAAGAGTCCGCTCCAGCCGAAACCTCAAAATCTCAGAAATCTATGCCATTCGCCTCTAAAGCCATTTTTCGCCCTAAACCCTAAACCCTAAACTCTCAAGCTCTAAGCCCTAAATCCTTTTTGGGGAAGGCACAGGAAGAGCTGCTGGACTTGCTCACAGAGATCCTCTGCGGAGCTATGGGGGTATCTGAGAGTTTCGGGCTTCGGTTGCCAGGGTTTCGGGTTTCGGTTTTTTTGGCAGAGATGTCAAAATACAGTAGAAGCCCAGAAGTTGGAAAACCAAAAGCCTCAATCATTAAGAGTCATGTATAGGGAACCCCAGCACTACTTTTCCCTAATCCGGTTTTCATCTTCTTGGGGTTTACTGTACGTAGGTGTTTAGGGTTTCGCGTTTAAGGTTGTTGCAACGTCTTTCAGGTCGTCGTGGCGCATGCCAGGGCTTCCCATGAGATCTTTGACCCCTCGGCGCGATCCGCAACCCGAGGCCCCAGCCCTTAAGCCAACATCCGGAAACCCGGGTTGCCACCCCTCAGCCCTGAACCCTAAACCCTAAAACCCTAAACCCTAAGACCCTTAGCCCTAAAACCCTGAACCCTAAAACCCTAAACCCTAAACCCTAAAACCCTGAAACCCTAAACTCCAACCCCCTGAACTCCTTAAGCTCCACTGAGACCCCAAACCCGTAAACCTCATCCCTCGTCGTGCCCAGGCTTGGTTTCGGTGGTGGAGTGAACAGCCCACAGGAAGATGGTGGTAGGGTGTTCTTCTTCTTCAAGGCAGAGGCTGGATTGGGGGAGCTTTCTCGGCTTGGGGTTTAGCGTTTCGGGGTTTAGACTTCAGGGTGTTTGGGTTTAGAGTCTTTGGATGTTTTGCGCTTTCTCAAGCCCCGAACTGACAATAGAGGGACTCCAACCCTAAACCCTAAACCCTAAACCCTAAGCCCTTTTTGAATCAGGTTCCCCAGCAAGAGTCATCGTAGTCGGGCTTCAAGCCTTTTGCTTTACTGTTTAGGGCCTTAGGGTTTTAGGGTTGAGGGTTGGGGCTTTAGGGCTTTAGGAGAGGGTCTAGGGCTTGCAGGGGTTTGCGAGTATCCTTTAGGTTTTACAGTTTAGGGCCTGTTGATGGACACAGTTCTGCGTAAATCCTAAACCTCACCCATAATAGCCAGATAATCGTCATGTGGAGCCTGGCCAAAAACCTCACATTCCTCTGAAAATGGGTCGTAGTAGGGATCCTCCCCCTTTTGGCCCCTGAGGGGTTCTTTCAAACGCTCCTGTAGGGTTTGCGGTTGAGGCCTTTAGGCTTTAGGATTTTAGGTACTAATGTCAACGACGTGTCCTGGGGGAGCGGGTGTGCTACTCGTTTTATGCGCGGCATGAACGAGCATGATTCCGTGCAGAAAACGGTCGCGCAACAAATTTCCTGCGGAATCGTCGTGCAAAAGAGGTCAACGGCTTTTGCTTGCTTCCTACGCTCCGGGAAGGGTGTGGCTGCCTCTTGTGTATTGCACATGTCCTACATGTCTCGAACTGCGTTCAAAGGTCAGTAGGTCCGGTGCGAAGCGTGCAAGGTGAAACAGAACCAACAGCCGAAGAACCAGACCCGAAGCCCCTAAACCCTAAACCGCAATGAGCGGCACATCTAGAGTCAAACAACAGGCTCGCAGACCTCGACTTAAAGATACAGATCAATCCATGGTTTAGGGCTTTGAGGTTTACAGTAGAAGCCAGAAAGTTGGAATATCATTATCGCATCCCCTTTAAGGTAAATTATAGGGGATCCTACCATTCATCCATATTCCAACTTTCTGGAGTTCCTTTTAGGGACTTAGGGTTGAGGCGAGTGTTGTGGGGCTCTTCGGCTTCGGGTGTAAAAATTCAGGGTGTTCGCAAATGTCATTTCAATCGCGCCAGAACCCGAAACCCCAAGCCAAGCCCGAAAAGCCGAACCTTGAATTGGGGTTCATGATATAAATCCTGCATTACCCAAAATAACGAATCTACCATAAGTTCGATAGTTGAGGATCCTTAGGGTAATGCAGGGTTTATATCATCAACCGTGTGAGCCCAGGTCAGGCCCTCCGACAGTTGCTGCAACTCTCGTCAGATACTCATGCCTAAAACCACACCGATAGCCTACGCATAAAGGGAACTCCAGAAAGTTGGAATATGGATTAATGGTAGGATCCCCTATAATTTACCTTAAAGGGGTTACGATAATGATATTCCAACTTTCTGGCTTCTACTGTAGGATGCTGGACTGTCCAAGAAAGCAAGTCCTATACTTGCAAATAGACCCTAAACCCTAAACCCAGGGCTTCATTGCACGGCATCTTATCTGGTCCAATAGCTTTCTGCAGCTTCTGCCGCCGTGTTGCCTCAAGGATTCGTTTATTCGTGGTTGTGGTTGAAACAAAGGCTAAATTAGCAACGAAGTTTGAAAAGTTACCAATACTAGTCCCGGGGACAGCTTATTAAAGTTCTACTACAATATACCTCCCCCAACCTTTTGCTAATCATTCTGAACCCGTTGTTGAATGTCACTCTAGTTTCAGAAGGGCATACCGGGAGGCTTCAGACCTTCACGGTGTTTGATAGCGTATTTTTGCACATCGTAGGCTTGGGTTTTTTAGTTTTAACGGTGTGCGCCTGAGTCAGAGCAGGAAATAATCGCAATACTGTCGAAGAAAGTCTAGGATGCCCAGTAGTACCCTTATTCCCTTTTTGTAGTCCTACGTTCCTTATAAAGTTACCCAATACCAGAAAGAGAGGCCTTTTTATTCTTAGGTTACTGGGTATCCTAGAAGTTTAACGTTGAGGATTTCGGCATGCGAGGGCACGATGCTGAGAAGAGCTTCCTCCCAAGCCTTAAGAGACATCCAGACAACAAGTTAGCACTGATTGTCGGGTTCGGGTTGAAGATCATCCCCAAACCCTAAAGCCTAGATTGAGGAGCCCATGTTAATCACCGCTGTGGCTTTCTTGCGATGCCATGCGTGCGAGGCCTCTATTCTTTGTTGTCGTCTCTGTGTGCAACCCCAAACCCTGAATCCACGAAGCCTCGAACTCAAAATCCTGAAGGTTCAAACAATTGAGAATCCGCGCCATAAGCCCGAACCCCTAAGTCACCCTAAACCCGAAGTCAGAAATCATGTCCAAGCCCCGAACACGAAACCCAACAACCGACCCATTTCACCGGACCTGCAGCACACGGGAGGCCTTTTCTGTGAACTTGGGTTTAGGGTTTAGGATTGGTGTCTCTAGTCCACCACACCACGGATTTATGGATTCCGGAAGCTCTGTGGACAGGTTCAGAATGACACCGTGCTTTCCTACCCCCCTAAACCCTAAACCCTAAACAACCACGAATCCCTCAACCTGGCCCTGCTCCCTAAACCCGTAAACGCCTACTTGGAGGATCATGGGACTTAGTGACTACGGTTACTATTAGGGTAACTAGACTTATATATATATATATATATATATATATTTATTCGCCCGATTAAGGTACTTACAGCCATACTTACTAAGTCCCATGATCCTCCAAGTAGTCAGAGTATAACATACCCCCCCAAAAGCCTGTTTCTACTAGGACCTGGAGTAGGCCCTTATTCCCTTTTTGCAGGGTTCAGGTTCCCTTATAAGCCCCTTGAAACCAAAAAGGGCACCCTTTTTATTCCCAGGCTACTCTTGGGTCTAGTCTAAGTGCCAAGGCCCCTGTACTATGCCCTGAACCCCCCAAAACCCAAATCCTGAACCTTCGACCCGCAACCTCAAAACACCAAAACCTAAATCTCGGGGGCCTTGGCCGCAAGTCCTAAACCATAGAGATAAAACCTCAAAGCCCCAAATCCTAAATGCTCTGACTCACAAACCCTAAACCCTAAATCCTAAACCCTGAACCCAACAACCCTAAACCCTAAATTCTAAACCCTGAACCCGAAAACCCTAAACCTAAACCCTAAACCCAAACCGTCCCTCGACCCGAAGACCGAGGCAGGAGGCTGTTGCAGCAGCTGCGAAGGGTCTCAGGCTCGCTCGAACGGCTACTGCTTTCGATGTTTTTTGAAGTGGGCCCCTCAACTATAAACCCAGACCCCTAAACCCCAAAACCCCAAAAAACCCTAAACCCCTAAACCCTATCTAAGCCCCTAAACCCTAAACCTTTGGAGCGGCTCTAAGCCGAAACCCACTGAGTTCAACAAGGGCTTCGTGCTCAAGAACCGCTGGCTGTTGGAGTCTACCCTAAACCCATACCCCTTAATTAAGGGGTATTGGGCTCTCTGGGAACCCTGTTGGGGTCTGTGGTTTCGGGCTTGTCGTGTAGGATCTGGAGTGGTTTTTTCGAGGCAAGAGCTTCAAGAATGTTCAAAATTAGGGGGTTCCTTTAAAGGGATCCTTTACGGGTTCCTTAAAGGGGTCTATAAGGGGTCTATAAAGGGGTCTTTAAGGGTTCCTTAAAGGGGTCTCTAAGGATTCTATGGAAGGGTTTAGGATGTAGGGTTCCCTTATTTTGGTGTCCTTATGGTGGGACTCCTGCTATGTAGTGTAGCACACACTTGTTTGTGCGAAATGACAACTCTTCAATCTCATGTTCACGCCGAATCGATTTGTGGATCTACTCGATCGATTCTTGTGAACTTGATCATGTCCCGTTGCCATTTTGGCATAAGCTTCCAAAGCTTGAGCTCTGTTTCACCCTCCCTCCTCACTTTGTTTCTTTCATCGATTTTCCTCTGCTTCCAGTCTGCGAGAGACCGACTGGGAAACATTCGGTCCTCCCCAGAAATGACAGATCACATTCCTGTAAGGAATGATGAACTACGAATCGACTTCGAAGAAGATCGATCAATACGCAGACTTACGCCACCGTTGCGGAAGCAGGTGGAAAACAGTCTGTGTGCACCAAAGATTTTTGGTTACCTGTGTGAGATATTCGTTGTCGGGTACTATACTCGGGTCGCCTATCCATATTCAGACTTCTGGAGGATGCGGCGTGTATGAGATGTTGGGAGCAGTTTTTGGAGCTTGCCCTAAGCCCAAGCCGTCAGAGGGTTCGGGATTCAGCGGCGGTTTCGGGTTAAAGCCGTATGCGAGTAGAGCTGTTGTCAAGCACAGCCAAGCCGAGCGCATCAGGAACGATTTAGAAAACGGACTCGGTCGGAGGTGTTACTTCATCTGGGAATTCCCCAGAGCAAGAAGCTTAACCTTAGGATTGCCTCTGTTGCCGTGGAGCAGGGTGGTACTGCCAGAGTTGTTCATGCATACCGGAAAGTTCTGCCGCTGTCGTTATCCGAAAACTGTAGTGTTTCATGGCTGGTGCATGGTCGTAGTCGTGGTTGGTGTTGATGTTGCTGGTGCTTCGGCCACAATGATCCTTCTCAATCGTTCTATCAACACAGTATTCGCGATGGTGATCATCGCTGCGCCGCTATGATGTGGATGTGGATGTTGACGGTGGTGATAGTCATGATTCTGTTTTTTTGCTGCCTGCCGCTGCTGCTTGCTGTTGACCTCCAGCGAAGACGACGGACATCATGCCGTTTGTTGTGGTTTATGACCCGTACTCTTTAGTGCCGTTCCTAAGATGGTTGTTCATACTGGAAGTGGTAGTGTTGGCGTTGGTAGCAGTATGTAGCGAGGTGGTAGAAGTGGTACTAGTTGTCGTAGTAGCCGTAGTGGTAGTAGTACTACTAGTAGTAATAGTAGTAGTAGTAGTAGTAGTAGTAGTAGTAGCAGCAGCAGCAGCAGGAGTAGTAGTAGTAGTAGTAGTGGTAGTAGCAGTAGCAGTAGGAGTAGTAGTAGTAGTAGTAGTAGTAGTAGTAGTAGTAGTAGTAGTAGTAGCAGTACTAGTCGTAGTAGTAAGTAGTAGTAAGTAGTAGTAAGTAGTAGTAAGTAGTAGTAAGTAGTAGTAAGTAGTAGTAAGTAGTAGTAAGTAGTAGTAAGTAGTAGTAAGTAGTAGTACGAGTAGTTGTACGAGAAGAAGTCGTAGTCGTCGTGTTCGTCGTCGTGGTAGTAGGTCTCGGTATGCAAAAGAATCGCATTCTGTCCCGTTTCGGGATCGTCGACAAGCCGCCTGGCTGCTTGGAACCAACTGAATACCCGCAAACACTGCGCTCGTACCGCACCGTGTGATCTCCATCCAGGCAGACGGCATGCAGTCCCCGTCTTGCAGCAAATGCGATCCCAACCAAGCGACAAGAACCTGCTCGAACCGAAAGGCAGGACCTTAGACACCTTTTTGTCGCTTGGTCGTTTGTGCGTCTTTGCACGGCCGTGCATGCCAGAAACATCAGTGAACAAATTCGGTCGGAGGACCAATGATGTTGGACATTATGAAGAGGGAGGATGAAGGTGTTGGTGACGTGTGGTGATGATGATGCTTGAGATGATGATGACGATAGGCATGATGATGCAGAGGTTCATGATGAAGATGACGGTGATGATGATGGTGATGGGGTCCATTGGTGAAATTCCTGCTCAGCCTGCTACTGTCCAGCATACGGCTTCCTTGTTCTGGCATGTGTCTGTACCAGCGCTTACTCTCGTTGTTGTCCTCCACTCATTGTCTTAATGTTGGTATGTCTGTGGTCCTGATTATACCTTTACTATATTGTTACCATGGCTTCCGCAACAGACTCATCCTCTGTCTTAGTGTCGTTCTGTCCGCTGGTGGCCAGTGGCCGGCGTTTGTAGTGAAGGGGCCCTCGGCTTGTTGTTGGGCCACACGGATGGTCAAGGGTAAGCTGTTTGCCTGTAGTGTAGTAGTTGCAAAAGCCGTAGCCGCACGAGTGGTCTTTGTAGTTCTAGCATTAACCCCATACCGTGAGGAGTGCAAGCAAGGGTCAGCGCAGGAAGCTGTTCGAAAAGTCTGGCAAAACAGTAGAAACCCTAGCTTGGACTTGTTAGTGAGGCGTCAAGCAACCATGTGAGGAGCTAGAAGCCATGAGGTCTGCCCGAATGCAGCCAGAAATTTCGATCAGATGCTCGAAGCGTCACCTCAATGACAAAACCCCGTCGTGTACGACCATCGAACTTTGTACATTTGCGCTGCTTGTCCGCGGATGATTTCGGATGTGTAAGCTTTTACGGGTTTGGCTCAAACTAGTATCGTGGCCGAGCAGCTAGAATATTTTGCAGGAAGCCTTCCTGTACACGAAAACTAACCGCAGACTTTTTGTAGGCATCGTCAGGGTTTTTACCTGTCCTTGCTCGGTAGTTAAGGGATTTTGCGCATGGGATTACTATCCCCAAATTTCGGAACGAATACATGTGAAGCAAACTCTAAGTATGCCACTCTAGCAAGACTGCTACGGGGAGCTTCTGAGAAGCGGCCAACACGCGGCCATAGCAGAAAGCACATGGGATTCGTTTGTTCATGTATCTTTTTGCGCATGGCAAATTATGGTGTGAAAATTCTGTGAAACACATCAGGCCAGGGCTGAATCGTGTATCCGGAAATCCTCAAATGCTCAACTTGTTGTGGTCCTGAAACCCCAAACCCCGACCCCCCATAAACCCCTAAACCTTTGTCATAGTTGGGTGACATTTTGCATTTTTATGGGTACGTAAACCCCAAAAGGAATAACATTTAATTTTTTTTATCCCATCCCAACCATGAACTAGGAACCCCAGACCCCCAAACCCTATAAGCCCCAAACCCCAAACGCCTGCAGGATAGCCCAGGTGCTTCGGCCGAGACACAAGGCGGGCGGGCCCGATAGTTTAGGGTTTACTTGGAGGGGCAGGGGAACCCATGCTTACTAAGTACCCTGCCCCTCCAAGTAGGGTTTTGGGTTTAGGGTTTACGGTTTTGGGTCTTGGGTCTTGGGTATTGGGTTTGGAGTTTATGGTTTTTACGCTTTGGGGTTCAGGATATAGAAACGTTTTTCCCGCAGAACGTTCGCCGGCGAAAGTGTCTGTGAAGGGCATCGATTAATCTCGATTTCAGGTGACTCCTGTTTCTCTGTTCTTGGGCTCAGGGTTTAGGCATTAGGCCATTAGGCCCTCAACCTTGAACACTGGTTCAGAGCCTCTCGGAGACCTCGTAAGAGCTTCATGTTCTTGCAGCAGGGTTGGAGTAAAGTAGAAGATACCTCCCTAAACCCTAAACTCCCTGAGCCTTAAGCCCTAAGCCCAAGATACCTCGATTCACCGTTCCAATTGTTGAGGCCCCTATTCGGGGAAGCTCCCGCAGGGCGGAGATTTTTGGCGTACTGTAGATGCCTTCATAGTTCCAAGTTCGAATTGTATTGTAACGACACTAAGTAACCCTGAGAAGGAATGTAATTACTGAGTATTCAGCCCCGTATGTTGGGCTTGTGATTCATGGTTCGGGTTGTCTGCTTGCATTTGAGAGCGCACAACCTATGCTGTGAACCGTTATAGAGCTCTTAGATTAATCCTGAAAGACTCTTTAACAGTCTTTAACCTTAGTCTTCAAGGAACCCTATTCTGACTCTTGAGCCCCCGCCGACACTAGGCCTTTGGAACTTCTGAGTGTTTGGAGGTGTCTCCGCCTTCAGCCACAGCACCCTTAAGCGCAAGGCAGGGAAGCAGGGTATTCAGGGTTTACCTGTACGCTGAATTACCTACCTTTTCAGGGCTCCTTAATATGATTTCCTTGTATAAATCCTTCAAAGGTAGGTTATTTGGGGTTTAGGGTTTAGGGTCAGGTCGAGGTCTTCGAAGCTGGAAATCCTGAGTCCTTCACTGGTCTGCAATCCTTGTCACGTTACCGCAAGGTGCAATCAGAGATGCATCCGAGTCGTCCAGGGCCCCTCAAGCCTAGGTAGTTTCAGGGAGACCCCTTAAAGGGGACCCTTCTTAACCCTAGATCCTGCTCTCTTGGAAGGGACCTTATTCAGAGGGTCTTTATCCCCTAGGGTCCCCAGAATCTTAACTCCTACTCAAGCAAGCTTGATAAGGATGTAACGAAAATCATCCAGTCAGCGCCCGAATCGCCACGAAACCTAAGTACTTGGAAGATCATGGGACTGAGAAAGTATGGTTACTTGGGGTAGTAAGTACAGTAACAAGCTTTCTAATAGGGGTCATAAGTGTTTATAAGTATAGTTAACTTAAGTGTAAGCCCAGTTACTAAGTCCCATGATCCTCGAAGTACAGGTACCTCAACTGGGGCTGTAAGCCCATGAGCAATTAGAAGTGGACTTACCCTAGTAGTCGCTCAGGTAACAAATCCCATGATCCTTTAAGCAGCCCTAAAACCCCTCTTATCGAACCCCTGTAGATCCCCTTTAAGGAGCCCTTTTAAGGAATCCTAAGTACTAAGTAAAATGATCCTCCAAGTAGTCCTGAAATTAAAAAGGGTGGCCAGCCCGATAGCCCACGCCATCCCTAGGAGTGCAGGCGATATCTGAGAATCTCCGAAATTTAGGGGTAGCTCACTCTGGGGTCCTTATAATGAGGATCTTACTATCTAGGGTACAATATCAGGCTCCCCTATTTTCGGAGCTCCTCCCATCTCCCAGTTGTCGAGACACGCTGTTTAGGGGTTTTGGGGTTTGGGCGGTTTAGGGTTTAGGGTTCAGGGGTTTTGGGGTTTGCGGGGTTTACCATGACAAGGAAGCCGTAAGCCCTGAATACCACCCCAAACCGGAAACACAAACCAGAAGTCCTGGTACTCCAAACGCCGGAGTTCGCAGGAGGATTCCCTACCTGCCCTTACTAGGCTCGGGCACGGGTTGTGGCTTCGGGCTTCAACCTCCAAAGTGTACGGATTGGGTTTAAGTTTAGGGTTTGGTTTGAAGCTTCATGTTCTAGGTTCAAGCTGTCGGGATTCATCTGCATGGCTTACGGCTTCAAGTTGATTTTGCAGTTCGAGGTTAGCTTGTTTCGTCGAGCTTGTCGTTGAGCTGGTTTGGGGTTTAGGGATGTTTAGGGTTTAGGGTTTGGGGCCCGTCCCGTCATAGAAAGCTCTAAGCCGCATGGTCCTCAATTCTGCTAACACAAAGGCAAGGATTTCTTGTCGGGGCTTGGGGCCCTGGCGCCTTCTGCGTTATCGACGGTTTAGGGTTCAGTGTTCAGGGGGTTTGGGGTTTAGGGTTCAGGGTTCAGAAGGTTTAGGGTTTAGGGTTTAGGGTTTAGGGTTTAGGGTTTAGGGTTTAGGGAGGGGAGAACGCGTCGCACAGTTTCAAGGCAAGCGCCGGCTCCGGGCGGTGAAAGCGGTACAGTCGTAAGGTCCATGTGGGGGTTTTCGAAAATGAGGGGTACCTTATTTTGGGGGTCCTCAAAATAAGGATCCTATTATACAGGGTACTATATTAGGGTCCCCTATGTTCGGAAACTCCCATGTATGGCAAAATGGGTATTTCAGCCAGACAACGCAGCATCTTTAGTCGCACACCAACACCTGAAACCCTAAACCCTAAACCCTAAACCCTAAACCCTAAACCCAGAAATCCTAAACCCTAAAGCCCTAGAGCCCTTCAGCCCTACCTTCACCCCAAGTAACCTACCTTTTTTAAGAACTTATATATAGAAATCATATTAGGGAACCCTAAAAAGGAAGGTTCCTTAGGGTCCAGGTAAGTCTTATCCTAAAACCTCTAAGCCCCAAGCCGTCAACCCCATGGGTTACCTCCACCCGTCTTTGTGAGCGAAGTCGTGTCAGGCCTTTCTTTGCTTGCCTCGGCACCTCTGCGGGCAGATGAGGCGCTTCCAGCTTTGCAAAGGCGAATGTCGATGTTTCCGAAAATGAGAGGTACCTTTAAAGGGATCCTTTCGGAGTTCCTTAACCATAAGGGCTCTATGAAGGGTTTAGGGTTTCGAAAATTAAGGGGGTTACCTTATTTTGGGGTCCCTATAATAAGGATCCTACTATTTAGGGTGATATATCAGGGTCCCCTCTTTTCGGAAGCCCCCATGTAACTAAACCAAAGCCCTACACATTCCTGTCCTCTAGCACGCGGAAGTTGCCAATACAGTCCTACCAATTCTAAGCTGACTACGACTATACATAACATGCTCAACACCTTATTCTAATCATTAAGATCCCAATGTCTTGCGGCCTTATCAAGCTGGTGTTGTGACTCAGTCGGTTCAATAAAGGTCTGGGGTGTAGGGTTACTAGGGTGGCACTGTGGGAAACTGTATAATTTCCTTTACGGTTCCCATAGAGGTATCTATTCACAAATGATTTTAGAGGGCCCCGAAACTACAACCCAGGTTGTCATCTAACAATTGATATTATGGGAGCTAAGGAGCCAGGGATGATGATAATCTCTATTAAATAAGGAGCTAAAGAGCCAAGGGAACCCCCAAAACCACTGGTTAGTTATTGCAGTTCAACTGCGAGTGCTTTGGGGGAACTGGGCTTGGGGGACCTGTGGACCAGCTAAACCCCTAAACCCTAAACCCCTAAACCCCTAAACCCCTAAGCCACTAAACCCTTAAACCCCTAAGCCACTACACTAAACCCTAAACCCCTAAACCCCTAAACCCCTAAACCCCTAAACCCCTAAACCCCTAAGCCACTAAACCCTAAACCCCTAACCCCTAAACCCCTAAGCCACTAAACCCCTAAACCCTAAACCCCTAAACCCTAAACCCTAAACCCTAAGAGAGGTTGCATCCACAACGAAATTGAAGAGGCACAAAGCAGACAACAAGGACATCAAGGTGATTGCGGTGCTTCGAGACAGGCAAATCTCCAAGAGTGCGCTAAACCCTAAACCCTAAACGGCCCTACACCCTAAACCGTAAACCCCTAAACCCATAAACCCTAACCCCTAAACCCCTAAACCACTAAACCCTAAACCCTAAACTCCTAAACCCTAAACCCTAAACCCCAAAACCTCTAAACCCGTAAACCCTCAACCCTCAACCAGGCATCCCTTTACGAAGTCTTGGGGGTGGACAAGAACGCAAGCGAGCAGGAGATCAAGAAGGCGTTTTGTGCCGAGAAAACCCGAAACCCGACGAAAGGGGCCTGAATAATTAGAATAGGGTTCCTTCAAAAGGGGTCTGTATGGGCTGCTATAAGGGATCTAGAAGGGTACTGTAATATAGGGGCCTGAATAACTAGAACAGGGTTTTGGGACCCATTATGCTGTAATTATAATACGGAACCACCACAATAGTATTGGTAATTATTTAGGCCCCTGTATTAAGCCTTATAAAGCCCAAACGGTAGGAGTGGGGCTTTGTGAGTTCGGAGCGTGAGAAAACCCAGCATTACTTGCTGGCTGCAACTTGAGGAGTCATTGAAGAGGAGAAACTCAATTCCCAAGCCCTGAACCTTCAACCCTAAAGTACGACCACTTGCTACGGCGACAGCTGTGATTCTTCGTACTGACTCAGTACTTGCTATGACGACCGCTTGTGCTCTGTGCTCGTAAGACTTCTGGGACGACTGCTGTTGCTGCTGCGACGCCTACTTCTAGTCCGACTGCTACTTCTACTCCCACCCTTAATTTCCAATTGTGCTGCTGCTGCTGCTACTGCTGCTGCTACCACACTGCCACCACCACTACCACCACTACCACCACTACCACCACCACCACCACCACCACCACCACCACCACCACCACCACCACCACCACCACCACCACCACCACCACCACCACCACCACCACCACCACCACCACCCCTACCGCCACCGCCACCTCTACCGCCACCGCCACCACCGCCGCGCCCCCGCCCCCGCCGCCGCCACCGAAAACGCCACGGCCACGGCTACGGCTAGGGCGGCTAGGGCTAAGGAGACGCCGACGACAACAACAACTACCGCTACTGCTACCACTAGTATTACGACGAGGAAGAACCCACAACGACAACGATGACTTGTGACTGGTAGGGCGACGACGACGACGCCGGTGGCGGCGGCGACGATGACACGGACGAGGAGGACGAGCATGACTAGGACGATGTGACGACGATGGCGACGACGGCGAGGACGACGACAACCGCACGACTGAGATTCCGGGCCCTTGAAACGCCTGGTTGCTGGTTCCCTAAATAGTTTGTTTTTTTTGGAATCCGACCTTTTTTTGGAATCCCAAGAGAGTACAGTAGGTTGCTCTCAGGACAAGGACCCTACCGGGCACCAAGCAAACGATCCACGCCCTTGACAGGATCCAGTGCTGGATCCCTTGCAAAAGACCCCACGGGTGATGATGTAAATCCTGCTAAACTATGCGAATCATGGTAAATTCCTTATTAAGGGAAATGCATTGTTTATACCATGAGCCGTACCTTTCAAGGTGTCCTGCTATTTGGATCTACAGAGATCCGCTGCAGGCATACAAGAGAGCCGCAGTCAAGTTCCACCCCGACAAGGCCCGAGGGCCCTCAAGGCTCAAGGGTTTAGGGTTGAGGGTGTGGGGTGTCGGGTGTAGGGCTTTGTGCCTAAGGGTTAGTCAGTGTGGTTTTAGTGTGCAGGGTTTGAGTTCAGGGTTTAGGGGCTTGGGGTTTCGGGTTTGGGGTTTAGGCTTTGGGGTTAAGGGCTGTAGGTGATTTGCAGCCAGCAGCCCCCTTAGGCTTGGAGCCCTGAGCTACAAGATCTTCATAAATCCTTGCAGCAGGTACCCGCAACAAACAGGGAGCTTGGCCGTCTTTCGAGTTCTTGCTGCGATTTGTCACTAGTCTCTCTTGCACAAACTAAATCCTAAACACTGAAACCAAAAACCTGAACCCTACAATCGCCACATGCAGCTTTATTGCTAGTGTTATTGGGTTTTGCATCGGTTCCGGATTCTACAGCGGAGACCTTGCATCGGTTCCGGATTCTACAGCGGAGACCATGAACCGTTGATCTCACACGATCAACTCATGAAACCCTGAACCCAATGTAGACTTCGGAATGATTAAACGGCATTAGTACGAATATCCCCTCATAGGTTCTACTGCACTACGCCCTTAATGTAATCCTTGTGAGCCCTAGCCTAAATCCCGCAGGATTTTTTTGGACTCCCAGCCGCATTGCTGCGGTCCGTTTTTATGCTTTTGCTTTGGAGTCCGGCTTGACCGGACTGGGTGCACCTTGAACCCTACGATCCAATCCCAAAAGGTTGACTATGAGTTATTGTAATACAGTATAGGATACGATAATACGGTATATAGTGAACCCCAGAAAGTTGGCACATAGAATTAGGATGATTCATGCTGAGATTCCCTATACTTTACTTTGAGGCTAATGATGTTCCAACTTTCTGGCGTCTACTTTACTGCAGAAGAGTTTAGGGTTTATTCATAGAATATAGTACAATACAATGCTAATGTACACGGTGCGATACCGTATTACAGTATAGGGCACGATAATATGGTAGGGTTTTAGGGCCCATTATGCTATAGTTGTAATAAGGACCCCCCCACCCCAAAATAGTATAGGTAATTATTTAAGCCTCTATAGTAGCAGAGCTTGGGGCTTGGGGGTTTCTATTCACTTGTGCAGGCGCCGGAGGCGGAGAGGCCGCAGTACGAGGCACGGGAACTCTGTGCTGAAAGTGCCTGAGCCTGGGCCCGTCAAGTTCCGGGTTTATGATTGGTGATTTTTTTCGGGTGTAGGGTTTTAGGGATTTAGGGTTTCGGGATTTTAGGGTTTAGGGTTTGGGGTTACACTGAATACAGAGTTTATGGTTTAGGGTTCTTTGGGTTTAGGGTTTGTGATGCCTAAATCGCAGACTCTACTGCGTGACCTAGTAACCGATGCGTTAGAAAGCTCTCAAGGTGTAGCAGCTGCAAGCTGTGAAATTGGCTTTGCAAAAAGCTTGCGTCTTTGGTACTACCATGGGCCTTATGCCTACTGGAGTCCTTATGGCTAGTGACTAGTGCTACCTCCAGTGAAGTAGTCAGGCACCAGCTGTCGTCGATGAAGGCGTGATATTGCTGACTTGTCCGGCAGCAGCAGATGCAGCAGAAACAGTGCAGGAGCAGAGGCCGGAACGCGGGAGCAGGAGCAGCAGCAGCCACCGCAGCTGCAGCTGCAGCAGCAGTACCACTCGTGATGATAGGCGTAGTCGTCGTCATCGTCGCCCTCTCCGTCCCTGAACGACTTCGAAGCCTAAGCTCCAACTGCAAAACCCAAACCCACACAGCAGTGCAGCCTAAGCCTTCCGATTCCTAAGGCCTGAACCCTGCGCAAACCCTAAACCCACCAAAACCTCAACCCTAAAGCCTTAAATCACCAAAAAACCCTAAACACCGAAACCCTCAACCCTTAAACCCCAAAAACCCATAGCCCGAAACCTCCTGGCAGGAGCGCTTTAAGCGCATCTCTCGAGCTTACGAGATCCTCTCCGACCCACAGAAGCGAGCCTTGGCGCTGGAAACCATACTTAAAGGATCATAGGACTTAGTAGCTAGGGTTATTTTAAAGGGGTCCGTTAAAGGGGTCTTATAAGGGTTCTGTAAGGGGGATTTAGGGTCTACTTCAAGGATCATGGGACTTAGTAACTGGGGTGACTCTTAATCAGGTAACTATACTTATAACTACTTATACTCCCACTTAATGTACTTCTAACCATACTTACTAAGTCCCATGATCCTCCAAGTAGCATGGGCGAGAGGCCTTTGGGTTCCCGAGACCGTGGGTTTAGAGTTTTTGAGTTTCGGGTTCTGGGGTTTTGGGGTTTAGGGTTTTGGGGTTTAGGGTTTAGGGTTTTGGGGTTTAGGGTTTAGGGTTCGGGGTTTTGAGTTTAGGGTTTAGGGTGTAAGGCTTGTAATTAAAGCTTTTGGGGTCTCGTGGTTCATATCTTTTGGCGGTTCGGAGGCTTTGTCTAAGCTTTCGGTGCTCCAAGACTCCGGTTCTAAGCGCGAAAGCCTCAATCCCTGTAACTTCCCTACCTGGCGGATCAAAGGACTTAGTAACTTAGTAAGTATGGTTACAAGCACCTTCATTGGGATAGGAAATTGATGTGTATTCCCATGACCCTCCAAGTAGCCTAAACCCTAAACCCTAAACCCTAATCCCTAGCCATCCCAGACGATCAATAGTCGGAGATCGGACTTCATGTAGGATCGGGCTGCAAGACTCGACTCGGCACATCCCGAAACCCTACTTGATGGATCAGGGAGTCTCGCAACAAAGAAATAGAAGGTCCCCGGTTTTAGACTGTCGTAGATGAACCCCGGACGAAGCCCTAAGCCGTAATATAGAGCAGCTTTGCGTGAACCCAAAGTTATTCATTCTTAATCCACGCAACCGTCAAGCCCAAACCCCGACTGTTGCCCTAAGCTGAACCCTAAACCCTAAACCCCAAATCCTAAAACCTAGACCCGAAAGTCCTCGACCCTGAACCCTAAATTCCAAATCCTAGACCCAAAACCCAAAACCCCATCACATGGCTGCAAGAAAACCCTTGCGAGCTGAAATTTGCAAACGTGCGCTTTGACTCCGGGAATCCAAGGTTCGGTTTCAGGATTTGGGGAGGAAAGAGTTTGCGATTTCGGGTAAGGCATCTCGGGTTTGCTGCAGAACAGCGCGTAGGTGGCGGTATCTTGCGACAAGGCTGTTTCGAGTGCATCGTACTACGGCGAAGAGCTGCGAAAGCCCTGTCTTTTGAAGGCTTTTCGTTCTGTTCCTCCCGCCCCTAAACCCTAAACCCTAAACCCTAAACCCTAAACCCTAAACCCTAAACCCTAAACCCTAAACCCTAAACCCTAAACCCTAAACCCTAAACCCTAAACCCTAAACCCTACTTGTTTTTTTCTCCAGAGGCCTTCAGAGGCCGGGCAGGGCAGGCAGGGCACCACAAACCAGGGCAGGGCAGGTCGGCCACTGAGGAATCCTAAGGTCTAAACCGTTATACCTTAGATTATATGAGGAGGGATCCTAGTATACTTCAAGATATATTCCTTGATTAAGGGATTTTGGAAGGTCTGGGAAGGCGCCGGGTAGTAACTCTTGAAGCACCCTTTGCAGGATCATGAGACTTAGCAAGCATGGTCATACGTACCTTAATTGGGTTTAGAAGCAATTACAAGTTACCTTAATAATAACCCTAGTTACCAAGTCCCATGATCCTCCAAGTATGAGCGTTTCGAGGCAGAGCCTATGATGCCCGGGGGGAGGCCGGACGTGTTTTGGGTGCTTGCGAGGGATTCGGTTTTGGGGTTTAGGGTGTAGGGATAAGCGGTTCGAGTTGGGGTTGAGGGTTCGTTGGGACTTGGGCACATAAATTGGGTCCCCCAATCATTAAAGTAATCCCGTAAATCCAGAATCCCCAAACCCTAATCCTGAAGCTTTTGCTGAACCTGAAGCCCTAAACCCTAAACCCCGAAACCCCAAACCCCTCAACCCCTAAACCCCTAAACTCCTCAACCCCTAAACCCCTAAACCCCTAAACCCCTAAACCCTAAACCCTAAACCCTATATAGCTTAAAAAAGAGAAACCCTATATAGCCTAAAAAAGAGAGAAACCCTATATAGCCTAAAAAAGAGAAACCCTATATAGCCCCAAAAAACCCTACGTAGCTCCAGGCCCTGCTCCTCTCATGAAGCCCAAGCCTCCGTTGACTCCTACTTGGAGGGGCAGGGGACTTAGTAAGTATATTTATAAGTAGACTTATAAGTACCCTAAATGGAGTTACCCCAATTATAACCCTACTTATAACCCTACTTACTAAGTCCCCTGCCCCTCCAAGTAGGCGGCCTTCGATGGGCGGGACGCTGCCGGCGCTGCGGCAGGGTTCCAAGGCCAGGGCAGTCTTTTACTTAAAGGAGGGGGGTTTTAGGGTTTAGGGTTCAGGGTTTAGGGTTCAGGGTTTAAGGTTTAGGGTTCAGGGTTTAGGGTTCAGGGTTTAAGGTGTAGGGTTCAGGGTTTAGGGTTCAGGGTTTAAGGTGTAGGGTTTAGAGTTACTTAAAGGATCACGGGTCGTGGTAACTAGGGTTATTAATTCCGGTAGCTGTACTCGTAGTTGCTTATAACCCCGGTTAAGGTACTTCTAGCCCTACTTCTAAGTTCCATGATCTTGCAAGTAGGGTCTTGGCTGTGGGCTTTTGGGTTTAGGGTTCAAGGCTTGTGGGTGCTGGGTTTAAGATTGTAGGAGTAGTGTCGGGCAGTTTTGGCTTGTAGTCACGGTGTAGAGCTGTGAGGCTTGTTTTGATTGGTGGTTATGCAGTACTCGATAATTACTTCGTATCCGAGCTTAGTATAGTCCGTCTTGAGATGAATGGCCATCGAATTTGCTGAGGCCCGAAAGCAGGGAGAGTCAGAGCACCCCAAACTCTAAGCCCTAAACCCTAAACCCTAAACTCATGGCCTAGGCCGCCCACCTTCGATGGTGGGCGGCGCTTAAGCCCCTCGACATCGATGGCGCAAGTCGATCCAGGACGCTCGTCCCACAGCCAGGGACTGTAGCACCCACGTTCTATTAAAGTCATTACCCGAAATGAGGCCGCTGAGCTGGTTTGGCCACCGGCTTGGAAGCTCCAGCGAGCAGAGTTCCAGGACCCCCGCCCTTCCTGACCGCCCCTGGCCTCCCCTGGCCCCCGCCCCCCTGGCCCCGCCGGCCATTACCTCCTGCCGAATCTGCCCACTTTGGCCTGCCTTTTCGGAGCAGAAGCTTGGCTGCAGAATTGTGTGGTTGTTGTTAACCAACATGGACCTAACAGAGTTTAGGTCCTAAACCCTAAAAGGTATAGGTTTGGGTGGATTGCCGCCTCAGACGGCGTGGGGTGGGTGAGTTATGTGATGGCCCGCCACAGGCGGGCCATGGCTGCGATTCGCAGGCAACAAAACCGCTAATAAATCCTACAATGCTTGTTACACTACCGCTACGCAATCTTGCAGCAAACCATAAACCCTAAACCCTAAACCCTAAGCCCTAAGCCCTAAGCCCTAAACCCGAAACCCGAAACCCCCGACTTCCAAACTCCAAGCAGCTGGGGCTCTCGGGCAGGTGCAGATCCTTTCGAGATGTTCAGGATCCGGCTTCGTCATGCTCAGCCTTGGTGTAGGGTTCAGGGTTCAGGGTTCGGGGTTTAGGGTTTAGGGTTTGGGGTTCAGGGTTTAGGGTTCAGGGTTTAAGGTTTAGAGTTTAGGGTTTAGGGTGTAGGGTTTCGGGTTCAAGGTTGCAGTTCCCCCTTAGACGGATATCGCTGTCGCAGTCAGTCTGTGCTTAAGTGGGGCTGGATCTAGGGGATTGGAAGACTCGGTGTTCTGCTGTTGTTTATTCGGAGACATCCTGAAGGCCCAGATCCTCCGTCTAGCAACTTAAGGACCCTAAACTATGGAAATTATGGTATATTCCCCGTGATGGGTAATGCAGGATTTATATCATCAACCGTCGTGCGAAATCAACGCCCGAAAGCCCCCAAAACCTGAAACCCCAAGCCCTAAACATGTTTGCTACAAACCAAACCCCAAAACCCAAGACCACAAATGCTAGCACTGCAAAATGTACTTTCCTGCCCTTCAACCCTACACCGCAAGCATGCTTAAAAGAGGACCCCCTGAATTCCTACTTGGAGGGTCAGGGGTTGTTATAAGTTAGGGACCCGAAAAGGACATAAGCAGAAACATTTTATAGGGATATCTCCAACCTTATTGGGCTTCATGATATGGGGGTTTATATGGGACATCCCTATCAGAATTTTTGCTTAGGTTCTTTTTTGGGGCCCTAATAAGTGGTGTTACAAGTCCCGGATTGTTGGCCCTAACTATACTTCTCCTACTTATCAGCCCTACGTACAACTACCCATGAACCTTAGTTTTCGAACCCTTATAGAGCCCGTACAGATCCCTTATAGAAGCCTTAAATGCCCTACTTATAGCTAGACATGAAACTCCAACTGTTGATGGACAAAATCCTGCATGACCCTTAGGACTCTAAACTATGGGAATTATGGCATATTCCTTAGAATGGGTAATGCAGGATTCTGTCCATCAGCAGAAGTACGCTTGTGCGAGGAGCATGTTCGGCCAGAACTTCGGCTTCGGTTTTGGTCGGGAAACCACTCCGGACGTGGGCCGGCTGCCAAGAGGATTTGGGGTTCCGGGCCCAGGGTTTTTTTTGGAGGGGCAGGGGACTTAGTAAGTAGGGTTATAAGTAGGGTTATAATTGGGGTAACTCCATTTAGGGTACTTATAAGTCTACTTATAAATATACTTACTAAGTCCCCTGCCCCTCCAAGTGGGGTTTGAGGTTTCGCGTTTGGCCTTCAGGGCTCCAGGGTTGCGGTTGGATAATACGAGGTTTCGGGTCCTCGGTTTGGGGTCTGCGCTTTGGTGTTTCGAGTTCTCCTAAAGCTTAAGCTGTTGCAGGTTTGTTTGACATGCCTGTGACTCCACTCTTCCCCAAACCCTACACCCTTAACCCTCAGATATTCTGGTTTTCGTTTCAGTCCAGAAATTGCAGTGGCGTAATGCTGTACTGCAGAGTATGGGGTTTCGGGTCTAGGACGTGCGGTAACAATGGCCCCTCAGAGCAAGACTTCCCCTCGGAGTCCCTCGAAAGCTAGTTTTTGTTCTCTACCCCTTACAGACACAAAAACTACTAGGGATAGTACAGGACATCCCCGCAAACCCATTCTAGTTGTTCAAGCCCCTCTGCTATTGAGGGTTCTTAATACCCTAAGACTTCTGAGCTCTTCAGGGCTTCGGTTGTAGGGTGTCGGCTCTGTTGCGCTCAGAGGCCAGCCAATGCAATGAAAGTGTGTGAAGGTTTGGGGTTTAGGGGTATGAGGGGTTTGAGGGTTTGAGGGTTTAGGGTTTTAGGGTTCAAGGTTTATGGGTTTAGGAGTATAAGGCTCTAGGTTTTTTGGGTTTCAGGCTTGCAGGGTTTATGGGTGTATAGGTTTAGGGCTTGGGCTCAAGCAACTCGGGCTTTGAGGCAACTTCAACCAGGCAAGTTAGGGTTTAAGGTTTACGGGTTTAGGGTTGAGGGTTTTAGGGTTGAGGGTTTAGGGTTCCTTTACGAGTTCCTTCAATGTCCCGGTCCCTTGGTGCTGAACCCGAGCCTTCATCCTAAACTTGTGGGGCTCAGCCTTGCCCAAGCCCTGAAGCCGAATTTGGCCTCAAGCGCAACCCTTGGACCCGAAATGCGAAACTCTCAGCCTCTTGATTCCTATAGGGCCTCAGCCCTAAAGCGTAAGCCCCAAAGTCCGGCTTTAGGGTTTTAGGTTCCCCACCACCTCCACCGTCCACCACACGCATCATCCCCCTCAGAACTGCGGTTTTCGGGCCAAGCCCAACACCTCGAGTTTAGGGTTTATGGTGCTACCCCCTTGACCCTAAACTCTAAGCCGCCAAACCCTCTGCCCGAAGCCCCGCCCAGGGTACGAGATGGAGGTGTCGCTAGAGGCCGGATCGTGCCCGAACCCGAAATCCTCGGAGGTCTCACAAGGTGGGATGAAGGTAGGTGGGATTAAGGATCCCTTATATAAGGACTCTTATTTGGGAATATCCCACCTACCTTCATCCCATCTTCCGAAGAGGCAGGCGAGGGGAGGGTCTAATGTACTTAACACTTCTGCGTTGCAGTAGTCTCATGTTCTACTAATCTACTAGGCAAAACCGTAGAAAGCTGGTATGCCGTGTTGCAGAGCAACCACTCAGGCAAGCACCGCGCAGCACAACGTGATTTCATGCGTTTAGGTTTTGGGGTTTAGGGATATGTAGTCCTAGTGAAGGTCGTACGTAGACGTAAACCGAAATGTGCCACATCAAATCATCGAAACCAGTCAATGGCGATTTCGCTTCGTTATATTTGGCCCGCATTGTCCAATGCAACTATCATGCAGCAATATAAAATACCGTGTATAGTACATAACATCAGGGCAGAGAGCGTTCTAATGTTCAGTCAGTTACCCGGTAGTGTACAGTACAGAGTATGAAGCAACGCCAAAATATTATAGTCTATACGATGTATAACTGTACAACGTTTAACGTGTAATGCCATATCTCTGTTCGTCTATCCAAGCATCGTTCAGATTCTAGATCTATCTACTTCTCTGTCGATCTATCTATCTATCTATCTGTCTATGTCTCTATCTGTCTACACATCTATGTGTCTATCTATCCATCTGTATATCCAGACTATCATGAAGCATGTAATATGCAATGTGCAGTGTATAGTTTAGATTGATAGCAAAGGCAACTTATATTACCGAACCCAAAATTTATCATAAAAGGCTGACATGGTTGTAGTAATTCGAAAGACAACACAATCTCACTATGCTACACTCTCCTATCCTATCCTGTCCTGTCCTATGATACACGACACCCTCCTATGCTGCTACACTATACTCTACTTTACTATACTTTGTTGTGCTAGGCTAGACTAGACTAGCTTAGACCAGACTGGACTAGATTAGTTCAGACCCGATTAGACTTTAGCATCATGTGGTCTGATGTATATAATACAATGTAATATCATGCAGTGTACTGTACTCATATGTAATTTCATGCAATATGGTGTATCATGACGGCATATAGCGATGTAATGTTGTGCAAGGTAGGACGACAAAGTATATTGTAGTCCAATATACATATTTATTTATGTATGTCTGTCTGTATGTATGTATGTATGTATGTATGTATGTGATATCTTATTTAGCAGTACAGGAGGATATGGAATGTAGTAGGCGTGTGTGGGTATATGTCAATATAAATATGAACGGATATGTATATATGTATATATGATTATATATATACCTATTATTATGACATATATATATATATACATATATGTATACACACATACAGAACCGGACCATTGCAGGCCCATATCGAAATCTCTCAACACGTGTGAGTTTGTGAGGTCTGGGGATGCCTAGAGACTGGAGCCCCGTTGGTTCGCAGATCCCGAACTCGAAACGCGCACGGATGGAGGGGGGGGCGGACACACAAAAGCAACAAATTGCACCGTCCCCGCTCCCCCGTCCCTCCCGGGCCGCTCACAGGAAAGTCAGAATCGAGTGCTGGATCCGCGTGCCAGAGCTCTGCTCTCACGTACAGCCAAAACCATATACCACCTCAACGTCTCTTCGTCCATGTACCAGCGATGGTGGGACAGCGGTCATATGATAGATTTCGAATGGCGCTTCGTCAAGGAGGGTATTCTCGACATGAGAGGGTCGTAACCACGTGCGGATCCAATCCTCCTGCCCGTGTTGGACGACCTCGCAGGGGGGCTCGAGGAGGCAGTTGCAGAATGGTTGGCTCATGGCTATCCATCCACCATCTGGTCTTGTGCTGGCCTTGTCTGAGATGCAGGTTCCCGAGAACAGCGCCATTTGCACTCACTCAGCGACGTCGCCTCGCGAGCTGACAATCTTGTTTGCTTTATGTACGGTAGGATGTGCGTCAGCACAGATAAGATGAGCAAGATGCCCAGTTTTGAGCCGTCCAAAAAATTACCAAAACCCATGCTTTCACCCGCAAGAACAGGAAGCAGAGCAGGAGCAAGGGGATGAGGTGAGCAAGACTTGCCGACATCGACTGTGTAGCAGGGTTTCTAGTTGCTAGATGTGTGCAATGTGGCTTAGGCACTCACTACTTGTGCGATGCATCTACTGTCAGCACTAAAGGAGTAGAGAAGAGAGAACATCGCTTGATTAAGGAATTCGGAGACATTGATGCGGGAGACATGGGTAGGAGAGAGAGCGAGAGCGAGAGAGAGAAAGAGAGAGAGAGAGAGAGAAAGATAGAGAAATAGAGAGAGACAGAGAGAGAAAGAAAGCCCCGCACAACATCAGGTTCCACTGACGCGTGTCTCGCGGGTTGCTTGCAAAAGTGACTATCTACATGGAGAAAGCCATGTTGACCGTGATGTGATGCCGACAAAAGCACCTCAGCCCACTGTGCGCAGTGCCAGCGCTTTCCAAGTGGAGACACTTGAAAACAGCTCGTGCTGTTGGGGCTTGGTTGTTGTTGGGCTGACGTAACGTCGCCTTGGGTGACTTCGTTGTTTCCTGTTATGCCGCGTATCACAGGGTCGAGGCGACTACGCCACACACAGATTAGTGTTTTCCGTACTATGTCGTTTATCTACACATTTTTCGGTTTTGTGAATAGAATGTCTTGTAGTGCGGTGGTAGTGCTACATAAGGACCATCCTCGCAAGGAACGAATGTGGAAGACTTGAGTTCAAGATAGGGGAAATCTATTAGCGTAACAACAGCGTTTAACATGCTGTTGATGCGTAAAGATGGGCTTGCAATGGGTCCTACTCTCTACATATATATATACACACATAGACCTGCGTATATCTATATAACTATATATGTACACATGCATATATATATATATATATATATATATATAGATGCGTATGTATACACATACACTTATGCATTATGTGTGTTATATTCACGTGTGCGGAAAATGTAGATTTAGATGCATCGCTTTGTCTTTGTTTGGGATCCTATGCCTCGTTGTTCCTTGGTTCTGGCAGGCCCCTGAACCCTAATTTTTAGCAGCAAGCCCTAAACTCTAAGCCCTACACTGTAAACCCCACATCTTAAATCGTAGACTCTAACTCTAACTCTGACTCTAAACCGAAACTGCAAATCAGGAGTTTTACTCCGGTTTCAGCCGAACGGTCCACTACGAGCGGGACGGCGGGCCTTGGATGTGGGCTTTAGGGTTGAGGATGTAGGGTATAGGGATTTGGATTTAGGGTTTTGGGTTGAGGATTTCGGTAAAGGTATTATGGGGTTTGGGTTTGAGGGTTTTCTTGAATCAGGGGTCCCACATTGATCCGCATTGAGGGTACTTAGAGCAATTATCCAGCTATTTGGGTGACGTGGGTTCCGTATTGGGGGTCCGTTATCTTTTGGAATTCCCGAGACGCAAGTGCGGGATAGTGCGACCTGGTCGCACACTGCTGTAGCAAATTTTGTCATAGCCTATCTCAATACGGTGCTGGAGTATGTTATGGTACGTTCACTATATGGAGCCTTAGGAACAGTATTACCAATTATTTCCGCTTCCACGGTAGTTTGCTTCCAGCCCTAAAATGTCTGCGGCAAAACGTCAAACAAACATCTGAAAGCCAAAAGCTGAAATGAAAAAGTGTACACATGCGACACCCCAAGCCCTCACACAAATCTAACGCGGGGGCGTGAAACACTGCCAAATTCTGAAGGTTACTTCCTAGACTGTTTCTACAAGAAGCGAATTCTAGTCTAACTGTGAAGGATCTAGATGACTAGTGGAGCTTGCCAAGTCTCGTCACAATGCAGTTTAGACCCTGACGTCCACGTCTAGATGCATGAGGGGGCCCTGGGGGTTGTAGGTTCAGGATTCAGGGTTTACAGCTCAGGGCTTTTGGGCGAGCAGGGCTCCGGGCGACTGGTTTGGGCTTTTCGGGCTTTTGCTCCGTCACGCTTTTGCCATGCTTTGCCGCGTATGCGTTGCACTGATGTGAGGGTTTACTCGGGTGTGAGAGTGGCACCAAGGAACTACGGAAACCACGGTGTTGCTCGACGTGAGATTCCTTGGAGCCTTGTTGATGTACAAAGCCTTCATATGCGACCCAGCTATGATAACCCCAGAACCTTACAGTAACCCTAGACTCCTAAATCCTAAACCCTAAGGCCTTAAACCCACAGCAGAAACCCTCAGATGCAGGACGCTGTCTGCACCTCCTGTGGAGGACATGGTGCTCAACACGTGCAGACATGCACCTCGGCAAGGAGTTCAAACAGTTCCCAGAGACTCCCACATCCCTTAGTTAAGGAACATACATACCCTAAATTATAGTAGGGTCCCCAATGTGATTTCAGGGATATTGGGAGTCTCTCGGTGTAGGGTTTAGGGTTTCGGGGTTGAGGAGATCTCCTTGGGCCAGGCTTAAGGGCAGCATCGTTCAGGGGTTCGGGGGTTCATGCCCTTACGCCCTAAACCGCAACAAACCCTAAACCCGAAGCCGTTACCGACACCCTATGCCCCAAGCCTTCCACCGAGGCCGCGTTGAGGGTGCTGGCTTATGCACGGATTCGTGCAGAATGGCGTTTACGCGTTGGAGATTGAGTCTAGGGGCCTGAATGAGCTGTACGGTTCTACATAGAACTTTAGGGCTTGATACGGGCTTAATAAGGGTTTCGCGCCAATGTAACTTCGCAGTGGTATTCCATAGCGTTCCTTCGCAGATTCGTAAAAAATACCGCCCAATCCACATGTCCACTTGTTCAGGCTTTTATATTCTTGTTATTCTTGTTATTATTATTATTCCATTAAGGATTTCCTATTATCATTATTATTAGTATTATTCTATTCTTATTACTGTTCTAAATTGTTGCAAGCTTGAACCCTGCACCCTAATGAGGGTTTAGGGTTTAGGGACCCGAATGAGGGAGCTGCCCTGCCAAGCTACAGGAGCCCATTTCTGTTAAGGTCTGACTAGTAACCGCAATTACAGCTAAACTGTAAGAGCCCCACGATAAAAGTAGATTCCGGTAGGTCGAGGTAGGACACAGGTCTCTGAGAGCTCTTGGCCCTAAGAAGTCGAGCCAGCCGTTGGTAAATTCAGGTACACAGTGTAGGGGCCTGGGCATCGTCGTGGAGGAGAGACAGGCCATCCCTGAATACCAGATGGATCATGTGGCCTAGTAAGTTATCCTACGCTTGAGGGTTTTTGAAAGGGGATCTTCAAACGTTCAGGCGCTTTGATAGGGCTTCACCGTCGATAGACGGGAGCCTGCACTGCTCAGAATCAAGAGCACACCTTGATTCTCTGGTTTGGGGAATTCAGGGTAGTGCGCGGCGTTGTCTAGCAACAGTACGAAGCTTGCATAAAAACGGCAAGTGAATATCTGCGGTTCTTTCGTCCCGTGCAACTGCTTCCGAAGTCCCATGGTCCTACAGCTCCATTAAAGACCCTGCAACACTCAACAGACCTTCACGGCCTGCAAAATGCCATACTTACTGCGTCCCGTGATCCTGTAAGCACTCAGGCGCCCGCTTGGGCAGCGGACTCGATAGTTAATATTCGACATCCCCAGAGACATCCAAATTCCTTCATTAAGGATATACCTTTATATACAGTGACGGCGTTGGATGAGAAACTCCTGTATCCGAGGCAGGGTACCCTGGATTTCTTATCTAGATAGCGCTCTGTTCAGGGTCAGAAGCGATACCCGCCAGGTTTAGGGTACCCTGGATTTCTTGTCGGCGACGTATCGTACGCCTCTGACGGCGTCCAGGGCTAAACATGGACGAAGAGCTTGGGGTGGCAATTGATCCTCCACCGCCTCCGCCTCCCCTTTCGGCCAATGTAGCGCGCCACCTTGTGCAGCAATCACTGCACAACTTCGGGCGAATTCAGAAACTCTCGCCGATTTGCTGTGTTGCACAACCCTCTGGGCTCGTAAAAACCGACGAAATAAGAAATCCAGCCCTGGATTTCTTATTTCCTGTGTTTTGGGCGCCGGCCAAGAACCAACGAAATAAGACATCCAGCCCCTGGATTTCTTATTTCTTGTGTTTTGGGGCTAGATTTCTTGTTTCCTGCGCTTTTTTGGGCGAAAGAGATGTCAAATCTTCAACCCTCCACCCATTGCCTTCGGGCGAATTCCGAAACTCTCGCCGATTTGCTGCAGCAATCCTAAACCCATCAAAGCGACCCGATATCAAATCTTCACCTTGTTGTTTGCCTTCGGGCGAATTCCGAAACTCTTGCCGATTTGCTGCAGGAATCCTAAACCGTCCATTTGGGATTCCGCTAGGTTTTAAGGCTCTAAGTGCTGTACTCATTCCTGTCCCCTTTCAGCTGATGTTTTAAGTCCTGAAGCCTTCAGCCCAAATTTCACGATACTGTAACGTGTTTACGGTCCTGCGCTTCTGGTCTTGGGGGCAGCATTTAAGAAATTGGATAAGAAATTGTGTTTCGGGGGTAGGGGACCCTGACTTTCTTATTTCCTTTGCATGGTTGTAGCAGATTCTAACACATTTTCGCCCAAATCCAGGGGCTGGATTTCTTATTCAATGTTTTCTTATCCAGTGCTGGCGCTGTACAGTTATAATAGGAGCCCTAGAAAGATTGGAGGTATACTCCTCAATTAAGGGGTTTTGGAGTCTCTGGGTCCTGTATCGAACCCTTGCGGTCTAAATCTACTGTGCATGAGTCTCAGCCAAAATACATCGACAGAAATAAGGTTATCCTTGCTCCCAGGATCTTTCTGTTGACTTCACTACTCCAAATCAGGGAAGCTGAAAAGCACTCGTTGCCTTCGAAGCTACTGTTGCTGCATAGCAGAACTAGCTTGAAATGACGACATCAGCAAAACTGGCAACACTAGTGATAGTCGTCGTAGTAGTAGCGGTATAGTAGTAGTAGTAGTAGTAGTAGTAGTAGTAGTAGTAGTAGTAGTAGTAGTAGTAGTAGTAGTAGTAGTAGTAGTAGCTGCAGTAGTAGTCGTCGTAGTCGTAGTTGGAGACGTGGGCTTCGTTCACATCAGAAGAGCAGAGTAAATCGGCAGCAGAAGTCCTATTCTTGCCTGCCATTCACTTACCCTTGGTTAGAAGGGCATGGAGGAATGAGGTGCAACTATACCTACCATTACTACCATTCTTCCATTCCCTACGAACCAAAGGTACGTTCAGGGTCCATAGGCACATCCCGCATCACTACAACCAAGAACACAAACTAAGTTTTTGGGGTTTCGGGCTTCGGGTTTAAGCTCTAGGGTTTTACCTCTGAACCCCAAACCCCTGAACCCTGAACCCCGAACCCTTAAACCTGTAACCAAGAGCTAGACCCTCGCACGCCCGGTCAGTACGGCTCAATGGTGCAGCGGATCCAGCGCTACTGCCCTGCTTGTGGTGGCCGTGGTGCTGTCGTGGTGGGCCGAGACGGTTCAGGGTTTACACTTGGGTAGTTGTCAAAATTGAGGTCCCTTTTTGGGTACCCTAAATACTAGGTGCCGTATTATAACAGGGACCCAGAAACAGACCAGGGACCATAATTTTGACAACCGCTCACTTTTCATTCAGGATTTTGTCTGCAGTGCCAACTCAGAGTGTACGCTCAGCGTAGGCAGACATGTGGGTGGTTGTCAAAATTATGGTCCCTTTTTGAGTATCCTAAATAATAGGTGCCATACTATGATCGGGACCCAACAAGGGACCATAATTCTGACAAACACCCGTGTTTGTCCTGTAGAAATGAGTGTATGTATGCATGCATGCGTCGAGGTGCACACCATTGTGCTTAGCATCACATGCGTACATGCTGCTTCTTCGATGTTTGTCTGTAGGGCCGGGTTAAGCTTTGCTGGTGGCTCATGCAGGTTTTATTTCATACTTCATTCCAGAAGTGGCTGGTCCGAAGCCTTACATCCGAAACCCAGAGCCCAACCCTGAACCCTGAACCCTAAACCCCTAAACCCTAAACCCTTAAACCCTAACCCCTAAACCCCTAAACCCCTAAACCCCTAAACCCCTAAACCCCTAAACCCAAACCCCTAGACCCAAAACCGCTGAGGCGAGTGGGCGCTGTGGATCTTGTCGAGGACCTCTTCTTCTTCGTCAAGCCGGGGGGGAGTCAGAAGCCTGCAGGTCTTGGGCATTTAAGTAAGGGGGCCCCAAAAAACTTGCTGAATACTATTTTTGGGGGGTCTTAATTATACTTCTACTATAGTGAACCCCCAACCCTAGACAAATTATTATTACTGTTACTGTACCTTCAAACCCCATTCAAATTATATTGAGGCTCCTATATTTGGCTTCGAGGAGTGTTTGGGCAGAGGGATCCCATCCCACGCTTGGGTTGGCCCTACTTGGGGAAGAGTGGGTCGGTGGGTGGGGGTTGGACGATTTGAAAATTCCTTATGCAAGGATCATTCTGTGATTTGACGTATAGCTTCCTAAAATCAGGGGCTGCTGGAGTTTCGGTAACTCGAACTGCTGCGATGTGATTTGGCTACGAAGTTGTTGAATTCCCGAAACAAGGCTGTACCCCGGGCCCTGAACCCTAAACCCTAAACCCGTTTTACGGAGATGGCCCCTTCTATTTGCGAGCTCGTGGGAGCCTTTTTGTCCCCTATGTGGGCGTTTCCGAAAATTAGGGGTACCTTATCTTGGGGTCCTTGGAATAAGGATCCTACTATTTAGGGTATTATATTAGGGTCCTATGTTTTCGGAAACTTTGCCTAATACGTTCCAAAATCTCGGAGCACTACGTGGAGGACCATGGGACCTAGGAAGTAGAGCTTACGGCTCCTTTTAAAGGTACTATAGGGTTCTATAATAGATTTCCCCACAGGGTTCTACAATGGAGGATCATGGGACTTAGTAAGTAGGGGTTTAAGTACCTTACTTGGGGTTCTATCTAACTACAAGTGTAGCTACCATAGCCATATCCGTAGTTGCTAAGTGCCAGGATCCCTGAAGTACACATGTTGTCTTAGGGTTTAGGTTTAGGCCAAGGGTTTAGGGTTCTGATTTTGAACAGCCGCATCGCTTGCAGGAGGCGGGTTCAAGCGTGAGCGGGCCTGGCACCCATCGGAGCGCAAGGGCTCTTCGATTCTCTTGTTTGGGTACTGCCCCCACTCAGTAACAGTCGGAAAATATTCATAATATAGATATATCAGGACCTTAATAGTAGCCCTATTATAGACTGTTACTGTAAAGTAAAAGCCAGAAAGTTGGAACATGGATTAATGGTAGGATCACCTATAATTTACCTTAAAGGGGTTAGGATAATGATATTCCAACTTTCTGGCTTCTACTGTATGGGGGGCATTACAAGGTCTTGTTGCGTTAGACTGCAGGGTAGGGTTTAAGGAATCGTTGAGGCATCGAGACCCCCGACACATTCCAGCCCAGTTAAGCCAGAGCACGGTGAGCCGGAACGTGGTTGAGTTGAGTTCTGGGTTTTATGTTCGGAGTTTAGGACTAGTGTTCATCATAAACCCTTACCCGAAACGGTTTCAGCCAGAAGCCCCCAAGTCTTACAATCTCAACCCTGCAACCTGGGTGGGTTGTTGGGTTTTAGGGTTTAGGTTATTTGTTTTATTTTTTGGATGGGTTTTTGAGATCTAGGGTTGAGGCGTGATCTGCATCCACTAAGCTGCAAACTATAACCCTCAACCGAAGAACCTAAACCTGAACTCTGAAGCCAACATTCGAAGCTTTGCCAACAGACCCCGAACCCTTAGCTCTTGTCCAGGGGTGCCAGTAGTAAGTAGAATGGGGTTTGGGGGTGCATTCTCCTGTAATTATACCAAGGAGCTCTAAGTAACAATATTACAACTACTAAGGCCTGTATAGCCCGATTCAGCTCTATTAACGCCGTTCTCAGCTCCCTTGTAAATTTTGTAAAAGCCTTGTTCAGCACACGCTAAACCCTAAATCCTAAACCCCTAAACCCTAAGCCCTGAAACGTGAAACCCATATCAGACCCGTGCATCCCGCTACTGTAGGGGCCTTAATAAGTAGAATAGGGGTTTTGGGCGATATTTTGCTATAGTTATAATAATGAACTCCCGGGAGCCTACTGAAGTTGTTAAGGCCCCTGTACTTAATCCTTATATCCGCACTTCTAGTAGCCCTTATAGACCCCTTTTTAAGGCCCCTACTTGGAGGGGCAGGGGACTTAATAAGTACGGTTACAAGTAGCGTTAAAGGTACCTTAAATGGAGTTACTTATAGTTATAACCCTACTTACTAAGTCCCCTGCCCCTCCAAGTTGACCCTAAACCCCCATAGATCCCTTTAAGGAACCCTCTAAGAACCCTTACTAAGTCCCCTGCCCCTCCCAGTACATCACACCATCGGAGGTGGAGCTCCCCGTGACGGCGTCTCCGGGTTGCAGGGACAGGCAGCTTTTTGACTCAGGGGCTTTCAGGGTTTGCGGGTTTTAGGGTTCAGGGTTTAGGGTTTAGGGTTTAGGGTGAGTAGGTAACTTTTACCGTTTTGGGGCTTATATCACGTAGGTGCCCTAATAATTAGAACAGGGCTTGGGGGGATATTATGCTATCATTATAGTAAGGAGCCCCCCAAACCCTATTCTAATTCCTAAGGCCCACACATCAATCCTACTATAATTCAGGCAGGGATTAGGATTTAGGGTCAAAAGGTTAACCTTTTCTGGGCTAGGGGATTCAGCTCCTAAGTTGGAGTGCTACTTTGAGGTTCATGAGCGAATCTGCAGGGTTTAGTTGGGGTTGTCGGCCCTTTGTCAGCACAAGACGGTATACCCTAAACCCTAAACCGATGGTATACACTTTTCATGGACATCTTCCCCCTGCTTTCGTGAGATTAGGGTTTGGGCGGTTTAGGGCCTAGGGCTTCGGAACCAGAATTCTCATTGGGACGTGCTAAAATTACTCCTATTGTTACTATAGTATACATACACCAAAGCCACATTCTGATTATGAAGGCTTCTGCTGCATGCACCTTGAATTGCTTTTACTATCTTTTACGGTCTCCAAGAAGTTCTCGTACAGGATGCCACCATCAGGTCCTCGTTAAAGTGCTGCAGACCTTGAGCTTGTACTTTGGATACTGCCCACATCAGAAACAGCTTGATGATGTTTACACTTTACAGTATGTATACATGATACCACATATAGGGCTTCATTAAATTTAGTAGTACACTTACTACAGACTCTTGACTCACGGTTGCTGTACCGGGTACCCAACCCGTACAGTAAAAGCCCCCAAGCCATAAACCCCTAACCCGCAAGCCCAAATGGCTAACTCTAAACTTTAAAACCCGAACTCCACAAGCCCAAAACCTCTAAACCCTAAACCCTACATCCTAAACCCCCGAAACAATAGTGCTTAATATTGGGGTCCGAAGACTCATCCCCGAAACTCTGAAACCTCTTTTCTAATCACTTAGGTCTTGAACCCTATAACCCCTAAAGCCCGAAACCCTAAACCCTAAAGCCCTAAACCCTAAATCCTGAAGCCCAAAGCCTACCTGTAGCCGAAAAGACCTACCTTTTTGGGGTTCCTTATTATGGTTTCTATATATAGTTCCCTAAAAAGGTAGGTCTTTTCGGCCACAGGTAAACCCCAAACCCTTCCGCTTGTCTGCTGCAAGACGCAGCAGGGAGCGATTCGTCTTTCACGGGAAGGCGGACGAGGCGGACGGATTGTTTCGGTCCTCAGGGCTCCTTTAAAGGGTTACTATAAGGGTTTAGAGTTTCCGAAAATTAAAGGGCACCGTATTTTGGGGTCCTTGTTAATAAGGATTCGACTATTAGGGGTGTCCCCTATTTGTACATTGTAAGAGTGATGGAATATGTTGGGGATCGCAACGGGGATCCTGACGTAGAGAAGTACCAATGTGATCACTGTTTCGGATGCAGTTGCACTAGGCATAAGTCAGGCGACAGTGACCCTAAACCCTAAACCCTAAAGTCAAGCCAAAACCATGGCCAAGAGAGCCCAATACCCCTTAATTAAGGAATATAGCTTAAATCAACATATGAAGTATGAAGCCCGATATTATTTAAGCCATCTTCCTTCGTTAACCCAGAGAGCCCGATACCCCTTAATTAAGGAATATGGCTTAAATTATATAGGGATTCATATTACGATTTAAGCCATATTCCTTAATTAAGGGGTATTGGGCTCTCTGGGAGGTGGGCAGGCATCCCTTTTTAACCAAAAAGATTAGCCTTTAGGTCCCCATGATACCCGACAAGTAGGGTAGTAGCTCTTCTTAGGCCACGGAGCAGAACTTGAACTACGGTTGATGATATAAATCCTGCATGATCTTAAGGACCCTAAACTATGGTTATTATGGTATATTCCTTATTATGGGTAATGCAGGATTTATATCATCAACAGTAGTGTTGGTGATACGAGGGGGAGAAGAAGCAGTAGTCAGATGAGCAGCACCAGTAGCTGCAAGCCTTCTTCCTTTTTGCATTGCTGCCGCCGGATATCTGTTCTACCGTCATGATGTTACTCCGTCGGGGTAACGTTCAAAACCGTAACCCCCACCTACAGCCCTAAGCCCTTGAGACACCCCTAGACCTCCAAACTCTAGAAACCTCTCCCTTCTTTCAGGCACTAAACCCCTAAACCGGCTTTTCCGACTTTTCTGCTGTGACAGTGCTCGAGCCTCGCGGAATCTTCCCAAACAACGCAGAGTCATGACACTGGGCTCGGCGGCCTTTGCCGTGCACGGTTTCTGCGTTCCTGGGCCCATAAGGATTCCTTTCAGGGTTCTTTTAAGGCTTTAATTAAGGGTTCTTTTTATGGGTTCCTTTCAGGGTTTTCTTGGAGGGTGTTCCCTGATCGCTTCGATTAGGGTTTAATTAGGGTTTAGGGTTCCTGGGCCCTTGCATTCAGTGGTTCTGCAGGGTTTTCCATGGTCCGCGAGGGGGGGATATGTACGCATTCGAAACACTGCTATGGCGTTTTTTCAGGGCTGAGCGAGGTTCCTAACTTTTGGGCTTCTCCAGAGGTCTATGTGGAATTCTATACATGTGGGTGGCATTGCAGTTGCGGAGCCGACGGTTTAATGCTTTAGCATTTTCTGGGTTCCGCAGGCGTTGAAGCGATATCTTCCCAGAGAGCCCAATACCCCTTAATCCTGGAATATGGCTTAAATTATATAGGGATTCATATTATGATTTAAGCCATATTCCTTAATTAAGGGGTATTGGGCTCTCTGGGTTCGGCTTTCCATACCCATTTTTTTGCAGGCTTCTTGGGGTCCTTTATCTGAACATCCTCGAGCCAAAAACTCACACAGACCCACTGCGATGAGGAAAGTAAGAGCCGTAGACATGCATCCGAAGTCAGTCGGAAGTGCAGACGCGTTAGTACGACGGCTTGTGATACTAGTAGAACCCCTGCAAACACACCTTGTCGCCCCTTCTGCTGCCTTGCATTCAAAACACACACATTCTAGGATCTCCAGTAGTACCCTTATTCCCTTTTTGTAGTCCTAGGTTCCTTATAAAGTTACCCAATACCAAAAAGAGAGGCCTTTTTATTCCTAGGTTACTTGAACAAACCCTAAACTCATAGGGATCCTTAGGGGTGTAGGGGGAGGGGGGGTAGGGGGCCTTAAGGCCCATAATAAGGACTAATAAGGCCTATTTAAGGAAATATAGTCCCCTACACCCCTCCCCCCTACACCCCTAAGGATCCCTATGATAAACCCCAACACGGCTACATAGCCCCGAAACCCAAACCCCAAGCCCTCAGCCCTGAATCAGGTCGACACTCCTGACTTCGGCTCGCTCAGGGGTTTGGGCGAGCGACGCCTCATCCTGGTGGGCAAAGATGGGCGCATTCAGCAAGTGGAGGCTTGGGGTTCAAGGCTTAGTAGGGGTTCAAGATTTGGGGAAACCTAAGGTTTAAATCATATTAAATTCTCAAACCCTACACCCTACGCTTGACTTGAATTGCAGAGAAAGGGCCATTGCACAAAAGCCCTGATCCCTGCGGTTCAGGGTTTGGAGTTTGGGGTTTGCAGGATTTGGCTTTCGGGTTTGAAGATTGAGTTGAGGGTGAACAGGAAAGATCCTACAACCTAAACCTTGACATGCGGTATGCCATAGTTTATTGTAGTGCACTATTTATAGTGTATTATCTTTTAGTCTAGTCTAGTATAGTATAGTATACTGCCATCCATACAGACAGTTACTTGGCGCTACAGGAGTCTGGAAGCTTTGCTCTTGTAAGCACTGCGGGGTATGACCCCACGCTTGTCGGTCCGCGATCGCTGGCGAGAATGCCGGCAGCAAGTGAGACAGGCACTAGTACTGGTTGTATGTCAAGATGGCCAAACGTGGCGACTACCCTGCACCCTGAACCTTAAAGCCTAAACCTCAAAACTCCAGACATGTCATGATAAAGATGCGGAGCTCTGACACTCTACAGCTCCAAGCCTCGTTGTAGGACCGGGCGACTTCCTGTCTTCAACTTCCTATACCTCCAGCTGCTAGAGACTCCTCCCACATCCCCGGACCTTACCGTCGGCCCTGAGCAGGCCGGCGCTAATTTAGGCGCCTGAACAATCAACACCTTTGGTCCTTCCTCAGGGTTCCTTACTTGGAGGATCATGGGGGCTTAGTAACTAGAGTTATCATCAAGGTAGCTATACTTATAATTGCTTACAGCCCCAATTAGGGTACTTATAAACATACTTACTAAGTCCAATGATCCTCCAAGTACTATACTTACAGTTTTATGGAACCCCTATATTAGGCACGCAAACTCTGAACTGGGAGTTCAAGTTCAGCTACAGCAGTAAGGAAAGCATGTCACTGCGTTGAAACACCGACTATGGCAACATAAACTAACCAAGTTCTTTAACAAGAATGAACCCAGCAGAGCCTCAAACCTCCAAAACCCTCATGATGCACCACACCAGCCTCACCACTTACAACCTCTAAACACTAAGCCCTACACCCCCGAACCCTAAACCCTGAATCCCGAAGCCCCAAACCCTAAACCCTAAGACGTCGTCAGGTCGGTGAGGCGGGGGAGCAAAGGCGAGCACTGGCTGCTGCGGGCGTCCCCGTGCGCGAGTTGGGAGAGAAGGAGCGGTTTAGGGTTTAGGGTTTAGGGCTTAGGGTTTAGGGCTTGGGGTTTAGGGCTTAGGGTTTAGAGGTTAGGTGTTGCGGGTTGGGTGTTGTTGGTTTTGGGTTCCGGGGTTCAGGGTTTGCAGCACATATGTTTGGTCGGGTTTTAGGTTGACAGTGTAGGATGTGGGCTTAGTCACAATGCACTGAACTTAGTATCGCGGTGCTGCTCCTGAGGTATTAAAGGACGATCACAGCATGTTCTAGCAGCTTTACTTCCACTAGGTCACTAGGTCTTCAATATCAAGGCTTAGCCTAAAGAACCATAGAGATGCCAGGAAGCTACTGTGGTATCCACGTTCAGCATGCATCATGAGCGTTGTCATTACTGGTCGTCCTGACTGTTCTACCATCCCCTTGGTTTGGTGCAGCGCTGGGCACAAGGTTTTGCAAGGAGCGCATCAAGCGCGGTCTGCTACATGAGAACACAACCATGCGCACATAATCGTGCTTTGCTGCCTGTCGGGTCCAGCAAACAAGCTAGGTCTAAGTAAGCACGCTATTACGCAAATCCGAAGCTCTAAGCCCAAAGCCTTAGTTTGATCAGGTCTCTTTGTCTTTAGTGGGGGGGCTTCTGGGGCTAGGAGAAGCGCCTCGATAGTTCCAGGAAGTATTGATCCAGAGTTGAATTGTGGCTTTCGGCGTGCATTATTTCTGTACCTAGACCCTAAAGAACCTACCTTTTTTAAGGACTTATATAACGAACCCGTACCAGGGAACCCTATAAAGGTAGGTTCTTTAGAGTCCAGGTAATCCTTGAGGTTCTCTACCTCTCAGCTGTGTTGAGATTCCAAGTCCCGAGCCTCGGTTTAAGCTTAGGGTTTCGGGGGAAGCGCTAGATCCGGACTGTATTCCCGAAGACAACGAAATCAGATTTTTCGATCCCTCTCTCCCAGGAGCTGCTGGTGCCGGGCTTCATTGACACGCACATTCACCTGCCACAATTCCCCTACACAGGCGCCGGCATTGACAAACCACTCATGGCGGAGGACGGGTTCCTCGCCAAGTACGCTTTCCCAACCGAGTCTTCGATGGCCAACCTGGATTCGGCGAAGTACGTCTACAACGAAGCCCTGAAGGTTTTGCTGACCAATGGCACCACCACGGCGCTGATTTACGGAACAACGCATCTCGATGCTTCCAAGGCCGTGGTCGAAGCCGCCCTGGCCCTTGAGGGCCCCCGCGCATTTGTGGGCAAAGTCTGCGCGGATAGGTGGGGGCGGTGGGAGGGTCGGGACGAAGGCACACAGGAAGCTAGATCTTCGAGGTCCCAAGAGAGTTGCCAAGAGGGGGATGCTTTGCAAGAAGAGCTCCCTAAACCCTAAACTCAACCAGGTACTGTCCTGACGCACTGGTTGAGACCACGGCCTCTTCCCTGCGGGACACAGAAGATTTCGTCAACTTCACCCAAAAGGTTGCCAGACAGTCGCCAGAGGAGCAGAAGCCGCCCTTCCTAGTGCTGTGGTCCGGTATAGGGTGCAGGGGTTGGATTTGTGAAGGTTGAGGATCCTTGATGAAGGACCTTGTTGACGTTCAGTTGGCACAATCGTACACAATAGTCCTGGTAATCTAGTTCGCAGTCTTGTTTTGTCTCTCACTCTGAACCGTACGACGATCTGGTGGTATCATCTCTCGGGTTTCCAAGACTTGCGGTCATTATTGCCGCCAGAATGACGGTGCTGCTGCTGTTGCTCCCAGCACTACCACTACCACCACGACTACGACGACGACCACTAGTACTACCACCACTACCACTGCAACTTCCAGTGCCACTGCCACTGCCACTATCACGACCACAACCACGACAGCGACCACTGCCACTGCCACTGCTGCTACTGCTACTGCTCCTATTGCTACTGCTACTGCTACTGCAACTACTGCTACTGCTACTGCTACTGCTACTGCTACTGCTACTGCTACTGCTACTGCTACTGCTACTGCTACTGCTACTGCTACTGCTACTGCTACTGCTACTGCTGCTACTACTGCTACTACTACTACTGCTGCTACTACTACTACTACTACTAGTACTCCTGCTGCTGCTGCTGCCGCTGCTGCTGCTGCCGCTGCAACTACTACTACCACCACTACGGCTACTAGGGCTACGACGACTACTAGGACTACCAGGACTACTAGGGCTACTACGACTGTTTCGACGACTACGACTACTCCTACTCCTTCTGCTACTGCAACTGCTGCTGCAACGACGGCTGCTAAACCCTAAACCCTGAACCCTAAACCCTAAACCCTAAAACTAAAACCGCTAATCCAACCCTAAACCCTAAACCCCATACCCTAAAACCCTAAAACCCTAAACCCTAAACCCTAAACCGAGGTGCAGCCCGTCATTACTCCGCGGTTTTTGCCAACCTGCTCCCCGGAGCTGCTCAAGGGGCTGGGTGAACTGGCTGCCAAGTACAACTGCATCATTCAGAGCCTTGGTGCCCAGAACCCTTTTAGGGTTTTAGGGTTTAGGGTTTTAGGGTTTTAGGCTTTTAGGGTTTTAAGCTTTTAGGGTTTTAGGGTTTCAGGGTTTTAGGGTCTAGGCTTTTGGATGGTTTAGGGGAGAGAGAGAATGAGAGTTCATCTTTTTGTGGACAGGTCAAGACATAATTGGATAAAGAAGCCGAAGGAGAAACACCTGTCTGATATTCGAACTAAGGGATAGAGACTCCAAAGAGAAACAGGGTGTGATACTCGTATGCCGTATGCTTGAGTTTCCGGTTGCCTATAGCTTCTGATACCCTTGACTCGGAGAGAACACAGCTTATTCCTTTGGGCCTTTGGCTTACTTAAAGGATCATGGGACTTAGTAGCTAGGGTTATTACTGGGGTAACTCTACTCATAACCCCAATTCAGGTACTTATAACCATACTCACTAAGTCCCATGATCCTCCATAATAGGCCCCTTATAGATCCCTTTAAGGAGCCTTATTATAGAACCCTATAGTACCTCCGAGTAGCAACATGGCATGTGCGAGCTCGAAGGCTCCGCTCGTGTCCCAGCTCCCGAACCGAAAAGCGAGACCCACAAGATTCCTGAGCCCTACACCCTAAACCCCTAAACCCCTAAAGCCCTAAACCCCTAAACCCCTAAACCCCTAAAACCCTAAAACCCTAAACCCCTACACCCTAAAACCCTACAGCCTATGCAGGGATACTAGTCAGTCAGGGCCGTTGTCCAGAAGGGTTTCTCCGCGGATCCAAGGGTCTGCACGGGCTTTGGGGCCATGGATTTGGGGTTTGGGGCTTGAGTTTCAGGATTACCCTAAACCCTAAACCCTAAACCCTAAACCCTAAACCCTGTCTGGGGGCTTGGGATTTGGGTTTGAGGGTTTAGGGTTTAGGGCTTCGGCTTCAAGGTTTAGAACCTTCAACACTGAACCCTAAACCTCGGACCCCAAACCCTAAGCAGTCGGATCTTCAAGACCTCCAGAAAGGGAGCCGCATACCCTAAACCCTAATCCCTAACCCCCAAACCCTAAACCCTGAACCCTGATCCCTAAACCCTAATCCCTAAATCCTGATCCCTAAACCCTAATCCCTAAACAGTTGTCAAAAAGGAGCCACATGAGCGAGTCGGTGGATGAAGTCGCCTTTTCTTCGCAGCTCTTCCCTGGCAAGACGGATGCCCAGGCCGGGAGTCAAAGGGTTCCAAGGGTGGGATGAAGGTTTAGGGTTCAGGGTTTAGGGTTTAGGGTTTGGGGTGAAGGTTTAGGGTTCAGGGTTTAGGGTTTAGGGTGTAGCATTGGTCAGCTGGACGCAGCAGTATGCAGACATGCCCACCCCAAGACCACCCAAACACTACTCACTGCGAACCAAACCGAAGCCAGCCCAACCAAGCGGCCTCATTATTCAAGCTTCAACACTCTGCATCGGTTCCAGAGCAGCCGAAATAACAGCGCGACACTGGGCAATGCTTGTCCAAACAAAATTTGGGTTTGCGTTGGGGTACGTTCCGGGCGGACGGGCCGGGTCATTGATATTAAGATCAGTGGAGGGTCCCGGTCGACTTGGAAATATGCTCAATCGTTCGAGTTTTTGGAGGTTTCAATGCTTGTCCAAACAAAATGTGAGGTTTGCGTGGGGGTAAGTTCTGGGCCGAAGGGCCCTGTCATGGATTTGGGGACCTTTGGCCTCGAACCCCTGTCCAAGCACAATTTAGAACTTGCTCAAAGGATGTGCCGATCTTTGTTGAAGAGTTGGGGGCGCCCCGCTCCAAGTCGTGAAGCGCAAGTCGTGAAGGGTTGTTGTCCGGCCAAGCCAAAGCCAAACATTGTACCAAGAGCAAAATTTAGGTTTTGCGTTGGGGGGAGTTCTGGGCCGAAGGGCCCCGTCATTGATTTGCCGATCTTTGGTGAAGGGTTGGGAGGCCCGTCCAAGCCAAAGTTAGAACTTGCTTATAGGGGGGGGGGGCAACCCTGGTCCATTTGGAGGCCGCCTGAAGTCGCGAAGGGTTGGGGGGGCATCCCTTGTCCCTTGTCCATTTGGAGGCCGCCTTAAGTCGTGAAGGGTTGGGGGGGGGCATCTGGGGGGGGCATCCCTTGTCTAAGTCGTGAAGGGTTGGGGGGGGCATCCCCTGCCCATTTGGAGGCCGCCTCAAGTCGTGGAGAGTTGGGGGCGGGGCATCCGGGATGCAACCCGCGTGCGAAGCCAAAATCCGTGGGTTTGGGGTTACATTAGAGACGAGCTCGGCGATGATAGCTTGGCGACCTCGCAGAAGTGGGCTCGGCTCTCCAGCTCTAGCAGAGCCTGCTTGGTCTCGCTGAGCGCTCGACTGCGCCCGCCTACCCCAAAAGAAGTGAGAGGGGTGGCGGGCGGGTTTAGGGTTTAGGGTTTAGGGTTCAGAGTTTAGGGTTTAGGGTTTAGGGTTGAGGGTGATGAAGGTAACATAGGGGCCCTAATAATTAGGATAGGGTTCCGTTACCCCTAAATCCCGGAACCCCAAACCCGACCGATCTAAGCTCTTTGCCATTATACTATACTGAGCCCCCAAAACCCTACCCTATTGTAACTATTAAGGCCCCGACTTTAGAAGGTAGCTGGGATAATCCCAAAATAAGAGTCCTGATGTAAGGGAACCCTTAATCCTGCCTAACTTCATCCCACCTAAACCCCTAAACCCCTAAAGCCGTACACCCCTAAACCCTAAAGCCCTAAACCCCTAAAGCCCTAAGCCCCTAAACCCTTAAAGCCTTAAACCCCGAAAGCTTTAAACCCTAAACCCGGGAGAAAAGGCCCATTGCATTAAAAAATCCTAAACCCCTAAAGCCCTAAAGCCCTAAACCCTAAAGCCCTAAACCGTCAAGGGAGGGCTCCGGGACTCGGATACAAGGAAGTTTAAACTACGTGCCCATGGCCAGCGGACGGGATTTCTACATGTTAGCAGATTTTCAGCAGGACCAGCTTCTACTATATTACACTATATTTTACTACATTATACTATGTATCTATCCATCTATATTTCTGTATTATGCTATATTAGACTATATGATGCTATATGATTCTATGTTATACTATATTAAGCTGTATCATACTACATGATTCCATGCTGTACTTATATTGTACTACATTATATGTCACGTTTTGCTATATTCTACTCTATCATACTGCATTGACCTATATTTGACTATACTATATAGGCTTGAAGGTTTATCATACGGGTGCGAATCCAATAGAAAGGGGTCTGCATCCAGGATGCTGCAAGGGTTTTAAGGGTTCTGTGAGAGTGCACGCATACAGGCTAGGTTGTCAGATCTTAGAGGATTAGGGTTCAGGGTTGAGAGCTTTGGGGTTCATGCTTTGGCGTGTAAAGTGTATGGTCGAGAGTGAAGCCTTAGCTGTTTTAGGGTTGAGGAATCGGTTCTGCATTTCGGGTCGACAGATCTAGAGTTCGGGGCTTAAGATGTGAAGGAGACCTGTCGATACCGTACGCTCTAGCCTTTGCACGCCCAGTCTAGAGGCTTAGGAAAAATACCAATGCTATTCTGGTTGGGGGTTCCTTCTTATATTATAATTCATAATTATAGTATAGTGGGCACCAAAGCCCTATTCTAATGATTAAAGCCCCTATTGTTATAGTACCCTTTTGGATTCCTTATTGTAACAGGCCCCTGTATTACCCAACTGCCGCCCAGGGACTCGTGTCCTCAGGTGGAAGTTGTCCTTCGGACCCACGCAGTCGTAAAGCTTGGCACTTAGAAATAGCTCCAAAATCCCAAACGAAAGCAACACTACAGTTACTATCAACTGAAAGTCCCTATTATGAGTAGAGGAATTATATGTAACACACACCAGAACCTTTTGTGCCAAATAAGGCCCCTGAACAAGGACTGGTTTCGGCATGTCTCCATGGCTTTTGCTGGGTTTTGTGTCGTAGGTTCGGTCAATCTCCCTTACAGCAACCGTCTCTTAGCAAGGACATGTTTGGACCGCGCGGTATGATCACTAGTCCCTTGTTGCCACCGTTGCTGCGATGGGAGCCTGATACAGAAGCCCGAATAATTTTGGATACCCTTTTAGAATTACGCCATGATATACACCAAGATCCTGTTTTACTAGTACCGGGCTCCTATCTTACCCAAGTTCTGGGGCTCTTTAAGCGCAGGCCTTCGATGACTTTGGGCTAATGAGAGGCCCGTCTGCGACTCGCTGGCATGATCCTAAGGATTCTCAGTACGGGGTCTAAAGTTGAGGGTTTTCTCGGCCCTGAACCCTAGTTAAACCCTAAGCCCTACTCCCTAAGGCCTAAGCCCTAAACCCTAAGCCCTAAACCCCAAAGCCTGAGCCTTAAGCCCTAAACCCTAAACCGCTTGGCTTGAGTTTTTGGGGTTTCTGGGGGCTTTGTAGGACCTGATACGAGGTGGGTTTAGAAGGGGCTTCATCAGAGCTTTGCATGATTTTGCGCTTTTGTGCTTCAGCCTGTTGCTTCCCTTATTTCGTCTCGAGAAGGATTCGGGCTTTAGGGGTATCTTCTAGTGATTCCACTGTAGGTGTAGAAGATACGCAGATCACAGTTTCTGAGTATTGACGCTTTAGGTTGTGTTGGCGATTAAGTCAAGCTTTCAGGGGACATAAGTCCTGGGCATAGCTTACTTGGAGGGGCAGGGGACTTAGTAAGTAGGGTTATAAGTAGGGATATAATTGGGGTAACTCCATTTAGGGTACTTATAAGTCTACTTATAAATATACTTACTAAGTCCCCTGCCCCTCCAAGTAGTATCTAGAGTTCCCGACGGAGTTCGCAGGTTTGGCTCCAGGGAGTAGGGGTCAACACGTATCGTCTTGAGAATGCAGCTGGAGGATATGGAGAGGGCTTGTCGAAGTAGTAAACATGCATCTTCCATCCCTAAACCGGAAACCCCTGAACCCTGAATCCTAAATCCTAAACTTCACACCCTAAATCCCCGAACCCCTAAACCCGAAGCCCTAAAAACCCTAAGCCTAAACCCCTGAACCCTAAACCCTACACCCACAGGTCATGGGCCACTGCGTGCAGCTTCAGAAGGGGGAGGAAGAGCTGATGAGGCACGCCAGCAGAGAAAGCACACCAAAAACCACCATGAGAAAGGATACTATCTTGGGGGCTCCTTCTGATAATTCTAGTTTAATGGCCCCAAAACCCTATTCTAGCTATGAAGGCCCCTGCAGTAAATCTTCGAGTTGAGGTGTGTATGGGCTGGTATTGCCATCATTATCATCGCCATCAAGATGCTTACTACCATGAGCACAACATATTGTTAGTCCGATTGCTTGTCTTCGCTTGAGGAATGTTGCCTGATCCTGGGTTCTTGTTACGGACGTTAATTTGAGTTACCATAACAGGGATCTATACTAAATAATATGCTTTCCTTCCTGTGGCAACTTAATGTAAATCGGTAAACGAGAACCCATGACCGGGAGTATGTTTAGACCTTACGGCGGGACCTTGGGAAGTTGAGGAAAAGTAGCGCTGTAGGAAACCAACCGACCTTAGGTATAACCGCACCAATAACCCCATCATCTATGTGCCAGGATAGTGGCAGTGCGCCCCACACCTTATAGGCTCGCTTGCTTGTAGCCCTAAACCCTAAACCCTTAACCCCAAACCTTAATCTTAAACCGGCCCTAAACCTTAAACCCGAAACCCCAAGGCCTAAACCCTAAACCCCAAACCCTAAACCCTAAACCCCAAACCCTAAACCCTAAACCCCAAACCCTAAACCCTAAACCCCCAATCCCAAACCCTAAACCCTATAAAACCCTAAGTCCCACCATCTAAGCCCCGGATCCTTCGAGGCAGCGGGGAGCCGCCATCGCCCACTGCCCGCTCTCCAACTTCTTCTTCGCCAAGGCATCGTCTGCTTCCTGTAAGGAGAATAGGCTTCCTTTAAAGGGGTCTATAAGGGTTACTACAAGGGGTCTATAAGGGTACCATAATGTAGGAGCCTTGATAATTAGAAGGCGGGGTTTCTTAAAAGGGGATCTATAAGGGATCTATAGTAGGGTTCTATGATATAGGGGCCTTGTCTAAGTAGAAGAGGATGTAAGAAAGATGCCTGACTTGTAGGCCTTACTTGTAAGTACCCATGAACTTCCGAGTAGAGCAGAGACAATGTGAAGGGCTGAGCCGTCGAGGCTGAGCGGTTCAGGCAGGTTCAGGGTGTGGGGTTTCGGGCTTAGGGTTTGTGGCTTGGGGTTTAGGGTTTGTGGTTTCGGGTTTAGGGTTTGTGGGTTTCGTCTCGGGTTTAGGGTTTGGGGTTTCGGGTTTAGGGCTTAGGCTTTGGGTTTCGGGTTAGGGTTTAAGGTTCAGGGGCTGCGGGTTTATTTCTAAAGCCCTCGAGCCCTTAAACACCAAACTCCAAACCCCTCAACCCTACGACCCTCCAGCCCCCAGAAAACCTGAAACCCTAACTTCTAAACCCTAGACCCTAAACCCTAACCCTAAACCCTATACCCTAAACCCCTAAATTCTAAACCCCAGACCCTAAACCCTGAAATCCTTCTTCGGCCAGGGCGCCTTACCAGTCAAGCAACTCGTTGCTAGGGGCGTGAAGGCCTCGGGAGGGCTGTTGGGTTGGGCTGGGCTTCCGGATGTGCTCAAACAAGAGTCTCTTTAGGAGTTATTTCTTATTTTTGCTCATATAAGACCCAAGAGCATATTGTTATTTTTTTTGTACGGTTCTAAGGGGGTTATAGTAAATACTTACCCCTATTGCTCCTTGTCAGGGTTCCTGATGATGATGATGATGATGCTTTACAGGAGCCCAAAAACCGCTTCTCCATTCATTAAGGCCTGTGAATTACAGATTTGGCGGTAGCGGCTTCAGGTGCAATTCAGTCGTCAGGTTTTGCGCTTTAGAACTCAGTTTCGGAGGATTTGAGGCGCGAGGTTTTGGATTTAGGGTTTAGGGTAACCCTAAACCCTAAACCCTAAACCCTAAACCCTAAACCCCGAAACCCTCGAGACGGTTCAGGGTACGTCGAGCTCCCAGGGTCCCAAACCCGAACCCCTAAACTCGAAACCCTGAACCCTAAACACTAAAACCCTGAACCTTAAACCCTAAACCCTAAACTCTGAACTCTTAAACCCTAAACCCTTAAACCCTTAAACCCTAAACTCTAAACCCTAAATCCTTAAACCCTAGACCCTAAACCCTAGACTCGGAGATCGGGATAGCCCAGATTCTGCTGGTTTCAGGGGCAAAACGCCGAGCCAAGCTCCCTGAGCCATCCTCACCTTTAAACTCCCACTGAACCCTGAATCCAAAACCCTAAACCCTTGCAGCCCTAACGGTTTAGAGTTACGTGTAGGAGCCTGATTAAGAAACCTTGGGCCTTTATTCGGGTTCCTGATATGAAACCTACTATTTTGGGGTTACAGCGCAAGAGTTTCTCAATCAGGTTCCTATATGACTCTACTTGGGAGTCTACTCCCCCAAGACTCGGAGGGGTGTAGCTCAACTTTCAAGGCTCGCAGCATGACCTGAAGCAGATAATTCCAAAGGTTTAGGGTTTGAAGGTCTAAGTTTAGGTTGGGGGGCTTAGGTTTGGGGTTTAGGGTTTGGGGTTTAGGCTTTTTTTTGGGTTTAGGGTTTTGGTGTTTAGTTTTAGGGGTTTAGGGGGTTTGGGGGTTTTTCGGGGTTTTATGGGTTTGGGGGTTTAGGGGTTTAGCGGTTCAGCGATCTAGAGGATTTGGGCAGAGGTTCAGGGGTTCAGGGGTTTAGGGGTTTAGGGGTTTAGGGCTTAGCATGTAACCTTACCCTCTGAGCCCGGAGAAGCCTAAGTGCCAATACCCTGAACCCTGGTCCCTCGTAGAATAATCATATTATACAGCCCTCAAATGAACTCCAAACAGAACCCTTAAAATCTTGAAGGGACCCTTCAAAACGAGCCCCAGACAGAAATGAACCTGAGATTGGCCTGGGCACGGACGTCGCCGGTGGCTACTCGCCATCCATGCTCTCTTCCATGCGCGCGGCTGTGCTGGCCTCTAAGACCCTCCAGTGTCCCAGCTTATTCGTGGGTTTCAGGGTTTAAAGGCTTTGGATTTGTTTTGATGTCGGGTTTCGGGCTTCGAGTCAAGGGTTTTGAGTTTTACTAGTAGAACTTTGAGGCTTCGCATACGAATGGCACCATAGGATCAGCAAAAACACGCTACCGGGTTGATGGGTTTATACAAGGCTACGGCGGCTGAGGAGTGTGAACAGACGTCGAATCTTCTTACCCTGCAACAGCTGTACGGTCGCACAACCATGAAGCCAGATAGACACAAAACAATACGACTTTGCGAAGCCAACTTTGCATGCTCAAACTTATATGCATGTGGAGCTTTGAGATACCACAATCTACAACCGAGCAATGCAGGAAGACAGCAGTATGCTTATTCAGGAAGGTATATGTGTTTGTCTTTGTACCGTGACGTGATGATCGTGTTTGCTGCTTCTCGTCTATCTGTTTGCCTGGCTTCCGTGCCTATCTACATATCTACTTGCCTAGCTACCTACCTACCTGCCTACTGCCTGAACTGCCTAACTAACTACCTATCTACCAATTTACTTATCCTCCTAGCCCTGCCTAGCTACCAGTCTGCCCCTCTACCAAGCTGCCTATCTATCTATCTGGGAGTTTCCCAAAACTAGGGCTACCCTATTTTGGGGTCCTTATAATAAGGATCCTACTATTTAGTGTACTATCTTAGGGTCCCCTATTTTCGGAAACTCCCATCTATCTCTCTGTCTGTCTGTTAGTCTCTCTGTCGGTCTGTCGGGCTGTCCGGCTGTCTCTCTGCCTGTCTCTCTGTCTGTCTCTCTGTACGTCTGTCTGAAAGTGTGTGTCTGTCTGTCGGTCGGTCTGTCTGCCCCTTAAACCGCAAGCCACGAAGGCGGAAAGCGCGAAGCCTTGATCCAACTGCTGCACCGAGCTTCAGTTATTACGTGCATTTAACTGGATCCTACAACCCTGTAGGACCCCAACATGGTGGGAACACTTCGTGATAGAACCCCCTTGTAGTTCTTGGATAACGAAGCCGTAACATACCCCAAAACCCTGTTCTAACTATGAAGGCCCCCGGGTATGACACCGTCAAGCCCCCAAGCGATATTCAAAGCAGCTCAGGCCGGAAAGCCCCGAAAGCGCCTCAACCCTAAACCCGAAACCCTGAACCCTAAACCCTGAAACCCGAAACCCTAAACCCGAAAACCCTGAACCCTAAGCGAAGGTTCTGTCATGTCCCCAATGGTGCCCTGGAAAAGTTCGGCCCGGCCGACGAACAAAAAGACGGCGCTGAACACGATCTGAGGCTTTGCTTAAGCAAGGATGCGAAGCCCGAGGGCCAAAACCTAAAACCTTAAGGTTTAGGGTTTAGGGCTTAGGGTTTAGGGCTTCGGGTCCTAACCCCTACCCACTAAACCCTGAACCACAAAAGGAACCATTTTCCGTTTTTGCACCGAAATCTCGAAACTCGCGACCCAATGAAAAAACCTGCGCATCAAGGCTCCCACTGTGCAACTGTAACGCACTAGGGTTTAGGCTTGAGGGGTGGTCGTGAACAGGTTTTGTACGGTATAGCTACAGGGTCTGCAAATCTTGGTTGGGCAGGGAACTTAGTCAGTAGGTTATAAGTAGGGTTGTAATTGGGGTAACTCCATTTAGGGTACTTATGACTCTGCTTATAACCTACTTACTAAGTCCCCTGCCCCTCCAAGTAAGGCTCTGGATCCATGACGATTTCGAACTGTAAGGCGCAAAATCCTAGAAACCCTAAAGCCCGTCACACCTGACATCCCGAGCCCGGTTCCCGGATCACCACTCAACCCCAAGATCTAGCTCCCTAACCACTGAACCATAGTCCAATAGTCGAAAAGCCTTGATGGCGGAACAGGGATCATGAACAGCCTGACACCCTAAACGCTAAACACGCAAGCCCCTAACCTGTAAAACAGGGCCAGATCCTAAAACAGAAGCCAGTTCCTGCTCTGGCAACTCTAAATGCCTTAAAAAGAATAGGGTCTGGGGTATCTAGTTTACTTTTAGCTCGGAGCCTAAGCAAGATCATTTATTCCGACGCTAATTTAGCGCAGAACACAGGGTCACATGAAATCTTCTGGCAAAGTCCTTTGAGCCTTCCAGTGAAGAGCAGCAAAGCGCTGAGCCCAAAATTCAACACCCTACATCCTAAACCCAACACCTTAACCCTTAGTAGCTGAGTAGATACACGGTACGTACACTGTCTGCGATGATATTACCCACTATGAAACTGAAAGTGTACACGTTTTGGGGCTTATGAACTCAGCAACTAAGAAACCGTAAACCAGCAGTCAGCAGCTTCTCTGGCTTGGGGGTTTCCGGATCCCTGGTGCAAAAACCACTGGAATGACTCCCAACCCGAACCCGAAACTCCAACCACCCACCCTTCACCCTAAACTAAACCCAAACTCGAATCCCTAAGCCCTAAACCCTGAATCGCTCACTAGGCCCCTCGAGCCCTAAGCTTCAAGCAAGTGCTCAATCCTCAACCTTGTGCCCGAAGTCATCTCGAACGTCGAAGCCAAGGAATCACTTCCATGCGCTCTACCTAGCCACATTGGGAGGCGCGAAAGCTCTACACATGGAGGCTCCCTGTCTGTGGTGTCGAGGTCTACTGCAGGGCCTTGATAATTACTTATGCCATTTTGGGGGTTCCTTGTTATAATTAGATCATACTGGGCCCCAAAACCCTATTCTAATTATTAAGGCCCCTATATTCGAGCTTGCGCTATCCCTGCAACTTCTAGAATGACGACCGTGACGCCGGCGGCTGCTGGTTCAGGTTCAGGGAAAGTTTAACAGTTTAACGTTTAGGGTTCAGGGTTTAGGAAAGTTTAGGGTTCGGGGCATTAGGGTCTGGGGTTTTGGGCTCAGGGCAGCTTCTGACGTGAACTCTGGATTCGAAGGCTCTGCTGGGCAGCTTCGATACTGGCAAGTGCTTCGATGCTGTTCTGCTGATCCCGAGCCCTGTGGCCCAGAGGCCAGACACATTTAGCAGTGTTTTCGGTGTTGTTGCTTGGGAATTGGGAAAAGGAGCTTGAGGAATTGGGGTGGGGACTTGGGGTGGGATCTTTGTCAGATGTGTTGTGGCCGGAGATTTGTGTAATATGCGCGAACACAGGTATGTCTGGATACCTTCGCAAGTACTAGCAGCAGCAGGAGGAGCAGGACTGGCGGCAGTGATAGCGGGTAGCGGAGCAGTAGCAGCAGAAGCAGCACCAGCAGCAGCAGCAGCAGCAGCAGCAGCAGCAGCAGCAGCAGCAGCACCAGCAGCAGCAGCAGCAGGCGCAGCAGCAGGCGCAGCAGCAGCAGTAGTAGTAGTAGTAGTAGTAGTAGTAGCAGTAGTAGTAGTAGCAGCAGTAGCAGCAGTAGCAGTAGTAGCAGTAGTAGCAGTAGTAGCAGTAGTAGCAGTAGTAGCAGTAGTAGCAGTAGTAGCAGTAGTAGCAGTAGTAGTAGTAGGAGTAGGAGTAGGAGTAGTAGTAGTAGTAGTAGTAGTAGTAGTAGTAGTAGTAGTAGTAGTAGTAGTAGTAGTCGTGGTGGTGGTGGTGGTGGTGGTGATGGTCGTAGTTGTGGTTGTTGTTATTCTTTTTCTTCTTCCTGTGGTGTCCGCCGCCCGGCAATATCTCAAGGGAAACTTTCCAAAGCACCTAAATACCTAAATCTCTGCCATCGGGATAAAGTCAGCTTCTGTCTAGTGTTTGTAGGGTTTGGTGGGATAAGTACCTTCAAGTCTATTTGGCAAGGCTTGGCGCTTCTGACGACCGAGAGGCCGGGTTTTCATTCATGGAAGCATACAGTTGCTTTTTGCACCGCATACATCAGTGCATGTGTATGTAATTTTAACGCTACGCCGCCCGCCTCGGCTGTGTAGCGGCAGGGCGAGGGGGCAGTCGAGGTTTTTAAATGCTAGGGCGGCCTGTCCAACCCCACCCTTACTGGTACAAGGGGGTGGGGGAGGGGGGGGAGGGGAGGGGAAGGGGGAGGGAGGGGGGGGGGGGGGGGGAAGGGGGGGGGGGAGGGGGGGGAGGGGGTGAAACACTGAATGTTACACATCCAGGTGCCTGTCTGTTTCACGTATCACTTGCATGTATCCATGCCTGTTGCTCAAGGTTCTAGTGCAGTGGACTACAGCTGTGCGCCTGTAGCAAAAGAGACACCTGAGTGCCTGTGTTCCTGTACGCCTAGCGAGGGGATACACGTCCAGGTTACATCTCAACGTGGTAGCGGAGCTCCCGGGAAACGGGAAGCTTCACACTTGTGGAGGTACCCGTTCGGTACTCTCTACACAGGTGGAGGCAACCGGAATACCCGGTGTGCTTCACTCAGGTGAAGGTGACCGGAGTCTCTCCGGCACACTTCACTCAGGTGAAGATAACCGGAAGAGGTTTCTCCCGGGGCTCGATCCAAGAACAGCGCAATGGCTAGCCACTCTGCGACTATCTTTGAGCATGAAGGAGGAGATGATGACTACCTCCTCCACGGAAATGAATCTTTCGCGACTAATCATCGTCATCTCAATGAATTACACCGTCTTTCAGCTTTCCAGCAGGTGACCACCAAAGTACCTCCATCTTATGATGGTAGAAGCAGTTGGTTTGCCTATGAAGATGCGATCGATGACTGGTGTGACATTACTGAGCTAGACAATGATAAGCGTGGACCAGCTTTGAGAAATCGGCTAGAAGGTGAAGCAGCAATCCACAAGAGACTTCTCGACAGAGATCGCCTGAAGGACCCGAACAACGGAGTGAAGTACTTCAAGAGTTTCCTGCGGCCGCTTTTCGTGAAGGGAGCAGCGAATGTTTTTCTCTATCGCTTCCAGCAGTTCATGAACATGCACCGTGGGAACGGAGACATGCTTCGTTGGATTACCAGGTTTCAACTCTCTGTTCAGAGAATGCAAGAAGCGTGGAACGATACCTATCTGCCGATCGAGGACCCGAACAATGCAGAGGTCAGAGCTTTCATAGTAGGACTTCCTCCAGAAGAACAAGAAAACCTTACGCCAGCTCAGGCAATGGAGAGAGCCAACGAACGGCTCAGAGAGCAGCATGCTCGGACCATTCCGATCACGCCCAACCTGGTCGCTTTGATCTTTGTGTCCCTGTCTGATCTGACACAGGATCAGCGTCAGGTGTTGACATCACTGATGGCGCATCGGAACCGAGTCCTGGCTGACTACAACACGGCCGAGCTTCGCGAAGTCTACCTGGAGATCTTCTGTACGACCAAGACTACCGTCGACAATCCACTCCTCGCTCCTTCCGGCCACGGTGGCCGCAAGACCTTCCTTGTGATCGATGAAGGATATTTGAACGATCATGAAGGCTACTGGGTCGAGGACGAGGAAGATGGCACCGAAGGTTTCCTCGAAGCGGATGAGGACGCCTTCTGGGTCTACGACGACGAGAACTATTCATGGTTCCAGCGGCGCTTCCAAGGCCGCAAGATGAGGCGCGGATTCAAGGGCCACCGTAAAGGCAAAGGAAAAGGTGGCAAAGGATCCAAAGGAAGGCGCTTCTTCAAAAGGAAGAAAGGCAGGTCACATCTTGCCGAAGAATCAGAAGCATGGCAAGCAGAAGGACAATGGCAAGATTACCAGTGGAGCGATCAGTCCTGGGATGACTGGTCCTGGTACGAGTCTGAGGAATCCTATGCAGCCAAAGGAAAAGGAAAGAAAGGAAAGAAGGGCAAAGGAAAGAGCAAGTTTGGCAAGGATGGAAAAGATGGAAAGTCCGGAAAAGACGGACAGAGCCAGCTTGCTGATGCTGCCCCGAGCGGCACCACAGCCGCCACAACCTTCTTCGTTGAACATCTCAACACTCCGAACTTTTCTTTCATGGCCACCGAAGAGAAGATCAATGAGATCGAGGAAGCCTTCATCTCTCAGCCCTTGACGCCGACCGCGATGGTGTTGGACCTGGGATGCACGAGAGCAATGGCTTCGAGAGTGGCCGCACAGGACCTCATGGAGTTCTGTGACAAGAACCAGAACTGTGGCATATGGTACACCATTGCTGAGACCACTTCTCAGTTCACCTTTGCCAATTCCGAGTCTACCAAATGCAACCAGAAGTTGGTCATTTGCATGTACGACCGGGACTTTGCAGTTCAATCCACAGAGTTCGACATTGTGGAACAAGGGCATGTTCCCATTCTCATGTCCTTACCTCAGATGCGCAATCTTCGTTTCCAGTTCGAGCTCCATCCGGAAAAGGCCTTGCTCAGCAGCCCTGTGCTGGGAATCAAGGATGTGAGGCTGAAGGTTGCACCCAGCTCACACTTGGTACTTGATCTTCTTGAACTCAGTCAGCTGATGTGGAATGTGCGTTTCAGCAAGCATAAGAAGTCGAGCTTCCTCACCTACTTCTCCCACTACGAGTACGGCTTCCATCAGAAGACCGAGGGATGCTGTTCTCATGAACAGGTACCTGACAATCTCGTGTTGGCGACTGATGATGAATGGGTGATCAACGAAGCCGACATGGAAATGATTCGCATCCACAAGAAGATGAGAAGAGTCAAGTACGAACCCAAGGCGGGTTATGTGCCAATTCCGTTGGAGTATCTGGACACCAAGCGCAAGACGATCATGGAGTTCTCCAAGGGAAAGAGCGTTACTCAAGAAGATGACTGGCGTTCTTCTGAGCTTTCTTCAACAAGAACTACTGACTCTTGGAAAGGCAAGACCATTTTCAAGATTCTGCCTGGTGGCATCGAGAGTAGAACCTCGGTGCCAGCCAAGTCCAAGGATCCAACCCGTGGAAAGGTAGGATCTCCAGAGGACATGGTTAGCGCAGGTAAGCCTGAAGACAGCTCGAAGAACACAGGAGCATCCGGAAGCTTTCCTCAGGGAAAGGCACCGGCAAAGAGAAGGATTCGAGCCAAGGGAAGCTTTCCACAGGGAAAGGCACCCGAGGAACCGGCTCCTCCTCCTCTTGCTCCTGAGGATGATCCGGATCTTCAAGAGTACGAACCTTCCGAACCGGGGGATGCAGATTTGCTTCCTCCGAGTCCTCCGAAGGCCCCAGAGCCACAGTCGCTAGAACCTAGGAGGATCGCGCTTCCGTTGCCAGGCCACGAGGTCTCAAGGGCTTCTCCGCAGTATCAGCGCATGTTGGAAAAGCTGAACAATGATGTTGAGCTTTACAAGTTGCATGTGAAGCATTACCACATGAGTCCTGCTCAGTTTCGACGCAGGACCAGCATGCTTGGTCTGCCAGGAGAGATCTATGACAAGTACGACCGCATTGTCAAAGGCTGTCGTGTTTGCAGCACCTCGGTGCCTACGCCTCCGCGAGCCAGAATCGCAGGGTTAAGAGCATCATCCTTCGGTGATCTCATTTTTGTTGATCATGAAGAAATCAAGTTCGGTACTAAAGCCTACTTGGCTTTGGTCATCATTGATGGTGCTTCAAATCTTCTGTGGGCTACGGCTCTTACAAGCCTGGAAGCGCCAGAGACTCTGGGAGCTTTTAGACAATGGACAGAGGAGAACAACTGCGTTCCTAAGGGAATCGTAGGAGATCAAGCATTTTTCACGCCACAGTTCATGTCTTACTACAAGTTCCATGGCATTACTCCGTATCCATGTGGACCACGGACTCCTTGGCCTAATCGAGCTGAGACCGCAGTGCGTCTTTTCAAGCGCACCTGGGCAATCATGGCCAAGGCCTTAGCTGATGAGGGTTATGCAGAGAAGGTGACTGTTCGTCAAGCAGTCAAGAAGGTGGCCTGGGCAAGAAATTGCCAGCTTACCGTCTCAGGCTATTCTCCTTTGGAGATAGCTACAGGAAGACGGCCACCAGACTTGTTTGATGTCGAGAACAGTTCTCCTGAACAGCTCTCTGCTGAACCTGCCGAGGAGGATCGAACCACTCTGGAACTCCAGAGGATTGCCATGCGGGCTCATCAAGAGGCTAGACAATCACTTGACCTTCGGAAGGACCTTGCACGGAGAGTCATGCCGTCTGATGGTCCTTACTCGAAGGGTGACCGCGTGTTTGTTTGGCATAAGGATGAGTCGAAGAAGAAGTCTGAAGGAACCTGGGTCAGAGGCATAGTTGTGTCACAGGAAGGTGCCATGGTGTTGGTTGAAGTTCATCGTGCCGTTCTTCGGGTTAATCAGTCGAAGGTCAGGCGTGATGGAGATCCGTGGCATGATGTGGCCATTCCTCTGAAGAAAGATGAGGTCCCGAGACGCTCTTCTCAGGAAGAGGCACTCGACCGCATCGGCGACGATATTCTTGATCGTGCCGGTTCTGGGTTCTGCTATGAGCATGAGATCTGTTACCACACTCTCACTTCAGGCAAGAGCGATTTCGTTGAGATCACACCTCGCCTCACCGGGCTTACTGCGTGCACAGTCCATTCTGGACTTGATGCGAGTGAACCTGTGTTGTTTGGTGAATGGAACGCCAAGTCTATCCAATCTTCGATTGAGGCCGCTTGGCGAGTGATCTTGAAGGCAGAGCCTAATCACATTTTTATTCATCCTGTCATCCCTGATGGTTGGACCAGGAAGGCCACCAATGCCTTCTGGCACTTTTGTGCCGAAGTCTGCCGTTGGCAAGATGACAAAGGTGATGGATACTTCGTGACCATCATGTATCCTTCTCATTGTGGGTTTTGGCTTTCGCAGAGTAGTCGCTCGCTGAAGTGGAGGAGAGGACTTTCATTCCACACTTTCAAGAACCGTGGTGTACTTCCTTCAGGGGGAGATGACCACGGTAAGCGTCAGCATGGTGAGCTTTCTTTTCTCACTAATCTGCCTGATGGATCATTTGGCCGTTTGGAGTCGTTGGAAGAAGGCTATGACTCTGCTAACGCACTTGATCCAAGGTTTGCTGTGCTGCTTTCGCAGTGTCTTGTGGGTGATGAACGATCAGATCTCCGACAATGTTACTTGTTCGAAGATATCTTTGAGGATTTTGATGATGGAACACTGTGTGCGTTGTGTTTGCGATCAGACCGCAATTCAGAGGCTTTACCGGTTCTTCCGTCAGAAGCAGAGTACTCATTACTCTCAAACAATGACAAAGGGAAGCTTCCGACACCTCTGAGGTTTGTTGCGCCGCAGCGGTTTGTTACATCGTCTTTGGTCCAGACTCTGTCATATGTTGACAGTCTCCTTCCAGGTACTGAGTTGGAAGTTCACACGACCACATCGTCTGACGCGGTCGCCTTGCGGCCAATGATTAAGAATGTGCGCGTGCTAACTCTGCCGTATCTGGAGTTTGAGTACTGTAACGTCTACAGGGGGACTCAAGGGAAAACACTCCCTTTGGTTCATCGTCATCCTGATGCTGTTGTCATTTTGTGGCAGAAGGGTGATATGAATCATGTGTTTTTCGTGACGATGGCACAGTTGCTTCCTTGCCTTAAGGATATGCAATCAACGCACTGGTCCATGATAGTGTTCTGGAATGAGTCACAGAACAACAATTCCAGACGCGGGCCTGATGTTGGCTTGGACTTCACGGACCAGCCAGCGCCGGCCCCGGTTGCACCGCAACCGCCAGCCACAGACGACGATGTGGACTATCCAGGATATGATGATCCACACGGTGATATGCCTGTGGACGATGAGGAAATGCCACTACAGCATCCAGAGCAGGATTTAGATGATAATCCTGTTGAGTTGCATGTCGGTGGTGACCCTCCGTCACAACCTCCTGGAGGCGGTACTCATGTACCGGTACCAGGGGGAGATGATGATTCCGACCTGGATCACGATCCGGACGGTGATGGACATCCGCCAGGAGGCGGTCCTCAGGGACCGGGACCTGGTTATGGTCCGTCACCGGAAGAGCCTCCTCTTCCGATGGAGTTTCACGAGGAGTCGCCTCCTCCTGGAGGTCCTCCCGATTCTCCTGGGGCTCCGCCTCAGTTTGCGAACCCGGATCAGGTTCTTAGTCCACCGATGCCGTGGCCGGCACCACCTTCACCTATTGTTCCTGTTCCAATTCCGCCGCATCCTCACTTTCCGGTGCCACAGAGTATGCGACCGCCGTCGCCTCGCAATGTGTCTCAGACACGTGCCAGAGGCACACATCCTGAAGATGTGTCTAAGGCCAAGTCACGTACTGTTGTGGGACCTCCGGTTGTGTTGTTGCCTGGGCAGTCTGCGGGAAAGAAGGATCCCGATCCGTCGGGTGACTTTCCAGGTTTTCACGAGCCTGCTTCCTCTTCTTCTGATCCGGCTCCTGTTCCTGGTTTGCCGGTGACTGAGGGGGAATTTCCTATCCAGCAAACCCCACTCCCGGAACCCACCCCGGAACCGCCGGTGCCGGAAGCTGGTGAGGATACTGATTCGGATGCCACGGTTGACTATCGTGATGAAAGCTTGCTTGCTTTGGCTGTTGGAGACGACGACGTTTTGATTCGCCTTCCGTCGGACTTCAAGGTTCCGTCCTTTGTTCCGTTGGATGGTGATGGTTTTGCGTCGTGGTTGACTAAACAAGATAAAATCAAGGCAGGTACCCTCACGCCGGAGATGCAGCGCAAGTATGCCGCCGAAATTCGGAAGGCTAAACTTGAGGAGTTCAAGAGTTACTTGGACAATGATGCAATTCGGCTGACGGACCGTCGCAAGCTTAAAAACGATGTCAATTTTCTTACCGGACGTTGGGTCCTTACTGTGAAGGTTGACAAGAACGGTTACTTTTCCAAGTTCAAAGCCCGATGGGTTTGTCGTGGGTTTCAGGACAAGTTTGCCTGGGATCAACAAACGGACAGCCCTACGGCTACTCGGTATGGTTTCCGTTTGGTTGCGCAGTGCGCTGCCAATCACTATTGGGATCTTTTTCATTTGGATCTTAAGACCGCTTTCCTTCAGGGGGAACACTACAATCTGTCATCTCGCATGGTTGTGGTTCAGTTGCCTCCTGACATCGGTTTGCCTACCTGGATGGTTGGCCTTTGTCTCAGACCAGTCTATGGTCTGAACGATGCACCGAGAAGATGGTGGAATCGTTTGGACAAATTCCTCAGGTCTGTAGGCATGGAACCGACCAGAGCTGACCGATGCACTTATGTCGCATACGACGGCATAGAAGGCAAGAAGGGCAAGAGCCACCTTGCGGCAGGAAGCTCCTCTCAGGAGGAGGAACCTGAAGCAGGAAGCACCTCTCTTGAGGTGGAACCTGCCTACCTCAAGGAGGTTGCCCTTCATGCCATGACATGCTACGCATACGATGAAGGAAACCGTTCTTCCTCCGACCGTGCGGAGGAGAGATCCTATCTTTCATGTCCCGATATCGCTCAGTGCTTTAACACCGATACCAAGAAGATGGTTGACTATGCTTGGAGGCCTGTGACTGATGATAAGCTTCTCGGATTCTTGGGCAGTGTTGCTTGTAAGAAAAGAGGTTGGTTCCCTTATGAGAACGGGCATGCTCTCGTTTCTCACAGGGCCAAGGCTCTCCGTACTCCTGCACCTGTCTATCAGGTCAAGGACTACCCTTATCGAGTTTCCATGATCCTCCGTAAAGGAACATGGTGGATTGTCGAAAGGGCCCATGACCTGAGGTTGGACAAGGGCGATAAGACCTGCTTCCTTGAAGAAGAAGCTGAGGTCCTAGTCTCCTTGTTCCTTCCAGAGAAGGCTTCATACAAGGTCGAGAGCTTATCAGAGCTCTCCCCCGAGTTGGTTGATCAGCTTCTTGAACACTTTGTTGACCCTGTGCATGGAAGTCCCAGCAAAGGTCGCAGGACAGTTGGAGTGATGAGTCTTCATGTTGATGATCTCATCATAAGTGGAACCCCTGAGTTCCTCACTTGGTTCCTAAAGAAGATCAAGGAACACTTCACTGTCGGCCATGAGGACAAGAATGACCTTACGTTCACGGGACAGCGTGTTCGTTGGGTTCTTGATGCACAAGGGAAGAAGAAGTATATCTCGATCGATCAAAAGCTGTGTGTTTCAGAGCTTGAGGAGATTGTCATACCAAAGCATCTTAAGGATGCAGATGCGTGTGATAAATCTCTTCACACTTCCTATCGCTCTTTGCTTGGTAGCATCAACTGGCTTCAGTCGAGGACGCAATTTCAGGCATGTTACCAGTTCTCTCGTCTGGCATCAGCATCCGCTGCTCCGACTATTGGTCACTGCAAGGAGTTGAACAAGTTGTGTCGACAGATACGCAGTGAGGAAGTTGAGTTGCGGGTGTGGCCAGTGAAGAGATCACCGAGGATTCTTGGAATTCCTGACGCAGCTTTCCGTAACAACAGCGACAAGTCCTCACAGAGGGCGATGACTATCTTCATCGCAGATGAAAGGGTCAAGAATCGAAGAGACACCCGAGGCTCATTGGTCTTCTTCGAATCAACCAAGATTAAGAGAACGACCAAGCAGCAAAGCGCAGGGGTAGGCTCTTCTCAGGAAGAGGGAACCTCAGCGTCTGCTTCCGCATCTGCTTCCGGAGGCCCTCCACAGGGAGGGGTACCGGGTAGCAGCTCGGATCCAATGCCTTCGAAGCCAGCTCCCAAGAAGCGGCCAAAGACATCTCAGGATGCAGGCCAAGCGTCACCGGGAAGCTTCTCTCAGGAGAAGGTACCCACATTGGACGCGGCAGCTCTCCAGAAGCTTATTCGTGACAATGAGCTTAAGGCAGAGCGGGAGCGGCAAGCCACAGCCTCCGAAGGAGACACCAAGTATGCGTATCAGTCTGGGGACACCGTCCACGGCAAGATTGATGCGCATAAGTCCCAGCAGCAGGAGGAGCTCAACGAGGTTCTCCGCAAGGCCAGGACGAATCCATGGCATCTCTTCGCGCACGGCAAGTTGCACATGGTGGACTCCTCTGGCCAGCCGATGCTTAGCACCTATGGCGATGCCCTCGTTCAGGTCACCCCCTGGCACACTTTGACTACTTCTATGAGAGAGTCTTTGGGTGGTGAATACGATTGGGCATCGTGGTTGCAGCATCCTCTTTCGGGGTACTCCCTGCACTTCTTCCTCAAGGCCTTCGAGATGGGGAAGTTGCAGGGGAACTACCTCGTGGAGCTGGACAAGAAACCGAAGGTTTACTCCAACGGTTACACGTCACCCTGGATGAACTTTAAGCGTCATCCTGGCGGTCTTGCCCAGATGCTGGACGATGTCTCCGTTGCCGCGTCGAACGAATTCAGGCCAAACTTGGGTAACATTGGATTCGATCGCCCTCGGGACAATGACTCTCGTGCAAAGATGCCAAGGACAGAGGATCCCGACTACTCTCGCAAGCTCGCCGCACACAAGGCTTTCCTCAGGGAAAGGTATGTGTATGAAGAGGTTGGCTATGTGCGAGAGGATTTCCAGATGCTCGTCCGCGTCATCAATGAGGCTTATGGAGTGGACTTCTTCTCCTACATCCAGCGCCACGCCGGTGATCTGGAGGTTCGCCGTAAATACACGGTGCGAACCCCTGAGGGCTATTGTCTCTATGACAGTACCCTGAAGCAGCCGTTCAACGGCAGCTACCTCCTGGCGGTTCTGGAGAAAGTCTTCGCTGAGTCTGACCAGCGCGATTTCAAGTCGGCTTTCGCCCGCGAGGCAAAAGCTGATTTAGTGGCGTACGAAGACTTGAAGGCGAAGAAGGAGTCTGAGCTGAATGAGCTCCTCACCCGACCATATGACGACATTATGATTGAGGAGTTCATCGAGCGACTCCCATGTCCACAGATCGAGGAGATCGAAGAGCCTCCCGTGGCTACTCAGATGGATACCTCCGAACCGTCGTCTGGATCCACGGACTTGCCACAGGGCAAGAAGGTTGATCCGGTTAAGACCGAGCCGACCGATGTGCCAATGGAGACTGATGCTCCAGGAAGCTCTCCACAGGGAGAGGTACCTGGGGCTACTGTCGAGTCAATGGAGACCGAAGCCACGGAAAGCTCTCCACAGGGAGAGGCATCCGAGGTGAAGGTCGAACCTGATGTGCACATGGGTCAGGAAGGAGGTAAGTCCGAGAACATTGAAATGGCTGAGGAAGGCTCACCACAGGGTGAGGAATCCATGCCAGACATTTCTCCCGAGAAGGATGATGAAAGTGAACTTCACGATCAAGGCATCTGGGGGAAATGCAAGACTGTTCCGGATCCTGAGTACTACCAGGCCGCGAAGGATGCAGAGGACCAGAATGAGAACGCGTTCGACAAAATGGGCAAGGCAAAGGAAAAGATCGAGCTCGTTGATCTCGAAGAGTTCAAACATTTCCTTAATCAGCTCACCGAAATCGAACGACAAAGCCCTATGCGGATGCTCTGCAAGCAGCTGCATGGATATGGCTATTCAGGCTTGTATCATACAGGACTTCGTGATCCTGATTACGAGCCCGTTCTCGCCTACAAGGTGCAGCATATGAGTTGGAGGGTAAATGTTCCGAACCACAAGGGACAGAAATACTCTCTCTCTATGGTGGATCTATTCGACCAACTCAACAAGATGGATCCCATCTATGAGCGTCGTCCCGACAAAAAGGACGTTGTTTTTCGTTCTGGGGACGTTCGTAGCACCTTGGACGACAAGCTCATGGGCAAGGCCTCTGACATCCGAGAATCAGCACTGGATGTTATGGAAGCACTTCTTGATAAGCTGAAGTCCCTGGATGCAAGCGGCAATCCGGCAACTCGAGAAGAACTTTTGAATGCTATGCTTCACTACTTCTTGAGCACCGGAGTCGATGAAGAGGAGATCGGGGACCTCTCTCTTGAGAAGACGCCGAATCCTTATATTCATCGTTTTGGTCTGGCAGAGGACTTCAATGTCCCTATCTTCACCAGCAAGACCAAGTATGCCGCGCTCATCCTCAATCTCGGCAACATGAGCAGGGGAAGAAAGCGTTCCGCTCCTAGCTCCGTTGCTAATCACATTGACTGGGACGATGCTACACCATCTAAAGGAGCCTTGATAAAATCGATTGCACAGTCGAAGACGCATTTGTTCAAGGACCTGATGGTGGGAAGTCGTACAAATGGTGTCGGATCTTCGGTCACCCGTCTTGCCGGCTCCACTCTCAGTGGATATGCCCACGAGTCCCTTCCAATAACCTATATGGTCGCGGAAATCGTGTATGGCATGACGTTACCGACCGGTCTCCAGGGCAGTCGTGGTGATGTTCCAGATGAGACACTGACCAAGGTCTTGGAGCGAGCTGGATCCGACCGGCTAAGAGTTTGTGTCTTCCACCTCCACAACGACGCGGCGGCAGACAAGGTGGCGTTGGCTCATGAAGTGTTGGGCAACATGTTCATCGACTGCTTGCACTACCAAGTCGACCTCATCGGTGGCGACGCCAACATGGCCCTCTACCGGGCCACCGGCCGAAAGCAGGAGTCGATGGATATTCGTGGCGGGATGTACCAAAGCCTTCTCGATTACTTCTTGGAGGCATGGTCAGAAAGCCCAAAGTGCCCACACTTCTGTTCGCCTCGTGCGAGACATGTGTCTGTCGGACGATCAATGGGCGGAGTTTCCGTCTTCAAAGACTGAGTTCGACATCCATGTCTCTGAGTGGCTGTTAAACTCCACCAGCGCCGCGTACCTTCTCAACGATCGGGACTATGACGCTCACACTCCGCTCCTCATCGAGGTTCACGCGAACCAGTACTCTGGAGGCAGGATGAGAGCGCTCAACCGCAATCCCGACACCGTGAAGGAAGCCGCGGACAGAAGAAAAGAGAGACAGAAGCTGAATAAGGCGCGTGGTTCTGGTTCTACTGGTCCTGCAGCCGCACCACAGGGAGCAAGCTCTTCTCAGGGAGAGGCAGCTTCTGGTGCTAAAGCTTCTGGTTCTCAACGTCCTCAAGAACCCGCACAACCTCCTGGTGGCAAAGAAGACGGCAAAGGAGGCAAGTCCTCCAAAGGAAAAGGCAAGGACGCCGACAAGGGCAAGTCCAAGGGGAAGACCAAGGACAAGTCCAAGGGCAAGTCCAAGGGCAAAAACTGACTAGGTTCAGATGAGGGCGAGGACACAGACGTTGACGTTCCTGACGAAGACGTTGGTCCTGGCCCAGCATCCTTTGGTGATAGACCGTGGTTCCCATTTCGCCTGCAGCTTTTTCACTGGCATTTGAGAGATGGTACTACCCTCACCACCATTTGCCTCATCCTGATGACAGTCCTCGTACTCGTCGTAGGGTGGAGCAGTACAACCAGAGGGTGATGAACCAAGGTCCGATGGAAGAAGTGGAGTGAGTGTTTCACGGAATGCTTCTTTCATAAGAAGGTATCCAGTTTGAGCATTCGCCATTTCATAGGAAGATGCTTTTCTCATGAAGAGGTACTTCCTGAAAGACCTTGTCAGAAAGAAGATACTTATCTCAGGATAAGATACTTCTCATGCCCTTATATATTTGCCGTGTCGCAAGATGTCATGCTGACATCAAGTGGAGCTAAGCTCTACAATCTTTTATGTGACAGTAAGCTTTCCGCCTGGAGAGGAAACTGAACACAAGTGGGCAACTTTCAAGCAAAAGTTTTCAGTTGAAGATCCGTTTGCGTTTTCGTGCGTGTTCTGCTCTTTTCATTGAAGCTGTCTTCAGGTGATAGATGTATAGATTCTCTTCAAGTCGCAGATGTAGCTCAATACTCCGCTAATTCGACCGAGAGCAATAACAGGCTAGTTGAATGCCGACTCCACGGCCATGAAGCTCTACGTGTTTTAAATTTGTGCCTGGTTGAAACACTGAATGTTACACATCCAGGTGCCTGTCTGTTTCACGTATCACTTGCATGTATCCATGCCTGTTGCTCAAGGTTCTAGTGCAGTGGACTACAGCTGTGCGCCTGTAGCAAAAGAGACACCTGAGTGCCTGTGTTCCTGTACGCCTAGCGAGGGGATACACGTCCAGGTTACATCTCAGGGGGGTGGGGGGGGGGGGGGAGGGGGGGGAGGGGGTGGAGGACCAACAAACCAGGTAAAATGAGGGGGCAGGAGGGGGGGGGGAAGGCCTGGGAGGGGGGGGGGGATGCCGACAAATCAGGTAAAATGAGGGGAAGCCGGGCAAGGGGGTGGCAAACGAACGCAAAAAACGGGTGTCCCCAAAGTGGAGGGTACCTGAGCTAACCCCCAAGGCCTGTGGCCTCGGCGGATATATGTATATGTATATGTATATATATATATATATATATGCATATGGTACAACCCCCCCCAAGTTATCCACCCTTTTTTGCTCTGAGTGTTGCGTGTCTGAGTCCTGTGTGTCTGAGTCCTGCATGTCTGAGTCCGGTGTGTCCTTCCCCTTCCGATTGCAGACGAAGTAATCTCTTTTGCTGTTGCCCAAGCTCTAGTTCCTGCTTCCAGCGGAAGATTCAAAGCAGAAAAGCAGAGGAGCAGTAGCTCGGCATGGGCGCCCGCGGCAAGCCATCCTCGTTGGTATTGATCCGATTGCCCTGCGTGACCACACGCAAGAGGGCACCAGGCCCAGGGGCTCTCAAGAAGGTGCATTGGACGAAGATTGCCAAGACCTGGCTCAAGGGCCGCAAGATCATACTCCACACCGATGGCGCTCGGAGCTACAAGGCCAAGGTGGCAGGAGTCCTCCATGACTCCTTGGTCCATCGAAACATACGTGTTTGGAAAGGTGTGAAATGGCTTTGGCAGCCTCCAACCTTTGTGCGCATCGCAAAGCACACGCGCCCTGATGGTCGCAGGCTTGCTGTGAAAGCGGGAACGCAGGTGGTGGATCGCGCATGGCGATTCATCAAAGACCGTCTCAAGATCAACCAGAACGTGCAATGCAACTCCACCCTCCTGCAGGCAAAGATCCGTTCCCCTCAATTTGAGTACAGGCAGAGAGGCAAGGATGCTTGGACCAGCACCGGGGAGCTCTTCACATGGTACATGAGCAACATCGCAGAGAAGTTCTGAGATACACAGTCACCAGGACCAATCCAGCATGAGTAGTTCGCAGGCTGACGACACAATTTTGCACGGGATTACACGCTCGGCTGCATACAGCACAAAACCCGGATGCTCAATGCACTCTCTACTTTCTCTTGGTCTGCTGCAGATCAAACTCAGCGAAGCCACATCCTTGCCGATGTAGCCTAGAGGACGGACAGATCATAAGGCCTGAGGATATACCACCGTCTGTGTTTGATCTCTTGCAAAAGAAGTCGGCCTGGGCTACAACTTCGTATCCTCTGTGTAGTGGTGATACAACCTGGTATGATGAAGTCTGCAGCCTTGCATGTTGCACGCAATGGCGAAACTGCGAATGACCCATTGCTACAGCTGTATCTTATCTACCGGTCATTGCTGGTCGGGGAGGACCCCGCGCAGAACGGGCGGGTGCGAGAGCAGGCATGGCCATGCTCCGCACCGTGGCCCGTGAAAGGATCAACGCAATGCTGCGTGTTCCCTGCGTAGAACGGGCGGGTGCGAGAGCAGGCATGGCCATGTTCCACACCGCGGCTCGTGAAAGGATCGACCCAAGGCTGCGCGTGGGAGGACCCCACGTAGAACGGGCGGGTGCGAGAGCAGGCATGGCCATGCTCAGCACCGTCACCTGCCAAACGGACCATTCGGTTCATCCCTCCCCAAACGGGTGGATAACCCGGGGGGGGGGGGGGGTAGCTATACATAAACACCTGTCTAAATATGTTTATGTATATATGAATATATAATATACATATGTCGTTGTATGTTTATATATGCACACACACACACACACACACCTCCCTCGCTCCCTCGCTCGCTCGCTCGCTCGCTCGCTCTCTCTCTCTCTCTCTCTCTCTCTGTCTCTCTCTCTCTCCCCCGCTGTTTCGCGCAGAATACTCATGTTCACTTGTCTCTTTGTTGTACCTCTTTTGTGCGGAGTGAAAAGCTTTAGTAGGTTTAAAGCGCGGCATGAGGCAGTCCCAATCTGACTTCTGTCTCACACAGTGGCCAGTGTGTTGTTGTCGTGTTTGTTCTTCCGAGTCCCAATGTTGATAATGTTGATACATTCATTATGCTTTTGTGGGCGATGCTCAATGTGGTGATGATGCTGATGATGATGCTAGTGATAAATGTGATAGTGATGACGTTGTGAGTGATGTTGGCAATGAGGAGGGTGATACAAAGCGGGCTTCTTGAGATTATGGCGGTGTTGATGGCGTCGTTGGTGTTATTGCCGTCTGTCGCTTATGGTGATGATGATGGTGAAGTTGGCGAGTTCCTCTTTAGACATTGCTGTTCTCATCATGCCATGGCCATGACGGGTAGTCTAGGATTCCAAAATTATCATTGTTTGTATTTCTGCCGACGCTATTATTGCTTGTTTACCTGTGGTGCGATTATGACTAGTGCGACTGATCCGACTGCAAAGGCGTTCGTGGCTCTTCGCGATGATACCGTCCTGAATACTGGTATTAAATTGAAGCTTATTGCGACTGCCCTCGTGAGTATTACCACTGCACCTATGGGGTGACGTGCTCCCTTGCTACTTGCATTCTTGTTGCGATTCATGCTTCCTTTCCTACGGCTGCAGTCGTTTGGCCTCTAGATGCTGTCTTGTTGCAGTTGTTGCATAGTGTTTGCTAACACATACCTGCGATGCTTTAAACATGACGGCATTGAACTTACGTTTTTTGCTGTGGTGATAACTCTGGTTTGTTCTGCGAGCCACTTGCTACGAGTAGTGCCAAGATGATGCCAATGCTCGGTTCCATGCTTCTCACCATGCCATCATTGTGATGGTTGCCAGAAACAGCTCTGACCCTTGTCCCCACAGCACTGGAAATCAGTATCATCGGATGAAAAGTCTTGCAGGTTTGAATGTTGCAGTGTTTTGGGGGTGTCTTTCATGCCAAGCAGCGACACAGAGTTCCGGTCTTGACACTTCAACAGATTGACATCCAAGACTGCGATGGTTTAGGCTTCACGAGGCCTTGTGTTTTCTCGCTGAGAGTTGAGGCTTCGGTACTTTGGAGAGTTGCAAAATACTCAAAGGACCATGAGTATTAGTAACTAGGGCGATTACTAGGGTAACCATACTTATAGTTACTTGTAGCCCCAATTAAGGTACTTATAACCATGCTTACTAAGTCCCATGATCCCCATTCTAGCACCCTTATAGACCCTTTTAAGGACCCTATTATAGAACAAGTGCAGGACATGCTCCAGAAGATCATCACCCTTGGAGACGATCGAAACGTCCGGGAGGTCTTCGTGAATGGTCGGAGTGTGCACAAGCTAGACACCCCGCCAGCTGCCCAAAGGGGCGGCTATGCGTAGGATCTATGGGGCTTCGTTTGGGTGTGGATTCCAAAGTCGTGTCCCCTTTTAGGCAAAGCTCCCGTTAAGATAGGTGTCTCGAAAGGGACTCACCCACCCAAATACAGAGCAACCTTCACGTGCCCTCGCCATCCTATGAAGACCGTCCAAGAAGTGTTATAATTAAGACCCGTCAACACAATATTAAGTGAAGACTTCACAAAACAGTGGTAAAACCTGTTGCCCTGAACCCTAAACACCCCTAACAGACCCTGCTTCCCGCAAGCCTTACTAAACCCTAACAGAAAGCCCAAAGTCCTACAAGCCCTGAGCCCTAAACCCAAAGCCCTAAAATTTTGAGATCCAAACCTAAACCCTAAGCCCTAAACCCCAAACTCAAGTTAAAACCCTCTAAAGATAAAGTTTGACATGTAAATCTAGACCCTACACACCAAATCGGAATGTAAGCTTATCCCCTATAAAGGTTTAGATTGACATGTAAATCTAAACCCTACACATGATTTTAGACCCTAGAAAGGTTTGCTCGGAAGCTCCCAAGATTTCGACAGGCCCGAAACAGGGTCGGCTCCAAAACAAAGGCCCCGGGTGGCGCCGGACGTCCATGCTGTCCGAGCTTAGGATTTAGGGGTCTATGGGTTTAGACTTAGTAAGGGTTCTTACAGGGCTCCTTAAAGGGATCTGTAGGGTTCCTTAAAGGGATCTATGGGGGTTTAGGGTTCAGGGTCTACTTGGAGGGGCAGGGGACTTAGTAAGTAGGGTTATAAGTAGGGTTATAGTTGGGGTAACTCCATTTAGGGTACTTATGAGTCTACTTCTAAATATACTTACTAAGTCCCCTGCCCCTCCAAGTAGGGTCTAGAGTTTAGGGTTAGGGTCTAGGGCTTAGGGTTCAGGGTGTCTGAAATTACTATGGGGGTCAGTATTAGGATTGGTACTACTGTTCTTCTCTTGCTTCGTAGTCTCATCACAACTATTTTGTTCTGATTATTCTGATTTGATTGTAATTGTTGCTAGTACTGCTACATAGCAGCAAATGTCCTAAGACCCTCTTCTGAGAATCCAGGCCCTCTATTATTATGTTGCCATACCTCTAGGGTTTTTGTGACAGGTCTTGGGCTGAGGGTTCAGGGTGTATGTTTAGTGGTTTAGTGAGTGGCTTTCACGGTTTATGGTTTCAAGTTTAGCATTGGGCTCACGTTTTTTTGAGTTTAGCGGTTTAGCGGTTTGTGCTTGGCTTTGCGTTCCAATCAATCGCCTAAGTGGCATGTCGCCCTAGGAACAGACGTGTAGGATTGGAGTTGCGGTTGGCATCCAAGCTGATGTTGTTGTTGTTGTGGTGGTGGTGCTGGTGGCGCTTGTGGTTGAGGTTGTTGTTGTTATTGTTGTTGTTGTTGCTGCTGCTAATACTGCTGTTGTTGTTGTTGCTGTTGTTGTTTGCTGGGCTCGACTCAAGTGACACGCACTCAAAGCCAATGACGAGATGGACATCCTGCGCCACCACCTCGGGCCGATGTTTCGAGAAGTGGGGGTTGCTCCAACCATTTCGACAGACGAATGATTAGTAACAGCAGCAGCAGCAAGAAGAAGAAGAAGAATAAGAAGAAGAAGAAGAAGAAGTACGGTTGATGATATAAATCCTGCATTACCCATAATAAGGAATATACCATAATTCCAATAGTTTAGGGTCCTTAAGGTAATGCAGGACTTATATCATCAACCGTAGCAGTATCATCATGACCAAGAGCTTCGAGCAGCAGCACTAGAGATCCGTGTTCGTGGTAGTCAAAGACTCGTAGACGTAGTCGGTAGTCTGTGAATCATGAGCAGCAGCAGTAGCGGGAAAACTTAAGACTTAAGACCCATGGACAGAAATACTCATATCGATAATGACGATGATGGTGATGACGGAACAACCCTTCGCCACTCTTGCAACCCCTACTCCGAGGCTCTAGAGACCCTTTATTGAAAGCCTTGTAAGCGGCTCAGAGATTAGAGCAACCCCATGTGCTACTCCAGACTCCGGGGCACAGTTGCTTGGCTGCGCCGGTGAACTTACGGGGCTGCTGTGTTGAGACTTCTGCCGCTCCTTTGGGGGCGGTTAGAGTTTAGGATTTATTAGGGACCCCAAAAAGCACATAAAGCATAAGCATTTTATAGGGACATCCCTTCCTTATTGGGCTTCATTATAGGGGGGTTTATATGGGATCTTCTTTGGGGCCGTAATTTAGGGTTTGGGGGCAAATGCTTGGTCTTTGGGATGCGAGTTTAGCCCTACCCTGCATCCCATTGTCCAAGCTCTTTTTGTCCGGCCACTTCGTTTGATGAATTTCCCAGATACGAGGCTGAACCCGGAAATGCCAAATACCCCTAACTAGGGAGTGTCTGCTTATTGGGATTTCGCTATATTCCTGACTGAAGGGGTATTGAGCTTTCTGTGAATTAATTTCGACGATGCGAGCAGATCAACTCTAGACGGCTGCAAGAGCGACCCAAGCCAGTCTATTCCTGCATGTTCGCAGTTCAGGTTTAGGGTTTCGGACTACAGAGAGGCAATGCTGTGGCCCAACGACGATTTGAGTGTTCATTTTTCGGTGCCGTTCCATGGCATACGACCCATACGTCCCCAAACTCAGTAGGGCAATAGGACGGATCTTGCGCAGTGGGCTTGTCTCCCTGTCCTACAACCCCTTTACCCCTGAACCCTAAAGTCATCGCAGCATTCCGACTAAGCCCAAGCACTGAGCACGGAGCACCCTGAACCGTAAACCCTAAACCCTGAATCCATGCCTCACGCCAGATGAGACTCAGTGGGAGGGTTGGGTCTAACATGTGTAAAAAAAATACCCTGAATCCTAAACCCTAAACCCTAAACCCTAAACCCTAAATCCCGAATCCCAGACCGATGGATCCCGAAGTCAACTGGAGCCTCGAACTCGAAGCCTTGAAAGAGCCTCCCCCAGTCATTCCTACACCCCTAGGGCCCGAAGCGCTTAGGGTTTAGGGTTTGGGGTCTAAACCGGATAAAATTTATCCTAAAGTCCATAGCCCCAGAGTCCGATCCCCAAAGCCCGAAAACCCTCAACCTGCAAACCCAAAACAAGCCCTTAAAACCCTCAACCATCCTCGACCCTGAGCCCTAAACCCTAGGCCATAGCCCCTAAACCCGAAACCCGAAGCCATAATCCCTAAACTCTAAACCCTAAACCTAAGCTCAAAGCCGTAACCGATGGGGTGTCGCCGGGCTCTGCGATTGCCATGCTCTCCGACCTCCCACAGGAGGCGATTCACGGGTCAAGCCTTCCCACAGGCTAGTAGTAGAGTAGGTGACCTTTAACCTTTTTTGGGTAGTATCGTCACTATATAACCCAAAAGGTTATTTTAACCTTTAGGTCCCTCTGATACCCGACAAGTAGGACAGACTCCAAATGTATCCCTTAAAATAGGGGTTTAGGGTGTTAAGGGTCCCATAAATAAGCATTTAGGGTTTACCTGTAGCCGAAAAGACCTACCCTTCAGGGCTCCTTAGTATGGCTTTACCCTTCAGGGCTCCTTAGTATGGCTTCTATATATAGTACCTTAAAGCGGTAGGTCTTTTCGGCTACGGGTAGGGTTCGGCTATGCCGGGGAGTTTAGGGTTTGGAGTTCACGATGAAATACACTCTCCAAGAAGGGCAGTTTAAGCTTGAAGTAGCCCCTAAGTATAACCTAGCGCCAGGAGGTCCAACCATCCAATTCCACGAGCTAGTGCCAGTTGCTGAAGTTGGCTAAGGACTGCTAGAAGGGTACCGGAGGGGTCGATGTGAGGCTTACTACAACTCTTTCATAGTTGCTATACAGGCTCTATGAGGGTATTATATGGGTAGTTCTCAATGGGGTCCTTTTTGTAAGAGTGCCGTACTATCTATGACCCAAAAAGGGACCCTAATTTACCCAAGGCCAGAACTCTGTTTCGCCCGAAGCCCGGGATGCCCCGCAGACTACACTTAAAGGATCATGGGACTTAGTAACTAGGGTTATTATTATTCTTTTCTTTTTAGAAAAAGAAAGGGCTATTATGAAGGTAACTATACTTATAATTACTTATAACCCCACTTAAGGTACTTATAACCATACTTACTAAGTCCCATGATCCTCCAAGTAGAGTTCCGGGAAGGCACAGTGCATGGCATTCTTTCAGGGTTTGGGGTCTACTTATACCCAGGCCTTCCAACTCCTTGAAGAAGGAGTATGCCTTCATCCGTATTAGGGTTCCTACTATTACTTAAGGTATTTGAAATGAAGGATTTTGTAAGGCCTCGGTACTTCACTGAACCCTAAACCCTAAACCCTCACTATCCCGTATCATTCCATGTCCCGACAATCGGCGCGCGTCGAAGCGCCAGGTTCTCTCCGGAACGCCGAGGGTGTAGGATCCTCCAGAGGCTTCCGAGGCCTCAAAAGGTGGGATGAAGGTAGGTACGGTTGATGATATAAATCCTGCATTACCCATAATAAGGAATATACCATAATTCCCATAGCTTCGGGTCCTTAAGGTAATGCAGGATTTATATCATCAACAGTAGGATTAAGGATCCCTTATATAAGGACTCTTATTTGGGAATATCCCACCTACCTTCATCCCACCTTCTGAGGCCTCCGAAGGCTCGGGGTTTGGGGTTTTAGAGTTTAGGGTTTAGGGTTTAGCGTTTAGGGTTTAGGTGTTAGCATTTAGGGTTTAGCGTTTAGGGTTTAGGTGTTAGCATTTAGGGTCTAGGGTTTTAGAGTTTAGGTATTAGCGTTTAGGGTTTTAGGTTTTAGAGTTTAGGGTTTAGGGCTCAGGGCCTGTGCGAACCCTGATTCTCGAATCCTGAGCCTCGACATGATCCCTGCAGAGTCCTCAGAATTCTTACTTAAAGTACCCAAAGCCAACCTCACTGGGATGATGCTTCACCCTGCACCTCTAATTACAGTACCCTTAAAGATCCCGTATAGTAGCCCTTATAGAACCGTTTCAAGGAACCCTCATCCATTAAGGCCCCCTATATCATAGAACCTACTATAGATCCCTTATAGAGCCCTTTAAGGATCCCTTTAAGGCCCCCAACCCCTCAGCTGAAGGCGCTGCACCGAGTCACGGCCGGGCTTCGCGCTGCAGAGCTCGCTGCAGCTGCTGCGGCAGCCAGCCGCTCGCTGCGCAAGGCGGGGCGCCCTTACTAGAACCCCGATAGATCCCTTACGGAATCTATGTAAGGGTTGTATAAGAGGGTTCTCTTTAAGGGATCTTTCAGGGTTCTATAAATAGGGCTCTGTTCTTTAGGGGAAGAAGGTTTGGGGACTTTATAGTTTGGAGTCTAGGCACCAGAGCTGATCTTGTGGATTCAAGCGGTATCTAGAAGAGACAAGAAATCAATGCCATTTCCAGGACTTGTGTTGGGACTTGTGTTGAGGTAAGGGGCGGTACTGCCGGCGTTGAGTGCAAGTGTAGACCACTGTGCGCACCCTGAGAAGTCCATTTGGGGGTCTGTTGGGGTCGGATAGCGTCGAGATCGTCATACTGTTTCCTAGAAGTGGTCAGTATCATCGTCGTCGATAATAATAGTGATGGTATGCTGGTCGTGGTGGCAGCGGCAGTATGCAAGGAGCATAATTGAGACGGCAGCGGTGGTGGTAGAGACCGCGAAAGACCTAAACCCTACCGGTAGGTGTTCGGAGGGGTGGGGTGGGGAATCCTCGTCGCCTGGCAGAGGAAGACAGTATGAGCTTACACGGTTACAGAAAGGGATTGCATTTTTCGGGGGTTGCTATAACAAGGGTTGCCAAGAAGTCTATTTTTAAGGCCACTACAGGGGTTGCTATCAAGGCTCCTAGAAGCGTAGTTTTCACTGGTATTAACAAGGATTCCTTATGCGCTCCGTTGCAGGTCTGTCGCTGCCCTGAGCACCTGGGATGCAAGCAGGGGCCTGATATGAGTCTTCAAGCTCGCGGATACTCATGGCTTTGGCATGCTGACCCCGAAATACCACATGGGTAGTTGTCAAAATTATGGTCCCTTTTTGGGTACCCTAAACATTAGGTGCCGTATTATAATAAGGACCCCAAAAAGGGACCATATTTTTGACAACCACCCACATTCCGACACCCGCAAGCCGAATCCGAAGTTAAATTCAGAGCCCCTGCAGTTGGAAACAGGAGGCAACCCTACGCAACACTGGACCTTGCCAGAACCTCCCTGGCTACAGCCTGGAGGAGCATCATGGGATTCAGCAGTTTCTGGTGCTGAAGCCTCAGGAAATCATCACAATCAATGTGCCTCAGAACCCTATATAAATCCTCAACCCTAAAAGCTCTAAACCCTAAACCCTAAAAGCTCTAAACCCTAAAACCCTCAAGCCCTTAAGCCGACTTCCAACTGTGGGGGCCTGTAGCCATAGCTTCGGAGCTTGGCACAAGCGGGGTTCGGGGACCCCAAAACCCTAGATCCTAAACCCTAAACCTTAAACCCTACTCCCAAAACCCTAAACCCTAAACCCTAAACCTTAAACCCTACTCCCAAAACCCTAAACCCTAAACCCTAAACCTTAAACCCTACTCCCAAAACCCTAAACCCTAAACCCTAAACCTTAAACCCTACTCCCAAAACCCTAAACCCTAAACCCTAAACCCCTAAACCCTAAACCTTAAACCCTACTCCCAAAGCCCTAAACCCGACTCCCTAAAGTCGGAGCCCCAACAGCTCTAGAGCTGCCTTCCACACAGTGCTCGAGTAGATCTGCGGCCAGACGGGTTGGGGTTGTAGCATAGGTTTAAAGGGAACTCCAGAAAGTTGGAATATGGATTAATGGTAGGATCCCCTATAATTTACCTTAAAGGGGATACGATAATGATATTCCAACTTTCTGGCTTCTACTGTAGGGGTTTAGGTAGGGCTTAGGGCTCGGGATGAACAACAATTTCGAGGATTGAAGTTTTGGGTGGTTCCTGCAGAATTATGGCGGTTCCGGGATGCAGTTTTGGCAATACGATTTCAGTCTCCACGCTTGGGGCTAGGGGGTTCGGCCGTCTTCTACGAGCCCTGCTTCTACCGCTGCAACTGCTCAGGCTACCGCTGCTCCTACTCCAACTCCCACTCCTACTGCGACGACTACTACTACCACCACCACTAACCACAACTCCTACTGCTATAGCAAGAACAACAACCTCCACGACGACAGCGACGACGACACCTGCTGCTGCTACTACTGCTCTAGCGGCTGCTGCTACTACTAGTGCTCCCTGCTACTACTGCGGCCCTTCAAAACCATAAGAATATCTACGACAACGAAACACTAACCGTGATGATCACATCGCTTTTCGAGGGCTAGCAATGACTGTAATCATAATCATGAGGTAACAGTCGTCGGCTTTCTACATGACCAGGAACTGCTCATGCTCTTCTCCGAATGTCACAGAGCGAACCGTTAACACTCCAAAGCCTAATTCGGTTCTTTGGTGCCAAAGGCTGTGGCAGCGAGACTTCCGCCATCGGTTCCCAGACGCGCCAGTTTCAGCCGGCAGCACGACAGCAAGCTTCAAGAGCGATTAGTACTGTCGAATCCTGACATCTTTAGGTTTCCGGAGTCTATTCTGTCATTGCGAGTGCTATACAGGGAACCTTTATAGGCTTTAGTATGGTCATCATCGTTCTTGCCTGTGCTTTTGATTTTACTGTCATTTCAGGCAGCATGGTTTCCACTGGAGCGATATGGGCGTTCTCTAGACGAGGCAACCTTTCACGGTCGTGCTTTCGTGTGTGATGTGCTCTTCTGGGCCCTCAAAGGGAGCCCTTCAGGGAACTAGCCACATCACGGCATGTGTTTTTCGGTCTTGAGGTGGATGATGGTGATAGCATGGAGATGTTGGTGATGGTCTGATTATGACGGTTCTGAAGGCTGCTGTTTGTGATCATCGCGGCCATGACTGCTTGGAGGTTCATGGCTAGTTCTAAGTGGGGTGAAAAACCCGTCAACATAAGCTATAACAAGAGTTTTCCTACTCATCAGCCCGACTTGCAACTAGCCATGAAACTCCGGGTGCCCTGACGGTGGTGGATGGTGGTGATGATGAAGGAGATGGTGATGGCGATGTCGTTGATACTGTTCGCAAGGCCGGTCTTTTTTCGGCCTTCTGTGTCTTTTCTGCACTGTCTTTTTTTGCTCGTCTTCTGGCACTAGCACTCTTAGACCAACTTGTACCAGTGCTAGTTCTAGAACTACTACGACGACTGCGACTGCGACTACTGCTCCTGCTGCTGCTACTGCTACAGCTACTAACTACGACTACGACGACGACTACTACTACGACTACTACTACTACTACGATCACAACCGCTACTACTACTACTACTACTACTACTACTACTACTGCTACTACTACTACTACTGCTACTACTGCTACTGCTACTGCTACTGCTGCTACTACTACTACTACTACTACGACTACGACTACGACTACGACTACGACTACGACTACGACTACGACTACGACTACTACTACGGCGTACTACGCATTACTACTGCGATTGCCGGTACGAGTAGCGCTTGTGGTTTGTGAGGCATGTGTACATTGACAGTTGGCAGGTGTTGCCTGGCGTGACAGCTTCGCCACGTGGCTGCAGTTCACTGGCGACGCCAGTTCTGCTCGGCAAGCTTACGGCCCATGTCCCTTATGCTTTAAACTCAGGCCGTCTCAAGTTTGCAAAAGCTTTGGGTCAAGACCTCCCTGAGAAAGGACACTCCAGTGCCACCAGCCCCCGAAATCCCGAAAGGATACAAGGTTCTATGTACGTACCTTTGCCCTAACCCCTAAACTCCAGCCGGATGCCCGAAACCAAATCCACAAGCATTCGCCGACACCTAACTCAATACCCAAGACCTGAAAGCCCTGCACCCTAAACCCGCAAGAGCCAGCGTTGCAGGCCGCCGCTATCCGTGAGACTTTGGAGAAGGACACATGGGCCTATGACAACCGGAAAGGTTTGGGATTCCGGGAACTTTGGGATTGGATTGTGGTTTGTCTTGATGGATCAGGGTACGGCGATTCTGTGGCTTCATGGGTTTGTACTGAATAGGACGAGAGGCACTGTAAACAGGTTGGCCGAGCCGGGCTAGAGCTGCATAGATCGATAGACTAACACATCGACAGATCGACAGATCGGCAGATCTGCAGAGCGACAGATGGATAGACAGATAAACAGGTGGCATTGGATAGATAGATCGATAGATCGATACATAATGGGCTAGTAGTTAGCTATCCAGCTAGTTCGTTAGCTAGATAGATAGTTACATAGGTAGATGATCATGCACGGAACGATCGTTAAACAGATAGATATATGGGCCGATAGATAGTTACATGAATGGATGGATGATAGCTAGACAGATCGATAGGTAGGTAGACGGGTAGACTGGCGGACAGGTAGATAGGTGGATAGGTAGATAGCTGGACAGGCTGGTAGATACATAGATGGCAGGTAGGTCAGACACATATCTGTACAGCCATGTATACATGCATGTAACAGTTCATGCACATGCGTGCAACACGTGGATGCACGCATGCATGCATGCATTCATATATTGAGGTGTTTATGTAGGTTTTCTATCTCATGCGATGTTGCTGTATGTCATGCCTTGTTACGTTTTGCTATGCTACGTTGTGTCACGGTATGCATGCATGCACGCATGTATTTCTGTGTGTCTGTGTGTGAGTAGGTGTACATGTACATGCATACAAATATATATATATATATACACATACATATACATATACATATACATATATACACTGTACACACACCACATGTTCGTGTATGTACATAGATATGGAAGCATTTTCTTGCTACACATGTGTGTCGATGCGGATATAGCTATAGAGCGGCAGAGAGCCCCAACAACAGGTACAGCTTTCGATTCTGGTCCAGAAGAGCCCCTGCAATCTGAGCCTTTCAAGGCGTCGAATTTAGGGTTCATGGCTCCGATCCTTTTACGACGCAGGGTTCTAGCATTTCGGTTGCAGGTTTCTGAAAGGCTTCTTGTGTGTACTGTCGTAGCTTTCACTGCTTTCCTCAAGGATGTCTCCCATGGCTTGGCACCGGATGGAGGTCTGTCTACGATGATGATGGTGATGACTATGATGATGATGATGATGATGATGACGTTTTTGTTTCGCTGATGTTGCTGCGAAGATAGTGATGATATGTTGTCGTGATTCTTGGAGGCTGCCGGCTTGCGATGCGTGCTGAATGACAAGCTGTCAAGCTGCTGATTTGTCAATGTTTTCAGCAGGAGCGAGCGTCACACCTCCGCAGCCACCGCCGCCTCTCTGAACGGCAGCACGAAGAGCTGCGACGCATCTCGGCTCAGAGGTGTGGACCTGAATGTTCCACCTTCCGGATTTGAGATAAGGTAGTGTTCACGATGTTGAGGGCTTGATGGTGGATGCACTACTGTAATATAGGCCTGTATATTTCATAATACTATTCCTGGTAGTTTTTTCTTTATACTTGTACCACAATATATCTCAATGCCCTAGTCTGGTTTCAACGGCCTCTATGTTACTTCCCGGGCCTGCACAGCCTTTCTGGAATTTCCGCTTCCAGGTTTCCAACACCAAGGGGAGAGCGACTTTAACGGAACACTAAACTGTTTAGGTTTTGGGTTGGGTTTAGGGGTTAATGTTTAGAGTTGAGGGTTGAATTAGGGCCCTAAGCATCGCCTTCAGCAGGGAAAGCTAACGCCACTCCGTCTTCCCAAACCTTGCCATGCACCAAGTAGCAGCTACCGCACCTCGGCTAAGCCACAAGTACTCTACGGTTTCGGTTCAAGCTTTAATAGGGTTAGGGTCTGTTCCTGCACCGCTTTGGCAGGTTATGTGCATCAATTGAGACTTCGCCTGTGTTGTGGCAACAGGTGGGAACCGAATCTTGGCAAAGCGCGGTCAGAGCTGTCAGAGAAGAGAACCCCAAAACCCGATAAGGTCAAAACGCAAGGAGTGGGTGGGCTCTGCTTGGGTGAATCTCTAGACCCAGCTCACGTGCTGTTTGAGACACGTTGAGCTGGCCCAGCGCCTCACAAGCCCTAAACAGTAAACCCTAAATCCTAAACACTAAACCCCAACACCCAGACTGTGAATTGCTCTTGCCTCGCTTGGGGCACGGCTGCGCTGAGGTGCACAGCAGAGGACAACGGAGAGGATTGGTGGGTTTGGGTGTACTTGGAGGTTCATAAGTAGTTATAGTCGGGTTGTAAGTATCCTAATAGAAGCTGTAACAATAGTTATATCCTAATTTAGGCTATGACTATAGTTTTTCTTCTTTTAAGCCCTACTTTCAAGTATATATGACCCTCCAAGCCGGGTGTGGGGGATCTGGTTCAAGAAGCTTAACAGCTGCTTGGACCCTAAAACCTGACCCCTAAACCGGAAATTCCGGAGCCTACACTCGGGTCCTGTTCTCATACCTCTGACTGCAAGTGCAAGTCCTTGAGTCCTAGGCCCAAAATTTCGGATTCAGGGTCTTTCGAATGAGGCGTCTCGCGTTGGGATTGGAAAGAAACGAAACGATAAGCTGCAACCTAAACCCTAATCCCAAACCCCTAAATCCCCAGTTTCCTTAACCCCTCTACTCCGCAGCGCTCAAGCCCCATCTCTAAATGCTACAGCCGGAACCCGAACTGAAGTTAACTGACCATGCAAGGGAGGTGTTTAGGGTTTAGGGACATATGTGTATATATACATATATATATATATACAGACATATATATAGAGAGAGAGAGAGAGAGAGAGAGAGAGAGAGAGAGAGAGAGAGAGAGAGAGAGAGAGAGAGAGAGAGAGAGAGAGAGAGAGAGAGAGTCCACTCTCATGTTTTCAACTACTGCGCTTTCCTTCTTGGATATATGACACGAGGTTTTCTTGAACGGGAAACCCAGCTGCCAGCCCTCATCTGCAGCCGTCTCGAGCCAGGGGAGTTCCTATGTAACTTTGAAGAAGGATCTACCCTTATGGCTATGGCGGAAAGAGAGATCCTACGAACCTGCGAGGCCGGGTAGGGCTCGATTTTTTTGTTCGAAGGGGGCCTCTCTGCTGCTTAGGGGCGGTTTCTTGTCGTCTGTTTTGTTTAGGGTTTAGGGTTTAGGGTTTACTTGTTTTTTATGGTGCTGTTCGTATGGTGTTGCAGGGTCTTGCAGCTGTCTTTGCAGGGTTGAAAGGAGGTCTCTGCGTGATCTTCGGGATTCGGGCTTAGAGTCCAGTTGGGCCCGTGCGATCAGGCTTTTGTTGTTAGGATTCGCGCTTGGGTCTGCGGGCTTTAAGGGTTTTGGTCCGTTCCGGGTTCAGGTCAGCTCGTCGCAAGCAAGTAGCCGAAGTCGTGCTAAACAAGACACCACCAGCCAACCTGACGACGACTATCCTCGCAATAATGGTGGTCGGCAGAATCAGGAAAGTAGCCCTAAACCCCCCATGCCCCATCAACCCTCATCCCAAAATCCCAAGACGGCAATCCAAACCTCAAACCCACAACCCTACATCCTCTACGCCGAAAGACCGACACAAATAGTTTAGCACCGTGCATATTGCAAATACTGTTCTTTCCTTGCCGTATTGTGAGCATGCTGTAATGTACTCCAACACCTCGTTCAAAGGATTAAGGCATTTGTGCTGAAACCAAACGCCCACTAACTCAAGAAGCAAACAAACATAGGCCTGAATCACTAAACTCTAAGCTTAAGCCACAGTCAAGCCCGAAATTGTTCCTAAACCCTGAACCCTCAACGCTAAACCCTTCAATCCTGGAAGAAGGTGCCCAAAACAAAAAACCCTAAACCCTAAACCCTAAACCCTAAACCCTGAACCCTAAACCCTAAACCCTAAACCCTAAACCCTAAACCCTAAACCCTGAACCCTGAACCCTAAACCCTAAACCCTAAACCCTAAACCCTAAACCCCGCAACCCTAAACCCTGAACCCTGCAACCCCTCAACCCTAAGCCCTCTTGGGGAGGCCCTCGGGTTGGAAGTTCCCAAGATCAACCAGAGCCTCAACCGGCTCCTGGGCTCTTGTTTAGGGGTTTAGGGTTTAGGGTTTAGGGTTTATGAACCTCAAACTCTTAACCCCCCCCCGGGTTTGGGGTTTGGGGTTGAGGGTTTAGGAATGTCGAGTTTAGGGTTCAGGGTTGAGGGTCTGGCACCGCAGAGTTTAGAGTTCAGGGTTGAGGGTCTGGGGTGGTAGGGGTTTAGGGTGATAGGGTTGCCAGGGTTTAGGGTTTTGGAGTGTTGAGGGTTGCGTTTTTGGGGTCTTGTTCAGGTGCTTCACCCACCATGAGTGAGTCACATTTGATGATAGCAGGGATGTACCCTTCCTGCGGCAACTTAAACTGCAAGACGTAGCAAAATCCAGCAAATAAGTTCTTGTGCATCCACACAACGCTACAGAACCCTAACCCATAAGGCATAGCTCAACCCTAAACCTTAGCAGCCCACAGACAGAACCGTAAAATCTTTTTCGTTTCAAAAGTGCTTAGGTTTATTGCCGAGCCTGGACCAGCCCAGCATGCGCGGCTTCAAGTGGTAGACAACGGCAATCAGGAGCTTGGGGTAATAGGAGTTTTCAAGGGTTCAGGGTATATCGGGCACTATAGCGGCTTTATAATATTATAGTTTTTCCCACCACCGGGGCTTAACGTGTGATTTGTTTGGTTTCATAAGTCTTAAGTTCTATGGAGGTTGCGGTTTTAGGTTTGAAGGTCTAGTAAAGGGCGCATAGGGTTCTTCGAAGCGGTTGCTGGGATTACTACAAGGGCTTCCGCCGAGGGTGACCAAATGGGCTGTTACAAGGCTGATAGGTTTTGCCCCTAAACCCTAAACCCTACATCCCAACACCTTTCATCACCCTAAACCCTAAACCCTAAACCCTAAACCCTAAACCCTAAACCCTAAAGCTTGTTTTTGAAGGTCCTTCGGCTCCAGGGGCTCAGGATTCAGGGCATAAGGCTTCAGGCTTTTTGCATGTAGGTTCGGACCCCAACCCCTACAGCTTTAAAGGGAACTCCAGAAAGTTGGAATATGGTTTCAGGGTAGGATACCTTATAGTTTACCATAAAGGGTTTTGGAGAATCATATTCCAACTTTCTGGCTTTTACCTTAAACCCTAAACGCCGAACCCTACCTCCACCCCAACTACCCTCTATCCTTCCCTACATACCCACTACGAAGTTCACCAAAGGGCTCTCTCAAAGGGCGCTTGGGGATCCTGGTACGCCCTTGGGCCCAGGGTTCCGGTGGAGGACATCAGATCCCTGAGCTAGGGACCCTAAACCCCTAAACCCTAAACCTTAAATCTAAATCCTAAACCCTAAAAACCCTAAACCCTAAACCCTAAACCCTAAAGCCTAACCAACTTAACGGACCAGAGCACTTCTTAAGAACTTAGGTTCCTCCAAGGGTTCCCATAAAGGCTCCTGGAAGGGATCTATAAGGGTTCTATAAGGGGGATTGGGCTTGCTTGAAGGGTCATTGGGGACTTAGTAACTCGGGTTAGTGTAGCTATACTTTTAAGTACTTATCACCCCCAACTAAGGTACGTAGAACCATACTTTCTGAGCCCATGATCCTCCAATTGGGGTTCAGGGTTTGGTCTAGGGTTTGGGGAGTTTGGGCTTCGGGTTTCGGGTCTGTAGCGCTCGGGGTTGAAGGGATGGGATCTTGACGTGGTTGGGATCTTTATATTCAGAGGCTTTGAAGCTGAGGTTTATAGACTTTGGGATAGGGTTTCTTGTTTTGTCTCCAGAGATAGGGCTGATGATATAAATCCTGCATCACCTTAAGGACTTCACGAACCTAGACTATGGGACTTACGGTATATTCCTTGCTATGGGTAATGCAGGATTTATATCATTAGCCGGAGTTCTACAGTTAAACCTCTGCAAGGCCTCTTCTGTGACTGGAGTTAAGTTCCTGCAGACCTTGCAGAGCTTGGAGCACCCTAATAAAGTGCAAACGCAGCACACTGACGCCTGATGCTACGCTAACCCTGGTTGCTAAGTCGCATGATCCTTCAAGTAAGCCTAAATCCCCAAGTTAAGAACCCTTGTAGATCCTTTTCAGCAATTCTGCAGCCCAGCCGCCTCTTGTTTTGCTTTGCCGTTGCCTTGCAGCCCAGGCTTCGAGAGTTGTCGGTTCGAGGTCGAAAAGTCAAACCGGTTTGCGGTTTTTCAGCCCGAAAGCCTAAGCCCCAAAACCCTGCACTGCAGAGAAAGGGGGCTGTGCCCTAAACCCTAAACCCCACACGGCTTTCCGGACTGCTTCATGACTTCTACTACCGGACCCAAGCTCTGTAGAATGGATCCATTCGCACTCAACCATCAGACCCCGAACCGTTGTTTAGAGGTCCTTGAAGTAAGAATCCATACCATATACTTTACATTAGATACTCGACTATATTATATACCAGGCCAACTATTCACTATCCTATAAGCTCTCACAGTGTGCTTCGGATTGAAGCATACTCGGAGGATGTCAATCCTGCTACGCCTGCAGCTGCTGCGGGGCGTGAGTCCAATCCTCCAGATGCGGTGCCAGACCGGGCGCAGGCGTGCACTTAGAGTTAAGGGTGCAGGGTTCAAGGGTTTAGGGGTTAGGGGGTTTAGGACTTAGGTCCAGATTCAACGTGATGTGAGCTTAAGGCCTAACTCTGTTTACGGTCTGGTCTGGCTTGAATGACTTTACAGGGCGGTTAACGGCAACAACGCTCGCCTCATGCGACGAGCCGTGCATCCTGCACACCGAAGCAATTGCTAAAACCCACCCCGCCAGCCAGAAATTTTGCTGCCTGCAGGCCGGAAAAGCCCTCAATTCTGGATTTAGGGTTTAGGCTCCATTCCTATGTTCTGAACCCCAAAACCCGAAACCTTTCAGATTAAGGATTTGGGGCTTTTGGGGTTAGTTTAGGAACACGCAGCGATGAGGGCCGAAGTCTACGCGAAATCACCATGAAGGGGCGTACTTGAAGGATCGGTATATGGGAGTTTCGGAAAAGAAACGGTACCTGATTCTTGGGTGCTTATAATGAGGATCCTACTTTTTTGGGGTACGATATTAGGGTCCCTATTTTTCGGAAACTCCCATATACTACCACGATGGGCTCCTTTGAGGGGTCTGTTAAGGGTCCCTTTAAGGGCTCTACAGGGCCCAGGGTCCCCTTTTTTCGGAAACACTATTTCGGTCCCTACTTTTCGGAAACTCCCAAAACCCTAAACCCTAAACCCTTATAGAGCCCTTTAAAGGAACCCTCGAAGTACTCTTATGGTACCCTTCAAAGGAACCTACCATTTAGGTATATGGGTGGTTGTCAAAACTAGGGTCCCTTTTGGGGTACCCTAAATATTATAGGTGCCGCATTATAATAGGGACCCAAAAAGAGACCATAACTTTGACAACCACCCATATCGTTGAAGGAGGGCTTTAGGGCTCATGTTGCGCGCGGCTCCGGGGCCAAAGCAGCTGTTAAAAGTCCCGGGCCTGAACTACGGTTGATGATATAAATCCTGCATTGCCCATAATAAGGAATATACCATAGTTCCCATAGTTTAGGGCCCTTAAGGTAATGCAGGATTTATATTGTCAACGGTAGGGTTCCTTAAAGGGCTCCTTTAAAGGGATCTATAAGGGTTCGATAAGGGGGATTTAGGGTCTACTTAAAGGATCGTGGGACTTGGAACTTATAACTATACTGGCTGCAGCATGTAGTTGCTCGACTATGTTTGACTCCCTGGCTTTGACCCTACGGCCGACATCCTAAACCTAAACCTTCAGGGCTACGTATCGTGCAAAATGAAGACCAGAACGCACCATTAGGGCCTAGGGCCTGTTAGCGCTGGTAAGGTGGGTTCCTACTATTCACGTCCCTGCGGAAGCTTCCATGATCCTTAACCCCTCCCGTTCGACAAAACCCCAAACCCTAATTCCGAAAAAAACTCACCCCGCATCGGAGGCCCAGGTCTCCACCCAGAACACCGAGTCCAAAGGGACAGAGCACGGCGCTCAGTTCGAAAGGTTCAGGGTTTAGTTTAAGGGTTTGGGATTCCGAGTTTGCAGGGGCTTGGGAGTAAGGAGGCCAAGAGGAATCAAGGCAGAGAGGTGGAGGAGGCGGAGGAGGAGGAGACAGAGCCGGAGAGGTCACGACATCGTTGGAGTAGCACGAAAGCAAGCGCGACCATGACGGTGATGAGTCACCAAAGCTTTGTTTCAGGGTTCCTATTCATATGTATAGTATAGCGGGCGCCAAAACCCTATTCTAATTATTAAGGCCCCTATATTCTGCTTATTTGATAGTGACGCTCATGATGCTCATGGTGACAATGAAGACACAGGCGATGATAACTGGCAGTGAAGATGGCAGGAAAGATGAACAAGAAGAGCGGCAACATCTTGCAGAACAATTACAACGAGCTTCTGACAGTTAATTCAACCGTTCATTGCCAAATGTTATGTGATATGGAGGAGGCAGAGGACAAGCTGACGAACGAGATGCTGATCTGAATGCTAGGCTCGGAGGTTGTGATGATGTTGTGGACAAAAAGTCCTGATCGTGACGACGCTGCTGAAGAGGAGCATCTCCATGCAAAGAGCAGAGCGAACGCTGCTTTAATTTTCGTTGCGCTAAGTGCTTAAGGCAGACGAACTGCAGGGTATCGGAATGATGTGAATGGTCGAAATGAGAGAAACTACAAATACCCTTCCTAAGGGTTCGTTACTATCACAACGATACTATGGTTTAGACCAAACCCTTTTCTAATTTTGATTGAGACCGCCACTGGCTTGAGGTTCAGGTTCTAGATACGCACCTCCGCACACTGGCGAGTTGTAACTGTGGGAGCTATGCACACCTAAGCCCTAAACTCTAAAGTCCAGACTCCAAACCCTGAAAGTTTCATAAACCCTAAACCCTGAACCCTAAACACTGAAACCGGAAAGGGGTCATTGCACTTCAAAAAAGCACTGAAACCTCTTGCCGACAGGTGATTCGGCCTCGTTGGATGTCGGGATTCTGAGTGGCACAGCATCTTTTCCGGCCAAATGTTGAAGGATCCAGAAGGAAATTACCCAGAGCAGTTGCATCTGCTGTGGCTCATGTTGTTCTAGAAGGGTTCTAGAAGGGCTAGCGTAAGGTTTCCTGTAAGGGTTACCATGTTTCGGCGACTGATTTTGCGAGTCTACTTGCAGAAGCAATTGCTGTGGAACACTTTCAATACGTGCCGTCCATGAGCCGTTGTTCCGAGGAGTTGAACAGAAAAGGTACACATGACCATATACATGACCAGATATATATATATATATATATATGTATGCATCAACATGCACATAAACGGTCTAACTAAACGCACATGCAGAGAACCATTTCAGCACATATGCCACACAAGACAAGTTCGTTAACACAGGTATATGTACATATACACACCTAGTTGTAAACGATGGATGTGCGCTGCTTCAAGAGTAGCTTGGCGCTTTGCCTCTTTCAAGTCTGCATGCTTCCGCCCAATGAGAAGGGTGAGACCAGTCCCGTAGTTGCGCCACACGTGCTTTCAGATGTGGTAGCTTGGACAAGAGGGTGCAGGTTTTCGTTTCAAGGAAGCCTGTCCATGTAAGGTGCTGTGATGCCGTGCGGGTCTAGTTTGCTTCGCATGAAGCGGGCAATTCTTCAAGGACTCAGGGTGCAATGGGATTCAGGGTTTAGGGTTCCGCGTTTTCTGAAACTCGTATACTCCTGGGTATGGCATTTGATAGCTCCCTGCCCTGGACCAGGATCCACCTTCCTAACATAGAGTATAGAGATAAGAACACTCGCAAAAATCGGGATAGAGTCCCTAGATATTTAGATCTTCAAGCACTCCAGGAACTCTATTCCCATTCTTAGAAGTCGAAGGTTTCCGGAACTCTAATCCGTTATCAAGGCCCGTGCATTCCGCCTCGCCGGCGTCCTGCACTAGCGGGTAGAGGCTGTATCTGCCTGCTTTAGTCGCACACACCAGCGGTGCACCGATTCGTCCCCCGAACTCAGCTGAGTTCAGCTGGAAAGATTGGGTTTTGGGTATCTAAAGCCTACAAACCCTAAGCCCTAAACCCTAGGCAGACAGACTAGAGGAACCGCAGATCCTAACTCCGAGGCTCCGAATCGAAAATCCTCGACACCGCACTGCAGGTCGCCCCAATCCTAAATGGGAGTTTCCGAAAATTAGGGGTACCTTATTTTTGGACTGCTTATAATAAGGATCCTATTATTTAGGGTACTATATTGGGGTCCCCTGTTTTCCGAAACTCCCAACTCAACATGCCCTAGAGAATCACGGCAGGGTCTGGGGTTTCGGGTGCCAGGTTTGGGAAGCTTCGGGCTTTGAAGTGCAGAGGTTTTAGTCTACTTCGCCTTCGGGTTCTTGGGTTCTTGGGGGGTATTAGGGTTTAGGGTTTAGGGTTTAGGGTTCTTGGGGGGTATGGAGGGTTTAGGTGTTTAGGGGGCGGGAGACTTCCATGCCACAGCTTTCACCTCCGAAACGCCAAGCCCCGCCAAACAATCAATACCGTTCACGAACCGTCTCCAAAATCCGGAAACCCCTAGGGGCCTGCTGCAACTCCAAGGGCCCGCAAATTCGAGGAAGCTGACTATCAGCCTCCCAACCATAGGATGTTCCAGTTTTTCAGTCCACCGAAACCGTAAGCCTTAAACTATAGAGTGGTTAAAAGCTGTGCTCATTGTTGCTATCCTTGCTAGATAACCCCGAGCGGTAGTTCGTGTGAGTTTGTTTGAAACAGTTTGGCTCAGGGATTGGGGGACTTCGTTGGCTTGCTCTCAGCAAGACGTGACGGCAGAAGCGCTATGAAAGTCGAGACTGTCACTGCTTGGCTGCCGTAGTTGCGGGATTCGGGGTTAAGGGTCGTCCGTGCGTTTGGGCTCCTTTACGGGTTCTTGCAGGGCTGCAGTGTGCCCATGTAGATGTGATCGCACATGTGCGCTCGTAGTCATACATGCGGTCTGCAATGTCTACAATCGTAGCAGTCGGAAAAGCATCGTAATGTCAGTGACAGTACGAGGAAGAGCACAAGCAATGGGGAACGACGGTTTTACAGTTGAGGGTAGAGTAACATCATGGCAGCAGTACGTACAACTAGTCTCTAGACTCGGGCTGAGGAGCAGTTATTGAAATGCTGGCAGCAACAACAAGCGTGATGACACCGGGTTTGTCAAGCACAACAGCAACCGGCCGTGCTGCTGATTAAAATCTTGATCGTGACGATGACATTGAAGATGCCGATGAAGATGAGACTGATGACGGTCCTGGCCATGTTGCCAGCATGACCCACAGCAAGCAATGGCAGTTGAACGAACCGGAGTCTTCGCAGCTGGCATAGAAGCCGTGACAATATAGCAGCGAGAGCAGTAGGAGTAGCAAGCAGACTCATCGTAGAAGAGCACCTGCAGCATGACAACAACATCGGCCATCTTGATACTATAGGGGCCTAAATACTTACCACCACTATTGTGGGGGTTCCATTAACAAAAAGTATAATGGGACCCAAAACCTTATTCTGATTATTAAGGCCCACCTTTTAAATAAATACCCCTATACGTGCCCTTATAGACCCCTTTGAAGGAGCCCTATTCTAGTTATTGTAGGGTTCTTGTTTAGGCTGGTGAACTATACTCTACCTGAACTCAGGCCAGTGTTTGGAAGCCTTCCGGCGTAAGGGAGTTAGGGTTTAGGGTTTAGGGTTTGGGGTTTGGGGTTTAGGGTTTGGGGCTAAACCCTAAACCCCTAAACCCTAAACCCTAAACCCTAAACCCTTAGGGTTTAGGGTTTAGGGTTTGGGGAAGTGGGAGCCCTGAGTCCCTAAACCCGCAACCCTACAGCCTGAATCTGGGTTTTTTTTTTCTTAAATTTCCCCAAGTATTTTGTAGAGAACCATCATAGTAAGTAATTTTCAAAGGGCTTAAAGGACAACTCCGGAGTTTGCTTGATTCCGAAACTCAAATCGGGGCAGCAGGAGAGCGCGAGCGAGTATCAGGCTCATGTCGCATCATTTCAGACAAGAGTGCTGCCTCTAGTGTGGGGCAATAAAACTTGGAACAGGGATTTGGGGTATAAATGCTATAGCATATCTACGCAGTGACTTTTAGGACCCTACTATGTGTGCCAGGTCCACTTAGATCCGTGCCGACATGGCACGGCCCCTACACTCCAAGCCGAAGAAACGCAACAGAAAGGACAGCGGCGCAAGCTGAGATTCGTCGACTCCGTGACGAGCTGAAGGCACAGAGCGGAGGGTGAGGTCGAGTGAGGCCAGGGGGACTTAGGATGGCCCTGCAAGCCCCAACCCCGAAACCCCAAACCCTCAACCCCAAAACCCTAAGCCCTAGCACTGTAAGGTCTAGGGAGTTCAACCCATAATTCAGTCTCGCCAGTCCTAATTAAGCTTTCAGTCTCGCCAGTCCTAGCAGGACAAGCTCGACAGTGATTCTGGATAAGTTGGAGTTTAGGCTTCAGGATTTGGGGTGCAGGGTTTAGGGAAGTTCAAGTTTAGGTGTTAGGGTTTGGGCTTTGGGTTTTGACAAGTCGAGAGATCCCCTCATCTAGGTGACTGGGGCCCGAAGCAGTGCAAGGGCATCCAAGTTTCAAGGTCTAGCAGGGTTCAGGGTTTAGGGTTTTGGGGTTCGGGTTTAGGGTGTAGCGCTTAGGGTTAAGGATCTACGGTATCAGAAGGACCCGACTTCTCAGAAGTGCGGATTTTGTAATGAAGCCCGCAATAAGTTGCAAAGTTCTGCGGAAGACCCTCTACACCCGAAGCCCTAAAACTACAAGACCCCCTTTGCAGGGCTTTGCAGGGCCCGCAAGCGAACCTTGGATCCCCCAAAACGTGAAAATTGAACTCCGAGCCTAAGCTCCAAAGTCCTAAGATCCAAGCCGGTAGTCCTAAACACTGCGCTCGTGGACCCTCAACCCTGAAACTTTGAACCCTGGCTGCCTAAACCCGAACCCCCCCAAATCCCCATCGTCATCTTCTGGCACACATCTCCAGCCTGCGATCCACAGATGAACCCCGACCTTTTAAGGCTAAATCCAGTAGCCTTTCAAGTTTTGTCGTGAGGATGTAGCTGTTCATGTTTTTTATATCAAGGATGGGTTTGGGGGTTTCGGCTTCAGGATCTAATGCTCCGGGTTTGGGAGTTGCTGCTTCGATTGGGTTTGTGGTGTAGGTTTCGGAAAATTGAACTCCCCCGACCCTCTAACATGAAGCCCTAAACCCTGAACCCTGAACCCGAAGCCCTGAGCCCTAAACCCCGAAAGCCCCAACCAGGAAGCCAAGCGAGCAGACAAGGAGCTTCACCCACGGGGTGGGGGCCTCGGCGACGAGGATTGAGCCCGTTGTGGCGCTTGTTGGGGGGGGGGGGGGGGGGGGGGTTTGGGGGTTTAGGGTTTGGACTCTGCTGCTGCTGCTGCTGCTGCTGCTGCTGCTGCTGCGGAAGTGATCGTCATCGCTATTGCTAATGTGGTTGTCGTTGTAATTTTCATTATCATGAATGAAGTGATCGTTATGACTATTTTGTTCACCATGACTGATTGGGATCATTTTGATGGCAATGAGTATCGTGATTGTCGTGGCTATCATAGTTTTGATCTTTATGGTTATCATCTTATGACTAGTATTCGTCGTCGTCCTGGTACTAGTAGGAGCAATAGTGGCAGTAGCAGGTGTGACCAGTCGCTGTAGCAGCCGTGGCAGCAGCAGTAGCTCTAGCAGTAGCAGTCGCAGTCGCATTGGCAGTAGCAGTAGCCAGTAGCCAGAAGCAGTACGTAGCAGGAGCAGGAACGTGAGCAGGAGCAGGCGCAGGCCAGGCGCAGGAGCAGCTGCTGCTGTTGTTGGTGTTTGTTGTTGTTGTTGTGGTGGTGGTGGTGGTTGTTGTAGCTGCTCATTCGGCAGCAAACTTTTGCAAGAATCAAATCCGCGTAATTTATTGCAGTCTGATGGCTTGTAGCTGTTTGCATGAAGGTCTGTTAGACCTTATTGCTTTATTCCTCCAGATGTGTCGTTGTTGAACCAGCGGCGAGTGAGCTGTCAAGCAACTGCGTGCGCTGTATGCACGAGCTGATGGAACCAGCAACTGAACCAGCCACGACACCCGCCCCAGGCCCCTAAAGCCTAAATGGGAGTTTCCGAAAATTAGCGGTACCGTATGTTGGGGTCCTTAAAATAAGCATCCTACTATTTTAGGGTACTATATTAGGGTCCCCTATTTTCGGAAACTCCCAAATTGTGCATCCCAAAATCTAGACCCTTAACCCCAGCTCTGCTTCCCAAAGGCCTCAAAAGTTCAAGAACATCTCAGAGAACCGGAAATGAGTGGCCCCCAAACCGGGCAAAAAATAGCACTTCAAGAACCAAGGACAGACCTGATCATAGAAGCCTGAACCTTATTGAGGCCTTTTACCAAACCCTATAGAACCCCCCACCCCCAAACCTTACAAACCCCTACAGAAACCTATGAAGCCTCTTGTTTTAAACCTGCAAGCCTGCGTTTCCAGAGACTCCGAAGCCCCTTCATCAGGAAACTCCTTTAGATTATGCAAGGGGCCTAAACACGATTTGAGATATATTCCTTCATCAGCGGCTTTTGTGGAGTTTCTGGGTTCGTTTGAACCCTAAACCCTAAACCCCTAACCCTTAACTTTAAACCCCAATCCCTAAACCCTGTAGATCCCTTTAAAGGGCACCTTTGTAGATCGCTTTAAACGGCCCCTTAATAGGTCCCTTTACAAGGCGCCTTAATAGATCCCTTTACAGGACCGCTGAATAGACCCCTTTAAAGGGCCGCTTAATAGATCCCTTTAAAGGGTCCCTTCATAGATCCTTTAATTATTAGCGGACATCAGTCGGTCGTTTGCATGAAGCACTCATTGGTGCATGTGAAAAATGAACAGAAACAAGCAAGAACCTAGAATTTGTCAAGAAAAACAGTCAAGTCATTCACCGGCCCAGCGAGCGCAGTGCGCCAAGATGCAATGACAGAAGTATCACAAGCCACGACGCGCTTACAGCGTCTATGAATCTTAGCAGGATACTTGAGGAAATCAATGGAAACCCTGCAGAAGTGGCAGGCGGGGACATCATCGGCCCAAGCAGGGGCAACAAAGTGGCAAAGCTTCTGCGGCGAACAGTCAAGGAAATGAGGGTTAGTGTCTAGACTTCCACGCAATTTTCCAAAGAAAGGCTTTCTTGGATTTGATCTGCAACTTAGCCGTGGCGGCGGGAGCAAAGAAGGCTCGGATTGTGTTGACATCTTGCCGTTTCCAAAAAGCAAGAGTTCTCTCAAAAACACTACAAAGCGTAGTTTCCTTACCAATGTTCAAGGCAGTCTCTTCCCAAGGTAGGTGCCTGCGCTTGCGGCGACTGCATCTAATCCGTTTGCTAGTGAGAGGGTCAAGGGAAATGACATTTTGATGCTGGTCAACCAATTGCAGGAAATCTTGCGTGTTAAGCAAATGATTCTTGAACTTCAGTATTCTTTTTGCAGCAAGTTCAACATGCTTGCGCACTAGTTTGACACAAGTAGCCGTGATGCTCCATTGCAACGGGAGTCCAAAAGTGTCACAGAAAAACGCGAGACACAGGCATTTTCTTACACCACAAATTTCCGTCCCAGGGTCAATGTTAAAGTCCGCAAAACCGAAATCATCCGGGAGGGCATTACAGAGAAGGTCTAGGGAGAGAACTCGGAACTTCCACAGTGCAGCACCTACATTGGGGCATCTACCACAGAAACGGCTCAATTGCCTCAATAGATCCTTTAAAGGGAATCCCAAGTTGCCAAGGCATGGAAGGTGCCGTGGTGCCTCTGCGCCACCGGGCCGCGGCTGCGCGCCGCGCCGGGGAGGTCTCGATTTTTCACTGGCAGAGGGCAGTCTCCGGTTCCTTCAGAGGTATCTAGAAGGGGTCCTTTAAAGTGAGTTAGGGTTTAAGGTTTCGCGTTTAGGGTTAAGGTTTTAGGGCTTAGGGTGTAGGGTTCAGGGTTTAGGGTGAGGTTCATGGGTAGTTTTAAGCGCGCCTTAAGGGTTGAGGGGTTTACGGGTTTAGGGTAGTTAGAAGTGGGGATACAAGACGATTAACTAATAGAAACAAAAACTATAGCTATCCTACTTATAAACCCTACTGAAGAGGGCCCTCTCAGGGTGTGATACTCAAAGGATCATGGGACTTAGTAACTACGGTTATTGTGGGGCCAATATGATGAGGGTAACTATACATATAGTTATTTCTAAAACAAATTAAGGTACTGTACAAACAAGTCCCATGATCCTTCAAGTTGGGATGTTGCAAGAGTTGAATAAGGGGCGTTTCAGGGTATTGTAAGGTTTTTGGAAAGGTTACGGAAATCACATGTTCTGACAAAATGCAAAGATCGTACGAAGCAAGCAAGAAAGGGGCACCCTCAACCCTCAGTCGTAATAGGTGTGCGAGTCGTTGGGGAAACGACTTGTCGGCGGATGCTCTGCGAACATGGATGTCATAAGGGGTTCGGGGTTCGATGTGTGCTCTTCATGTCGGAGGCAGTGAAGGCCGCAACGCTGCAAATACCACATCATGTTGCATTCGTTGGCCGAAGCCTTACAGATATTACCATCATCTTATTCATCGCAATTCGTCGTGGTCACCATCAGCATCCCAACAATCATCATCCCCACGCACGTTGTCTTCCATCCAATGCTCACAATCGCATCCAACCATGCCCAGATCAAAGAGATCGTCGAAACCATTGCCAGGCTGGGCATCAGGGGCACGAGGTTAGGGTTTCAGGCTTTGGGGTTAAGGGTTTAAGGTTTGGTAGCCATATAGGAGATGTTGGATTTGAGGGTCTCTACAGGTACTGCTTCAAGTCTTTCAGATCCGCCTACATTGGCAGCCAGGCCCCTTGGAGTATGAGTTAGGGTGTTTGCAACTCACAATTGCGGTGCTGTTCCGTTGACTTACGAATGTGTTATTGTGTGGTTCTTTAGTGGCTTTTCCGTTTGACGAATGTGTATTATAGCTGGAATGTGCATATTTATGTTTTTTACATTGCCAAGTACCTTGCTCTACTGCTTTGTTGTCGCAAGTTTGAAGTGCAATCGTTTCATGTTCATCAAATCTGTTATCTCCTGCTCGATTAGCCATCCGTTTCAGGAGCACAGTATTGCAATATAGCATTGGTATGCCCTGTTGCCTGTTCTTGACCCGTAGATTCAGAGCCTGGTAGTCCTTTATTGCTGCATTTACTTGTCGACGTGCTTTGCCACGATTTTCACGTGGTTCTGGCCAGTTCGGCCCCCTTAACTTCTGCAAGCTGCTACAGTGGACATGCCCATTGCTGGCTTGAAGATGCAGGCTGACTTGGCATCAAGAAGATCCGAATCCTGGAAGCTTTTGCAGGGGAGTTCCAAGAGCAATATTCTCGTCCCTTTGCTCGTTCTAGTCCTCGTTTATTTGCAGAACTGAATGCAGCCACCCCCACGACACACGCTGCCCGGCTGGATCGTTGGCATCCTTTGCAACCCGCCCTGTGAGCCTCAAGCAACTCGCTCTATACCCCTGAGATGGAACCATAAACCCCAAACTGCTGTGAACACTAAACGAGCTGTATACTCGTTCTGCGGGCAGGCTAGAAGACCGCTTGCGGGCAGCTACTTGACTGCGAGCATACGCTTAAGTGTCCAGAGACTCCCAGCAAGGCTGTTTGCATGTATGCATTTATGTGTGTATATTTTTCAGACATACATACATGTTGTACATATGGGCAAAGACTCCCACCGATACAGGAAGGGTATATGGTAGAGTTCAGTATGCCTTGATTGGGGTCCCTTGTTAACGGGTTGTCGAAGGCATTTATGGGGTGTTGTTAGAGGTGATCACACCCTGACCTAAGATCCCTCTACAACACGGAATGTTTCCTAATTGCGGGATTTCGGAGTCCCTACACCTTTCACCCTGAACCCTAAAACCTTAAGCCTTAAACCCTACACACTAAAACCCTACGCTCTAAACCCTAAACCCTGCAACCTGAACCCTAAATCCTTGAACCCTAAGCCCCCACAAAAGACCCTAGACCCAAAAGCGTTGGACGGTTGAGTCCGTCCCATCCTATAAGGTAATCCCAAAAAGGAACCCTAAACCCCAAAGCCCACAACCTACAACGTAAACCCTAAACCCTTAAACCCTTAAACCCTTAAACCCCTAAACCCTTAAACCCTTAAACCCTTAAACCCTTAAACCCCTAAACCCTAAACCCTAAACCCCCCAAAGCCCAAAGCCTACTTTCAAGGGCCCTAAAAGCTAGTTCGAGCCTCGGCTCTACGCGCTCCGCGCTTGGAGGGTCATGGGACTTAGTTTAGGGCTCCTTTTAAGAGTACGATAGGGCTCTATATTAAGGCTCCTTAAAGGGATCCATAATTCCCTTTAAGAGTACTATAGGGTTCTATAGTAATTAGGGTTCCTTAACGGGATCCATAAGGGTTCTAGAATGGGGATCATGGGACTTGGTAAGTATGGGTATAAGTACCTTATTACAAGTGTATCTACCCTAAGAATACTCGAGTGACTAAGTCCCATGCTCCTTTAGGTAAGGGTTTTGAAGACTGTACATGCAGCAGCCAGATACAAACCACCTCGAAGTTATTGAAGAACCTTGATCAACAAGCAGAACAAGCATAATTCCCTAAGCCCTAGACCCTAAGCCCTAAACCTTAAGTTATAGTAAGACTACCTGGTTCGATACAGGATCGTTTGGCTTCGGGTTTTAGGGTTTGGGGGACGCTCAGGGTCTAGGCTTAGGTGTTCAGGGGTTAGTTCGGGGTTAAGGTAGGGTTGGGAAGTCAGGGGCTGACTGGGGTTTAGGGTTTAGGGTTTAGGGCGTTAGAGTTCAGGGTTTAAGGCTTGCTGGTTCTATTGGGGCTATAAGAATTTCTGAGTATGGTTAACCCAATAAAGAGCCTGCATTACGAAGTCCCATGATCTTTTGTTCATCTCGCTTATGTTTGCTATTCTGGTTATTACAATTACTGTTTCTCATCACTGTTGCTGTTTCAAGTACTATTACGATTCGATGAGTATGCACATTGTCGTTTTCATTGTGATTGCATGTGTTGGCATTCTTCTATGTTATGGTTATTGTTATCATTACGATTATTATGGTCATTGTTGTCATTTACTGTTATTTTTATCATTATTTTACTATGTTCATTATTTACTGCATCGAAAAAGGTGGAGGACGCTAAGCCTGCTGAAGAGTTTGTCGAGCCCTTGAGAGCCCTGGTGGGGTCCTCGGCGTGCGTTGGTCTAGGTTACGTAGGCTTCTGGTTTAGGGTTTATGGTGTTGGCTTTTGTATGTTTCGGGCTTGGGGTTTAGGCTTCTGTATGCTTTGTGTTGCGGTGTAGGTTTTTTTTTGTACGTTTCAGGGTGGTTTGGGGTTCAAGGCTTGGGATTGCTGTAGGCTTTGTCAAGTCAAGTGCTGTGCAGGATGTTGTAGGTTCAATCGGCTGTATCGGAGCACACACGGTTTTCATCGGGTTTTCTAAAGGAGTTGAGCAAATTAGTCTGAGTTGCCATGGTAGGAACATATGCCGCACGAACACATGTACATACTTGCAAAAGTAAATCAAGAATACACAGCTGAAGTGACGTTACTCAGCCAGAACACAAGTGTCGGTTTTTATGGAAAGATTTGGGGCTAGATTTTTTGCGGTGTAGGCTTTACGGTTCAGTTCTGCGAGAATTTGGGCTTCAGGGGCCAGGAACAGAGGGCAGGATTTAGTGAGTTCCGTTTCAGGCTTTTGGAATCAACTTAGGGGTAAGTAGAAATAATTTTCAAAATTTGGTTACTAAAATCCCTAAGAGACAGCTAAAATTATAATTTTTGCTAGGGTTCTAAGTTCAGTATAGGCAGGATTTAGTGAGTTCCGTTTCAGGGTTTGGGAAGAATCGGATCCCGGAAACCTAAAGACTGCTTGGAAGGGCAGGTGACTTAGTAAGGGTTCTTAAAGGGCTCCTTAAAGGGATCTCTAGGGTTCCTGAAAGGGATCTATGGGGGTTTAGGGTTTAGGATCTACTTAGAGGGGCAGGGGACTTAGTAAGTATGGTTATAAGTAGACTTATAAGTACCCTGAATGGAGTTACGCCAACTATAACCCTACTTATAACCCTACTTACTAAGTCTCCTGCCCCTCTAAGTGTTTTCGCCAGCAGACCGTGCCCCGAGGATGCTTGGTCATAATGCAGGAACCCTACTCTTAGGTTCCTTTATAGGGGTCCATAAGGGCTACTATAGGGGATCTATAAGGGTACTATACTTTTCAGGGTTTTGGGGGTTTAATGTAGGAACCTGATTAAGAAACCTTGGGCCTTAATTCGGGGTTCCTTATATGAATCCTGCTATGTTTGGGGTTATAGGGCCAGGGTTTCTTAATCAGGTTCCTACATTATGCCTTCAGGGTTTTGGGTTTGTCCTTAGGATTCAGAGGCCTAAATGGTTACCAATACTATTTTGGGGGTTCGTTATTATGATTAGAGTATATAAGGGTTCTATAAAGGGTTCAGGGTTTAGGGTTTCTGAAAATTCTGGGTACCTTATTTTGAGGTCCTTATAATAAGGATCCTCGTATGTAGGGTACTAACTACAATAGGGTCCCCTTTTTCGGAAACTCCGATGTCGACCCAGCTTAGGACTAGTAAGGTCCTTTTCACGCTCCTGTTATAGGATCCTTAAGGGAGGGTGGTTCAAGGGGGGAGGGTATAAGGAATCCTTAGGGGACTGTAAGGGAACCTTAGGGAGTACTAGGGAGGATTAGGGATCACTAGGCTATATACCCCCCTTGGACACCCCTCCCTTAAGGATACTACAATCCTGCTCGTCTGAACCCCGGGGGCATTTAGGATAGATAGGCAAGGGCAGCCACTTAGATCCACGGGGAGTCCCAGTACAGGAAGACATCGCCGACTTTTCCCTAGACCAGAATTACACCCAAATGCACGAGGCCTATTGCCCGAGCTGTTTTCATGTATCCCAAGTCCCAAATGCAACGCTTATAACTCTGAGGACTCTTTGTTTAGGCCTATGGCTGTTAGTTCCAGATCCGAAGCCTCGTCTAGACCCCATGGCAGACCCGAAACGCTCAACCCTAAACCGTGAGCCCTAAACCGTATGCCCGAAGATTCAAAGCCCAAAGCAACCCCAAACCCTGAACTAATGGCCCTAATCCCTCGGCCGGGAAGACAAGCGCAAAACCCAAAACCCTAAACTTCTCCCCAAGCCCCAAAACCCTAAACCCCCAACCCTAAACCCCAAACCCTAAACCCCAAACCCTAAACCCTAAACCCCAAACCCTCTCTCCTTGAAATCTGGAAGCAGAGCTGGAACCCTATACCCTAAACCCTACACCCCAAACCGCAAACCCTAAACCCTAAACCCTATATCCCAAACCCCAAACCCTAGACCCTAAACTTGAGCACGGTTCCGAGGATCGGCAGCTCCAAGAATGTGAGAGGCAAGCTGGGAGCTGGAGAGTTTCGTTTTTGAATGTAGGGCTTTAGGGTTTAGGTTTTAGGGTTTAGGGTGTAGGGCTTTAGGTTTTAGGGTTTAGGGTTTAGGGTTTAGGGCTTTAGGGTTTAGGGTTTTAGGGTTTTGGGGTTTTGGGGTTTAGGGTCTCTCGGAGACTTAGCGACCATATAAGTCAGGAACTACCCTTAAATTCTTTCAAGGGTCAGATTCGGTTTTCAAAGAATATACCTTGAGATTATGTTCGGGTTCCTATCATGGTGTAGGGGATATGCTTGAGCATATGCTTGAGCTTAAAGGACACTCACGCGGCGCTACCCCTTTGAAGGTACCAGGGTGTGCGGCGCTACCCCTTTGCAGGTACCAGGGTGCACAGTGCGGGGTTTGGGGTTTAGGAGTTTGGGTTTAGGACTTAAGATTCATGATGTTTGGGTTATTTGGGGTTAGGATTTTAGCGCGTAGTGTCTCGGGTTGGGGGTTTAGCGTTTTGGGATCTATTTTACAGCAAAAATAGCTATAGCCTATATTAGCAGTCTTTTAACCCCACTTACAACTACCCTAGACTCCTAAACCCTAAGCCCCTAAGCCCCTAAACCGTTAAGGCCGTGAAGGCCCACTTATAACTACAAGAAACTCCAAGTCCTTACCTTTGGTTAGTAGGGACTGGAAGAATGGTAGTAATAGTAGTTATAATTGTACCCCATTCCTGCATTCCCTACTAACCCAAGGTAAACTGATAACTGCATGAAACTCCAGGTAGGAGAAGTATGGTTATAAGTACTTTAATTGGGGTTATAAGGTATTTGTAAGTCTGGTTATCTTAGTAATAACCCTAGTTACTAAGTCCCATGATCCTTGAAGTAGACCTTAAACCCCACTTATAGAACCCTCAAAGACTCCTTCAAAGGGACCCCTTTAAAGGGACCCTAGTTACTAAGTCCCATGATCCTTTAAGTAGGGTTGGTTCTGGGGTTGCGGTTTGGAGTCCTTAACCTTGCGCCAATGAGCCCAGGCAGAGACGCCAGAACCCTTTAGGAATATACCTTAAATCATATTAGGGATCCTATAATTCTTTAAATTAAGGAATATACTTATAACTCATGAAATTGCAATAAGCTTTCTAACAAGATTCAAGTTTTGCGGTCTATTCCTTAATTAACTAAGGGTTTGGGGTCTGAAGTCCCTGGTGGTTTGGGTGGGACTGCGACTGCTGGTCACGCGGGTGTGAGGAGTACTTAAAGGATCATGGGACTTAGTAACTAGAGTTATTATTAAGGTAACTATGCTTATAATGACTTATAACCCCACTTAGGGTACTTATAACCATACTTACTAAGTCCCATGATCCTCCAAGTAGTGTCCCCCTGATTCGACACCACAAGGCGCGTGTGCACTCCTGCGTGCCCTAAATAAAGCCTACGCCCTAAACCCCGCCGAAGACAAGGGGATTTAGCAAGTGGGGTTATAAGTAGGGTTATAAGTGGGGTAAGTCTATTTAGGGGTACGTATAACTCTACTTATAACCATACTTACTAAGCCCCCTGCCCCTCCAAGTAAACCTTCCAGTTGGCAAGGAAGAAGCGCCTTGGAACCTTTTAAGATGTCACGATTTTGTCCCTCAGTCTTACCCGGATTACTATCGGGGCCTAAAGAATTACCTATAAGATTTGGGGGTTCTTATGAAAAATTCAGTATAATGGCACCCAAAACCCGATGAAGGCCCGTATATTACTAGGTTATGTACCTCACTTGGACACACCCCAAAGCCCTCAACCCTACACTCCTAAGCTTGAATCTTAAACCATAAACCCTAAACCCCAATGCTCTATACAGTTTCTCTAACCCCAAACCCTTTGGCGAACGAAGGCGCCTGGCCTTGCTGCCGAAACCGGCCAAGGGAGTTAAGAGGCCATAGGGAACCGAAGGATTTAGGGGTTTTGGCGGTTTAGGGGTTTAGGGGTTTAGTCAGGGTTAGGCTCGGGGGGTTGAGGGGTTTAACTAGGGGTTTGGGGTTTTGGGGGGTTGAGGGTTTTGAGGTTTAGACGGTTTAGGCGTTTAGGGTTCTCGGGTATAGGGCGGGGTTAAGAGGTTACACGGAGGAGGCTTGAGTTTTCTCCCAGTGTTTTCTTGTTGAAGTCTACGAAAGAAAGTTTAGGGTCTGAGTTTTGGACTTTTCGGAATTGCTTCTGGTAATCCCAAAGTCAATTCCAGATCCCAACCCCGCAACCCCCAAACCTCTTCGGGTTTAGGGTTTAGGGCCTAGCAGCTTCGCAGGAAAAGCCTCTGCCTAGCTATCCTCAAGAAGTCTCGTGGGATGCTTGAAGGTTAATGCAGCTCGGTAGGTAGGCAGGCCATAAGCCGGGTGATCCTGTTGATGATATGAATCCTGCATTACCCATAGTAAGGAGTATACCATAATTCCCATAGTTTAGGGTCCTTAAGGTAATGCAGGATTTATATTATCAACCGTAGCTGCCCTACTTGGCGGGGGATCGGCACTGCAAGTGGAATGTCCCGTAAATCTCCAAGTGGTCGGATTTAGCATTGTTTCGAATCCTTCCTGCCGACCCAGTAGCCCACAAGGCCTCGCGCACATGTGCAACTTTGAAAGACCTCCTTATGGTTGATCAAGCAACCCTACATCCTACCGAAAACCCCAAACACACGGCCCTCGTCCCGAAAGCCTAAACCCTACAGAGCTGTTTTAGGAACTGTTGTAGGAAACCTACTAACTATCCATTATAGGAATCCTTATGGTAACCCTTATGGTTGCCTTGATACAATTTTCGGAATCCTTATGGTAACCCTTATGGTTGCCTTGATAGAAACCCTCAGAAACCCCTTCTGCCCTGGAGGCCCTCAGGCCCCACAGCTCGTGCAGCCGCGGCGGCGGCAGCGGGGATTCGCGCCGCAGAGGCCATGGCAAGAAGGCAGGGCAGGCCTCCGTCTTCCCAGAGACTCCAAACCTTTCTAATTAATCAAGAAGCGCCCTTAAATCATACTGGGAACCTACCGTAACTTGGGGGAGATTCCGGAATTGAGGGGTTCTGGAGTCTGGGTTGAAAAGGCGCTGAGTACAAGACACGCAAATAAAAGAGTCTTGCAGACGCACACACGCATGCATGCACACACGCACACATGAAAATTAACCTCTGGCGGTCTGTCTGTCTCTCTCTCTCTCTCTCTCTGTCTCTGTCTCTCTCTCGCTTTCCATACTTGGCGACTTGGCTAAGGCCAGCACACCGTGTGTCCTTGATCTGTGCAAACTGGCACTTCAAGCATATTTGAGCATGTCTTGTGAATGCTTCGCAGAAATGATGAAGGGAAGATAGAAGCAAGTATCCCCCGGTGCTTGTATGTATGCTTGCATGTGTGCAAACGTGTGTCTATGTATGTGCGACCACTCAAGCGCCGGACTCCCCGCCGTTTTCCGAAGCCACCAACCCTACTCGAATGACCAGGACCTTCCAAAATCCCTTCATTCAGGAACATACCTCAACTTTATATAGGATCCCGAATATGATTTAAGGTATGTTCCTTCATGAAGGGAGGTTGGAGTCTCTGGGTAGGAACCTGACTAAGAATCCTTGGAGGGTTTACGGTTTAGAATCCTTGGTCATACCTGTAGTCCCCATTGTAGTTCTTGTTTACCAGTTTTTGGGTTAGCCAAATTTGTTTTATAGGATCTTAACCATAAAGTTGGTTAACTAAAAATGGAACTGCAGTGCAGACTATAGGCATAAAGGATCCATGTCAAGAGCCCGAAAACGACACAATTTTTAAACATCAGGCTCCCATACTAAACTCTAAACTCCAAACCTTCCCGAGGCCTGCGCCCAGAGCACGGGGTGGTGCCGACGCTGCACCGCCCGCCGACAGGCTCAGCGCCTCCTGAGTAGGTAGACTAGGTAGGCTTTAACCTTTTTGGGATATCATCACACCTTTCTTTCCCCACGGTTACCTCAAACCCGAACACTAAACCCTTCCTTTGGTTCTCTCAGGATACTGGGCAACTAAGCTTCAGTGCGCTGAAAGCTTCGGGCCCTAATACGTCGGTATCGATGGTTTTGAACCTAAACCCTTAGACCCTAAACCCTAAACCCCTAACCTCTACGCCCTAGACCCTAACCCTCCTGACCTAAACAATAAGCTGGAGGCGACTGCAGCAACAATGCAACACGAGTCAAAGCGCAACACAAGCACTCAAAAGCCGGTTTGAACAATAATCTCTAAGCCTTAAGCCTCTACCTAAACAACTCTTTTTTACGGTAAAAGGTTAAACCCTTGGCCCTTGACCTCAACCTAGACTCTAAACCTGGAGCCAATTGGGAAAGCCACATCCATAAACTTGAATCCCGCAAGCTCAATTTTTGAGGATTCCCTCTGAGGGTTCCCTTGAGGGTTCCTGTAAGAGCACTACAATGGAATCATGAGAGGACTAGACTAGAGGGGTGTCGCGGGTTTTGTATCGCAACGCTTGCGATTTATGCTTCACCCTGAACCCTTCATCCTGAAGCGTTTTATCATGCATCCAAGAGTCTATAGCCACTACACCGAAGGTCCGAAACCCAACAAAGCCCGAACAGCACTCGGAACAGGTTGGTGGTGCTGGGGCGAAGCCCCAAACGCCGACGAATTGGCACAACATGATCGGCTGCTTGCAGCATCTGCGGTTTGACTGGACGCCGAAACGCCCCAGGCATCAATGCAGGATCTGGGGTTTCAATGTAGGGGTCCATAAAACACGGATCGATGTTTAGGGTAGAATCGAGATGTTTCCATGAGGCTCGAAAACTGCGCTACTTCCGAGCAGTATGGCTTCACACCAAATGTCACTTAAACTTACCCCCTGGGCCTGAACAGCCTCAACCCTAAATCCGTCCCTAAGCCCGAGGCTACACCCCGTCATCTTCTTTTCTCATCCTGCTGTCGGAGGCTGTCCAACAACGAACCCTAAACTCCGATAAAATCACGAACAGCCAGAAAGTTGCGCTCCTAAATTCTAACTTGTTAAATCGTAAACTCCTACTTACACCCCCAACCCTAAACCCTGAACCCTAAACCCTACGCCCTGAGCCCTACACTCTAAGCCCAAAACTTGCCCCAATCCCAAACTCGAAACACCACCTAGGTTCCTGAGTAGTGCCCTTTTGCCCTTTTTAGTTCAGGGTCTCCTCATTAAAACCGAAGAGTAGGTAAAAGGGTAGCCTTATTATAAAGGGGTTACTCAGAAACCTAGCCACCGCTCACGAACGGCCGCACCCGGCGTGCCAGGAAGTCTCACCCCGCGGCATTCGCTTGAAAAGAGGGGCGCAGAGTAGGGTTTCGGGTTTAAAGGGTTTAGGATTCAGGGGCTGGGGTTTAGGGGTTTAAGGGGTTTGAGGGTTTAGGGTTTAGGGGTTTAGTCACATTTAGGGTTCAGGGGCTAGGGTTTTACGGGTTTAGGGGGTTAGGGGTTTCGGGTTTGGGTTTAGAGTCTAGAGGCAATGCACTCGGCTCGACTGCACCTGCAATGTTGAAGGTCTTGTAGGGCTCATCCGAAGCGTCTATACCTCCTAACCCCTTGAACCCTATTCCCAAAGCCCCACACCCCAAACTGTGATACAGGGTGGGATTCTAGGCGAATGTGGAGGATTAAGGATCAGTAGTAGCATCCCCTTGTTTCCCCATGTACTGGTACTACAGTATGCCCCCAAAGCCCAACTCTAGTCGCCGCCCCTTTGTTACGACAGCAACCGCTTTGATCGCTTCGCACGAAATTTGCCGACTTTAGTCCACAAGGCTCTGGTAGTTTAGACCAAATAGTAATCAGAATCCTTGTTATAAGGATCCCTAATTACCCTTAGTTGTTCAATCTCTAAACCCTATACCCTGAGCCCTGAACACCCAGTCCGGAGTCCCTGAACCGTCAACCCAACGCCCTGAACCCTAAGCTTTGAACCCTGAAGCCTGAATCCTAAACCCTGGCCAGTCGCCTGGTATGGAAACGGGCAGCATCATCATCGAGCTCAAGGAGAAGAGGCCGTGGAATGACTGGTTGAAGCTAGTACTTATAGTGTTTTGAGGAACTGCGTTTCCAGGAGGCACTTTGGGAAACTTTCGAACCCCCCTTATGGTCTTATAAAGATGCCTTTTCAGAAATAAGCCTCCAAGGGGTTATGAAACATGATACTTTTGCTTTGGTTCGAAGGGGAAAAGGAGGACCCTTAATGGGGACCCCTACCCTATAATGGGCTACATAATGGGTATATAATAGCTATATTAAGGGTATAGGCGTCCATATTAAGCGTCCCTCCTTTTCCCCTTTGATTGGTTCTCTATACCCGGAATGGGTCGCCACTTCTTTGAAGTTTGGCCTTTCCGAAGCCGGAGGCCCACCAAGAAACTCTGTCACATCTCTGGGGTGTGTGCATTAGCAGAGGGACAAACTCCAAGCGAAAACCCACAACCCTCAAACCCCAAGACCCTCCACCCTAAACCCTAAACCCTCACCCCAAGACCCTACACTCTAAGAAATCGGAGCCCTGAACCTCCAGCCCTGCTCCTCCTAAGCTTTCTGCCTTCGAAAGCTCTGGTCAGGCATCCTCTCTTCTCACGCCTGGGTAACGAGGCTGGGGATTCGGATAGAGAGTAGGTCTGAACATGGGGTTTACTGAATCTTTAAATTGGGGTTTCCGGATTTGGGCTCGTTGCATCTCATGTTGGATGGAGCCCACTTGCGTGAACATCGAGAGCACCTGCGCAACTTCGGTGCGGTGACGAAGCTAAGCCCATTCTTCCTCCGCAAAGAACAGGGACAGAAGCTGTCGACATCTCCACATGTCCGTACCCGGCTGCTGGCCCTAAACCCTGATCAGTCCTGAACCCCAAACTCCGTAGCTGTAGTTGGAGGATTGTTCCCAAATTTTACTCCGATTTCCTTATAGAAACCCTTAACAAGATGACGCTTACGGTAGGCCAAAAAGTCTTCCACCCTAGACCCCAAAACGCCCAGATCCCTGAGCCGGAACAGCACCCGGAGGCCCCCAAGCAATAAATCCCTAAGCCCTAAATGGCTGAAGACTTAAACCCTGTCGTCGGAGGATTTGCTGGTGACCCAAAAGGTCTCGTCCGAGTCTCAGATCCCTGTGGGGGTTCCTGTTTGGACATTCGGGTTAGGCCCAAAGGATCTAGTGATGAGTTTGAGGGTGCGGGACTTTGCCGTCGGGTGCTTGGCGTGTCAAAAATTCGTAGAAAAGCGGCACGTCGGGTCAACAATGTAGTCAGCCTGGAGTGGGTCAACAAGCCAAGAATAATGTAGGGGCCTTAGTAAACTAGCTATGCTATTTTGGTGCGATCCTTATTATCAGAATTATAGTACAATATACCTCCCAAGCCCTATTCTAGTTATTAAGGGCCCTATGTGGCTGCTTGCTTTCCAGAGTTTCGGATATTTGAGGTCAGGCAGGATTTCGTCTGTTGCCAGTGACAGCCGACCCGGAGACCGGCAAGTGGCTGTCAGGGTTTGGGGCTACGGGGTAGGGAACAGGGTTTAGGGTTTAGCCTTGGGTTGCTTTTGCAAGTTTAGACTCAAACCGCACCAGATATGCTACAGCAGCTGCAGTCAGTCCTCGGCATCATAGG